>ML058459.1:2178989-3378989 GCA_003013855.2 Liriodendron chinense
CCCGTCATTTTTGCCCGTGGCGCCCTTTCAGGTTTTCACCACGTCCCGGGTATTTGGTCTTGCCTGCCCCTTGGCAGCTGTGCTGTTTTTACCCTTGGCGCCCTTTCAGGTTTTCACCAAGTCCGCTGTATGCCCACTGTTTTTACTCGGAGCGCCCTTTCGGGTTTTCACTCCGCCCTCTTTGTTTAGGCACACATTTTCTTTTTTCCTCTTTTTTTTTTCTTTTCTTTCTGGATCTCTGGATAACTGCGGCGGCTAGAGGTCGGGAATCCGTCGTTGCCGGCCGATGGCAGTCCTTCAGCCCTTATCCTGAGTTACGATAATAGAGCTGTCGGTCTTTGCTAAAGACCCCTCTGAGATGGATGGATGGATGACTGTGTTTCTTCTTGGGTTGATTTTTTTCTTGGGTGCCTTGCTTTGGCTTCCCTTTCTTTCTCTTTTCTTCTTTTCTTTTCTTTTTCTTTTTCTTTTGCATTCTTTTTCTCTCTCTTTTTTTTTGTCTCTTTTGAATCCCCCCCTCTTTTTTTTTTGTATTTTTCTCTTTTGGAGTCCCCTTATTTGAAACACTTGTTGGTGGACGGGAATGATTTCTCAGAGATCTTAGCTTTGACCCCTTGACTTCAGCTCTATTAAAGTAACCTTTGATAAGGTCAGAATGACTTACCCGTGAAAGATTTTCACGTTGTCGGCGTTGGTTGGCTCAGGAAGATCCACCCCTCTCATGCTGGTGAGTCTGAGGGCGCCTCCGGGAAGTACTTCTCTGACGATCAGCGGCCCGTCCCACGAGGGTTTGAACTTTCCTCTGGGATCTGGAAGGTGCGACGGTAGAATCTTCTTCATGACCATGTCGCTTACCTTGAAACTTCTTTTCCGGACTCTCTTGTTGTAAGCCCGAGCGATCCTTTTCTGATAACATTGTGAATGACTTAGTGCACGCATGCGCTTTTCATCTGCTAGCTGCAACTGATCGAATCTGGCCCGTTGCCATTCTCCTTCTTCAATTCCGCTTTCTAATAACACCCGAAGTGATGGTATTTCCACTTCGACTGGTAGAACTGCTTCCATTCCATAAGTAAGCTCGAAAGGAGTAACGCCCGTAGCAGACCGTACAAACGTTCGATAGGCCCAAAGTGCATATGGGAGCATATCTGACCAATCTCGATAGGTCACGACCATCTTCTCGAGTATCCTGACGATTGTCTTGTTTGCGGCTTCACCCCACCATTCATCTGGGGACGGTAGGGGCTTGATCGATGACGTTGGATCTTGAACTTGCTGAGGAAGTCATCCATCTTCTTGTTGACGAACGGGGTTCCATTATCTGTGATGATAGCATTGGGGATTCCATACCGGCATATGATGTTGTTCTTCACGAATTTGATCACCTGAGATGCTGCAATCGTGGTGTATGAGGCTACCTCTACCCACTTGGTGAAGTAGTCGACTGCCACAAGTATGTACTCGTGACCATTTGATGCTTTGGGACTGATCTTGCCGATGATGTCGAGTCCCCACATGGAGAAGGGCCAGGGGGTGGTCAGGTTGTATAACTCTGATGATGGGGCATGGATTTGATTCGCATGCTCTTGACACTTGAAGCATTTTCTGACGTGCTTGCAACAGTCTGTCTCCATGGTGAGCCAGTAGTAGCCGAGTCGTAGAATCTTCTTTGCCATCATGTGCCCATTCATGTGTGGGCCACAGATTCCTTCGTGTATTTCTTTCATGATCTTTGCAGCTTCTGTTTCATCGACGCATCGGAGGAGGATGTGATTATAGGATCGCTTGTAGAGAACTTCGCCACTGATGGTGAACTGGCCGGCCAAACGTTGGATGGTTCGGCGATCTGTTGCTGTTGCTGATTCTGGATACTCCTGGGTTTCGAGATATTGCTTGATGTCGGCATACCAGGGTTTGTCAGGGACAGCTTCGGCTTCTTCTATTTGCAGGCAAAAAGCAGGTTCTTCTTGAATTTCGACTGTGAGCTCCCATTCTGAAGCTCCTTTTGGGATCTCGAGCATTGATGCGAGCGTGGCGAGAGCATCTGCAAACTGGTTCTTGGCTCTGGGCATGTATGAGAAGGTGATTTCCTTGAATTCTTCGATCAGATTGTCAAGATACACATGATATGGTATCAACTTCTCGTCTTTGGTCTTCCATTCGCCATTGGTCTGATTGATGATAAGCTGTGAGTCTCCAAATACTCGTAGCTTCTTGACGCCCAAGATTATGGCTTCCCTTAAGCCAGCGATGCATGCTTCGTACTCTGCCATGTTGTTGGTGCACTCGAATGCGATGCGCCTCGAGATAGGAATAGGGACATCATCTGGAGAGTAGAGGATTGCTCCAATACCACTCCCTTTAGAATTTGCTGCGCCGTCGAAGAATAACGTCCATTCATCTTTTTTCTTCTTTTCTTCCTCTTCAATGAGCAAGAGATCTTCATCAGGGAAGAATGTCTTGAGCGGCTGATAGTCCAGGAGAGAGTGAGCCGCAAGATGATCGGCGAGGGCCTGTCCCTTGATTGCCTTTTGAGTGACATAGGTGATGTCGAACTCAGACAAGAGTAGCTGCCATTTAGCTATCCTTCCAGTGAGTGCCGGTTTCTCGAACAGGTATTTGAGCGGATCCATGTGAGCGAGAAGGAGAATAGGGAATGCAATCATGTATTGACGGAGTCGCTGAGTTGCCCAGACTAGGGCGAGGCAAGTCTTCTCGATCGGGGAATACCTGGTCTCGTAGTCGGTGAACTTTCGACTCAAATAGTATATTGCTTGTTCTTCTTCTTCCCGGTTTCGTCGTGTTGGCCGAGGACACAGCCAATGGCTTCTGCTGCTACCGAGATGTATAACAATAGTGGTCGTCCAGGAGTGGGAGGCACTAGGACTGGAGGATTCATGAGATATTTCTTGATGCGGTTGAAGGCGACTTAGCAATCGTCATTCCATTCTTTTGGGACGTTCTTCCGAAGGAGCTTGAATATGGGCTCACAGATAGGTGTGAGCTGTGCGATGAAGCGACTGATGTATTGAATTCTGCCGAGGAAGCCACGAATTTCTTTCTCTGTTCTAGGTGGGGGCATCTCGATGATTGCTCTGGTTTTGGTCTCGTCGACCCTGATGCCATCCTCGCTCACCATAAAGCCGAGGAGCTTACCTCCCATTGCACCGAAGACACATTTCTGAGGGTTGAGGCGAAGCTTGTACTTTTCTAATCTGTTGAATAACTTCTTCAGATCTTCAAAGTGTCCTTCAATTGTGCGAGATTTGACGATCATGTCGTCCACATATACTTCGAGCTCTTTGTTCATCATGTCGTGGAATAGTGCTGTCATTGCTCGCTGATATGTTGCTCCTGCATTCTTCAGACCGAACGGCATTACCCTGTAACAGAAGGTTCCCCAGGGAGTGATGAACGATGTCTTCTCGCGATCTTCGACGGCCATCTTGATCTGATTGTAACCTGAGAACCCGTCCATGAATGAGAAGATCTTGTATCCTGCAGTGTTGTCGACTAGAGTGTCGATATGTGGCAAAGGGAAGTCATCTTTTGGACTGGCTTTGTTGAGATCTCGGAAGTCGATGCACATTCGAACCTTGCCGTCCTTCTTTGGTACTGGCACGATGTTGGCGAGCCATTCAGGGTAGTTGGAGACTACCAAGAATCCCGCGTTGTACTGCTTGATGACTTCATCTCGGACTTTCAGAGCCCATTCTGGCTTCATTCTTCGAAGTTTTTGCTTCACGGGCTTCATATCTGCCTTGGTTGGCAGATGGTGTACAACGAGCTCTTCATCGAGCCCCGGCATGTCTTCATATGAGAACGCGAAGTTGGACAATCTTGGAGCTAGGAACTCTATCATTTTCTGTTTCATCTCAGGTGGCAACGATTTTCCAATGCGTACTTCCCTAGGGATCTCAGGCGTCCCCAAGTTTACTATCTCGAAATCATCGGCTACAACATTGGCTTTAGATTCGAACTTTTTGAGGAGATCCTCAAGTTCGGGAGCAGGATCATCATCTTCCTCGTCCCGAGCTTCGTCCAGACCCATGAGCTCAAAGTCTAATTCGATGTCGAAATCATATGATTCGACTTCAAACTCATGCGACTCTTTAGACGAACTTGGCACACTATTGAATGCAGGGAAAGAAATATTTTTTGATTTTTGAGATTTTTCTGAAATTGAGATGCTAGATGTTTTTGGTTTTTGAAAGTTTTTGATTTTTTTGGCTTTTCGAAATTCGCGGGACTTTGAACAAGCGGGCATTGCAGACCATAATTGATCCCAACTTGTTCCAAAGTTCCGGTCGCTGCCTAAACAGGCATTTTTTTTTAAGCCAGAGCCCTCAGATGGCTCTTTGGCTGATTCGAAAGTGAGGGGAACAGATGACCATTCAGGACCCCACACTTCCTCCCCTGAAGAGGTGGGGGTTGATGATTTGGGCGAAGAGTCACGATCTGGCCCATTGACCATGACTTCTTGCTGGTCAGGTTCGAGATCTGAGTCGTACTTAGTCCCTCCCGGATCACTTACCTCGCATTGCAGTTCGTCTGGTTCCACAGCTAGACACAAGTTTGGAACCTGGACATCAGACCAATCTAGGGCTGGCCACTTCCCTTTCTTGGTCCAATGGATGGGCTGCTTCTGCCCCTGGCTGATGATTGATGATGTTGACTTTGCAGAGATGGGCAAGTCGTGCCCCTTGCTAATTGGTGATGAGATGGGCGAGTCGTGCCCCTTGCTGATTGAAGTGGGCAGGTTGCGCCCCTGGCTGATTGAAGTGGGCAGGTTGTGCCCCTGGCTGATTGAAGTGGGCAGGTTGTGCCCCTGGTTGAGAGAAGTGGGCAAGTTGTGCCCCTGGTTGGGAGCAGGTGTCAGAGTAACCTGGTCCTGAAGCTGCTGTATTTGTCTTCCTTCTTCGTCTTCATCATTTCCTCCTTCTTCTGGAGGCTTAGAGGGTTCGAGAATCTGATCCCATCGAATGGGGGGCCACGTGGCCCAAACTAGGCTCATCGGGAGGCCTTTGTGTAGTGCAGTCGGTTGATTCCCTCCTGGATCTTTGCAAGGTTCTCCTGGCTTGACGAATTGGATGGGTGAGCACCGAAATTTCTTCCTCCTTTTGTCCATGCAGGTTGACCTGTATCCGAGTCCCCACTTGCGTTGGTTATATACCAGCGGTACCTTTCTGGACTTGAAGTGGTTCTTCATTCGGTATTTGAGGCTCAGACGCTCTGCCGGTGAAAAGACACGGTCCACCCTTATCGGTTCTGGATTAGCGATAGAGTTCACAGTCTCGAATTCGAAACTGTGAAACGGGATGTCTTCTTCAGAGTGCTGGATATCGATGACCGGGATGTCTGGTTCAGTGGCAGCAGTATTAGAAGGAATGATGAGCTCCTTCTCTGCGTGGATAGAGATCACTTGATTTCCACAGATGTATTTCACCCGTTGATGTAAGGTTGATGGCACAGCTCCAACCTTGTGCAGCCACGGCCGTCCGAGCAGCATGTTGAAAGAGGCTGATATATCCAGGATTTGGAATGTGATGGTAGAGACTTCCGGGCCTATCTGTACCTCTATGTCGACTTCCCCTTCCACTGATCGGCGGGTGTTGTCGAATGCTCTGACACATATGGTGCTGGGTCGGAATGAAGAAGGACTGATTCCCAGACGTTCTGCAGTCTTGAGTGGGCAGACATTTAAGCTTGAGCCATTATCGATAAGGACCATCGGAACACAGAGGTCTTTGTATCGTAAGGCTATGTTGAGGGATCGCCCATGATCGCGTCCTTCTGGTGGCAACTCATTATCGGTGAAGGTGATGGCACGTGGAGCCAGGAGTTGTCCAATCATCAAAGCTATCATTTCTGGTGCCGTATCGGAGGAGACATGAGCATCATTCAAGGTCTTGGCAAACATCTCTCGGTGTATGCGAGATGTGCAGAGTAGCTCCCATACTGAGATTTGTGAAGGGATTGACTTGAGCTGAGTTGCTACATCGTATGCGGCTTCATTTTTGTTGCCGAGGCCTGAGAGAGCGCCTTTGGTATCTCCTCTATTCTGATTATCTCTTCGGATGCAACGCCCATTGGGATTCATGTTCCCCACTTCCGCACATTCTGGATAGTGCCATGGAACCTCTTTGTAGTTTTCCTCCCTTTTGCCTTCTAGGACCACTGGTTCTTGCAACGGTGCCGTTGTGGGTACCAGATCTTCCTCGTATGGAGCTTTTGCCTCGAGGACTACATTGTTGCCTGTGCTGAAGGGGTAGTATCGAGGCTTGTCTTCATAGACCACATAAGGTCGTGGTTCTGGCTTGACTGTTCCTGGAGCAGGAGGCTCCCATGGAATGAATACTGGTCCTCTTGATATGGCAGGAGGTTTCTCTGTTCGTCCGAGCTGCCGTAGCGTGATTGATATGCCTCCGGGACTTGCCCCTTGCAATATGACAGGCTTGACTGGAAGAGATCCTTCCAAGACAACGGGCTCTTGCTGCTGATGAGTGTAATCCTTCCATTGCGGATTGGATTGTTCTGGAGTTGCCCCTTGCAAGATGACAGGTTCGTATGTGGGCTCAATGTATGATTGTGCTCCTTCCAGGACGACTAGTTCCCATCTTGAATGGTTGTAAGGTGCCCCTTGAACAACTGGTATATCGTATGGAGGTGCTCCTTCAAGCACTACTGGCTCGGAGATTGAAGGAAGAAAGGGACTTGCCCCTTGCAAGACTGGAGGAGGATTTGTTAGCTCATAGGTGTAGGCATGAATGGACTGAATAGGGGAGAAGAAGCGATCGATATGGTCCCCTTCTTCTATACTATTGACGGCAGGGCCACGAGACGAACTGGGGTCCGTTGGATGCTGAGGCAGAGGATTCTGAAGGATGTTGGTGGAAGCTGCTGGAGAAGTTCCAGGGACCGAGATGACGATCTTGCAGTCATCAATCAGGTCTTGTATGGCATTTTTCAAAGTATAGCATCGATCAGTGGCGTGGCCACGTCCTTGATGGTAGGCACAGTACTCATTTTCTCGGTAATTTGGAGGCAGAGGATGAGGCGGAGGCCTAGGTGTCATCAGAGTGAGTAACTGCTTTTGTACCAGCGTAGTCATGATTTGACTAAGTGGTTGACTGAGTGGAGTGAACTTCCTGAACTCCCTGTAATTCTGCCTGTTCTGGTATGAGTATTGGCCATTTCCCCTGAACTGCTGCTGTTGTCGAGGTGGCTGTGGCTGAGGATTCGGTTGTGGCTGATATCGCTGAGGCTGATGCTGAACTTGATTTTGCTGATACTGTTAATGTCCTTGTGGGGGAGCACGTTGATTTCCTTGAGCAGCGGTGTTGATGTTGTTTACCTCTGTTGGGCGGGGAGGAGAACCATTGCGGTTTCCATTCCCGTGCCCGATAAGTCTTCCTTCCACTCTGTTCCTCTTGACTGGAGTGGCTTGATGAGGCCATGGGGAGATCGTCCCGGCCCGGATTCCTGCTTCAACTTGCTCTCCAGCACGGATCAATTGTGAGAAATTCGCATATGGATGCGAGATGAGATACCCGGATATGCCTGGGTATGTTGAATGAACAATCATGGAGATTTGTTCTTCATCGTCGATGGGTGTCCGCATTCTGGCTGCCATAGCTCGCCAACGTCCCACATAAGCTGATAGTGTTTCATCACTCCTTTGCCTGAGTGCTGCGAGGTCGGCTCTTCTGGGTGCCATGTTGAGATTATATGCGAATCTGTCGACGAAAGCCTGGGAGAGCTGTTCCCATGTTCTGATGCGGTGGCAGTCCAATGAAGTGTACCAATCTAGGGCATCGCCCTTCAGAGATTTTTGGAACAATCGAATGAGGGCCCCTTCGTTTCCTGAGATTGCACTCAGCTCTCCACAGAAGGCCTTGAGATGTGCTGTGGGACAACCGTTGCCGTCGTATCTTTTGAACTTTGGAACCTCAAAGTTTTGAGGTACCCGAGCATCTGGGAAAGGACACAAGTCTCTGAACTTGGTCGAAGGTAAGTCGATTCCTTGCTGTCGCTGAAGCTGATTTTGCAAGATCTGAAACTGCTCCCGCAACTCGTCCAGTCCTGAGTGATCTGTTCGAGCGACTGGTGCCTCCTGGAATAAGGCACGTTCTTCTTCGGCATAGTGGTCGATGTCTTCGACCCTATGGGCTTGCTGAAAAGCAACCGCGGGTTGCTGAAATTGGTTTGATGATTGAACTGGATTCTGATGAACTTGAGCTCGAAATGATGGTGACTGAACTGGAGACTGTACTGAAGGTTGAACTGGAACTTGCTGGAAATTAACTGGATTTTGCTGAATTGAAGATTGCTGGAAATTAACTGGATTTTGCTGAATTGAAGATTGCTGGAAATTAACTGGAATCCCATCGGCGGGGATGTGCTGGAATTGAAAAGTGCTCCTGTTTGCAGGAGGCTGAGATGCTGGGAAGTGACCCCCTTGTTGGGTATTCGCCACTGTCCGCTGATTGATGTGGGCTTGACACTGACCCCCATTGTGGGCATTCGCCAGTGCTGTCCCTGTTGCTGGAAATTGAATTGAAATCCCATCGGCGGGGATGTGCTGGAATTGAAAAGGTATCCCATTGGCGGGGACATGCTGAGATCTACTGAGATTGTTGTTTGCAAGATTGACTGGAAGCTGACTGGATGTTCCTGCAACGGAGGTGCTCTGAGATGGCCTTGTCGTCGCAGGAAGATATTGAGAAGGATGCCCCACAGCGAAGGGCTGAGATGGCTGCTATCGGTAGTCTTGGGCAGACTCCGATGGTTGTGCTTGATTTGAACTGGAGGCCGGGAGGACCCGGCATGGCTGCTGAGCTTGCTGAACTGGGCCAACCTGATTGTTGGCTGCTGCGGTGGTTTGTGCTTGCATGAATTGCAAGAGCATTTCTTGCATTGCTCTCATTCCTTGTGCCAATTCTTGTATGATTGGCGTATTGTCAACGGGCTGTTGCGCTGGAGGTTGCGCTTCGGTCATTTCGAGAGCAGGGAAGTGATGAGTTTCTTCTTCGTGGTCGGACATGGCTTGCTGAGCCCGAGTGCGGATTATGCTGCGGAAGGGAAGTTGTCTCCGCGTACGTTGAGCCCGAGGAGGCGCAATGGTGAGGACTGTACTCTACTCTTTTTGGGTTTTGGGATTTTCTATTTTTTTTTTGTTTTGGAATTTTCTATTTTTTTTGTGTTTGGGTTTGGGTAGAATGCTATGCAGATGAGATTGTATGAGTATTAATGACTTTCAAGTACGGGAAGGATTCTGTTTTCAAGTTGGATCACGACTAGTGGGACTAGCTAATCCCCAGCGGAGTCGCCATTCTGTGGACCCTCGCCGATTTCTCCGCGCTCCCACACGACGTCGTTCTCCCTTTCCCTTTCCTTTCGGAAAAGAAGGAGATGAGGATGCGTGAGTGCGAAATCACCGTTTGTGCCACTGGCTTGCCTCGTTCTCGAGGGCTTCGTTTGGTTGTCGTATTGAGCTGGATGTGTTTTAAGTGAATTTATATAAGACCAGAGTCGCCACTAGCCAGTTACTTCGAATCTACAGTCGGCTAGACCCCGTAGAAACGTTAGAGAAGGGAATCCGAAGATTCCTTCCTCTAAAATGACTCCTGTTGATCTGCGGTCAGAGATTCAAGGTAAGGGATCACGGTTACAGGGTGGGAAGAGGTTAAGCACCCCACACACTGCCCGTACCGAAGTACGGTCTCTACTTCACAGAATCGATCAAATACTTGAAAGTCTAATTTAATCCTCGTATATTCTCATGGATGACATGATGCATGAATGCGGGTCTGAACAGTAAGAGTTTCTGATGGGCAGGTTCCAACAACGGGCAAGCCCAGAGCGTACGCTCGAACTGACAGGTGCTTAATATAAGACGTATGCAGTGTGCTTGAATGATCAAGGTGTTTTATGGTGAAGCGTGAATGCAGGTCTGAACAGTAAGAGTTTCTGATGAGCAGGTTCCAACAACGGGCAAGCCCAGAGCATACGCTCGAACTGACAGGTGCTTAATATAAAGACATATGCATGTGTGTTTGAGTAATCAAGGTGCTTGTAGTGAAGCAGGGGAGTTGGAAGAAAAGTAAATGTTGCACTTATGCTAGATGCAAATGAGATGATGCTGGAAAATGAGTAGCTGGGTGGACGGAGGTGTCGCAAGGATTGGCTTCGAGTGGCTGGATCAAGACTTGGATGGCTTGGGAGGCTTGGACCAGTGGTCAGGCTGGGCTGGACCAGGGTTAGACTCTCCTCACTCGGGCTCTCCTTGGTGGAAAAATGGGCTAAAGGGTGAAGAGATGGACTCAGAGCTCTCGGGCTGAAATGGACTCGAATGGCCTGTTGAAATGAGAAGGGGAGGGGGGTATTTATAGCAGCAGAGAGGGGCACTCTCGTAATTTTTTCCGGGCGGCCTGCCATGGGCCGCCCGTACGGCCGCTCCTCGGTTTCCAGCGAGTACGGTCGCTCCCTCGGGGCTGCTGTTGGACTCGCTGGTCGACTCAGTGAGTTGACTCAGCGAGTCGACTCGGTGATTTGACTCGACGGGTTGACTCGACGGGTTGACTCGGTGTTTTGACTCGACGGGTTGACTCGACGGGTTGACTCAGCGGGTTAACTCAGCGAGTTGACTCAGTGAGTTTGACTTTTTTAGGATTTTTTGACTGGCCTTTTTTCTGGGGGATTTTTCGGGGTAGTGTTTAGGACTGGGTTGACTGAGTTCAGGCTTGAACTGGGCTATGGAATGGGGCTTACAAGGGTGAGTTTGGCTGAGTTTGGACTTGGGATTTGGGGGTATGGTCCTCCATTCAACCAGCTATCTTTACCAGCA
The DNA here is from genome assembly GCA_003013855.2 of Liriodendron chinense. Classification (NCBI taxonomy): domain Eukaryota; kingdom Viridiplantae; phylum Streptophyta; class Magnoliopsida; order Magnoliales; family Magnoliaceae; genus Liriodendron; species Liriodendron chinense. The sequence goes on from ML058459.1 coordinate 2,189,836, forward strand.
GTGTAGCCGAAGGTGGGGTGTCTACATCATCGCTTTCGACTGGAGGGCTGAGATAACGGTCTCGACGTTTATGCTCTCCCTCCTTGCGCACACAAAGTCCCTGGGTGACTCATATGAATCTGAAAGAGAATTCAACAGGATGCATACTTGATATTCATCATTCATCAGCTCATCTATCTCCACCAACTTGCAAACTAGTCGATTGAATATGCTTAAGTGATCTTCCACCATCCTTAAGGTGAACAACTGCATCAACAGATACATCCAGTTCTCTAGGAATTTCTTGGCATAGACCTTCTCTAACTTCGCCATTGTATCAGCCGTTGTCTTCTCCTTCGTGACATGATAGAGGACATCATCCATAAGGCATAATAGAATCGAGGTTTTAACCTTCTTGTCGAGCTTCGTCCACTCATCATCTTTCATAGCCTTAAGCCACTTTCCAAGAGTTTCATTAAGCCCTTGCTGAACTAGGATGGATTCAACCTTTAACTTCCATAGTTCGAAGTTATTTTTGTCGGAGAACTTTTCTACATCAAACCTCGTGCTTAATCCCATCTTCTCGTCTCAGATCCGAATTCTACTCCACCCCAACTTTAACTCTCATAGCACTTGTTAAAATAGGGATGCCGACAGCGAAAGCGAAAGCCGAACAACACCATAGCAAAATATAAGATCAAAGGAGAAACACAATGCAATCACACAGCACAAGCATTCAACCATACAGAGACAATCCGATTTTATGGGGAAAAACCCATCAACGGGTAAAAACCATGGTATAAAGCAATCCACTAAATATTACAGAGATTGACAGCCCACAAGCAAGGAAAAACAGAGAAAACCCAAGTTTTCTCTCTCTTTCTCTCTCAAAACACTCTCACCTCTTCCTATTGCAATTAGGAAACTTTGGACACCTTACGATTTCTCCTAATCCCAGATTCATGCCATATACATAGCAAGCAACTTGGAATTAGAAACATGTTACGCAAAACTGTGTAACCATGCACAACATCATCATTATGCACGACCGGTTGGCAGACCGGTCGCGTATGGCTCAAAACAGTTCAGAGGAAAATCGCACAAAAATCGCACATCTGCCTTACCCTAGACCTGTCTCCCGACCGGTCTAAGCCTCCTGCAGACCTGTCGTTCGACAGGTCTAGGTTGAGAGAAAACAGTCCAGCAGCCTCCTGTGCATCTGGGCCAAACGGCCAGACCAGTCTGAGCACGCAAGTTGTGCACAGTTTGAAGGCTCTCCAACAGTCACAACTCCTTTGCTCCTTCGGTGGACCGACTTCCCTCAACAAAGAACTTCATGGGGATGAGATCCATCCCGTCCATCAGGAGGGCATCTCCTCTGGTGGTTGGAAAAGGTCTTTCATTTGCCAAACTTCGAGTAGGGTTTTTGAACAATGCTTGGGAGCATGAGCATGAAACCTCAATTGCGTGCAATGATTTGTATGCATGGCATACATTTTGCAGGGAGCCCTCCAAGGCAACTACTGGTCGTTGATTGTATGGGCTTAGAAACTTAGCCGTACATTTACAAATTTTGACTATCAAAATGCATGTTAACTGGCTTGTCTTTTAAGTAAGAGAATAGGTCATCAATCAAGACCGTCCAACTGATTTAAACCTACTCACACCAACCATTGCCAAAAAACAAGACCAATTTTGGGAGCTCCTAATCTTCTGATTGGTTTCATAGATTGGGATGGACGGACAACAGTTTTTGTAGGAACCCGCCCAACAAAAAAGCTGTGGGGCCCACAATTATGTGTGCCTGAAATCCACTCCGTCCGTCATTTGTGCCAACCCATGCTAGCAACCTGGGCTTAAAATCAGGCCGATCCAAGTGGGCCACCCCACAGGGGAACGCAAGGAGAGCAATGCTTACCATTCAAACCTTTGGGGCCCCACAGAACACTCATCCAGCTGTTTTAAACAAGTCGAGCATTTTTCGTGTTGCCATGCTTTAACCAAGTCACTGCTCTCAAGCCTGACACGTGTGACCATAGATGAAAATGGGGCCCACCGACCATGGGTCTGGTGTTTCGGGCTGGATTTTACACTTGCCCTACAAGTCCACGTGCTTAAAGTAAAAGTGGGCCCGTCTGGCCTGATCCCAGAGCTTTGGGCTGGATGACACTTATGGCCTGTGGCCCGTGGTTTCAGGCACTTACGGCCAGCCCAGCGATGAAAGTAGGCCAAGCTAGCAGCCCCCGTCCAGTGCTTTCAGCTGGATCTGGACTGAGACTACAAGTTCAGAGGCTGGCACTAGAATGAGTTTTCAAGCTAATCACCAGACCCGGACTCGAGCATTGCTATACAACTCGGTGGCTAACTCAAAACTTAGCCGAGTCAACTTGACTAGAAATCAAGCCAGGTCACTATGGAACTCACCGACAAGCTACACTCAGATTCCAACTCGGTCAACCAACATGACTCACCATTACTCAAACCGAGTCAGTCGCTAAGCAATTTTATTTTTAAGAGAGTTAATTATCGAAACTTGATATTCAACTCCTACCAGTAAGGCATGTACTACATTTGTGATTGGGTTTAACTAGTGGGCCTTCGGGCTTAGGTCGACAACTTATGACATGGACCTGGCCCAGCACATCTGCACCCTTGCTCATGTTCTGGCCCTATCTAGTTTTAGCAAATCCACTCTAAAATGCTATAATATATGAACATTGCTTTGGTAGGTCATTGTTGCAATTTAGACCACTATGGAAGATCAATAGATAATGTGAGGTTAGCTAATTCAATCTATGCATCAGATAGCCCCTATACAAGCCAATATATGTGCCCCAGTGCCCCATGTGCAACATCTATGTGAGCTTGAATTACCCCGGCTCAGCTCGATCTGGCCTGGGCCCATATATCTCTATGAGAAAAACTTTGATACTCTGGCAAAATGTGATGGATAATACGCAGGCACTTAAAATTGCACACATGGTTTGCAAGTATTTAAATTAAACCGTCCAAATCATGGTAGCCAGTAAGATGCATCATGAACCAAGCATTAAGGTTATTTAATCATATGAATACCAGATTGGTGAATATTTATTGGACTATTAAAAATGAAAAATATCCAATTGTCATATTTCCTCGTACAACTGTCCATGAATAAGAGATCAGAATTGTTTAACCAATTTGATCTTGGAATTGTGAGTTGACAAGTGGGTTACACAAATGCCATGTTTGCAATTTTTTAGCACCTGGATATCAAGCATCACACACAGCCTAGTATTACATAACTTCTATATTATATGCATAGAGAGATGCTCCAGTGCTCTCAGAGAACTATAGTTATAGTGATCTTAGCTGTATTGGGAAACTTGGACAGTCCAACCCATTGATCTAGAATGGTCATTAGGTTCAGTGCACATTTGATCTTCTACCATGCAAACAACACACCAATCCGACAAATATTAACCATTCGAGCTAATTGACAGTCAGGATAATTTACACAAACAAAGGTCCAAATCAACAATCCAATCCATCTATTTGTTGGGGCCCATCACGGTTGCTTATGATTACAAAGAATCACTTTTGTTAGGTAATTGTAACCATCCCATCCATAGCTTCCCAAAAGGATGGCAGTGGAAAATACGACCAAATCAAGGCAGATTGGATCATCCCATCAGTAAAAAAATTGTATTATAGCCTATTAAATGTGTTCTGGACTTAATGGACAGTTGGGATCGATTGAATGGACTGTCCAAGTGAACTGATGCAACTAGGACCGCGATTGCCAATAGTGAGCGTGCACACACACATAATGTGTGTTATTGATGGGGCTTATGTGAACTCCTGCCCACCGTTCAACTAAAATGAATATGTGAGATAAAGGTATGGAGCCCACTCAAAATGCTCTGTCAAGTTTCTTGAAATGAGATTTTCACATATTGCGTGCATGTACTAAAGTCATAGACACAGTGTCAGCAGAGTTGCATTCTGATCCAACAAAGGTGGGACATCCTGGATGGCTAGGATCTCACAAATGTGCATCACATTGGCTTGGTATGCAGAGGAGATCTGTGTATGCATGTGAAGAGATTAGCAAACATACATTTAAACACATGGAAGAAATAATAAAGTTGGTTGTTTGTGAAACCATTGAAGTTGGAATACACAAAAAATTATCGACATAATCATTTTTTTTTCACAAACACTCACACACCCCACACACGCCAGCGCACTCACACCACAATGGGTGCTCAAACCCATGACCACATGTTGAAACTCTTGTGAGTCTACCACTAAGCCATAGGGTCGCAGGCAATCGGCGTAAACATCAATACCAACAAAGCAAGGATCCATAAATAACCAGCCTTTTCAGTACACACTAATATCACAAAAACTCACCTTCCTAGATCTTTTCAAATTTCGTCTTCCTCAAAGGGATCTCGCTCAGGGTAGTCACCAACCTGGCAGGCAAGTAATCATGATTAATAACCTCATTACTTCGCAAGGAATGTACACTGCTGATGCTCCCAGTTCGATGCTTGTGGGCCCATGGTTCAGTAATACAGAATATTTGACCTGATAGGCCCCACCATGGATCAGGGATAATCCAAAAATCTCCAAATTGGAAGACCCTGAGCCTATGACCAGTGGCCTACAAGAAGACAGTTGGCAAAAAAGCACAGTAACAGTCTACATCCAATGAAACATAGGCCGGATCTATATCTTCCAATCTAGGAGATTGGTAGGCATCCTCCATGGCATGGCTCATCAGATCAACACTCTGAATCACGGAACATGGGCCACACATGTATGCAATGGGAGGTTGGAGAACCGTATGTTTGCTCAGGCTTGGGACCCTATGACACCTCAACAGAAGATAAACTAATGGTTGGATCAATAGAAAATAATGCTGATTTTAGAATTCTAAAGCAACAAGAATATGAAGGGCATAACTCATGTGTGCCGATTGGTATATTCATGACATCATGCACCTAGCATCTCCCACCGTCTATTGGTGGTGCAGCAGAATCCCTATCTTTATTTCCCACCAACTTTTCAAGAGTTGGCAGAAGAAGCATTGCCAATGGATGGTTGGAGACATTTTGTACATGATGCCATTGGAGCTAATTGGCACACGTGATTGGAATATCATACAAATGAGACCCAAATAATCTTTTTTTCATTTCAGGATTCATGAAAGGCGTTGAAGTTGTGCCCTAGAAAACCAATTTGAAGTTTTTTTTTAACACACGCACTCACACCCCTCACACACCCACGCACTCACACCACAATGGCTACTCGAACCCACGGCCTCGTGTTGAAGTCAATGACCCGGGTTAGGGCCGAGCCAAGCTCTGTCCAGGCCCAGGCCCATGATGGGCCTTAATCATCCGGCCTGAGTATAACATTTTACGCTGGGCTTGAGCTTGAATCAGAGACAAGGCCGTGGGTTGGGGGGGGGGGGACCATCAGCAAGCAAGAAATCATTAGTGTTAAAGTTTGCCAAAGCATGTGTGGCTTCGAACCTAGCTCAGCCACCGACCCTCATTTCTCATTCCTTCGATCTTCAAGGTCTCTCAGCAGGGGTGGGGGTTGGTAGATTGAATAAGGGGGATGGTGCGTGGGTTGTTGGATTGAAGTAGAGAAAAAAAAAAAAGCAAACCCTGACGGGCTAGGATAGGCTTTCGGACATTTATATCCAAGCCCAAGCCGATTTTGAAACAAGCTTGACTTTTAAGCCCAAGCTTGGCCTGAGGGCCTAATTCTTCAACCCAAACCTGGCCCAACCCAGCCCATTGACACCCTTAATTTTAGCCTAGACCATGACCATGGATCCTAGGTGGACATGTGATTATGTAATGATCAATATATAGAAGTGCCTTAAAATATACATGAACATGGGTTAAAGGAGAAGGATTCCTTTGATTGTCCTTGGGAACTTGAGATTGGACACAACGATCACTAATCAAGGGAGAGTTGTAATCCATATCTCAAAACCTTGTTATTCCATGACCACCTAGTAGGTTGTAAGACAGATCTATGGTGGTTGTTGTTATTATGATGATAGATGTGGTCATCCTGTGTGACGGGACTGATGATGAGTCGGGGTGGAATGTCTCCACGATTGGGCATGACGACAAGTCGGTGTGCTTTCATCTTACCCCACATTAGAGTGTGAGTGTAGAATGGATAAAGGCTTCTGGGTAAACTTATTTGACATTTGCATTGGTGGATCGGGGTCAAGTTTCTAGACTGGATGGCCCATCATAGTTGGACTATGATTGACATGAGGATGCACTAAATCTGATTAATCCTTAGACCTAAGGACTTGTGAGGGTTTAAGGTCTTGATTGGCTCACTTTACGAGGTCATCATGTGGCCAATAAAAGTGGGTGTAGCCAAGCGCATCCATCAAGGTCCACTGATACTCACATGGGCCAACAAGGGATCCATTGGTTTCCTAGGAACTAACTTACAGTTTAGATCTAGAAGATAAGATGTTCTGGACCAACAAGGGATCCACTGGTTTCCTAGGAACTAACTTACAACTTAAATCTAGAAGATCAGATCAGATGTTCATCAAGTGATTTTTTTCACTGAGCCCAGCACTCAAAAGATTTTTTAAAAGGTTCTGCAAGAGTTTTCATCCAGTAAAATTTTGGTTTAACCGTTAAAAAGGTAATAATTGCATTTAATGATAATATGATGGTCTAGATCTAAGGGCCCACTACTTAATTTGCATAGGCATTGGGTCTTTGGTGGATGGTCATGATAGTAGAAGCATTGGATCAGACATAGGTGCATGGAATAAGGTAGGATCACAAAATTCCAATACAGAAGCGCACATGGAAGACTACAGGGTGGTAAAGTACCATAATGGGTGACTCCCCTCCCCCGAGAGAGATCCATCTGCCTCCCTCCTTTCCCTCCTTTCCCTCCATCACATGTGGGTCTACCTATATAGACAACCCTTGCATCCCCTTGGCTCTACTCCAAGGTCTAACATGTTTGGCTCTCACCTCTCCTTTATTTGGTTTGGGAGAGATCTAAGAGAGACTTCCTAGGTAGGAAGATTGGCATCAACAAACTGACGATTTCTCAACGATATGAGTAGTTAAATCCTAGCCGTAGGATTTTTCCTAGAACCTTGGGTATATCTAAACATGGATCCATTTTAATCTTACAATCAGAACTTTTGAGAAGTTTCTATTTCCATTGCATTTCGAAAAACGCAACAAAGGTACTTTATTTATTCATTTCAAAAAGGTAGTTTTCCTTCTTTTTTCTCCAATTTTGGTTACAGTCAACTCAAATAGCTTGTTTGCCATTCACCGTTTTCTTTTCATGGTTACACATTTTATTTTGTTATACAAGTAGTAATATGCAATCTCCACACTCATTGAGTGTCAAATAGAAAGGCAAGAGGCTACCAGACACATATTCCCAACTATACATAGGCATTTGAAATGCCTGCATATTTAGGCATTGTATGTGTCATGTGCTCCTATCCAATAGTCATCGGACGCGAAATAATAGTGATACTAGCATGGTGTGCCGTAAAGGCCGTTACGGGGCCATAACAGTGGCAACCCTTACACGTTACGAGGTCGTAACAGCCATAACAACCGTTATGCAAAAAATGACTTGTAAGTTGTAACAGCCATAAACGGCCCGTTACACCCCCTGTAAAGGTCATAACAACCCCGTAATGGTCTGTTATAGGGTAGATACAAGTTTTTTGGTTTTATTTTTCAACGTTATGGGGTATATACGAGTTTTTTGGGTTTTTTCTTCCAATAAAAAAAGAGATTGTAACGGCCGTTATGGGGGCCGTAACAGCCATTACGACCCGTATCGTAAAGGTAACGGTGGTGGCCGTTACGGCCACCGTTACCGTTACGGAATACCTTGGATACTAGTGTCGGATGCTTGTAGAATACTTGTAGGTTGCGTTTACATCCCTCCAATATTTTCTCCACGTCAATTGTGGATGGAAAAGTTCAGCTACTTATTATGATTGGTATTGTTGGATTTTTTTTTTAAATAGGTAGGAAGAATACACACAGTAAATCCTTATGCCAGCAATGAGCCAGATGCGATCTAATATGAGGACATCGCATTTTCCACAAAGTAGAACAATCTCACATCTCCCTTCGATGATTAACCAGAAGCTAGCATCTCATTTCTCGCAAGTTTTTTCTTTTTCTTTTTTCGAACGGTGATAATTTTATTCAAGAAGGCTAGAGGCCGAAAAAACAAAAAGACAACAAGAAAGACGAAACAAAAAATATGATATAAACAAAAAGCAAGTGGAAAGCTAAGATAAGGTTGAGGGATCAACCATCTAATCCTAAACAAGATCAACCGCTAGCTTGCAAACCTCCGGAAAGCCGCTCGACATTCCTAAAGTATCGCCTATTCCTTTCCAACCATATTGACCAGATCCCTGCTAGCAAACATAAGTTCCAGATTTTATTCCCAATGTCCCCACCATGCCACAATGATAGCATAGATTCAATGGAGGAGTCTGGCAAAACTCATTTGGTGCCAGTGTTGACGAGAAAAATATTCCCGTATTTTCCTAGCATAAAAACAGTGAATGAAAAGGTGTTCATTGTTTCTTCGTTCCGAAAGTATAGAAGACACATTTAGAAGAATCATTTACCTTTTGTGCAAGTTATCCACTGTGAGAACCCAGTTTCTACTCACTAACCATGCTAGGGCTACCACTTTAAGGGGAGCTCTATCACTCCAAATAAAAGTGGTATGGCAAATCAATGTGCCATATGTTGCTCCCGAAATCATTTTTTTTCTCCTTTTCTTCTTCTTTTTTTTATGCCTCTCCCTTTTCCATCATCATAAGTGAGATTTTATTTCTCATCCACAGTTACCACAACTGTGTAGCTCCCGAAATCCTGACTTCTTTGTGATCCATGTCAAAGAGTCTCTTTCGGAGGGAGAAGGACGAGTCTTGCGAAGCAACTCAGCAAATTCAACATTCGAATAATTCTTAGTCACCAGGTTCCTTTACCATGGAGGGGTGATGTAGAAACATCTTGCCACTCTGATGTTAGCTTCGGCTGCAATTCCTGCTAGCCTTGGGAACCCTCCCTCAACTTTTGCTCCCCTAGTCAAATGTCATCCCAGAACCTAATGTCTTCTGCATTACCCAATGTGAAGCAAATACCTTCCGATACCTTCTTTTTTTTTTGTGCCATCACAGCTTTCAAAATGTACGAAGCCTTGTATAATGACGAGTCTTTTGTCGACAATGCACCTTATTGAACCCCGTATTTCTTTTCCACTACTACCCTCTATAAACTTTCTTTTTCCGCCCCGAACCTCCAGACCCACTTACCAACCTAGGAGTGCTAAGTTCATGTCTTCCAATAATCGGAGTCCGGCACCCCCTTGCTTTTTCGGCTTGCATACTTCTTTCCAATTCAAAAGATGAAATTTATGATTGTCATTTTCCCCTTTCCATAAGAAGTCCCGCCATATTTTTTTCCAATCTATTCAATACAAAGCTTAGGAACTTGTAAAGCGATATAAAGTAGACTCGAAGGTTGGACATGACTGCCTGAATTAACGTTAGCCTAGCCCCTATCGATAGGTGCTTTCTCTTCCATCCCGATAGTTTCCTCTCAAGTCTTTCTATAATTTTGTTCCAAATCACCTTAGACGGCTTGCCAAGGCATAAAGGCAAACTCAAAGTGGTAGGGAAGGAGCCCACAATGAAACTAAATATTTTGGCATAAAAACCAACCTCTTCCGTTACTAAACACACTCCCATCATTCACTTTTACATATGTTGACCTTCAGCCCTGAAACCACCTAGAAGCATACTATCATCTTACGAAGATTTAAGACCTTAGCTTCATCGGCCTCGCAAAAGAGAAGTGTGTCATCCGCATATTGGAGATGGGATATTTGAAATGAGGAGTTATCCACTCTAAAGTCCATTATTAAACTGAGCTCCTCCATTTTTACTATTAACCTACTGAGTGCCTCCATAACCATCATGAAAAGGTATGGCCATAACCTCTTTTGTTACAATGATCGATGCATTCATTTGCTATCAAAGAAATATCCACTATATGCCGGTCAATGACAAAAGGACCTTGTGATTTGCATAAGACTTCAGAAATAGCTGCACAGAATCTAGATGCGATTTGCAAGTGCTCTCCTACAAGGTGACAGAAGACGGTGAATGTTGCTATAGGACCCTAATGATGATTGCAAAAAGAGACAAGTTCATTATTCCAAGTCTTTATAGTTCTAAATGAGGGTATAAGATATCTGCATGGCATGAGTAAATGTTATGCAAGTTTGATGACGTGTGCATAGTTCTCCTGAAAGAGACATGCTGAGGATTGTAGAGAGGTTCTGCCATTGATTTAACAAATTCCTCATGAGTACTAGAGTTAGGTAGACCCCACTTATACTGGGAAGCTACAAAATCCACAAATGAGTGACATAGCAAGTGGAGGAATTCAACCCATTTGAGTTGCCAGCAGATTGATAACTAGGCCCAATTGATGGTCTGTGGGACAATCCCAACAGCATTTTACTATAGAACTCATCTCGTGGGCCATTACATAGATCTCAACTCAATCTAAGAATCTTCAAGAAAGAATCCTCTTGAAACAGACCAACATTAGCAGCCTATTGGCTCACATACTACCAGCAATATAATCCAAGCTACTCACTGGCCTTGCGATAAAAGAAAGGAGAGACATCTAACTAAATAAAGAAGCAAATTTTATAGCCCAAAAGCTACTAAAATACTCTAGACACAACCGTATGGCAATAGGGAGCTGTATGGTTATTTGAAAAAAAAACGTATATGATTTATACAAAAACCAGTTGACCACCAGGACCATCCGATTGGACCCATGGGTCCCACTGTCCAACCGGACTATTGATATTGCCTGCAGATTCATCCAGAGCATTGACAAGCTCAATCTGGACCCTGATGTTGTACCAATTTCCGATTTGGACCCCCGGATGGGCCTGATCTCCAATTGTCCAGCAATTTGAACCCAAATTGGACCCTGATTGGTGATTAGATATCCTGATTCATTAATTACCCTTGCTTGGAGATAAGTCATCCTCAAGTTGAAAGCCAATGTTGATCCACAGCACAGACTCTCCCTTATGGAACTTCTTCCGCCATAATGGAATTGTTGATTAATTCCCACACTCCCACTGTTGGTCCAGCACAAACTTCTTTGAATCTTGCCACAGATCATTGCTCTTCTTCTTTTCTCCTCTTGCAATTGTTGTCCTCTGTGGAGTCTTTATTCCCTTTTGCATCTTTGTTGCCACTTGCACTCCTCTCCTGCCACTTTCTCACCACGCATCCATGTCATCCATTATTAACTCCTACTGAATCACAACAAGGGCTTCAGACTGATCTGATTCCTCTAGCAGATCATCCTTCCTTGACTTTAGGGTGATCTTCTTCCTACTGTGGACAGGTGCCTAAGCATTGGTGAAACCACAATGCTGCATTTTGCGACCATACAAACAAGGGCAATGGACCAGAATAAGACAAACACAAAGGATTCGGTGTAATGTGATCCCCTAGAGTAGTTAACCATGCACCAGTTGTATAAAAGATGGATAAAATCTGCTTTGGCCTTGGATGCCTTTCCACCTTTAATTGGTCACTTATCCAGCAACTCTTCCACATGCATACTTCCGCCATCAATAATGACATTGCACAGTTTTCCCTGGCTCTCCACTCTAGTATGGAATTTGTGCGAAGCCAATTTTGTTTCGGTTTCTTTAGACAAGTTCAGAATACACGTAAAAAATGGTGTAGCAACCTCACAATATTCTAGAGAATCGAGCTTGTCTTACTCCTTTGACTGGATACTCTTCTTCATAAGACTTCTTCATGTCCTCCACACAATGCAGTTGTGCTTCAACCCACAGTTTCATCGTCGTCAACCATATCTTCATCTTATTGTTCATGGTGTACCATCTAAAATAATCATCCAACAAGATTAGCCAATCATGGATGCATCTGGATCCAGTTCCAAAGAGTCTACAGTCTCTAAACCAAGATATTCAATAACAGCAGTGGCCAACCATTGGACCATTATGTTACGGCCCTGTAACAGCCGTTACAGCTCCATAACAGTAAATAAATAAATAAAAATGGGGAAAAGAAAAAAACTAGACGATTTCAGAAAAATAAGAGGATTCCAAATATATATTTTCTGGTTTTGAACATGTTTACGATGGTGTAATGAGCCATTCTTTGGTAAGAATGATATCTCAAGCTGCTTGATGATATTATTAACCTCAGAAGTATTCAATAACGGTAATGGCCGGCCGTTATGCCGGCCATTGGACCGTTACATTACGGCCTCTGTAACAGCCATTACAGCTCCATAACGGTAAATAAATAATAAAAATGTGAATATATATATATATATATATATATATATATATATATATATATATATATATATATATATATATTAGAAGATTTTTCTAATTTGGATGATAGTGTTTTACATAGCTTTGCTATGTAGTGTGTAGCTTACGTTGCATAGCATAGCTTAGTCTTAAAGCCACGTAATTCAGCCTTAACACCACATAGCTAATGAAAATAGCTTAACTCACAACTCACATGTAGTGCTACATGTAAATTTTGCATAGACTACACGCAACATAGCCTATGGTACACACGACGTAGCTTACACTACAAATTATTTTTCAATAAAACATTAAAATCAATTAATGTTTTTAATTATTTGTTATATTTTCATTTTTTAATACAAATTAAATAATTTGTTCAGTGATTTTAGTAAAAAAATATAAGTAATAATATTAAATCAGTTAGGCATCTCTTTCTTTACCTTTATACTTAATCTGTCTATTTTTTCTATTATTTTAAGTTGTGTTTGGTTGCACCAAATGTCATTAAATTTCATTATTAATCAGACTAATTTGGTGTAAAATATCATGGTATTTGGCATAACCAAGCACAACCTTAACAAAAACTCTAGTAGCAGCATGTAGCCTTAAACTGCACGTTGTTTAGCATTAGCTTTATGCTTTAAAGGGATGAATGCTAGGCTACATGCCACTCATCGGGTACACTCAAATGCCCCCAAAACGGCAACAAATTCATGCAATCTATTGAATGCATTCCATTAATGCATATCCCTAACCATTTGACACCATTTCCCTCAAAAAGTTTTGAGGAAAAAATTGAAATTAAATTCGGATGAATAATGTCGGGCCAATTTAGGACCACTCGAATTCCCCCAAAACGGGCCAAAATTCATACAATCCATGGGATTCATCTCACTCGTGCATATCCCTAAGCATTTGATATCATTCCCCTAAAAATTTAAGGAAAAAATTAAAAATATATTGTCACTATTCATCCCAAAATTACCAAAAATGCCAAAAAATAGAAAAAGAGATGAAATACACTGATTTAGGGCATTCATGTGTTTCAACAATCTACACTCTAAATATTTTACAAAAATAAAATAAAAATTTGAGAATTGCTGAAAATTACATAAAAACAAGCAAACATACATAAAAAAAAAAATAAATTATGTTGAACACAAATCCAGCAAGATTTGGTCGATTTTGGTAATATAATGTTGAATCCATACCTTTGTAGCAAGAAAAAACCAAAAACAATGAATTTTTGCCTATTTTTTATTTTTCCTAAATTCAGCAATGGATCTTCAATTCTAAATGGCTTAAATCTTATGTTTTAATCCTCAAAAACTGCACAAATCTAGTTGGAAAGTGGTAAATAGTCGCAAGAAGCAAAAAATGTCAAGAAGAAAAGAAAAAATGGAGGAGAATGAAAAACAACCTGCAAAAGGGGACTTGTATACAAGTAATGGCCCTAGGCTGTTACACATGGTCATATAACGACCATAACGGGCCTGTTATGGTCCGAAATTTTTGACACAGGCCGTTACAACCCCGTACCGCGTAACAGCTCGTGCCGTTATCGTTATGTATAGTCATCCATTACATAACCATTTTTGTATACCTTGCTCTAAAGCATACCTTTCGTCAAATATCAACACGCTTTACTTGGCTAGGCGCAGGATAATATGGCAGGTATGGATAGTAAGTGATATGGCATTGGAATCCGTCATCCTCACTGAGGACATCGTGGAGGCCGCTATCCAAGGCGAGGACCGAATCCATAGTTGTACAATTCCTCCTCCCTTCCTAGCATATGTAACTCAGACTGTCTAGGAGGGACCTACCCATCTGCTTGTTTCCTTTGGGCGGTTCTGTAAAACTCCATTCACCAAGGGTTTGGGATGATAGGGGCTGATTTCTGGACAGTGATAGGTGGAATTGAGGCAGAAGTGGACAGTCTTTCAGGCATTTTCTGGTTACGTTATGAACTGGGTTCAGGGCTGAAAATGAGCAGGTTCACAGAGAGTTTTTGGGATAGTGACTGGACTGGGTTGAGGACTCAAAAAGTGAGTAGATTCAAGCACAGTTTTCTGGACAGGATTGTAGACAGTTTTTGTGGACAGGGCAGGAGAGTTATAATGGGTTGGATTAAGGCTGGTAGTGGCAAGTTCGTGTTAGATTGGGGGTCTGTGTTGTAGGCTGGGAATGGTCAGATTGTGAACAGGACTTGGCAAAGACTAAAGTGGCTGGTTTGGGGCTGTTATACGATCAAAAGTAGGGGAATTTCATGGGAACAGGACTAGTTGATTGTGTATTTTATGGACTGTGATTTTGGATGGGAAGTGGTTTGGTTTGGGACTGTATGAATAAGTTTTGGCCCTCCGGAGGCTGGTTGTGAGGGCATCGCTGAGGATTTAGGACTGGAAATCAACTTGGCTTATCAATAGGGGTTTTGGCCCAAAAATAAATTTAGAATGGAGCTCAGGGCTATTGAAGCTATTTTTGAAGTTTTGATTGAATAGATGGGCTGCAGGTAGCTTGAGGAATTGTGTGTAGGGCTTTGGTGAGGTTGGGGGCAATATGCAGTTGACATTATATATGGGAATAGGGTTGAGAATTTTGGTTTTAGGTTTCAATTGAGTTTTAAATGGTTTAAGGCTGGAGGTTTTAGTGCTAATAAGGCCGCACTAGGGGGTTGGGAAGGGATTAGGATTTCGAATAGGGTTTGGAGTAGGTTTTAGGAATAGGAATGAGGTTGGATTTGGGGATAATTGAGTGAATGGTTGAATGGGTTTGGGGAATTGGGAGAAATTTAGGTTCAGGATTCGAGGTTGGGTAGAATTGAGCCTAAAAACTTGGGTTTATTTTGGTGGAATTTGGAGAAGTTGGCAATTTAGGTTTAGGCTGGGGGACTTTGGGGAAGTTGGGGAGGGTTTGGGCAATCAGGAAATTAGACGCGGGGGGGGGGGGGGGAAGCAAATCGTTGGGAAGTCACATGCTCTAAATACCAAAATTGATGTAGTAATGCGAAAGATTGAACTTATTGATTTCAAATTCACACATACAGCTTGTGCATAAGTTTCACCTTTTGAGTTGCCCCCAAATTGATAATTAAACCCAACTAATGGACTGCGGGATTCCCAACACTGATGCGGACACAAGCGCATTCAAGGTGTACCAACGAAGAAAGCGCCAACCACAAGTACCGTCCTTGTGGATAGGCGATTATTGAGAAGCTGAAGACCCCTCACATGTGATTGGACACATAGAAGACCCCACTCAAGGACGACACATGTGAAGGAAGAAAGGAGAAAGAAGACTGAAGAACTGAAGACTTCGGGCGCCCATCGGGCGCCCAACCACTGTCTTCGACCATAGCCTTCGGGCGCCTGATCGGGCGCCCGAACTTTGCCTGCCGAGCGCCCGAACCTCTCTGGAGGTTTTCGGACAACTTCGGGTAGGAGCTCAGGCGCCTGACCGAGGGCCCGAACTTTCCCACACTTTTGTTATTTACGCGTTTTTATTTAAACTTTGAGGGTAGTTTAGTCTTTTTACTTGTTTTAATGCTTATTTAAGAGGGCTAAGCCCTAAACTCAAATTTAGTTGATTGATTAATGAAAAGCAAACCCTTTGGTTACCTTCCTCCTCTCGTCTCTCTCATGGTGATGCTTCTTCCTCTTCTTTGATCTCTTTCTTCTACTTGCTTCTTGTGCCCCTCCTATCTTCCTTCCAAGTAATTCTAACTATCCCTAATCTATCTATTTTGCTAACCACAATCCCAAAATCTGATTTTGATCCAAAAACCCTAAGTTTTCATATTTTCAAATCCCTAATCCAAAATCCTTTGATTTCCTGGATTAGAAATTCCTCTTATATGATTGGGTTGTAGCCATGCAAGATCGGGAGGTTCCATCCCTTGCCGGATCCAACCATAGTGATACTTGAATCTCATACTTCATGGTTGTGATGAATGGCCCGTTCCATTGCATGTTCCTTGTGATCTTCTTAGTCATGATGAATACTGCTAGATTTTATATTGTTATTGTCCTTTAATTCCGCTGATTTAATTGTGGTCATGAGCATGCATCATAATTAGGGCATCCTACATCAAACACCCTTCTAGTATAAACTTAGAACTCACACAGACATGCTCCCATATTAATTAGAAAACATCATAACTTTCATTGGATCAGCAAATGCTTAAGCATAGTCCTGTGCACATGGCATTGTGGGACTTTATATAGATCTCAACTACATCTAGGAATCTTCTAGAAAGAATCCTCTTGAAATAAACTAATGATAGCGGCTTATTGCTCACATTTTACTTCAAAAATAATCCAAACTAGTCATCAAGCTTGCAATAAAAGGAAAGACATTAAATAAATAATCAAATTGTAGAACACCAAAACCTACTAAATAATTTACACAACCATATGGCCCTGTGGGGTTGTGCAGTTGTAGAAAAAAATACCATATAATTGTATGGTTTGTATATTAAAAAAAAAAAAAAACCAAAAATGTAAAATTGCTTGAACTTGTGAACCCACACAGTCCAACAAAATGTCAATCAGGGCATTGCAATTGGATCTATGGGTCCCATTCCATCAGCTGAATCTTGACCCTTGATATGGCCAGTTTTTAAATTCACGCACTTGGATGGGCCAGATCTTCAATCAGCCAGTGATGGGACCCAAACTCGACCCTAACTGTGTGACCAACCCGAGGATAGACACAATAAACTCGGGTTTTTGGTACATACAGGCAGTGCCTGCAGTCATCAAGACAATTGGCCTGTTCTACCCTAGTGTGGATGGATCATGCCCCCAAAATCTCCTGGATAAGGCAATCCTAGCCTCTTAATTTGTGGCCTGAAATGGATGGTCAAGAAGAAAAAAAATCCACATTCAACTGAGAAAAAAAAAGGCTAAGCTTTGCCGCCAGAGTCATCCAATCTAGGAGATTTTAGGGCAGGGGTCAGCAGCCCAATGGTCTGGATAACTGAACTTTGGGACGTGCTTATACATGCTGAAAACCCAAGCACATTGTTCATAACCTCAGCTCAGGGAACGTATAATTCCTCAATAGAATCACTCCAATAATTGTGCATAGATATACTACTTATGCATGGGTAGAAACAAGTCATATACAGACCTTGACTTTGTCTGGCCTGAGCAATGCACCATGAAGTGGTGGGCAATCAAAATATCGTTTTCCTTTAACCCTGAAATGTGTCAAACATAAAGGCTATGGATGGTCATGATTACACATAAATAAGGGTGACAATGGGCTTAGCCTGGGTATTCAACATTTTGATTTTGCTTGGCCCAGGCCTGGCCACTGGCAGCCACAAATATAAAATATCTATCCAAAAAATATACTGTCAGACCTCCATGATGATAAACTGATAACCATCAGCATCTAGAAAATTTGCATTTCCTCATGCAAAAATAAGGCTTATTTGGACAATAGATGGCTGGAAATCAGGATTTCAAGATATCCCAATTTGGAGGGCCCAGCGCTGCCACATCAGCTTTCCTCGTTAGTTTGCAAACAAGTCCTCTTAAAATTTAGAAGAGGAAAGCCCCTTCCCCCAAACCAAACCTGAATTTGAAGATCAGCTGTCCAAATGAAGCCTAAAACAATACACTAAATAAACCAAAAAAAAAAAAAAAAAGTGACAATGCTATAGCTAGTTCATCACTAAAAATTACAAATAGCTAGAAGTTGGATGAAGGTATGAAAGCATGGTGAAAGTTTCTTTTCTTTTTCTTTTCTTTTTTTTATTTTTAGAGCATGGTGCAAGTTTCTTGTCCAGTATTTATGACAAATTATTTCTAAACGGAAAATGAAAGCACCGAAATACCTGTAAATGACCACAATATGTTGAACTTAGATCATTGATAAATATAATAGTATCAACTTCTATTTCATCCGTAGCACCAACTTGCCAAAACTTTCAAGGTAGGTAGGTCAAGAAAATAAAACTATCACGTTGGGACTGGGAACCTCATTTGCTTGCCAGGTAGGAATGGTAATTCCTTTAGTTCAAGTCCGGAATCAGGATGTCTATATCTTAAAATACCAATCAACTGTAGATTTACTACCCTTTTTTTTATCTTTTTGAGAAGATTTACTACCGTAATTCTTTTTGTAATTGTCTGTGATCGTCTTGGTGTCTTTGCTTCATCCATGTTATTTTTAAAAGATGATTGTATAGATATAGTATTGTAATTGGTGGGATCAAGTCTCCCCCCTTCCACCATCCCCCAGCCTGGGTATAGGTTTTGATGCAAGACAATGGGCCTATCAATATGACGTAGAATGAAACTATAGCGGAAATGTATAACAACGAATAATCAAATTAAAACTATTCAAATCACATGTGTGAAAATTCAAATAAGCAAGAAATCATGCACCACAACCATAAATCACAAGCATATAATAAAAGAACTACAAAATCTCAATGGTTGGGACCCATGGAAGGTAGAACTTCCATGTCTAAGCATAGGGTTAATCCTAAAATCAAAGGAAGGGATTCTAGGGTTCTTAGGGTATGGCTGAAATTAGGGATTAATGGGAATTAGAGTTAGGGTTTGAGTGATTTGGTAATTAGAGATTTAGGGATTTAAGGCCATAGGAAGGCTGAAATTCGGATTGGGTAAAAGGGGATGGTCGGATTTTAAAAGAGGTGTGAGAAAGGGTTCGAAGATTGAGGGGTTTTGGGTTTAGATTCAAGAAAAATCAAAAGATCTATCAATCGGATGAAAATAAACAATCAAAATACCTGGATTCGTAGAGAAGAAGAAGAGAAGATGTCCAAGGAGGAATCCACCACCAAGTTAAGTTTCTATCCCTTCCACAATTGGATTGGAAGGGAGGCTTTCCTCACAAACCCTAAAGAAGAATGAAAAAAGGGACTTCTCAATAGAGAACAAGCTTCCAAACTCTTTTTTTTTTTTTTTTTCTTTGCTCCAAGATCCAAGTTAGGGTTAGACGTCTCCCCCTCTGGCTTTTATAATAAAACTTTTAAAAAATTACAATTATGCCCTCACATAAAGTTCAATGGGCCAAACTCAAAACTAAATATCCAAAGCAACTAAAAATAATCTAAACCATCTGCCATGCCCTAGAAATAACATCAAATAAAAGAAAAAAAAAATCAGGGTTCAAGGGCCTAGATCTAGAAGATTTGACGATCCGATGGCCTAATCAAGATGATCTAACAGTCTGATGGACCCAAAACTGAAAACATGTGGCTAAAAACTCCTAAAAGAGCAAACCACGTACATCATCCCAATGTAGAGTCTTCCTAATGCACGTCCAATGCATGTGGGGTTGATGCGGACACAAAAGCATTCAAGGTGTACCAACGAAGAATGCGCCAACGCCAACCACAAGCACCATCCTTGTGGGTAGGCGACTATTGAGGAGCTGAAGACCCTCCACATGTGATCAGACACATAGAAGACCCCACTCAGGGAAGGCACATGTGAAGGAAGAAAGGAGAAAGAAGACCAAAGAACTGAGATTTCAGGCGCCCACTGTCTTCGGGCTCCCGACCATAGCCTTCGGGCGCCCGAACTTTGCCTACCGGTCGCCCAACCCTCTCTGGAGGTTTTCGGACGACTTCGGGCGGGAGCTCGGGCGCCCGACCGAGCGTCTGAACTTTCCCGCACTTATGTTATTTACGCGTTTTTACTTAAACTTTAAGGGTAGTTTAGTCTTTTTACTTGTTTTTAGTGTTTATTTAAGAGGGCTAAGCCCTAAACTCGAATTTAACTTTTAATATTGATTAATGAAAAGCCTATTTGAGCTTCTTCCTTCCTCTCTCTCTCCCATGGTGATGTTTCTTCTTCCTTGATTCTTCTGTTTGCTTCTTGTGCCCCTCTAACCCTTCTTCCAGGTAATTCTATCTTTCCTAATTTATTTGTTTCGATAACCTCAATCCCCAAATTCTGATTTTAATCCTAAAACCCTAAGTTTTCAGAATTTCAAATCCCTAATCCAAAATCTCCTGATTTCCTGGATTAGAGATTCCTCTTAATTGATTGGGTTATAGCCATGCAAGATCGGGAGGTTCCATCCCTCGCCGGATCCAACCATAGTGATACTTGAATCTCATACTTCATGGTTGTGATGAGTGGCCCGTTCCATTGCATGTTCCTTGTGATCTCCTTAGTTCATGATGATTACTGCTACATTTTATATTGTTATTGTCTTTTAATTCCGCTGATTTAATTGTGTTCATGAGCATGCATCACGATTAGGGCGTCCTACATCAAATTTGGTATCAGAGATTAGGCTTGCATGATTTTGTCTAGATCGAGTTATCAAAAAAAAATTAGGGTTTTGATTTTTAGGTTTAATTTAGGAAAGTTCCAGATTTAGAAAGTTTTCAATTTTAGAAACTTTCCAATTTTAGAAAGTTTCCTAATTTGGAAAATTTCCAGATTTGAGTCGTTTTCTGTTTTAATTTGATTGTGTCAGTTCATATTAGTTTTGCATTCATCGCATTCATCTTGTAAGTCAAAACACCTAGTAGTCTAGTTGGGTAGAGTTTTGGTTCAAGTCTTAATTGTATGCCCACGAGAAGAGGTAGAGGTTTCGGACTTCAGCCTACCATGAATAACGAGCAGTTATCTGAGCAACTTGCTCAATTGATACAAAAGATAACCGCCCTAGAAGCAGGTCAAAAGCGTGAGTTTGCCCGCCTTGAGAACCAAATCACCACTACCATGACTAAGGTCGAGCAACTAGAGGCGTCCCAAAGGGAAAACCCCGCTGTTGGGGAAGATGCGCACTCCCAAGTGGGAGGAATCATTGAAGAGCGCGCTGCCACACGTGGAGGTAGTGAAGATAGAGATCGTGGTAACGGTCGTGGTGTTGTGCGAGAGGCACGAACCACATGTGATCATCAAGACCGCTATGATCCAGATGAGCGTGCGATGAAGAGTGTGAGAGTTGAGGCCCCGAGTTTTGATGGACGCTTGGATCCCAAGGCATTCCTTGACTGGGTTGCTGACATGGACCACTACTTTGAGTGGTACAGCATGTCAGAAAACCGTCAAATGCGGTTTGCTAAGATGAAGCTTGTGGGCCAAGCCAAGCTCTTTTGGACCAACACCGAGCGTAAGATAGAACGAGTTGGTAGAGCCCCTATCACACATTGGTATGAGATGAAAGAGAAGTTGAAGGAGAAGTACCTTCCTCTCTCATACCGTCAGAAGCTCCTTGACCAATGGCAATCCTTACGCCAAGGGTCAATGTCTGCCGCTGACTACATCGCTAAATTTGAAGAATATATGATGCGATGTGATATCCAAGAAGACCCTCTAGTGACGCTCTCGCGTTTCAAGACGGGCCTTCGTGCGGATCTTCAGCGCGAGCTTATGACTCGGCCCTTAACGGACTTGGACGAAGCATATCAAGTCGTGCAGGAGTTAGAGCAATACCTGAAGGCTCCTGTCATTTGTCGTTTTGAGTCCCGAGACTCCAGCGCTAGATCTAGTTCCCAGGGAACCAAACTTAATGTTGGTAGCCAACCTAGGGCACAGGTGACCATTCCGCCTAGGCCTAGGGAGGACAAGGGCAAAGGGGTTCTTGGTGCCGATCCTGGTAACATGAGCCAAGTGAGGTGCTATGAGTGTGGCAATCTTGGCCACATGTCTAATCAGTGTCCTACGAAGAGCCATGGGAAAGCCTTAGTTATAGGCGAGTCTCACGAGGGTGGAGATGACCAGGGTGATTATGAAGTTGAAGAGTATCACCCTGAAGGAGGACTTACTGATGAAGAAGAATTAGATGGAGAAGCAACGCTTGCAGTAGTCAGGCGTGTGCTAGCTCAGTCTAGAAGTAGTGCTGACTGGCGTCGAAGCACTATCTTCTACACTATTGCCAAGTGTGGTGAAAAGACTTGTAAGGTGATAGTGGACAGTGGAAGTTGTCAAAATGTGATTTTCACTAACACCTTAGATCGCTTGAAACTGAAACCCACACCTCATCCAGACCCATATAAAGTTTCTTGGGTTGACAAGACATCCCTACCTGTCACCCATCAATGTCTAGTCCCCATTGAGTTTGGGTCATACAAAGAGTCCCTGTGGTGTGATGTTTTACCTATGGATGTGGGACATGTTATCCTAGGTAGACCGTGGCTATTCGATAATGATGTCACGATCTTTGGCCGTTCGAATGCATGTACCTTCATGCATATCGGTAAAAAGATCAAACTTAACCCCATGCCACCTGAGAACACACTAGGGAAAAAGAATGATGAGAAGGCAAGTGAGCCTAGAGGAGTGGGGAAATCCAAGCCTAAGTCTCTACATATAATCAGCGCAAGAGAGTTTGAAAAAGAGGCTAACGAAGATTCTATGGTGTATGCCCTTGTGGCTAGAGAGATTACACCTGAGGTTCCATCAGAGTTGCCCCGTGAGGTAACCTCGGTCCTGAAGGAATATAGTGATGTATTTCCTGAAGACTTACCGAATGAGTTGCCACCTATGAGGGACATCCAGCATGCCATTGATCTTGTCCCCGGGTCTACTCTACCGAACCTTCCTCACTACAGGATGAACCCTGCAGAGCATGCAGAGTTGAAGAAGCAAGTAGATGAGCTTCTACAAAAGGGTTTCATCCAAGAGAGTATGAGCCCGTGTGCCGTGCCAGCATTGTTGACGCCAAAGAAAGACGGCACGTGGCGCATGTGTGTGGATAGCCGTGCCATAAACAAAATTACTATCAAGTACAGGTTTCCTATACCTAGGCTTGATAATATGCTTGACATGATGGCCAGGTCCACTATATTCTCTAAGATAGACCTCAAGAGTGGATATCACCAAATTCGTATACGCCCAGGAGATGAGTGGAAGACTGCGTTTAAAACGAAAGATGGGCTATATATGAGTGGTTGGTCATACCCTTCGGCTTGACTAACGCACCCAGTACCTTCATGCGGGTGATGACACAAGCTTTGAGGCCGTTCATGGAAAAGTTCCTAGTGATGTACTTTGATGACATTCTTATTTATAGTACCACTAAGGAATCACACCTTGAACATTTAAAGAAGGTCTGTAGCGTCCTTAGGAAGGAAAAGTTGTACGCTAATCTTAAGAAATGTGAATTCATGTCTAGCCAAGTTGTGTTCTTAGGATTTATAGTGTCATCTGAAGGGATGCGCGCAGACCCTGAAAAGGTCAGGGCCATAGTTGAGTGGCCAGAACCGAGGAACATTCATGAGGTGCGAAGCTTTCACGGCCTAGCAACTTTTTATCGTCGGTTCTTTAGGGGTTTTAGCACGATCATGGCTCCCATTACCGAGTGCATGAAAAAGGGAGAGTTTGTGTGGTCTAAAGCCGCAGTCAAGGCTTTCAAAGAAATTAAGGGCAAAATGGTAGAAGCTCCTGTCATGCGTCTACCTGACTTTTCTAAAGTCTTTGAAGTAGCGTGTGATGCGTCTGGTGTCGGTATAGGTGGAGTGTTGAGTCAAGAAGGACACCCAGTGGCCTATTTCAATGAGAAACTGAATGAGGCAAAACAAAAATACTCCACTTACGACAAGGAATTTTATGCGGTAGTGCAATCCCTGAGACATTGGCAACACTATCTCCTACCGCAAGAATTCGTTTTGTTTTCTGACCATGAGGCTTTGAGATATTTGCATTCTCAGAAGAAACTCAATCCAAGGCATGCCAAGTGGGTAGCGTTTCTTCAGGAATATTCGTTTGTTTTGAAACACAAGGCCGGGGTTGAAAACAAACCAGCGGATGCCCTTAGTAGAAGAGTGGCGTTGCTCAACTCCTTGAGTGTAGAGGTAGTCGGATTTGAGCAACTGAAAGGTGAATACCCCACATGTCCTGATTTTGGGGGTACTTACGCGTCGCTCTCTAGTGACCAGCGTATTATGGGTGACTATGTTCTTAAAGATGGCTTCCTTTTCAAGGGAGACAGACTTTGTATTCCCCGTATGTCCCTTCGTGAATTCCTCATCTGGGAGCTTCATTCAGGAGGGATAGCTGGCCATTTTAGTCATGATAAGACCATTGCCCTCGTGGAAGATCGTTTCTATTGGCTAAGTCTCAAGCGAGACGTAGCCAAAGTTTTAGGGCAGTGTCGTACATGTCAGCTGGCAAAGCAAAGAAAGCAAAATATCGGGCTGTATACGCCATTACCAGTGCCACATGCACCGTGGCAGGACATTAGTATGGACTTCGTGCTTGGGCTTCCCAAGACAATCAAAAGACAATCAAGAAGTACGATTCCGTTTTTGTCGTTGTGGACTGTTTTTCTAAAATGGCGCATTTCCTCCCATGTTCGAAAACGTCAGATGCGTCCCATGTTGCTCGTATCTTTTTTGATGGTGTGGTGCGTCTCCATGGGTTACCTAAAACCATAGTGTCTGATCGTGATGTTCGATTTACTATCTATTTTTGGAAGACACTATGGCACATTATGGGAACTCGTTTGCAATTTTCTACTGCTTACCACCCACAAACAGATGGTCAAACTGAAGTGGTAAACCGTAGTCTTGGAAATCTTTTACGTTGTCTAGTGGGTGCACATGTCAAGACTTGGGACCTAATTTTACCAACTGCTGAACTTGCTTATAATGGGTCAGTTAATAGATCTACAGGGTTAAGTCCTTTTGAAATTGTAAGTGGTTACAAACCTAGAATGCCCATAGATCTCTTACCTATGTCTGTTACCCAAAGGTCTTCTGAATCAGCCGATGCATTTGCACGCCGCATTCATGATTTGCATACACATGTTAGACAGCGAATAAATAAGAGCAATGATGACTATAAAATTTCAGCTGATTCTCATCGTAGAGTGCAAGAATTTCAGGAAGGAGACTACGTAATGGTGCGAATAAGGCCAGAGCGATTCTCTCAAGGAGTCGCTAAGAAGTTACAAGCGCGCAGTACTGGACCATTCAAGATATTGCAAAAGGTTGGGTCCAACGCGTATCGAATTGATCTTCCACCTGAAATAAGCATTAATCCAACTTTTAATGTGGAAGATCTAGTCCGTTCCCATGCTCCCATTGTCGATCCATCGTCGCTTTCATGGCCTTTTTCTGATTTTGTTACCCAACCCCTTCCACCCCTTCCTCCACCCATTACCCATAAAGAAGAAATTGAGGAAATCTTGGATGATGAGATAGTATCTACGAGAGATGGGGGTTTCCAGAGGTACCTTGTCAAATGGAAGAATAAGCCATCGTCTGAATCTACATGGCTGTCGAGCGAAGCGTTGCAGAGTATTGATCCGGATCTACTCGAGTGCTACAAAAGTCACAACTCGTCGAAGTCGAGTTTTTCTCACCCGAGGGGAATTGATGCAGACACAAAAGCATTCAAGGTGTACCAACGAAGAATGCACCAACGCCAACGCCAAGCACCATCCTTGTGGGTAGGCGACTATTGAGGAGCTGAAGACCCTCCACATGTGATCAGACACATAGAAGACCCCACTCAGGGAAGGCACATGTGAAGGAAGAAAGGAGAAAGAAGACCGAAGAACTGAAGATTTCGGGCGCCCATCGGGCGCCCAACCACTGTCTTCAGGCGCCCGACCATAGCCTTCGGGCGCCCAAACTTTGCCTACCGGTCGCCCGAACCTCTCTGGAGGTTTTCGGACGACTTCGGGCGGGAGCTCAGGCGCCCGACCGAGCGTCTAAACTTTCCCGCACTTATATTATTTGCGCGTTTTTACTTAAACTTTGAGGGTAGTTTAGTCTTTTTACTTGTTTTTAGTGTTTATTTAAGAGGGCTAAGCCCTAAACTCGAATTTAACTTTTGATATTGATTAATGAAAAGCCTCTTTGAGCTTCTTCCTTCCTCTCTCTCTCCCATGGTAATGTTTCTTCTTCCTTGATCCCTCTTTCTTCTGTTTGCTTCTTGTGCCCCTCTAACCCTTCTTCCAGGTAATTCTATCTTTCCTAATTTATTTGTTTCGATAACCTCAATCCCCAAATTCTGATTTTGATCCTAGAACCCTAAGTTTTCAGAATTTCAAATCCCTAATCCAAAATCTCCTGATTTCCTGGATTAGAGATTCCTCTTAATTGATTGGGTTATAGCCATGCAAGATCGGGAGGTTCCATCCCTCGCCGGATCCAACCATAGTGATAATTGAATCTCATACTTCATGGTTGTGATGAGTGGCCCGTTCCATTGCATGTTCCTTGTGATCTCCTTAGTTCATGATGATTACTGCTACATTTTATATTGTTATTGTCTTTTAATTCCGCTGATTTAATTGTGTTCATGAGCATGCATCACGATTAGGGTGTCCTACATCAGGGGTCTTCAAAATGGCCCCGCGGGCCCCGTCTGGAAGTTATCATCCATCCATAAAGAAAATTATGTTAATGCAGGTAGTCGCATCCACCTCTAGTACACTCAAGTAGGTCCTCTGATGTCCTCATCAGGTGTACAAGATTTCCTTAATTAAATGCAGGTGGTGTGGCTCCCATTTTTCTCTAAAAATTTTAAAAAAAAAAAATGAAGAGTTACTAACAAAAAGTCAAAAACAAGATCCACAAAAGGCTAACATTGGGTGTTAAAGCAATTGCTTGCTTGTCCTTCGGCGGATTGAAGTAGAGGATATTTCCTAAATAAGGCCACATCTATCTCAACAATTTCAAATGAGAGTAAACAACATACATTACTGTAGCAAGGGATCCACTACAATTGATCTCCAAAAACAAATAAAAAGGCCAAACTCCACCTCCTCCCATCGTAGTGATTAGTAGAGCCATTGCTTGAAAGTCAAGAGGGTTGAAGTAATCTACTTATCCAATCACAACTTGGAAGATTTGAGAGTTCTCTAATAATCCTAAGGCCATACTCTTATTCTTCTCCTCTTGTTCTTTTGATTTTTCTTCCTTTTTTCAGGGATTCCTCTATGGGTTGTCGAACCTTTTAAGGTAGATGAAGTACAATCCTAAAGGGAAAATAAAGCAAGACCAAGACCCTTTTCTTGGAGAGGACAATCTCAATTCAAAGGGATTAGGTTGGTTATTTGGTAGTTTTGGTAGAATGAAGGGTCATCCTAAATACGATGAATTCATGGCACCTAGGGGTGCAAATTGGGCAGGTTCGGTCAGGTTGAGGGACAACTCGAGCCCAAGACAAGATCAAGTCAGGTTAACCTATGGCCTGACCTAACGCGCACTCCCTAACCAAACGTACCATATCCTCAACCCTATACATGTGTGCCAATTTGGATTGGTCTTATACAAGTGTGCCAATTTGGCATGCGGATGGCATGTATATGGCCCCCATGTACACACATGAGGGACTGATAGATCTCTCAACACCATAAATACTATAGATAATATCATTCTAGTCAAGTGCAAGGAAGGGTATTTCCCTACGATATATTTAGGCCTTCCCCTTTGTATCGGGAAGGTTAGAAAGCAAATGTGGGATCCAGTTATAGAGAGCTTTGAAAGGAAGCTAGCAAGTTGGAGGTGTAGACTATTATCCTTGGGAGGTAGAATTTTTCAGTGAAACCTCGAGAGATGATAAAATACACATATTTGCATATTTAGGAGTAAAAAACCTACATGCATAATAGGTTTCTATTAAATGGGGGCCTAAAAGCATGTGCTGCTATAAGAAATCAGTCCAACCATCTCATCCATCCCATCTATCCATCCAATATCTAACCTTTCATCCAAACATCCATTGATATTTCAGAATATTGGCAACACATGATATTTCGCAACAAATTATTAACAACTAAAAAAGAAACTAAAGATCGTGGTCTCGTTATTGCTATGTTGCGATGATGATAATATCGTGATATTATCAATATTATTGTCAACAAATTGAACACTGCATACAACCATGCCCCCATGGAAAAATATGAAACTAGAATTTTTTAATATTTAGATTTTTAGCAATATTGATACAAGGGCGATATTATTGAAATATTGCAAATACGTTGACGATACAAGCGACACCTAGAATTTACACAGTAAAAAATATCAGTGATACACTAGCTGTATCAATGCGTTGAATATACAAACGACGCATGGAATTTATACAATTGAAAATATTGACGATATCGACAAATTGGCGATATTTAGTGATACATTGCCGATACCTAGAATTTTTTATACTATCAATGTTATCGGTATCGCTGAGCTAGAGATAGAGATAATATCGGGGAAATTTCGATAATATCAGAGATCATTTAAACACTGGTTACAGCCTTCCAGGGTGGGTGACGGTTCTAAAGTGAGATTTTGGAAGGATGTTTGGATCGGCAACCGTAGGCTTTAAGATATCTATCCAAGGCTCGCTGAGGTGGCAGTAGATCCCGAGATTTCAGTCAGCCATTGTTACTCTCGCCATGAGAATTGTGGGATTCAGACTCCCTTACGTAGAAGGGACCTTCACAATTCAAAAAGACATGAACTAATGGAACTCCTAAATCAGCTATCGGATCTCTTTTGGATGAGAATGATATGATCCAGTGGTTGGGAACATCTTCCGGAAAATTTTCAGTCACAGCTTTACTTTCTATGCTTTTGGGTGGCCCATGTGGCTGTGAGAATGCGCATACTTTCAGCCTTTGGTTCTATGGAGCTCCTTCCAAGGTCACGGCATTTGCATGGCTAGTGGGTTGGAATAGAGTGCAGACGAATGATAATCTAAGGAAGAGGTGTCTTGTCATCACTAACCCTTGTCCTTTGTGTTGGCAAGACGAAGAATCGGTGAATCACCTTTTCTCACACTGCCCTTCTTCTAGATCAGTATGGGAAAGCTTCTTCAGCCCATTTGGAATTTCTTGAGTTGTGCCGAGATCGATTGAAGACTTTTTCAGGTAGTGGCATGTAATTGGCTCTGATAATGATTGAGCATTGGTTTGGAGGATTTCTCTCCTTGCTGGGCTTTGGGATGTATGGAAAGAGCAGAATAACAAATGTTTTAGGGATGTTTGTGGCAATCCAAGGGGAGTCTTTCTCCAGACAAAATCTTGGGTTGTGGAATAGGCGGTGCTCTCTTCTAAGGAAGAGAGGTCTCTTTGAATGGGCTGTAAGCGCTTTATGCGTGTAATGGGCTTTGTTCTTGTTTTCTTTTTCATGTATTCTTTTCGGCTTCGCTGATTCCATAATAAAATAGTCATCCTTGATATATATAATATATATATATATATATATATATATATATATATATATATATATATATATAAAATTCTAATCAGGTTTCAAACACAACCCATCCTGACCTAGCCCGATTAAAGTCAGCTGGGTATCTGAGATCCAAGCAAAGCCGACTAGGTTTTTAACCGGATCCCTCATTTTCGACCCAACCCAATCCGATTTCTAAATCAGATCTAAAAAACCCGTACCAATGCCGTATTTGCTAGGCATCCGTCGGTCCAGGTACTCATTGACAGTCCTACTCAAACCAATGCAAAATGGTGTGAGCTAACCCTAGTTTCACTCAAGTTGACCTAAGGCACACCAGATCGGTTTGGTTACACTTGAAGGTTTAACAGGCTATGTTTCGGCCAAAACCGAGATTAACCAGCCTCATTCATGTTTGAATCAAGCTAGGCCAGTTTTTAGGTTGCTTTACGAATCAGATCAGTTAGATAGGGGCTGAATCGAGTCAAATGCGTCTGATCCAGGTCAGGCCCACAGTCTGGACAAGCAGGTCGCAGCCAAGGTTCAAAATATCATATAGCATAATGGTTGATACTCTTGCATTAGTATCCACCATGGTCGGTATGGGATAAGGGGTTGTAATGGCGGCTGATGTGTGCCATGTTGGCACCAATACAAACTGTGTGTACAGGTTACGAGCCAACCCCCCTCCTTTTCATTTCTCATTTCTCCCCTGTTCTCTACATTTTGACCATAAAGGAAGCTTAGAAATAGAGAATATTTAAGCCTATTTTGGAGAGCAAAACACAAGATTTGGGTGGGATTCAACGAATCAAAGCAAAGTGGACCATTTTGGGGAAAATCATAAAAACGGTAATCCATTTCACATCTTGTTGCATTTCAATGTAATAGGCCCGAATCCACAAAATCATGCCTGATTTGTGTTAATTAGAGCCTATTTAGTTGATTCTCAAGCTTTACATATTTATACCACTTTGCCGATTGCTGAGCGACTTTTGCTTCTCTTTTACTTTTTCCTTTTTTTTTTCCAAGTGATTCACAATTTACTTGTTCATAGTTCATACTCTAGATCTATAGTTTGAAGCAGTGTTTTAAATAGCTACGCTATGTAGCGTGTAGCTTACGCTACGTAGCGTAGCTTAGCCTTAACGCTACGTAGCTCAAGAAAATAGCTTAAGTCACATGTAGCCTACGCTACATGATAATTTGCATACGCGACACGCTACATAAACTAGGCTACACGCTACATGCCTTACATTGCAAGTTATTTTTTATTACAACATTAAAATCAAATAATATTTTTGATGATTTGTTACATTTTTTTATTTTCAATATTTAATGCTTTTAGTAAAATGATATAAGTAATAGTATTAAATTAGTTTGTTGCTCTTTCTTTTTCCTTTATACTTAGTGATTACCCTTTTCTATTGCTTTAAGTCATGTTTTGTTGCACCAAAATATCATGAAAATTTGTTGAATTTCATTATTAATCAGTCTAATTTGGTGCATATCATGGAATTAGTGCAACCAAGAACGACCTTAATTAAAAATTTAGAAGTAACATGTAGCTTACGCTACACGCTATGTAGCTTACGCCTCACGCTTCAGAGGAGTGAATGCTACGCTACATGCTATTCGCTATTTAAAACACTGGTTTGAAGTATGTTTTAAATAGCTACACTATATAGTGTGTAGCTTACACTACATAGCATAGCTTAGCCTTAAAGCTACGTAGCTCATGAAAATAGCTTAAGTCATGCGTAGCCTACGCTACATGATAATTTGCATATGCTACACGCTACGTGCCTTACATTACAAGTTATTTTTCATTACAACATTAAAATCAAATAATATTTTCGATGATTTGTTACATTTTTCTATTTTCAATATTTAATGCTTTTAGTAAAAATAATACAAGAAATAGTATTCAATTAGTTTTGTTGCTCTTTCTTTACCTTTATACTCAATGATTACCCTTTTCTATTACTTTAAGTTGCATTTGGTTGCACCAAATATCATGAAAATTTGTTAAATTCATTATTAATCAGTCTAATTTGGTGAATATCATGGAATTAGTGCAACCAAGAACAACCTTAATTAGAAATCTAGAAGTAACATGTAGCTTACGCTACACGCTATGTAGCTTACGCCTCACGCTTTAGAGGGGTGAATGCTACGCTACACGCTATTCGCTATTTAAAACACTGGTTCGAACCAAAGAAGAAGAAAAAGAATTACTAAAAAAAAGGTAGTTGTTTTGGGCATATTTTTCAATTTTTAGGCATTTTTGTACCACTCCCGAGATTAACAATGACCTATGTACAAATCATCCAGTTTTTTTGGGCATACTCTAGATCTATAGTTTGAAGTTTGAACCAAAAAAAAAAAAAATAGAAGTTGTTTTGGGCATATTTTGAATTTTGGGCCATTTTTGTACCACTCTCGAGATAAACAGTGATCCATTTACAAATCATCTATCTTTTTTTTCTATGGGAAGATGGTGGTTTGACTACTTTTACCTAAATGTATGCATGTATGAGATCAATCCAACGTTTTTCGGCATTTCATACTAGTATTGACATGAATCATGACCTAGTTACTATTCATCAAATATATTTATAATTTCTTTCGAGTAAGCCATGATTCAACTATTTTTAACCTAAATGTATGCATGTATGAGATCAATCCCATGATTTTCGGCATTTCGGACCACTTTCAAGATGAATCATGACCTTTTTTTTTCGTTGGGGAAATGGTTTTAAATATTTTTAACCTAGATCCATGCATGCATGAGATCAATACCACATATTTCAGCATTTCGATAATTTCAAACCACTTTCGAGATGAATAGTGGCCCTACTATTATTCACCCTTTTTGGCACTTCTTTCCAATAGTATTATGTAATTATTCAAGCATGTCTTCAATGAATATGTTTGGTATTTTGGCATATTTGCGAAGTTGGAGAGTTGATTGCAGTAGGTAGGCAGTAGCTAGTTGAAAAGAAATTGACAAGGAATAATAATGAAGATATAGGTTGGCAGCATGGTGATAGAATTGGGGATAAAACCACGCACTATGAGCGACTATTGTAGTAAGGATGTATGTGGGGTATAACCCGCTTAAAACGACACCTGGTCCACAAAAGGGGCAAGTTGCAGGATGTCCAAATGTCCTTGAAGAATGGAGCATATGAGGGAGAAAAAAAAAAAATACTAGAAGGGATTGGAGGGAAAAAGGCTATGAAAGATAACTGTTGAGAGGTACAAGAAAATCTTGTCTGCAAAATCGACAGGCATCTCTCAGTGAGGTTCTGCACCTCTATTTCAGCAAATCAGAAGGAAAAAGTGTGCACAGCGTGATTTGGACCAACACAGGACCTTTGATAATGGTGGCATTTTGTTGGGTGACAACTCTCAACAAAGTGCTAATTATTAACCGCATTCCAAGTAGTATCGAAAAGATAATCATCAACTATCGCATCACATGTCATAGAGCAGCCGAATTTAAATGTCATCTCTTTATCCATATCTTCTTCACCAATGGGGTATGGAATGGAACTTATTCTCGTCTCTTTAATATCTAGGTTGATGCCAGCTTCCGTTGTGAATCTATTTACAGCTTGGAGTTGACATTTTAGAATCCCATGGGGTGTTTTGAACCTTTGCCTTGCAATGTTTCCAATGCAAAGTTGGCAAACTCAGCGCTTGAGCTTGACTCAGTCCACCTACAAAATTTGACTTGAACGAATCAAAGCAATGACTTGGGTGAGTTATGTTTTGTACAATTGGACCACTGGCTAACAACCCATACCATTGATATGATGTCATGGTGGGCGTCTTCATGGTGGCACATGCCCCAAAAATTCCCCATATTGAAAGATCCTAGCTTTGGCCTCTTTTTGCTTGAATCTGAACCAGTCTTCTACTTTCTGTATTAAACATCTATTTGTTGGGCCAATAATTGAATGTTAGGAGTTTTACATCTGGGAGATTTTTGGTGCATGCCCATCCACTATGAATCCCATGATATTAACAGCTTGGATTACTAAAGAACAAAAAGATGAAGGGGAATTAATGGTAAGAAAAGGGGAGATTTATTTTATACTTGGCAGCATGTGATGGTTGGTACATAAACACATGCAAACGGTACACGTTGCACTTATTAACTCAAACTACTTGCAGTTATTAACTCAAATTAAACCTTCCAATTATGGTACCCAATGTAGACAGCAAGATCAAACTGATGGAATAATCCTAACCAATACATTTGTTCATTGAATTCGGACCATGGATCCATTAGATATTAAATATCTATGAGCCAGCCAAATAACAAAGTAAATTGCTCCAATGATCCATGTAAATTGACACCCACCATTTGGATAGTAGAACTTAAGTTATTTGTGTGCATGGGTACAATTCTACAGTGTGTGCCACATGTACAATTTTACCATACCTGCATATCAACCATCCCACTCTGCCAAAGTATAAAAGTATTCCTCAAATAAGAAACCAATGTTTAACATAGAGTCAAAAGAATGAAAAAAGGAATAAGTTTGGTGTTTCAAGCCATTGGGTTGCCGGACACATGCAATTGGGTGCCACGTAAAGTTGAGTTGAAGTAGGGTCACTTGAGGGGGGGGGACATATATAGGGAAATGATTCAATGCAAACGTTTTCATTGAAACCGAAATTACATTGAAATTGTTTTCTGTAGGCCCCACCGTGATGTGTTAGTGAAATCTACTCTGACTGCCCTTTGGCTCGTTTGGCCAAGGGCCCAAAAATCACGTCGATCCACGACTCTAGTGAGCCACACGACAGGGAACAGTGATATATGAGAGAGAGAGAGAGAGAGAATAGAATGCTCACCTACACAACAATTTTCACGAGAACTCATGAGCGCTTTTTGAGAACTCATCACACGTGATGTGAGCCCAAAATCTGAGCCGTCCACATGATGAAGCACCCTAAAAAACCCTCTGGGACCAACTTTTACCCTGATTCAGAACTTTGGTGGGCCATGGAAGTTTCCTCCCTAGATTTGCCTCTTTCTCTCTCTCTGCTACGGCACACCAGAGTTTTGGATCAAGTTGAAAGTTGGGACCTAGGGTTTTTTAGGGTGTTGCATCACGTGGATAGCTCAAATTTCGGGCTCACATCACGTGTGATGAGTTCTCAAAAAGTGCTCATGAGTTCTCGTGAGAACTAGTGCGCAAGTGAGCATATCTCTCTCTCTCTCTCTCTCTCTCTCTCTCTCTCTCTCTATGTGTGTGTGTGTGTGTGTGTGTATATATATATATATATATATATATATATATATATATATATATATATATATAAAGAAAGAAAGAAAGTGATGCGGACATCAGGCCCTTTAGGGTTTATCAGCGTAGGAGGCGAGTGACACCTATATCTTTATGGCTCGATGATGACAGACCTGGATCGTTCGTGACGACTTGAGGAGCATCGAAGACCTTACACATGTGGTTCGAGACAGTTGAGAAGACCCCACATTGGGAGGACATGTGTAAGTTGCTTAGAGGAGATGATCGGACCATCGGATCACGATGATGATGTGATCAAACCGTTGGTTCGTCGTAACCCACTTTCATCGTGCCATCATCGGATGCCATCGGGCATCTTAGATTTGCGTTTATTATATGCACTTTTACTTATTTGAGTTTTGGGTCAGTGCGTGCACATTTTTTCGTGCGAATATCCCCTTTTTTTTAATTTTGTTAGTAGGGGTATTTTGGTAAGTATGTTAATTCCGAATTTTATAAGGGTGTTGCCCTAAACCTTTTTTCATGATGCTATTGATTTGATAAAAGAAGAAAAAGCTTTAGTGGCTTATCTCCCTCCTCCTCTCCTTCTCTCTGTGGATCTTCATCTTCTTCCCCAATCTTCTTCTTCTTTCTTCTTCCCTCCTTCCAACTTTCTTATAAGGTAATTCATTTTCTTCCCTCTTTCTTCTAAACTTATTTTCTCCCATTATCCGCAATTCTAAAATCTAAAAATTGATCCCTAAACCTATTTCTCTCAGATTTTCATTACCTAATCTGAGAAATCCCTTGATTCCCCGGACTAGTGAACCTTATTAAGCGTTGGATCATAACCATACAAGATCGGAAGGTTTCATCCCTCGTCGGATCCAATCCACGCATGATTTGAAACCCTCACTGTGAGATTGTGATAATGGCCCCTTTTATTGCATGTTTCCTTTATATTTTTCTTGATTATGATGATAGATGCTGAATTTTTATTATTATTGTTTTGTTATTCCACTGGATTATATATGCTCATGAACATACATCATAATTAGGGCGTCCTACATCACATTCTATCCCATAAAGCAAGATAGTCTTACAGCTATCCTATAAAATTTCCCTTTCAGTTTGAGTGGTACACAATGATCATATAAAACTCTGGAAGCACATCTCCACTTCTTCTCCCATCTTGAATTCTATGGACAACATCCTTCTCAATCTCTCCACTCACAGGAATTATTAACCCAAGGTATCAAAAGTGGTCATTTTTGGGAAACTTCTTGGTCGAAAATATTAACTAATACTTTGTTCTCACTCCTTTTGTTACTAAAATGCACTCCATATACTCTGTTTTAGTCCAGCTAGTTTTAAATCCTTCAGATTCTAAAGCATCCCTCCATAAATCTAACTTTGTGTTTACGCCTTCCCTCATCTAGTCAGTCAAAACTATGTCATCTGCAAACAAGATACACCATGGGATCTCTTCCTGCAAATGCCTCATTAACTCGTCCATAACCAATGCGAAAAGGTAAGGGCTCAATGCCGACCCCCGGTGTAAGCCTATAGGAATTGAGTTGATTTGAAATCAATCTATAATTGGGGGTTTTTAATTAAAGATTTGTAGAGATTTTATCTAGTGTCTTTAGAGCCTATAAAATGGGGGTTGGTCTAGGAGGGAGGTAATTCCACATTTTCCAAGTTCTATGAGTTTTTGTTGTATTTGGTAAGAAGCTTCAATTCAAGAAAACCCGTAATGGTTTGGGTGAATGGCGTGGGCTGTGGGTTTGCTCCCCACCAACAATAGTTTGATTCCAATCCCCATAGATTACCTGATGCACGTAGTTGGCGGGTGATTGCGTGCATCCACATGAAATAGTCTCACCTCAAAAGGGGGCGAGGACACCTAGTCGTCATCCAAAAAAAGAAAAAAGTTTCAATTCAATAAAGTTACTTATTCCTCTCTACTCCAAATTACTGTGGGTGTGCTCTTGTCCATTCTTGCTATTCCGGTATCAAAATCACATCGATTTGATAACTGGGTTGCATCACTAACAAAGATTATATATGAGCCCTTTTGACTTGTCAAAGGGCTTCTTTGCAGCCATTTGGATCCTCTAGTGACAGAGTGAATATACTCATGGGTTATATCAAGCATCTAATTCAATTCAATAAAGTTACTTATTCCTCTCTAATCCAAATTCTTGTGGGTTTGCTCTTGTTCATTCTTGCTATTCAGGTATCAAAATCATATTGATTTGATAACTGGGTCGCATGTCAGTAAAAATAAATTATTTTAAGGTAATAACTCTAAATTACCAACTATGATGGCATGATAAATGATAAAACTATTGCATGACTAAAAAGTTAATGTTTGCCTTTGAGACAGCTTCAAAAAAGGGAATGAAGAAACAGTAACAATAAATTATTTTAAGGTTCTTGAGAAGATCATAACTAATTATAAACTATAAGAAAATAAAAATAAAAAATAAAAAATAAAAATATTACTTACGTCCCATCATGTTTTCCCAAAGGTTCATCATACTGAATTCCAACCCAAAAACCAGGTGCCACAGTTTCAGCTCTACCGACAAACATGACAACCCCTCTTTTCCCTCCAGGTTCCACTTCACATCTATCTCCTACCTGCACCAAGAAATAGTTTGTTTACAATTAATTTTCAAGAAATTAAACAGTAACAAGAGCAATAATGGGAGATAAAGAGAGCACTAAGCAAAGAATGATATCAATTATATTTAGCAGCAAATTAAGGGATCAAGGCCCTCAATTTACTCTTAATACATGAATGGCGTGTCTGTGCACACATGCACGGCTGGATGGATGGATCATGCACGTGTGTTTGTGTGTATGTATGAGCATGCATGCATGGATGCATGGTTGGATGGATGGATGGATCCACCATTTTTCCCATGTTTCCCTGAGTCAACGATACATTCTTTTACGCCCCATTAAAGGGAAACTTATTATCTAATTCCTAAATATGCAAATATGCGTATTTTTGGCTATTATTTGATTCTTTGATATGCAAATATGTGTATTTTAGCATCTTTTGAAGTATCATTGAAAAATTCTACCATTTTCCCCATGTTTCTTTAATGTTTCCCTAAGTCAGAGTTACATGCTTTTAGACCCCCATTAAAGAGAAATTTATTATGGATGCAACTTTTTTGCAATTATTTGATTACTAAATATGCAAATATGTGTATTTTAGCATCTCCTAAAGTTTCATTGAGAAATTCCACCATTTCCTTGTGTTTCCCCAATGTTTCCCTCAATCAGTGATACATTTCTAGGTATCAGCGATAATATCAGCAATATCGGTACATGTTTCCGTATCCCCAGCCAGTGATACATGTAACGATACCGATACTACGAACACTGCACTAGTCTGCCCTCTCAAATGGAATTCTACAAACACCTTCATGATGTCTTCCTTAGCAATGCTCCTATAAGATTTGAAAAAAGCCACTATGAAGCAACCATGACAAGGACCCTATCGTTGTCTGAAGAGAAGATGGCATTCTTCACCTCCAATTCCATAAATGGCCTCTCAAGCTACTCAACTGCTTTGTTGCGATCCATCATAAAGGAATCCCATCTAAAGACAGTCTGGTCATAGCTTATCTAGAATAGAGACTCCAAAGGTAAAATCCACCACAACCTTCCCGAACTCTCCTTTGTCCTCAACTATAGTGTTCTCAAACCAAAGGGGAGAAATAGTGTTTCTTCTTCTTGAGTGTTAACCATATGACTGAAGAAGCCAGTATTCCTATAACCCTCTTTTATCCTATTGTCCTTGCCTCTCCCCAAGATATCTCCTCAAAACATAGGAATTTGCCAACTCCACGTTGAGAGTCACTTTTTGAAGGTAGTCCACCTATATGATCACTCACATGTCCTCCCTTGAATCCAAAGAAGAAATTTGGCTGAGGATTTAGGCTGTTTTTCTCCCAAATTTCTGAAAAACATTTGTGTTTCAAATTCTAAATTTTCTCGTCGAAACCAGACTTCTTATATAGGCAATACCGCCACCCGCACTCAACCCATTTGAAAAAATAAGAATGATCAAGCCACTTTTTCTCAAAACAAAATGAGGAAGTATCAAATTCATACTTGACAAATCAAGCAAGATAAAACAATTGTCCAATATGGGCCGAGGAAGGATGGATGAGAGAACCTAGCTAAAATAATCTTCCCGTGATGGAGATAAGAAAGAATGGTCTAGCCATCGTTATCAAAATCGTTATTGTATAACAAATCGTAATAGGTGTTGAATCGAATCAAATTGCAAATCATATCATAAATAAATCAAACAAAGAAAGAAAGAAAGAAAGAAACTTAGCAATCATCCTTCTGCCATCAATATGCACCAAGTAATACCGTGTCATGATAGTGCTAAAGGATTCTTATCTTTCCTTTTTTAGTCTTTCAAGAAGTTTTCCTTAAAAAATATACAATGATCGTTTAATAATTTATGTTCTTGTTAACTTTCTTGAATGTAGAATCACGTTGGAAAAGTGGTATTTGATTCTATAGACCAATGAAAAAAGATATTTTGATTTCTAACCATCATTCCACAATACGCATAAGTCAACATGATCATAACCATCCATAAAAACATTCCAGATAAGTCATACATCAATTTGGTGTTTTGACCAATTAAGAAGTAAGAAATAGAAAGGAAAAAAAAAAGTATGATTTACCGTTGAAGAGAGTATATATCATTTAATCTCTTATGAGAACAAAATAAAACAATTTACCTTTTCTAAATGATTCATTTTTATAATTATCATTAATTTTTTTATTTTTTTGAAAGGTTTTTTCTAAACAAATCTTAAAGCCCCCACCAGTTTAAAAACAAAAAATGAAACCCATGCGAAGCTTAAAATAGAAAAGAACAAGTATAATTTGAATCATAAATTGGGATTTGAATGGTTAATAGTAGGATTCAAATCATAAAATCGTAGGATTCATATAAAAAGGGATTCGAAGGTGGAATTCAAATCGGTTTGCTTGAGATTTGACTCAAATTGTAAATCACAGGATTTTAACAACATTGGGTCTAGGTAACACTTCACCATGCACGCTAGGTTCTTAGACCAAGTAGAGCAACCCCACTGAGTGGGAATGTCAACAAGATTGTGCCTAGGCATCAACTCGCTAAAACCTCACACCCTTGCTCTCATTCTACAACCATCAAACTTTTTGAAAAAGAACCAGATGGTATTGATATCCCCGCCATTAAACCACGGCAAGTCCCATTAGTCCAGAATTTGATCAAGCTTGACCCAAAAATCACCCCTTCTCATCATTTGGACAGTATGCGTGGGTCATGCCTCACTGGAATCCATCAGTCCTCGAGTGAATCTGATGCACAGAGAAAGTGTTAAGCGCCTATCCATTATTTTTGCATGTCCAGAAGCTCTTCATTCCAAAACATAAGATGCACCACCAATCTACCCATGCCCAATAAGAAAGAGCAACAGTCTGTCTTACTACAAATCTCTCCAATTGACAATCTGGAATAGAGTTGCACCCGATTTCTTGGGAGAAGGACATCAATCTTTCTTTGCTCACAAAACTTCTAACTGCAAGCTTCTTTCTGGTCAAGCCAATCCCTCTTATATTCCAATATAAACTCTTCAACTGAAAATATTTTTTTCTGCCCAACTCTGTTGTCATAATTTACCTAACATTCCAAATTACATACTTCACTTTTAGTTCTCCCCCAATGATTGGCTCTAGGTGTAGTTTGATCATTGTGTTTTTCCAGCTCTTGGAATTGCCTATCAATATTATTCCCAGAACCCTCATAAATTGCCACCAGTTTCAGCATGCCTCTCACCACATCGGATTTGCTTTCCTGCACTCCCATATCTACTGAGAATTTGGGAGATCTCCCAGATCTCCGCTTAGCTTCTGCTGAATTCCAGGGAATGGGAAAATTTTCTTACTCGGACGTGTTGCCAGATGATAACTCTGACTCAAGCTGGGTCTGGAGGTAAGCATCCTCATGCTCATCTGGAGGCTTCTGATTCTTTGTTTCCTCATGCTCATCTGGAGGGTTCTAATTCTTTGTTTCCTGATTCTGATTATCTATCATAATGGCTACTATGACTACTGTGACGAAGTTTCCCTTGGGCCTTCTCAATATCATTTCAATTCCATTACCAACATCCTAATTTTCCGTGTTCAATAAATTTGGCAAATGCTTCCCTTCAAAACAATCAAATTCGTCACCATCCTCCACCTCTCTCAAGTCTGGGGAAAATTACATTTGAGTCCTAAATCAACTAGGTTTCACATGATCCACATGAGCTCACATGCTAGCTAGAATTCAACCTGAGAGAACCTGGCAAGGACATCCTCAGGAAGTGTAGTGGTGTTTGTCAAATTTTAAAAACAGGTAACGATACTGACTGGTGATTTCTTTCAGAGAGACCTGTAGAGAATCAATGCATGTCCCTACCAGTAGCAAGAGACAACAGAGTAGCCCCATTACTACCC
This sequence comes from Liriodendron chinense, assembly GCA_003013855.2. NCBI lineage: Eukaryota > Viridiplantae > Streptophyta > Magnoliopsida > Magnoliales > Magnoliaceae > Liriodendron > Liriodendron chinense. The sequence continues at coordinate 2,231,161 of ML058459.1, forward strand.
TTCAAAAAAAAAACATTTTGATAATTAAAAAGAAATAAAAGAATATTACTAACCTTGATATTTGTGCAAAGATCCTCCATGTAGTTATCAGGGATCTGCATGCAAAAGAAGTCTATTTAATTTCACAAAAAATATACCATGCCAAAGAAAATACTAAACCAGATGAGAATGTATCCAATGCTCACTAATAGTAATATATAATTCAATTATCAAGCACTAAAATCTCCATACAGGTGGCGCGCATGTACGAGATTTGGACTGTTCATCTATTGTACCCTACTATAGATATGCCAAACACTAAAAATAATAACACTCATATGATCCCAGCCATGAACTGGAGAATGGTTTCCCATTAAACTTAACCATTGGTTGAATTTTTTTCCAAGCAGCCTGTTTGAAATCGGCAAGCGGCCCCCAAAACTTCACCACAGTCAATGAATGCTCATCTATTGTACCCTACTATAAATCGGCCATACAACCAAAATCAAACTACTAACGTTATCCTAGCCATCAACTGGAGAATTGTTTTTGATTGAACTCAACCATTGGTTGGACCTTCTTTCCAAGCATCCCATTCGTAATCATCAAGCGTCACCCAATCAGCGGCTTGTACCCAACGAGTGTGATTTTTGAGGTACCATCAACATTAACACTCAATAAGTAAAGGCTCTTGAGTCTTAATCTCGTGCACAACACAAGTACTCAGTGAACAAATATTGAATGCTTGATAACTAAGATTGATAATAGTGGATCCTCCCCGAAGCAGTAGGTCCTTGTAAAGAGTAAAAAATCAAGTTGGTATCTAATATATGCAAAAGAAAGATTGCAGAAAGGAATTAAGCTTAAAATCCATTTTGGTACAAGGAATAAAGGTAAGTATAATAAGACTTCGCCATCATGAAAAATAAGACAAGTTAAAATATAATACAGTGAAGGGCCTAGAGGATGTTGGTTGCTTACTTTACTTTCAGGTATCGACGGATTTTGAGAAGCCAATTTCTCCTTAAATTTTCGAAATGTGCCTAAAACATAGAGATTTGTCAGCGGAAAAAAGGTGATTTCCATGTTTATCAAGAATCAAAAACATCAAAATAACGTCTTGCTACCATCATTAAAAAATCGTAAAGCAAAGACAAGCAGACGAGTTGTTCAGCCCTTGTAGTTTAGTAATGCACATGTTAGTCAATGTATTTCTTTTGAGTAGAAGCAACGCATCACAACACACTATTATGCATATTTTGCCATAAATTTCCACTTACGTCCATGCAAACTGAAAGAACATATTGTCTGAGACTCTGAAATCTGAATAAATGTTCAGTCATAAAGATATGAAATATCCTCTCAAGGCTGGAGGTTCCTTTTTGTACAGAGTTATTGTCAATTATATATGTACAAGCGTTTTAGCCATAACTCATAAGTAATCTTAGAGGGAAAATATATGTAATCAATCATGTAATTACAGTTTTATCATAAAGTTAATAATATGTCAGAGTAATCATGCTATTCAGTCTATTATTTCAGTCCATTCATATCCTTTATTCACATCAGCTTGATATCAAATTCAAGCCATCTTCCTCAACTTTTTTTTGTCTGATGGGCTTCTCAAGAAAATTTGGTGAATTTTTTGAGAGTCTGGGGACTGGGCCATCCAAAGAAAGAGGCAAAATCTTATGGAACATGCTATAGTCATTCTTGGGAGAATTGGAGGGAGGAATTGCATTTTAAGTGATGTGACTACACCCATGCAAAAGATTATGGAAATGATAAAATAGTAGCCTCAAAAGCAGGCCCTTATTAGATCTGATTTCCATAAAGTGTTTGCTCGAACTTCCCTAACGGTAAGTGATTGGTCAGCAGTTGCCAATAGAAAACCTTTGAAACAAAGGGTAAAGGGTACTATGGAAATGGCTGTCCATTGGAGTGTTTTTTTTTTTAAAAACATTGGTGATATATTAAAAGGCCGAGGCCAACCAATACAAATATACATATGTACAAAGGTACAACCAATGTTTTAAATATCGATAATATTAGCCGATATATCCCACGATATATCTTGTATCCCACCTGTGCGATACGAAATGCACAGGTAGTGCCGATATATCCCACATGTTCGATCTGGTGAGCATTTTCAATTTTTGATCCCTTTTTTTTTTAATTATGTTGAATCAGTGTCAAATGGTTACAAATCCATTGGTTCTTCATGTTCTCCATGTTTTTTTTCAAAATTTTCCTTCAAGCAACTGTCAATTGAAACTAATTTTGAAGTATTTAGAAGTATGCGATGAAATGATCATCACATACACTCTAATTTCGAAATTTGACTGTGGGTGGTTTGATTTGGGGAAAATTGGGGAAATTTTCTCAATTTCTCTCAAATTGCTTGCAATGTTGGACTCCAAACATGAAATCAAGCATGTGTGACGGCCGATCTACTGATTCGTTAAGTCCTCAACAATTTTCAGAAAATAAAATTCATTTTTTAATTAAAATTCAATAAAAATACTAAAATAATATTTTTTTTCAAACTTTCCCTTCAACCAGCTGTCAATTGAGACTAATTTCGAAGTATTCAGGAGTGTTTGATGAAATGATCATCACATACACTCTAAATGTTATGCGTTCAATTTGAATATAGTTGCATTAGTTCGGTCAAACAACATATAGCTTAGGACCCTATACAAAGGAAACCTATTATGTGCACTTCTTTTTTGAGATGTTATAATTTAAAAGTGTGTATTAAGGTCTTTTTTAACAATCCCCGAAGTTTTTGGGAAAAATTCAACCATTTTCCCAATATTTCCCCACGTTTCCCAAAAAGTGCAATAAAATACCCGATACAAACGATATACCTGCACAATAACCGATACATATCTATATCCCAAAGGTGCAATTACATAACACGATACCGATATTTAGAACATTGCTTCTATCTATGTGGCATTAGAGACATCTGCTACTACCATTGATCCATCCCTATCAATGAATCAAGTAGATGGCCTTGTCATATGTGACAAGTCTAAGGGGGCATGGAGTTTTTTTTTTTTTTTTTGTTAGTCATGCAACGCACCCACCCTGTTAGTTGCGCAACACACCCACACGGTTAGTCACATGATGCACCCACCCACCGGTGGGGTTAGTGTGTCTCCTTAGCACTCGAACCTGAGACCTGCTGTTGAAATGTCCAGGCGTCTAAGGGAGCATGAAGTTCAATACTAAATTACTAATCAAATCTTTGATAGATTTTAGCATTTCGCTCCCCACTCTTTTTGTTTTTCTTTTTTATTCTTTTGAATATTAAAGAATATCTAATCAAAAAGAGAAAAACAATAATTGAAGGATAGAGAACCAATTCCAATACATGAATGGCTAACACCCTCTTTAGGGCAATACCATTTGCCTCTCTTCCAGCGTGAGTAAATGAAATGTTTAGCCTAGGTGATATCCATAAGGGCTCGTTTGGCATCTCTACTCTAATCTCATATGAGCTTTTCAAATAAGAGCTACTCTAATAAGCTCATTTTGTTCTAGCTCTTGTTTTAAACAATGTTTGCAGTATCAATAGTATCGGCCGATACTGTCAATATCGCGGGTCAGCGATACGAAAACCATACAGAGTAACAAAAAAATGGGCAGATTCCTTCGTATCGACGATAATATCGTGTGATATCGATATTATCGTACGATATATCGTCAATATATCGGCATTGGTCCCTTTTACTTTATTCCAAATATCATCGATACCTGGACGAGATCATCCAGACGCGCATGAGTCCCTCCATACTTGGTTTTTTTAGAGAAAAAAAAAACTTGCATTCTCTCCATTTTTCTTGCATTTTCTCCTCACATAGTTTTGGGTAGATTTTGGTCCTTCCTTTGCAAGGATCTGAGAGAACTAATCTAACATCACATACACTCCAATTTGATGATTTGAGTGTATGTGGGTCGATTTGGGGGGAAAATGGGAAAAATTCGAAATTTCTTAATTCCTCCTAAATTAAGAGTAATGTTGGATTGGAAACATGAGATTAAGGATGTGGATGTGCTGATTAACAGTTTTGAAAGATTAATTTATTAATCTTTGATTAAAAAATTAATTTATCATGAATTTTTTTATTTAGTTTGTTTCTTAATAGGTACATTTCTCAAGTCTCTTTCTTGTTTTACTTTGTCAATGAATTGGTTGTGTTTTCATTAATGTCTTCTTACATTTATATATCTTATGGAATCAATTTGAATAATACTTGCATCAAGTCGATCAGATGGCGCATGGCTTAGGATCCTTTACAAAGGAACCTCAGTATGTGGACATATTATGATTTAAAAGTGTGTATTAAGGTCCATTTTAACAATCCCTAAAGTTTCATTGAAAATTCAATCAATTTCCCAATTTTTCCCCATGTTTCCCAAAAACTGCGATACATTACCAGATACAATAGATATTTCCCTAGCGATACACGATATGTATCTATATCCCAAGGGTGCGAAACGTAACACGATACCGACACTGCGAACACTGGGTACAACAGCCCCCAGCCGAAGCTCTCCTGAAAGCAGTGTTTTAAATATCGACGATATCGACCGATGTATCCCACGATATATCTTGTATCCCACCTGTGCGATACGAAACGCACAGGTAGTACCGATATATACTACCTATACGATCCGGTGAGCGTTTTCGATTTTCGATCCATTTTTTTTTTCTATAAATCAAATTAAATCAGTGTCAAATGGTTACAAATCTATGATTCTTCATGTTTTCCATGAAAAGTCATGGATTTGGAGCCTCGATTTTGATATTTGCGGGAGATGGACCAAGTTGCGGAAAATTGGGAAATATTGAAAATTTTCAATTTCTCGAAAATTAGTTGCAATCTTTGTATCCAAACACTAAATCAAACATGTATATAACCTGATCTAGTGATTCTTCTTTTGCTTTTGAATGTATTGCTTGTGTTTCCATACATTTCTTCTTACGTTTACAAATTATATGAATAGACTTTGAATATACTTGCATCAGTTCAGTTGGACAATACATGTATTAGGACCCCATACAAAGGAAACCCCTATTATGTGCACTTTTTTTTTTGTAATATTTTGATTTCTAAGAGTGTATTGATGTCTTTTTCAACAATCCTTGAAGTTTCATTGAAAAATTCAACCAAATTCCCAATGTTCCCATGTTTCCCAACAACAGCGATACATTACGCAATTCAACTGATATATCCCATGTGATAACTGATATGTATCCGTATCCCAAGGGTGCGATATATTACACAATAACGATATTTAAAACATTGCCTGAAAGATACAAAAACAAGATTGATCTATCTATGCTTCCACCCAATCCTTCGAATTAAGGATTGCCTTATTGAAAATTGCACCGGGCCACTCGTTTTGTTGCTGAAGCAGCATTGGTTTCTTTCCCACCATAAAGCCCAAAGAGTCGCTAATAAACTTTATTGCCACACCCTTTTCCTTTCTTTCCCTATCTCCTCGTCGTGCCAAGCAATGCAAAATTCGACAATCGTCTTCGGAAACACCCATAGAACCCCAAAGAATTGGAGGAGAAGACCCCACACCTCTTTGGCAAATACGCAGTGCATGAATAAGTGATCTGCAGATTCCGCATCTTTGTAACACATCAAGCAAACGTTTGGGAGATCCATATTCCGCGTACAAAGATTGTCTATCGTTAGCACTTTGTTCCTGCCTACTAGCCAATCAAAAGCCACCACCTTTAGAGGAGCACCATAATGCTAGAGAAAAGTCGTTGCCGCCATCTCCTGATTTTCAACAGATGCACTCAAAAATTGATAAAATGATCTAACTGAGAAAGATCATGTCCTGGACTTGAACCATCTCAAGGAGTCCGCTTCTGAAACAGGTGGAGAAACCTTTGATAACATCATAAGCAATTGAACCAACCCTTTGAATTCCTCATCTGAAAGATTCCTCCTAAAAATAGGCATCCAAGTGACCTCCTCCCCCGTAAATGAATAACAATCACTCACCACCTCCCCCTCTTCCCTAGCGAGCCCTACTAAAGATGGAAACCTCTCTCCCAACCTCAGCTCTCCCACCCACCTATCTAACCAAAATCTAACTCTCTTCTCATCCCCCAAATGAAAGCCTATCCCTTCCCACACTCTCTTTCAAGGACGCTACCAATTTCCACAAGTAAAAACATCGATATAAGGATGAAGCCTTTATCCACCATCCCCCTCCCTTAACCCCATATTTTTTCTCTAATACCTTTCTCCATCTAGCCTCTTCCACCGACCCAAACCTCCAAACCCATTTCCCCAATAAAGCTAGATTCATCTCTTCGAACTTTAAGATTCCCGCTCCTTAAACCATTGGTTTTCAAACTTCGTCCCATTTCAAAAGGTGAAACTAGTGCTTCTCCCCCAACCCTTCCCATAGGAAATCCCTTCTTCGTTTTTCCAGTGCCTCTAGAACAAATTTTGGGCATTTGAAGAGAGACATAAAATAGACCGGGAGATTTGACGTAGATGATTTAATCATAACCATCCTCCCACCCATAGATAAGTATCTGGACTGCCATTTATAGATCTTCCTATCACATCTTTCGATAAGTCCATCCTACATATGCTTCGTCGGTCTCCCTATACATAACAATAAACCTAAGTACGTTATTGGAATAGAAGCTTCCTTACACCGAAAAACGTTCACAAAAGCCTGCACTCTTTCTTTAGAAATGCCTACCCCTAAGATCTCGCTTTTAGAAATATTAAGTTCCAAACCGGAAACCACCTCAAAACTTATAATAATCAATCGACGATTTTCCACATAAAAATCCTCCTTACACAATAGAAGTGTATCATCCGCATACTGAATATGAGATATTTGAAAGTTCGTATTTTCCACCCCGAAGCCCTTTATCAATCCCACTTGAACCCCTCTGTCTAACATTTTACAAAGGAACTCCATAATTGTGACAAAAAGAAAAGGGGATAAAGGATCACCTTGTCTCAAGCCACATGAGCCGCAAAAAAAACTTTTGGCGAACCATTCACTAAAATGGAGAATTTTGTCGAACTAACACAAGTCTGAATCCAATATCGTCGTTTAAGGCCACATCTTAATTTGTCCAACATATAATCTAAGAATGACCAATCCACATGATCAAAAGCTTTTTCCACATCAAGCTTGCAAACCATACCTTCCTCCCCTCTCCTATGGCAAGAGTCAACACATTCATTGGCCAAGAGAGAACAATCTACTATTTGTCTTCCATCCACAAATACCCCTTGAGATTCTGAAATAACACTTCCTAACACTTTCCTGAATCTTGAAGCCAACACATTTGCTAAAATCTTATAGGCACCCCCCAATAGACTAATAGGACGAAAATCTTTGAAACATTCTGCTCGTTCCTTTTTAGGAATTAAAGCTATAAAAGTAGCTCCTAGTTGTTTAGCGATTAAGCCTGTCTCAAAACACACTTGCATGAAACTGATTACATCACCTTTCGCACAATCCCAAATTTTTTGATAAAATGCTATCGAAAAACCATGTCGCCCAAGAGCCTTATCACTCCCCAAATCTGCCACTGCTTGCTTGATTTCACCTTCCGAAAATGGTTGTTCCAACGAGCACGCTTCTTCTGACAAAATCGTTTCAAAATGCAAATTGTCGAGTGCCGGCCTCATTCCCCCATCCTTAAGCCAAAAGATCTTTGTAAAATTGTACTACAAAGTAGCATATTTTAGACTTCCCCTCGATCGTTTGACCATCCACCACTAACAAAGAAATCTTATTAACTCACGCTCTCTCACTAGCTGTCACGTGAAAAAACTTGGTATTCTTTTCTCCCGCTTTCAACCAGGTTGCCCTAGACCTTTGTCTCCATTTGATCTCCTCCTCCCTCAACCTAGCATTGTATTTAGCTATGTACACTTCCCTCCACGCCTTCTCATCCTCCGATAAATTCATTTCCTCTTCTTTAGAGTATAGCCTTTGAATTTACAAAAGAATTTCATCATTTTCCACCTCTTAGGCAAAAAGAACCTCTTTTTTCCACTCCCCTATCTTCTGCTTCAAGCGCTTCAGGCTTTGGAAGAGGGATACCCCTGCTCCCTCCTCCACTGAAAAAGACGCCCACCACTGCACGATCATTGACCCAAAACCTTCAATTTCTAACCATGCTAACTCAAAACGGAAAGGTCATGGCCCCCAATCCTCCTCATCCACCTCTAAAAGCACTAGACAATGATCTGAAAAAGGTCTCGGAACACCCCTCTGACTAATAAGTGGATATTTCTCTGCCCATTCTAGGGAAATAAGGAACTTGTCCAACCTGCACATAATTGGAGACGCCTGCCCATTCGACCATGTGAACTTAGCACCTCCTAACGAAAGGTCCATCAACTCATTTTGGAAAATCCAATCGGAAAATTTTTTTCATGCTTTTAGAGATCCGCCTTCCATTTGACTTTTCGTGAATCTCCCTTATGACGTTGAAGTCGCCTCCCAAACACCATGGTAAGTCCCACCTCTTACAACAAGAATCCAGTTCAGCCCAAAGATCATTGCGATTTTTCAATTTACATGGCCCATACACCGAAGAGAACACCCATCTGAAACCAAGTCCATTTTCCTTTAACACCACTGATACCGTGTATTCACCTACCCAGCTATCCTCTTTGCTCCAGATTGCCAAATTCCATATCACTAGAATACACGCAGCCGCTCCCACCGAATCTACCGCTAACCATTGGCTTTCCTTGCCCCACCAAATTGAGTTGATCAATCTAGTCCGTTTCTGGCTACCATCTCCTATAATGCTACCAATTGAATTGTGTACCTTTTGCACATGTCTTTCAACTGCCCTTTTTTTTGCGAACACCCCAGCCCCCGAACATTCCAAGTCATGATCTTCATTTAACGTATCTTGACCCCATCTGTTGAAGCATCTAAAACATTGTCCACTATTCTATCCATATCTTCCATGCATGTTATTTGTCTATCAGTCTTGTGTACCTGTTTTGGGATAAGTGGTCTACCCCTTTCTTCTACCCATTCGAAGTAGGAGACATAATCCTCCGGTCTGTCCCCAAATGTTACTCCCACTAGACGTGCAACCTCCATCGTCACCAGCTTAATCCGCTTCATTCCTTGGGCCATAGAATTCTGATGTTCTGCATCTGAATTACCTCTGCGTTGCTGAATTTATCCTGTAATGTACCCGTAGCAATAACCTCCCTATTAACCGATTGTTGTCTGATTGCCAAAATGGTGACAGATGCTGGGTTAACAAGAACAATAAGGGCAGGGTCGTTCTGCCTGGTCTAATGCTTACTCTCTTCTGCCCCGAATCCCGATGGCCTTCCTTGTTCCGGATCGCAATTACTGCCACAAATCATCATCTGCCCATAGGAAGCCCCTATATTTGTCCATTGGAGTGTTGAAGCTAAACTTCGACCAGTCCTCTCTTGGCAACATGGGAACTTGTGGCATCAGAGTCATCATTATAATTTGTATCCTTCACATGCCCTTCTTGGCCCCTTTTGGTTGGAGAGGGTGCTAGCAAAGACAAAGTAAAAGCCCTAAGGAGTCTTTAGGGCTTTCTATGGAATTTTGTTTTGGCCCGGTGATTGTTGCAACTCAAAGAACACCATCTCACGAGCAACTTCAATGAATTCTAAGCTTCAGAAATTATGCTTTATTTTTATGAGGTTATTGATATTGCCTCTAAGAAAAGCATATCGTTTGCCAGGCAAATAGCAAGGACTATGGGGTTGTACATCTTCGTTTCATTCTCTCAAGGCTGAACAGTTTCCTTTTCATCACCATCATCGTTGTCATCTAAGACTTATCCCAACTAATTTGGTCAGCTACACAAATCTTGCTCTGCCATTCACTCTATCAAGGACCACATCCTCAATTTTGAAATGTTAGATTGCCCAGATTCATGAGAAAAAGATGTGGCCAAAGTTTGATGTCGGCCGCTAACCTGACGCAAGATCGACAATGGGAGCACAAACTCCCACTGGAAGAGTTCTTTCAAATACTGGTGCAATACATTTTTCCTTTTCCTTTTTAATAAATATTGCATTACCTCTAAAAATAATTTGATATCAGAGTGAAACCAAAGTTGAAAACTTGGATTGTCCTTTTGGGTGTTGTTCCTCACAATCAAATTGGAGAGTCAACAAAACATCTATAGCTTCAAATCCATGAAAGGACCATATATAGTGCTCACCATGAATGTATTGATGTTGAATTATTAAGACATTCACATATAATAGATGGACAAAATAAACTTGAAGGAGAAGCCTCTTACAAATTCCTACAACATATCAAACTTCAAGGAAAGTTCCCTTAAATAATTTTTCCACATGCTAACAAAGTTTTATTTCAATTTCCAATAATGATGTTATAAGTATTGGGTAAAAAATGCCAATAACAATCAATTAAACAAACCATGCAAGAGAAGCCTTGCATAGACATACCATCAAGTTTATTGTAGGCTTCATCAGAAATAGAGTACTTCTCCACTAGTGAAGTGTCTTCCAACCAGCCACCTGAGGTAACTGACGATGGGTCCAGATCTATGACATGCACCCGATACCTTCAATTTGTAAGTGGCAAGTTAATCAAATAGTGAGAAATAAACAAATAGAAGAAGCAGCCACTATTTAGTGCAGTGATGAGAGCTTAACGTGGACTAGAGTTTCATATATAGTAGTTGAAGAGAAACCGTTGAGAGAGAAAAAACAGCCACTATTTACGACCGACCTTTTTTATTTGCATATACCCATTTTCCATTTTGTGAATTGGAGTAATAAACTTTTCAAGTACTGTTCCAATTCCCAAATGGAAAACGGGGGTATGCAAATCGCTTGGGATTGGCATAGCCTGGAAGAAACATTTTTTACAAGAACAAAAGTGAGAATAGCAAAATCCATCTAAAAACTTTTGAAATGGGCCTTTATTGACGCCACCCAGCATTTCATAAGTTACATTATCCAGTCAAGGTGAAAAGGGCATTTGTTAACACTAATCCAACATTTGCATTATGAGTGACAAGACAATCAGGTCCTAATGAAAATAGTAAAAGAAATGAAACTTATTTGAGAAGAAAGCAATAGCTGAAAAACACATCAACTGCTAACCAAAAGATGAAACAGCTATTACCTCAAGCAACTAAATTGTTTTCTCTCTCTCTCTTTTTTTTTCTTTTTTTTTTTGAGAGGTAATGCAAATTTATTAAGAAAGCTCGCAAAGAGAGAAAGAATACAAGCCCGGCAAGAAAAAAACCCTAAAACAGGGGAGCAACTAGCCCGCCTTTACAAACACCACCCGCTCAAAGACAAGATGGTCGATCTTTTGGATGACCTCATTCTACTGACATTCTGAAAGCATCGAGCATTCCTCGCTCCCCAAATCGTCCAAAAGATCGCCATGATCAGAAGCCGCCATACCGCTTTTCTTTGTTTACCAACTCCTCCATGCCATGCCCACAAAAGATCCTCCACATGCTTGGGCATAACCCACCCGACACTATTCGAGGAAAGGAAGAACTCCCACACCTTAGACGCAAAGGGACAATGGATGAAGAGGTGATCAATCGATTCATCAGAAGCCATGCACATGAGGCAAATATTTGGAATGACCATGCCTCATTTTTGGAGATTATCCACCGTGAGAATACGACGCCGACCCACCAACCAAACAAAAGTCGCGACTCTAAGAGGAGCCCCATAGTACCAATGGTGAAAAGGGTGTCGAGGTCGCAAGTCCGGGGACACCCCGGAGAGGAGGGAGGTGAATGATCTAACTGAGAACTCAGCGGAACTATTCCCGGTCCAGAGAATCATGTCCTCCTTTAAAATGCATGGTTTTACTGAACCTAATAGGTCCAATAACCCCATCATCTCACCAAATTCTTCATCATCCATATTCCTGCGACAGGGAGGGAGCCACACAACTCTATCCCCTTTTGAAGAGTAGCAGTCATCCACTCGAGTAAATCTGTCAGGGGCAAGCAAAGCTAACCTAGGAAAGACCTCCTGCAGGGCTTGGGAGCCACACCAAACGTCCACCCAGAAATGGACTCAAGAACCCTTGCCTAGGCCATAAGCAATACTCTTGCTAATAAGGCGCTGAGTAGAAGTAATACCTTTCCACACACTTGAGGTCTATAAAGAGAGGAAGATTTAACGAACAAACCACCTTCCTGAACTCCATACTTTGCAACTATTAGCCTTCTCCAATATTTATCCTCTTCATTGGCAAACCTCCAGATCCATTTCCTGAGAAGGGTCGTATTCACCATATCTAAAGGTCTTAGGCCTGCACCTCCTTCAGCTACCAGTTTGCAAACCTCTTCCCACTTTAAGAGATGAAACTTCCTCCCTTCACTTGTCCCTTTCCAAAGAAAGTCCCTCCTGAGTTTCTCAAGTCTGTTCAAGATGGATTTCGGGCACTTAAATAGGGATAGAAAGTACACCGGCATATTGGTGAAAGTCGTCTTTATCAAAGATAATCGACCGCCCAAGGATAGATACCTACATTGCCACGACTCAAGCTTCCACTGAATTCTTTCTATGACCATGTTCCACAAATGAGAAACAGGCTTACCAATGCAGACAGGTAGATCAAGGTACTTAGTAGGGAAGGAAGCGGGCCGACAACCAAAAACAGTAGCAAACCGAAGAAGATCGTCACCATCGACATGCACACCCAACATTTTTGACTTTGAGGCATTGATCTTAAGGCCCGAGACCGCCTCGAAACAAACCAGAACCTTGAGCACACTCCGAATGGACTCTTCTTCCGCCTCGCAAAAAAGGATAGTATCATCCGCGTACTGCAAATGGCTGATGGTCTCCGCAAAACCCGGAATCTGAAAGCCACTGAAAAGGCCGTTCTCCTCGCCTTTCCGAAGTATCATGCTAAGAGCCTCTGCCACTACCACAAATAAATACGAAAATAAAGGATATCCCTGCCCGAGTCCCCGAGTAGCTTTAAAGAAACCTTTGGGTGATCCGTTCACCAATATAGAGAAAGAGGCCATACGAGTACACGCTCTAATCCATTGGCGCCACTTAGAACAACACCCTAGCCTATGCAGCATATAATCTGGGAACCCCAATCAACGTGATCATAAGCTTTCTCGATATCCGGCTTGCATACAATGCCACTTTTCTTATCTATATTCCTAGAATCGACACATTCGTGAGCCAACAAGGCTGTATCCAAGATATGTCTGCCCATCACAAAAGCCCCTTGGCTTTTCGATATCACCTTAGAGATGACTCTAAATCTCAGAGCTAGAATCTTCGCCAAAATTTTGTTAAGGACCCCTAAGTAGACTTATTGGCCCGAAGCCTTTAAGATGCTTAGCCCCTTCCTCCTTCGGAATGAGAGCGATGAAGAAAGCTCCCAATTCAACTACCAGGTGGTCTGTCTCTGAAAATTCAATCACAAAGTCCGAAACGTCCTTCCCCACCACGTGCCAGAAACTTTGGAAAAAAAGCAATAAGGAAGCCATCCGGGCCTGGGGCTTTATCCCCGCACATCTACTCAACCGCTTCCTTCACCTCTTCTTCTTTGATAGGACTTTAAAGGATCAAAGCGTCAAGAGGAGAAAGTTGTTGAAACTGCAGATTGTCTAACTTTGGTATGTCCCACTAATCAGCAGAAAGCAAGTTCTTGTAAAAGGAGACTATAGCTTCACAAATTTTGTCTTTGTTGGTTATAGAGGAGCCATCCACTTCCAACGTCGAGATTCTGTTGTTGCGAGCCCTTGAACTAGCCATGTTATGGAAATGCTTGGTATTCTTGTCTCCCTATTTTAACCATATGGCACGCTATCTTTGACGCCACTTTATCTCTTCTTCTCTTGCCTTGCAGGCATATCTGTGAGTAAACACGACTCTTCTGATACTCTCCTCTTCCCACAATTCCCTTTCCTCTTCTGCCAAGTCTAGCACATGAATCTCCTCAACCAAACTATTAAATTCTTCATCTCTCTTACCGAGCACCTCTGACTTCCAAAGCTTCAGCTTTACTTTCAGCAGTTTAATCTTTATTGCCAACCTAAAACCAGCGCACCCTTCCACTAAAAACGCTGACCACCATTCGGTTACGAGGTCCCGAAACCCGTCAATCTCTAACCAAGCTAGCTAGAACCGGAAAGGCCATGGGCCCCAATTTTCTTCCCCAACCTACAGCAGAATTGGCCTATGATCGGAGACAATTCTCAAGAGCCCTCGCTAATGAACCAGATGATATCTGTCAAGCCAATCTGTAGAAATCAAAAACTTGTCCAGCCGCGACATCTGGGGGTTCGCTTGACAGTTGGACCACGTGAATCTAGCCCCCTCAAAGGAAGATCCACCAAATTATGCTTCCCTATCCACTCCGAAAATCTAATCATGCTTGTCGTAATTTTCCTCCTCCTAGATTTCTCCTCATAGAAGCGGATGACATTGAAATTGCCCCCAATGCACCAAGGAGCCTCCCAGTTCTTCTTAACCTTATCCAACTCCTCCCAGAACTGACCTCTAGCATTGTACAAACATGGCCCATATACTGACGTGTAGACCCATTTGAAACCAAAAGACAAATCACATGGCAATACTAAGATAGAGAAAACTCCCGAGAAAATGCCCAAACTCTTCCATCTGCTGGAATTCCACCCTATACAGATACCCCCTGCAGCCCCTAAAGCGTTCAGTGTTGCCCATTCCTTATTCTTCAACCCCCATATAGAGTCCATGATGCTTCTATCCACTTTCAAAAGCTTCGTTTCTTGAATTGAAATGAAGTCGACCTTCTCTGCATCACAGATTTTCTTAACTTGGGCCCTTTTGGCCTTATTCCCCAACTTGAGACATCCATCGATGGGTTCGATGTACGAGTCTATGCAACACATTAAAAATGCCATCAAGGCAAAAGCCAAAAACAATCATCGACGACAGAAGGGATGGGACTCTCAAGCAACCACTTTATAAGGCCGGTAAGTAATTAGATTTAATTCTCTATTAGTTTCCATATTTTATTAGTTGCTTACATAGCATGGCTATTTTCTTGACACTAATAAGTAAATATGTGATGAGGTTCCAGCATACTTCCTGAACCCCATGTAACATTACAGTTTTAAACTCGGTGAAACAACGAATTAAAGAGGGTGGTGCATGAAGTATACGAGAAGTTATTCCTTATTTCTCCAAGCAAAGCTCATTTCAGGAACGAGGTAAACTGTTATGTTTAATTATTGTCTAGGTTCCGTGATTGTTATGTTATACACATATTAACAATTAGTGATAAATCTATTCAACAGATTGTGTACTTGTGACATGTAAGCCACTTGTTTGGGTACGATGCTACAAGAAAGTCGAGGATGATAATACCATGTGCATTGTTGCATGTAAGCTTGTAAGTAAAAGTTACTTTTCCTATTTCAAAATTATTATGGAGCCAAAACAAGGCCATAATCAATTTGCAGCGAAGTGGTGGTCTATATCAGTGTTTGCAATGTCGACGAAAAGTCGATATTATCGGTGTCGCCGGAGTTGCGACGCCGAAACCCCCTTTATTCGTTTCTCTTCCTGATATCAGCGATTTTCGGCGATTTTATCGATTTTTCGCCCAAAAATTCAAATGTCGATAAGAAATTGCTGTACATAAAGGGGGATTCTAAAAAATTGAAAAAAAAATGGGGAAAAGAGGGGGAAATTGTCGGATTTCCGTACCTGTTGCAATCGGAAGTAGCAGTGGGCCAAGCGTAGAGGAGGAACGCTGATCGAAAGTAACAGTGGGCCAATTGATCGCGCAGTGATATGCTATTTTCAGCGAATAATCTCCGAAAGATTAGGGATTTTGGAGCGATTTGGGGGGGATTTTAAGGTTTTGAGGGTTCCCTTCCGGAACCCTCTTCCATTTTGAGAAATGGCTTCTTGAAGCTTGTTTTAACAAAGAGGATGGTGGGCCGTGGGGTGCATGATGAAGCATGTGGACGTCACCAAGTTCCGTGGACCCCACCCTAATGTATGTGTTATATCCACACAGTCCATCCATTTGGAGAGATCATTTTAGGACGTTAGCCCAAAAATGAGGCAGATCCAAAGCTTGAGTAGACCACACCACAGAAGAAGTGGGGACAATGATTCCTACCGTTGAAACATTTTTAGGGCCCACAGTGATGTTTATTTGTCATCCAAGCTGTTCATAAGATCACACGAACACGGATGAAGGTAGAAGACAAATTTTTTAAGGTTCCAAAACTTGTGTGGCCCTAAGAATTTTTCAACAGTAGACGTTCAATTCACACTATTTCCTGTGGTGTGGTCCACTTGAGCATTTGATATGCTTCATCTTTGGGATCAAGCCATAAAATTATGTGGTAAAATGGATGGACGGAGTTGATAAAACACATAAATCACAATGGGCCCCACAGAGTTGACTCAGTACCTGCGCAGCTCACTTCATAGGAAGTCGCGCATGTGTGCCTTGTTTAGGTCGGTCGCTCCATGCTATGTGGGCCATCATGATGTGTTACATTTTATCAATGCCGTCCATTTGTTTTTTCAGATAACTTTAGAATATGAGCCCAAAAATAAGTCAAATCCGCATCTCTGGTGGACCACACCAAAATAATTTTAGAACATGAATCTCCACTCTTTTCTCTCACGTGGCCCACTTTAGTATTGGATCCACTTCATTTTTGGTATAATGTCCTAAAATGAGCTGGCAAAACAATTGGATGGGATGGATTTCTCAAAAACATCACTGTAGGCCCCACGTAGTATTCTTTTGCAGGATGCGAAAGGCTTCTCCATAAATCCGCGTCATTATCAAACCGGAGCGGATTGGGAGTGAACCATTGGCTAGTGGTCGATGCTCTGTGGACCCATCATGATGTATGTGTTTCATCCATGCCGTCCATCCATTTTTACAGTTCATTTTATGGTATGAGCCCAGAAAAGAGGTAGATCCAAATCTCAAGTGGACCACATCACAGGAAATAGTATTGATTGAACGCTCACAATTAAAAAAATTTTAGGGGCCACAGAAGTTTTGGATCAAGCTGATATTTGTTTTTTCCCTCCATCTAGGTCTGTATGACCTAATCAACAGGTTAGATGTCAAATAAATATGACAAGAGTGGACCCTAGGAAGGTTTTAATGGTGGACATTCAATCACTACTATTTTCCTATGGTGTGGTCCACGAGAGATTTAGATCCGCCTCATTTTTGGGAGATAGCCGTAAAATGATCTGAAAAAATGGATGGACAGCGTGGATAAAACACATTTATCATGGTGGGGCCCATAGAGCACCAACCACTAGCCCCCGGCAAGTGGTAGCGTCACTAGCCAAACCGCTTACGAGCGGATTAGGTGAGACTCCGAATCCACCAAGGTGGGTGGAACCCCTAACTGTGGGACTCACAGTGATGTATGTGCCTTAAATCTACACCGTCCAACCATTTTGAAAGCTCCTTTTAGGGCATGATCACAAAAATGAAGCTGACCCAAATCTTAGGTGGACCACATCATAGGAAAAAGTCGTGATTGAATCTCCACCGTTAAAAACTTTATAGATTTCACAAAAACTTCATAGATTTCACTGGAATGTTTCCTGTTCTATTGTCCATCAAATTGGGTGTTTATTGTGTGTGACACCGTGTACAAAAATATTTCCATTCCCCGGGCTATGTGGGCCATAGAGATGTACGTTACAAATCCACTCTGTCCATGTATTTTGAAAGACCATCTGTGTGAGCCATATTACACTGAATAGAAATCATTGCTCTTTTTTGTCGATTATTGAAAATTTGTATGCTACCAGGGAGCAAAATGTCTTTTGGATCGAGATGAAATATGGCCAGCAAGATGTATTTTTTGAATTCATTTGATTTTACATGACTAAATTATTATATGGTGATTGTATTTGTATTATATAAACTCATTTTAGTTACTATTGGAGTGAATTCTTACCGTAACGCATGCTTTTTGGGCCCCATTAAATGAAAATTTATTATTTAATGCATTATTTTTGTAATTTTTTTATTCCTGAATATGCAAATGTGTGTATTTAGGCATTTCCTGGAGTTTCACTAAAAAATTTCACCGTTTTCCTCATGTTTCTCCCCTTTTTCCCCGAATTTCCGGTTATCGGCGATATTATCGGCGATAACGATATTATATCTTTATCTCCGGCTAGCGAAACTTGTAGCGATACCGACAATGCGAACACTGGTCTATCTACAGGAGTGACTACAAGACCCTACAGCAATTAGCGATCCGTGTATTTGCACACATCGTGTCATCATGACCATGAGAGCAGAATTGGAACACTTCTTTTTTTTTTCTTCTTTTTTTGCTTTTTTTTTTATTGAGAATTGGAACACATTCATGCTCATTCACACAAATAAGCGGGACAAGTTGAGGTACGAGAGGCTCCAAAAGCTGGTATTCTACCACTATAACATGAAGTTACAAGAGGGTGATATAAGTAGAAAATGCAAAAAAGTAGACTAAGTACGCACTAGATCTCATGATAATCGGTTACAACACATTTTATAAAGAGGATGTGAAGAACCCACTCTATGAGTGGGTCAACTAATGTGGACAATGGTGATGGTGGCCTAGATTCCATGATAGCAAAGGAAGCAGCATCAAAGGGCATTGATGTTGATGCGGTCGTAAAAGAGGCAAAATCATCTCCCACTCCCAAATTCTTTTGACCCATTTTAAGAGGAGCTAGAGACAACCAGACGCCAGAATTTCATGGGACACATGGTGGTCACACTCTCTCCAACAACTACATCAACAACAACATAGAGAGAGAGAGAGAGAGAGAGAGAGAGAGACAAAGGTGGTGGAAATGGCGATGATGGCAATGACTACAGGGTGACGGTGGCAACGGCAATGTATGTGAAGAGAGTAAGAGTTGGAGGCCTCTTAGCCCATTCACTGGGGAGAGTTTGAGCATGCCAACTAAGATAGAGACTATGGCTCTCATCCTATCAAAGCATGGGCAACTTAGCCGAAAAATAAGTAATGATTGTCGCAAGAAGCAATCGAGCAATGCTAAGGAGTCTTTAGCATGGAGCATGGGGTCCATGGACGTCAGTTGTATGCAGGTCAGCCTCTAGTTTTGTGCTATAGTATGTATATGGTTTATATGGTTGTAAACTTCATGGATATGCAACTAACAACTCTAGTAGCTACAACATACGATAACTCAACAATGGATATAGGTAAGAGTATACTTACAAATACAGGTGGGGATATCCATATATGACTATCAGCAGATGTATCCACAAGTCACTTACATACCTAGTCCATATCCAACTCCAGATCCACATCAGCCACAGACAATGACACAACGGCCACAAATGGGTGTACTGATCCGGTTCAAAGAGGATGAGTACTAACAATAATTGAAAGGCTACCCGAGTTCGTATCATTTTACTATGACATAGACACAATATTGTTTGATTCGTAGAGCAGCAATACTATGGTCACCCTAGTCATGGATTAAAATATCGATATCATGTTGGTAAATATAGGCATATCATATCCGTATCGAGCCTATTGTAAAAGATTGTTCTGGCCCTAATTTTTAAAAAAAATGGCTCATATCAACACGGATATGGGACTTATATGGCCATAAAGGCTTGTTGTTCTCTTCTTTTTCATTTAAACCATGAAGGAATCTTAGAAAGTCATTTTAGATTAGATTTAGGCCTATTTTGGGATCATGACAAGAGATCTGAGTGGGATTCAACCAATCAAAGCAAAAGGGACCATTATCGGAAAATTTTCAAGAAAAGTATAAACCACCACTTTGTTTGTGCATTAATCTTCTTTTTTACTGTATTTCAATGGAAAATTTAAAAGAAAGGGATAAACCACCACTTTGTTTGTGCTTTAGTCTTCTTTTTTATTGTATTTCAATGTTCTCATCTTCTTTTTACTGTACTTCAATGCAATGGGCCCTAATTCACCAAATCATGTTTGATATGTATTCAATTTGGGATTTTTGACTTTCAACAAGTCAAGCCAACAAACATTTTTTTCAAAGAAGGTCAGATACACCATTACATACATGTCCAAAATACAAAAAAAAACAAAAAACAAAAAAATTTGTTGAATATCTCATTGTTACCCTTTTTTTCTAATATTCTCCATTCTTTGGCTTAAAAACAAAAAAAAATAAAAATTGACCGATACAAACATATATGGTCCAATATCAATATGCGACACCCATATCATATCATTCTCGGCGGAGCCAATATTCAAAACCATGACCCTATCGGAGATGAAGAAAATGACCTTCAAACACCTCCTAACCATACATGGGTCTGAGGCACAGATGTATTTTTATATCTTTTTTAGCTTTTGGATGTATTGTTTTTGTTTTGTACTTGTATTGTATGATTTATGAATGATATGAACTCACTTTGGATATAATTGCATCACTTTTGTTAGACAGCCCATAGTTTAGGACCCTATGCAAAGGAAAGTTGTTGTATATACTTTTTCTATGATTTTTTTTAGTTTTAAGTGTGTAAGCATGTCTCTTTCAACATGTCCTAAAGTTCCACTGAAAAAATCCATTTTCCCAATATTTCCCTCAAACAGCAAAACATTCCTCGATTCATGCAATATTTCCCAAGCGATACCGATATGTTTCTGTATTCCAAGGGTGTGATACATGCATCAATACTGATATTAAATCACTAGAGATGAAAGCTTATAAGGAGAATATGGTTTTGGAAAAAGAGATGAGATAGGGGATAGTGATCGATTTTGCAACGGCATACAATCTTGTATTAACAAACAAATACTAGAGAGAAAGATTAACATTTAATAACCTTTAAACGTGGATCATATATAAGCTAGATAAACTTCTCTTTAATTAGCAAGACAAAATGATCAATACGTGAAAATTGGAAGGCTATACCAAGAGGGTTTGGCCATGCAATCTGTGGATGTTTACATCAAGAGAGAGGAGGGGAAATGAATTAATAGGTGCCCAAGAAAGAGGTGTTGGAATTGAAAGGAGAGAAAGTAGTGTTATTTCGGGGAAAAAATGATGAAAGAAGAAAATGGAATGTTAAGGAAGAAGTTGATGCTATGTTGGAGTGAGATGGTTGAGTGCATAAAAAAAGTAGTGAAAGAAGTTTGAGTACCTAGAGAGAAAAACCACTTATATAAGGAAATTTACTGGTGAAATGATGAGATCCATAAGTCTATTAGCAAGAAAAGATCATATCACAGGGCTTGCAAGAGACTAGAAACGAGGAAAAAATAGAATAGAAATGCAAAAAATCGCTTAGTAGTGAGACTAGGTACATGATGATCTTTCCAATAGATTGGGAACAAGAGAAGGTGAGAAAAATAGTCTTCAAACTCGCAAAAATGAGGGAGAGGAAGTGTAAGGACCTAGATCATGTTAGATGTATTAAGAGAGGGGATTTGTTAAGGACAACAAGATCAATGAAAGTTGGAAAAGTTATCTCCAAAACTTGTCAAATGACAACTGCTCTAAAAGCTTAGAGACAGCAGGTGTCGTAAACTCAAATGAGGTTAAAGATCGTGATACCTTCGTAGAATTGGGATATTTAAAGTGAACGAAGCTCTGAGAAAGATGACAACATGAAAGGCCTTAGGACCAGATGGTATACTAGTAGAGGTTTGGAAGTGTTAAGGAGAGTGGCTTATTTTGGTAGCTAAGTTGTTCAACAAGATTGTATGAACGAATAAAGTGTTAGATGAATGGAGAAAAAGCACCATGGCAACCATCTACAATAATAAAGAGTGCATGAGGACAGGGATGGACTTTTGTCATACCCTTTCTGACGAAACCTGACAACTTGAAGTTTCAAGCTCATGATAGGGCCTTCCCTGCAAGAAGCATGCCACTCTGACACCCAAATGCGATGAAAACTGGGCAAGGGTTGACATGAGACAAATGTATTAGTTCAGATACATGCTATGGAGGTCAACCATCGAGGCTATTTTCTTACTTGGACAGTTGATAGTAAAGTGCAAGAACACGAAAGGATCACCGCATTGTCTTTATTAGGATACCTTGAGAGATAATCTGGTGGGTATTGGAAAAGAAAGGAGTCTCAAAGGACATTTGACATGATTGAGGACATATATAAGGTCGCGGTAACTAATGTGCGGATTACTAGTGGAGAGAGAAGTGAGTTTCCAATTACAAAAGACCTACACTAGGGGTTAGTGTTGAATCTATATATTTTTGCATTGGTTATGGACAAGTGAACTAGGCATTTCTAGGAAGACATCCCATGGTGTGTGCTGTTTGCAAATGACATGGTCTTGATCGACAAGACAAGGGGGTAAATGCAAAACTAGAGCTATGAAGGATGCTTTAGAATCTAGAGGTTTTAAAATTAGCCGGACAAAAATGGAGTATATTGAATGCAATTCTAGCAATAGGAAAAGAAATGAGAAAGTGGTTAAGATTCATAATCAAGATGTGCCCCAAAAATGACCATTTCTGATATCTTAGGTCGTAAGTTCATGAGAATGGAGAGATTGAGGTGGATGATGCTCATAAAATTAGAGTTGGCTTCATGAAGTGGAGATGTGCCTCTGAATTTTTATGTGATCGTCGCATATCAATCAAACTGAAGGGGAGATATTATAGGATCGCTATAAGACCAGCCATGCTTTATGGGACAGAATGTTAGGCAGCCAACGAACAACACATCCGTAGAATGAGGGCAGCTAAAATGAGGATGTTGAGATAAGTGGCAAGACAAGGAAGGACACAATTAGAAATGATTGCATTTAAGGGAACTTATGAGTAGCCCCAATAGGCAATAAGATGAGGGAAAGTAGACTCTGATGGCCCGGCCACTTGCAACAGGGACCCAAAAACTGCACCAGTTAGGAGTGAGTGAGTTCAGGTTGAAGGTTATAGAAGGACAAGGGGAAGGCCCAAAAGGGCATGGGCATAGGTAGTAAGAAAATATTTGATGACCTATGGTTTAACTGCAAATATGGTCCTCAATAGAGTGGAATGGTCGAATATGATTTGTGTAGCCAACCCCAACTACTAGGATAAAGGCTTAGATGATGAAGATGAAATCTCAACTACGAGAGAAACATGGAACACTTCAGAACTTCAATAGACTGTGGATAAAGGAAGCATTATAACATTCAAAGAGAATACAAAAATGATGTAGATATGAACAGAAGTCTATAAGAAAAATTATTTCAACTACTATATGTATATCCAAGATCAATTATCAAATAACTTTTCGCCTCTTATGTTGAGAAGTACAAAACATGACAATATTTTCTAAAAAGAAACATGACAAATAAATTTCCAAAATTAGAAGGATGAGCCATTAAACAAACAACTTCAATTCATCAACTTATTCGAAAAATCTGTACATTTTCACATATGCAAAACCAACTTCACACACCACTGATTTCATGGAGTAGAAATAAAGCCTTGAATAATGTGTTTGGGAAGCAGACTAGCATTTTCATATGGAGAGGAATCGTATATTATTCATCATATAGGTTAACCGGCCATTTTATACCCCATCCAATGTGGGAGAAATTTGGCCCTTAAAGAAAAGAAAATTTACCATAATGCCCTCAGCAGAATCATGCACAAAAACTAGATACAAATTCTCAACACTATCACAAATGTACTTGTCTATGAACACTCCCAAGCAAGATGAGGATATCAGGTAATGAGCTGGTCAGCTTTCTTTTGATCAATAAGACCAATATTTATATAGATTTTTGTAGAGATATCAGCAACTTGGAATTTTGTGGGAATCCAGGGAACATGAGCATCTCTAGTAGACACTTCCTTGTGAACATGTTACGTGGGGAAGAGAATGCTGATCACTTCCTTCCCCATTGCCCCTTTGGCAAGGTCAATCTTGAGCTTCTTTCTCACAGCATTTGGAATGGATTGGATAATTTCGGGGTCAATTATCACCTTGTTGGAGGGCGGATTAGGTGGGTCATTTCTGGTCAGAGATGCATGCATCTTGAGGGAATGGAATTCTCAATATAGAAGGAACACAACAAACATTTCTTTGAGATGAGACTAAAACAGTGTTTGTGTTAGTGAAAGCATGCCATACTACATTTAGGCCTCCAGTGTGTGAGGAATGTCAAGATGTCAAAAGAGATGATCTTGGTAAATGTTGGAAAGCAGTGAGGGAAAACAAAGAGCGAAGGTGACCATCATGGATAGAAAGCTCTATGATTGGTTTACCCTAAGCGCAACTTCGATGGTAGCTCTGTCAGTAGTTTAAGTCATTCAGGGGTTCAGGTGTTTTTCAAGATCATTCAGATGGCCTGGGATCAGTGTTTGGGGCCCATATGCACTATGGACTCAAAAGTGGATGGATATCTCCTCTACAAAGCTTTAAAGATTTTTTGTATTTTCTATAATGATATTTTCTCAATGTCATTACATGGTCGAGCAAAAGGTGACAAGTCCCCATGGGGGTTGTTGGACCACATTCGAGTCAACTAATGTAAGATCTTTTGAGCTTTCCTTTCAGCATGTCTACAGGGAATTGTATATACAAGTCGACTCACTGGAAGAATAAGATGTTTCTATATTTTTACTCTTGAAAGGTCATTTATGATATTAATTTTTGGTGTACATGTGTGTTACATCTTCTCATCGATAAGGAAATCAAGTAAAGGCACCACATACTATTTTTACTGAAAAAAGTTGAGAGTCCTTTTGGACCTTTCCAAAATAATGAATACAAAGGGACCTAGTGAAGCTCAAATCAACTGCATCAATTTCCAACTAGTATTTCCCAAGACAATGAGAGGCTCATAGTTCAAAACTCATTGAGTCTCTATCTTCATCAAAATTGAAATGCAAACAGAAGAAGGTGCAGAAGACAGCATCCAAAACAAAGTTTTATCATTCATCATCATCTAAGCCTTATCCCTGTTGAAACAAAAAGGGTTTTTTATGTTATTTTCTCTTTTCTAGGCACTAAAGTGTAAAAGGCAAATAAGCCTTATTATAATAAAAACGTGGAGGATTAGGTTTCTAACCCTAATCTCTCTCTCTCTCTCTCTCAAATATCTGTCTACATGGTATCAAAGCCAAGGAGGTCATTGCTTCCCTAGATCACGTGGACCCCACCGGAGGTGCCTCTTCTCTCAGCCGCACCACCTACGAACCTGTCGGAGTTCTTCTCTCACAGCCGCACCTATAAGAGGCAGCGAAATCACATGAGGGCGTCGGATCTGATCCAACGTCGTCAGGCTCGCCAGACCTGAGATCCGACGCCGGCAGGGCTGTCAGAACCCAGATCCGACGCCGCCAGGGCAGTTGGAACCCAGACCGACCCCACCAGGGGCGCCGAAACCCAGATCCGAACCCCCCCCCCCCCCCCCCCCCAAGGCCGTTAGACTACACACCTGACGCCGGAAAGGTCGCCGGAAGCGAGATCCGAGCCCCCCCCCCCCCCCCCCAGGGCCGTCAGACTGCACACCTGACGCCGGAAAGGTCGCCGGAAGCGGTCGGAGTAAAGATCTGACATCTATGAGCACTGGATCGATAATCTGATGTCAGAGCTGGTTTTCATGGGTCTCCAAATGTTTTTCTGCATGTATTGAAGCTATTCGAGATAATTGAAGCCTCTTCGGCCACCTGGTATTGAGATTTTTCTTCCTTTTTTTGCAACTATGGACTCCAAATCATCTGAGGGCCCACTCTCCATTACTTCTACCAAGTTCAACGGAAAAAAATTTCTGTTGTGGTCCCGAGCAGTCCGAATGTATGTTGTTGGAAAAGAAAAATTTGGATATCTGACAAGTGCCAACAAGAAACCTACAGATCCCACAAAAGTTGATGCATGGGAGTCTGCAATCGCCGTTGTTATGGGCTGGTTATTAAATTCTATGGAACAACATGTTGCATCTGCTTATTTCTTTTATGAAAGTGCCGCAGCCTTATGGACTGCACTCCAAAAATCATATGGGACGACCTCAAATGAACCTCGCATTTTTCAGTTGACGACATAACTCTACTCACTAGCTCAAAATAATATGTCAGTCACTGAGTACTTTGGGGCCTTACAGAGTAGATGGGAAGAGTTGGGTTATTTGCAGCCTTTAAGTGAACTACCAGATAGTAGCAGTGCCGAACTAGTGCGCAAATGTGAAGACAAAGTCAAAACTTACAAGTTTCTCGATAGACTAAATTCAGACTACGAGTCCCTTCGTACCCAGCTGGTTGCTACGATCCCATTTCCATCGCTGGAGACAGTTTACTCTATTGTTCATACCGAGGAGAATTGTCGTCAAGTGATGACCATGCCTACTACTTTATCATCTCCTGCACAAGAGCGCGCAGCTTTTACATCTTCCACTGCTTCACCTAATGAAAGGGTTGGCCGTTTTGATTCACGTGGTAGTTCCTCAGTTCGTGGTCGAGGCCGTGGACGTGGAGGTTCACGTTACTTCTGTACTCACTACAATCGCTCGGGGCATTCAGTGGAACAATGCTTCAAAATACATGGCTATCCCTTAGCACATGCTGCCACAATAGATGTTGAGGAACAACCTATGGAGAATGTCAGAATCCCTGATACTTCTCCTTCTGAGTCTACATTGATGACCAGAGCAGAAGTTATGGAACTCTTGAGATCGCTACAACCTTCTACATCCACTACGCCTTCCTCTGATCTACAGCCCTCATCCACTTCCTTCGCTGTAACCACAGGTACTGCCTTGCATGCTTCTTCAGCCCCATCCACTTGGATCATCGATTCTAGGGCTTCTGACCATATGACTGGTATGCGTCACTTCCTTACATCTTCTACTATTACATCCTGTTCTCAGTTTGTTCATCTTGCTGATGGTAGCACCACTCCTGTACAATCTATTGGTTCTGTTCGTGTATCCTCCTCTCTTATTCTCCCAAATGTCCTATATATTCCAAAATTTCTTGCGAATTTAATTTCTATCAGTAGTCTCACCCGTGGTCTGAATTGCAGTATAACTTTTTTTCCCAAATCTTGTATGTTTCAGGACTTGAGTACAAGGAGGATTATTGGTACGGGATTTGAACGAGATGGTCTTTACTTTCTACAACAAGGGGAGTTATTGACGGCATTCACTAATAGTAGTAGTGGCTCTTGTCTTTCTGTTGATACTACTACTCCAATTACTGCTTCAAATAATGAGTCTGTAAGCTTGTGGCATACTCGATTGGGCCATGTTCCAAGTCGTGTCTTGAACTTGATTATTTCAAATTTAAATAAAAGTGATGATATTACTGGTTGTGAAGTGTGTCAAGTTAGCAAACATATTCGTAATTCATTCCCTGTGGTTGAACATAGAAGTACTAAAGCATTTGAACTTGTCCATTCTGACATATGGGGACCTAGTCCCGTAGCCTCGTTTGATGGGTTCAAATACTTTGTTACTTTCATTGATGATTTTTCACGAGAAACATGGGTATATCTTATGCGTCGACGAGATGAATTATCTCATGGTTTCAAACATTTCACAAGCTGGTGACAAATCAATATGGTTGTTCCATTCAGACCTTGCAATCTGACAATGGAGGAGAATATTCATCCAAGTCCTTTACAAACTATCTCCAGGATAATGGTATTATTCATCCACTTTCCTGCGTATATACTCCTCAACAAAATGGGGTTTCCGAGCGAAAGAATTGTCATTTATTGGAAGTTACACGTTCTCTATTACTAGGGATGGATGTTCCCAAGTCATATTGGTCAGCCACAATTCTAACGGCCTATTTCTTGATTAATAGGTTTCCTACCCGTGTCCTTCAAGGGAAAATCCCAATGCATATCCTGGTTCCATCCTCACCACTATTCCATATTATCCCCCGTGTGTTTGGGTGTGTTTGTTTTGTCCATAACTCTAGTCCTTCCAGAGACAAACTTGACTGCAGAGCAATTAAATGCATCTTCATTGGGTACTTTATGCAACATAAGGGGTATAGGTGCTATGATCCCACATGCAGGAAGCTCTATGTTTCCATGGATGTCACCTTCCTTGAGAATCGTGCTTTCTACAGTGCTAATGTCGAACTTGACTCCTCCTCTCCTACTCTTCCATTACCTGCATTGGTCACTCCGCCGGCTACTAATGAACCGAAGAAATTCATTACCTATATTCGTCAGTGGGTAAGACCAACTCATGTTCAATCCGTGGCAATGGATCCGACTCTAACCTCAGGTACCTCTTCCTCTCCTGTTGCAACTCGCACTCATAGTCATCATCCAGTTTTGCATCCTATATCAAATTTTCTATGTTATGAGTCCCTGTCACCATCCTATTGTTCATTCTTAGCAGCTATATCTTCTCATACTATTCCCAAATCTGTTCATGCTGCTTTGGTAGTACCTGCTTGGAAATAAGCTATGGAAGCTGAGATGGATGCTCTACACAAGAGTGGTACATGGGATGTTATCTCTCTACCTCCTGGGAAGAAGACAGTTGGTTGTAAATGGGTCTTCTCCATCAAATACCGTGCAGATGGTACTGTAGAAAGATACAAAGCTCGACTAGTGGCTAAGGGCTACACTCAACTTTTCGGAGTTGATTATACTGAGACTTTTTCTCCTGTGGCAGAACTCAATTCTGTTCGTCTCATCCTTTCTCTAGCGGCTAACCTGGATTGGCCTCTGTTCCAATTGGATGTCAAGAATGCTTTTCTAAATGGTGATCTGACTGAGGAGGTGTACATGGACCTTCCCCCTGGTTTTCAGCTTAAGGGGGAGTCAGGAAAGGTGTGTAAGCTGAAAAAGGCTTTGTACGGTTTAAAACAATCTCCCAGAGCTTGGTTTGCAAAATTTAGTTATGCAGTTCTCTCCTTTGGGTTCAAGCGCTGCCAAACAGATCATACAGTGTTCATTCATTCACGCCCAGAGGGAAGAACTATTTTGCTAGTGTATATGGACGACAATACATTGTCCTTACTGGTGACGATTTGCAATTCATCCAATAAACCAAACATCGACTACGCAAAGGGTTTGAAATGAAGGACTTGAGTTATCTGCGATATTTTCTGGGAATTGAAGTGGCCCGCTCATCAAAGGGCATCTTCATTTCTCAGAGAAAATATACCCTTGATCTTCTCAAGGAGACAGGAAAGTTGGGTTCACGACCAGCGCCTTCCCTCATGGAGCAGAAGCACTCATTGCATGCAGACATAGGTGATAAGCTTGAAGATACTGGCATGTATCAAAGACTGGTTGGGAAATTAATTTATTTGACAATTACAAGGCCAGATATTACTCAAGCAGTGAGTATTGTGAGTCGATACATGCATTCTCCCAGGAAGCCTCGCTTGGAAGCGGTCCATCATATCCTAAGATACTTGAAGACGTATCCAGGTCGAGGAATTTTGTACAAGAATCATAGGCATGTGAATATATGTGGTTTCTCAGATGCGGATTAGGCAGGTTGCTCTATAGATAGAAAATCTACGTCTGGGTATTGTACTTTTGTGGGAGGAAACCTGGTGACTTGGAGAAGTAAAAAACAACAAGTGGTCTCCAGCTCAAGTGCAAAGGCAGAGTACAGAGCTATTACTCATGGGACATGCGAACTACTTTGGTTAAAGTCCATCATGAAAGAGTTAGGTTTATTCTCTGACTCAACCATTCCTCTCTATTGTGACAACCAAGCTGTCATTCATATCGCTTCAGACTCAGTCTTTCATGAGAGGACTAAACATATTGAGGTTGATATCCATTTCGTTCGAGAGAAGATTGCTTCAGGAGAACTTTCCACACCCTTCGTTCGCTCTTCAGATCAGTTGGCAGATATATTTACAAAGGCTCTAAATTCCACTACTATTCGTGAGATTTCTGGCAAGTCGGGCATGATAGATATTCACGCACCAACTTGAAGGGGATTTTGAAACAAAAAAGGTTTTTTATATTATTTTCTCTTTTCTAGGCAGTAGAGTGTAAAAGGCAAATAAGCCTTATTATAATAAAAACGTGGAGGATTAGGTTTCTAACCCTAATCTCTCTCTCTCTCTCTCTCTCTCTCTCTCTCTCTCTCTCAAATATCTGTCTACAATCCCAACTAATTAGGGTTGCCTACATGAGTCCTTTTCAACTGTTTGGATTCATGTTGGAAGTTATGGCATAAGTTTGAGGCCGGCTGCTAACTTGACACAACCCTCCTTTATCCAGGCTAGGGACTGGCAATGAGAGCACAAAACTCCCATGGCGATATGTAATAGACTATTACATAGGTTGATTACAATCAAGCGCTATCTAATATTCTATTACATAGGTTGATTAAAATCAACGAGTTAAAAGAAATTTTTATCCCTAAAACCTCAAAATCCACAGGCATTCTATTATGGTCAATGAAGTGAAAGAATCATGCATAGAATACTCATCCCTTGGAAAATAAAAATCAGGTTAGACCACAAGCAACTGCAACAACTGGGGGGGGGTTCAGCAAAACAATTCCAAAGAAAGAAAAAAAAGAACAATGAAAGCACTAGAGAGCAGATTCCCACCAACCAACTTATAGCCAACATAGGTTTTCCAAAGCTTTTTTTTAATCAAATTAGCACTCCCAAGGAAAGCAAATACTTTCAGAATAAAAGCACTAGCAATTGGAAGATCTATTTCTAAATAAGCACGTGACATTAGAGTTCATGATACTTTTTTTTTAAGATATGATCAATATTTTCCAGTTTGCAACATGTATATGAATTTTGAGCCTTCACAACATTCAAACTTCGAACTTTCACAAAGAAGAAAAGAGAAATGAAGAAGGTCAAGCTAACCCATCTAGTGGAGAGAAAAACCCAAGGGATCTGAAATTGTCGTCCAAATCACAAACTTTAGCTCCTGTATCGTCATAGAGTTCAAGCCGCATTGAATCAACAGAAGTACCACATTTTTTCCAAAGCTTCTCCTTTGCAAACTCCACAGTCATCTAAGATCAATTAGCCAAGATGATTACAGACACCTTATGCATGCAATAGATCCATGTGATTTTAGCAGCTACACTTAATTTCAAGGCTAATTAATTGGGATAAAGCTTAGATGATGAAGATAAAGGTGGTGATGCCTTAAATTCAAGACTAAATAAAAAAAAATTGCAACCACAGATGAAAAGAATAAGCACAACTAGAACAACCATGAATGAGAGGAAATGATCCAAGGAAATCAAGAAAAGATGGAGGTAGAGAACAATGTTCATGCTATGGAAAAAATTAAAGATTTGTTCAACTAGTTATTAGCCTTTTCTGGTAATTATAGCCTGTTTTTTTTCTTTTCTTTTTGGATAGGGAAGCTAGGCAGCCTAGGCTCAAACCTGAGTCAGTGCTGAAATGGAGACTCTCTGCCACTGGACTAAAAGGGGAATCCTCCCGATGAACTAACCATACCCCGACACAGATGAACGAGTATACTAGGGCGCTTGAGAGAACCATGTCGAAGGAACTCGGCAAAATGACCCCGTAACTTCGGGAGAAGGGGTGCTCTCCTATCTTTTGATTAGGAAAGCGGCACATACCAGGGGTTAGCGACTGTTTATTAAAAACACAGGGCTCTGCTAAGTGGTAACACAATGCATAGAGTCTAACACCTGCCTGGTGTTGGATGGTTGGGGGCCTTGAACTTTTCAATCAATGGCACTTTCTTTTTTAATGCATAACATAAATAAAATTTTATCGAACTAAAGAGGAGATTACATCAAAGGGAAGAGACCCATAACAAAGCAAGAGATGCCCAGTGCCCTCAAATGCTAAAGCACAAACTAAGACCTTCGCTTCATGACAAATAGAGGAATATGAAATGTTAAACCCTGAAGCCAGGTTCCTAAACTTATTTTCTTTTTTCTTTTTCTTTTTTAAATGCCAAGTACCTAAGCTTATCACGAAGGAAAGCAAATCTCTAGGGTTTTGTGACATCTTTCTTACCGAAGCATGCAAGACAGTAGAACCACATTAACCAATAAAGGGCCAAAATAGGAATAAAAAAGAATTGAAGCCCCACAACAACGAATTCAAAATGCTTAAGAAGGCAAGTAGATGAGGAGGAATAGCCACGGTGTTGCTTGAAAAATTCACCTTGACCTGGGGGCCCACACAAGGGGTGGAGCATGTGGTTTAATTCTATGTAAAGCGAAGAACCTTACCAGGGCTTGATATCCCATGATTCCTCACAAGTGGTGCATGATTGTCGTCAGCTTGTGCCATAAGGTATTAGGTTAAGTCCCACAACAAGCGCAACCCTCGTGTTTAGTTGACACCATTGAGTTTGGAACCATAAACAAATTGTAGGTGATAAGCCGGAGGAAGGTGAGGATGACATCAAGTCATCATGCCCCTTATGCCCTGGGCGACACACGTGCCACAATGACCGGGACAAAAGTGTCATGATCCCGCGAGGGTGAGCAAACTCCAAAAACCCGGTCCTTAGTCTAAATGAAGCCGGAATCACTAGTAATCCGCAGTCAGCCATATGGTGGTGAATTCATTCCCAGGCCTTGTACACACCGCCGAGGGTGAGTAACTCCAAAAACTTGTCCTCAGTTCAGATTACAGGCTGCAACTTGCCTATATGAAGCCGGAATTGCTAGTAATCACTGCGACAAAGGGCCGCGATCCCATGAGGGTGAGCTAATTCCAAAAACCCATCCTCAGTTCGAATTGCATGCTGCAACTCGCCTGCACGAAGCTGGAATCGCTAGTAATCACTGGTCAACCATAAGGTGGTGAATTCGTTCCCAAGCCTTGTACACAACGTCGGCACCCTATGGGAGCTAGCCGTGCCCGAAGTCGTTACCTTAACCACAAGGAGGGGGATGTCAAAAGCAGGGCTCGTGACTGGAGTGAAAATGTAACTAGGTAGCCATACTAGAAGGTGCGTTGGAATGTTTCTCCTTTCATTGTTTAGATGAAACGGGGAGGGAATGATGTCGATAATCTGAATTGGCCAAAATGTTTCTCCTTTCATTGTTCAAATCTGCATGGTAGAGGCAGCTTAAATGAAACATAAAGTGAGGTAGTTGTTACTATAAACTACTTCTCCATCCTTCCCTATGATGCGGAAGGATCCATCATACTATCTTTCTTACCATCCATTTATGCATTGTGTGGCAAGGTATTATGTAACAGTATCAGCCGATGTATCAGCCAGCTTGTTGATTGATGCTATACATGCCGTATCAGCCGATACAACCCTATAACGGCCTTTTTTTTTTTTCTTTTTCTTTGGGAAAAATCTCAAAAATTATTGGTAAAATTCTAAAAAAAAATGGGAGGATCCCAATGTTTTTTTTTTTGTTTGTTTTGGACAAGTATTTGATAGTGTAACGGGCCACTTTCTAGTAAGAGTGTTGTCAGTCAGGCAGTTAGCTTGACTTGCTAAAAGTCAACCAAATAGGCTTGATCAAACACAATCAAGCATGATTTGGTGGATTAGGGCCCATTATACATAAATATAACAAAATGGGGAGGGAGTAATGTTTTGTTGCTTCCTCCAATATTTCTCAAAATGGTCCGCTCCACTTCGGTTCATTGAATACTACTCAAATTTTGTGTTTTGATCCTCAAAATAAGTCTAGCTTTAGTTTAAAATTAGTTTACAAGCATCCTTCATAGTTGAAATGAATAAAGTAGAAAACAATAGAAAAATGAAAATAAAAAATTTCAAAATGGCACTTTATGGCTATATTGGCCTATAACTACGTATCAGCCCCATAGCAGTGCCGATATGGCCATTTTTTCATAACGGACTGCTACACCCCCCATATCACGTAACAGGGGGTGGCTGCTTCCTTTGTTGGAAGACTCTTTGTTGGATTGGTTCAGCTTCCCCGACACCAAGTCCCAACCATGGAAGTTTTTCGGCTGCCGCTTTGTTGTTTTCTACATGAAGACCTTTGCAATACCAAGTATGATGAGGTGACTGGTCACACCAGTGAAAAGTGGTCAAGGATTAATCAATTTAGCCTTCCAAAGCTTAAATGCAAAGGTTGAAGCCAAAACTTGGCAATAAGGAAACAAATATGTGTATCGAAATGTGCAAGACAACTTCAAAAAGCCACTGGAGAATTTACCATGATCAACAGTTGGTCAAACTAGTCAACGACAGGCAAGCACTAATGACAGTTAAAGAGTTGAAATCAAGATGGTCTAGATCATGGAAGAGCCCAAAAGACAAACACATAAGCTGGAAAATTGTGGGACTGAAATAGAATATTTATGCCATCCAATGATCAGGCAAACCGGGCAGCATTCCTAGAGTCATAACTTTGAGTCCGTTCCCATTCAGACAATGAAATAGCTTGTTTCTAAGAGTTCTTCAAGATCAATGACGGCTATTTCACAGTGGTTGCCAGATAGATCATTTTGTTGACCCCAAAATATATGACTAAATTTATGTCAATTTTTTATCAGGGGTAGTTTGGACATATGACATTATTAATGGTTAGAACTATAAACTATCAGGTTTCATAAGATTGATGATCAAGATTAGTTCTAACTTGCATGCTGTATTCATATAATTGTCTTTGCTTTTCTTCTTGCTAATCAAGCTTGTGAAATTAGGATTCTCGCTGCATCATTCGAAATTCGAGATGACGCTTCTAAAGAAGTCAGCAGTTGGCATCGCTGGAGTTTGATCTCAAAGAAGAAACTCTCTCTTTGCCTCTAAAATGGAAATCTCTTTGCTTCCAAAGTCCAATATCTCCAAAGCAAAGCGAAGATTGTCTCCACCACCTAGAAACTTGCTTTGAGCTACGTCTATCCTTTGATCAAACTGACAGTGCATAGTAGGGAGTCCCTAGGAGATTTTCTAATCGTGCCCCAAGTACGATAATGGCATGTTTGGATTGCATGTGGAAATGGAAAAAGAAATGAAAATATTAGTCATTACTTAATGGTTATTTCCATGAGCACTATTGAAATATCGATTTCATTTGTAGGGGTCATTTAGATAGCAGGTGGAAATCTCACATTCCTTTCTGGCCACCTCGTATTTTGTGCATGAGAATTTAATTATAGAAAACATAATGATTACCATGTGGAATCCACAATTACTTTTGCTATCCAAACAACACGAAAGTCCCAAAAAAAAAAAAAATGGAACACGATTTCCATCACTAGATAATCACTACACTCTTCATTTCATTTCTTTTCCCACAATCCAAACATGCCCCAAGGGTAATGTTTCTCAAAACATATTATGACGACCATCGATTGGTCAATGATCATCATAGCGTAGTCACAGCTATTTTGGATCTGCTTCCACAACTGCTTGGAAACAGTTCAATGATCAACTGCACCTTACATCAACTCTCTACCTAGGGTTGGGACCAGCTGGCGCATCACTACCGGGAGTTTTTTTATCAGTTGATAAACAACCCAACATTAATCCAATGTAATTCCAGGGAATTGTTAGACGACATCCAATTCATTCGTTGCAGCTGGGATCATATTTGAAGGACGTTTCAAGGCATCCAATTGCGTTTTTTCTATTTGGAATGATATTTGAAAATGATGTTCCCGAGGGCATTTTTCATCTAATAAAAACAAAATTACAATGCTGGGACTTTGCATACAGTAGAAACTCTTTAATCAACTCAAGAAGCATTTATTTGAAGGTATGAAGCTATTCCTAATACATTCGATTCTCAGTTTATTTTGAAGAAATGTGTCTACCTCAAGTGAGAAGCGGACATCGGCAGCAAAGTTCTTCAAGTTGGAATGAGTGACATGCAAAAGCACAGAGTCATCGCCTGGAATCTGCAGTCGGGAGCCCATAGTGAAACCTTCCTCTACCAGTTTTCGAGTTTCCAACCTAGGATTGGATTGCTTTCCTTTCAGCAATTGTATGACATCTTAACTGAAAAGAAAAACTGCATCAAAACATGAAATTTTCTGCATGGGTGCATTTCTTGAGATTGATGAACAGCAACATTCTCTGTGATTCAAGTGGAGAACCAAAATAAAATGAAAGAGAAAGCATTCGAGTTGCAAAAGACAGGAGACCTCGGATTTTTGGGAATTACATTCCGGTACCTTTTTCAGAAAAGGTTTTCAATAATCGGGCGAGCAGAGGGGCGGCGGCTTGGGTGGGTCAAATCCACCCCGATAATCGGGTGCTTCACCACATATTAGGATCAGGGGCCAAAAATCAGCCGTTTCTGTGATTCATATGAACCACACGATTTGAAATAGTGTAAGGGCAACCCCTACTGTCCAAACTATTTTCCTTACTATGGCCCACCTGAATCACTGATGGCCTAATGTTTGGACCTCAGGCCTAAATTTTAATGTGTCATCAAATTGTTGGAGTGGATTTAATGTAGTCGTTATGGTGAGCTGTGTAAAAACAAAGGGTGGATGTATCTCTCAACTGTTTGATTTTGGGGAATCGGATTGCGTCCCGAGTAACTCAGGACGCTCTTATCGTACTAGTAAACTCAGTTGTGCCCACTGTAAATGTATTGTAGTTTATCTACACAGGCCATCCGCTTTTCCGGTTCATTTAAGGGGTTGAAACCAAAATTGAAGCATATGCAAAGCTTAGGTGGACCATACCACAAGAAACAGTGGATATAATGATTTCCACCGTTGAAACCTTTTTGGCCCACAGTGATGTTTATTTGTCATCCAACCTGTTCACAAGATCACATAGACATTGATGAAGGGAAAAAACAAATATCAGCTTGATCCAAAACTTCCACATCCTCCAATGATTTTTCAACGATACAGATTCAATTCATATTGTTTCCTGTGTGGTGTGGTCCACTTAAGCTTTTTATATGCTTCATTTTTTGTGTCAAGTTGTAAAATTATTTTTTAAAATGGATGGACAGAGTGGATAAAATATATAAATCACGGTGGATCCCACAGAGTTTACTTTGCATACTCAGTATAATCTGCTTCCTTCATTTGGGATGATGAATTACAAGTCAACCTGATTTCTTCACTTGGGGTGATGAATTACAAGTCAACCTGATTTTTTGACCTGTCTGTAAGACACCTAGGCAATTCAATAGCTGGTCGCCTTTCGAAATGCCAAATAGACACACTAACCACACTGGTGGGTGGGAACACCGTGTGACTAACTGAGTGGGTGCATTGCATGACTAATAAAAAAAAAATCCTGATTTTTTTTGCCTTGGCCCAAAGCTGGATTGCACATTTAAGTGTCTGAATGGATCTCACGTACACACCATCGTGAGCTGTCAAAAACAATAACCGCGTACCCTCTGAGCCTCTGTTTGCATGGGACAACTGGGAGAATGTTGCTACCCTTGATTCTTATGGATCTCATTGTACCTGTCAAAAATCAATGGTGGGGCATACCCTCCGAGTCTTTGTTTGCTTGGGAACAGCGGGGAAAGTGACGCCACACCTTGATTTTTACTGTCCCTCTTGAGTCTTTGTTTGCTTGGGAACAGCTGGGAGAGTGACGCCATCCTTGATCCCCCCAAATGTGCCTGAGAGATCCACTTTAGCCATTATATGTTAGCTCCAGGTTGGGCTCAGGGACAAAAATTAGACTGACTTGTGATTCAATTGAGCCACACTAAAGAAATTAGTCAAGAAAGAGACCTCTACCCTTAATTTTTTTCCAGGCCAGCTGAGATAATCATATGAAATTGACACCAATCATTAGATGGCACACCAAAGTTTTGTCCCAGGGCCAAACATTAGGCTCATCCTTGGGCCAAGCTGAAGGAAATAAATTGAAGAGCAATAGTTACCCTTGCGCTGTTTGAACATGGGGTTCACCTAAATCAGGAATGGACTGATTTTTGGAAGGGAGGTTCTCCATGATAATTAATTATTAAAGTAATTGGCTAGCTTTTTTGAAAAAGGTATCAAAATATAAATCTCATACTTAAGTATGTAGCTTTTTGTAAAAATTTCTGATTTTTTTTTTATAGTCTGTTTTGTATGATATATATGAGTAAACAAATGATAAATTCCTAAGAGTAGCCCATGCCCAATTCTCTTTGTTTATATAGCTCTCATAGAAGACAACCTTAGAAATTGGCATGACAAAGGCTCCATAGAGCTCATTATGATGAAACTATGACATCCAAAGTGTACATATTGTTGTGTCACACCCAAAAGGCTAACCTATTAGGTGGAGTAACCCCAAGATATATGAAGACAAACTCTGCCCCCCTCCCAACCGATGTGGAACAAATCAACAATCCCCCTCCTCATAGCAAAACTTGGGGTGTGCAACACGCATGCACAGGGGGCCTCCCCCTCATCCTGCTCAAGTGGGCCTAGGGCATGGACCAGGCGGATACCTAGGCTCTGATACTACTATTGTGTGTTCGCTCGCCTCAAGTGCAGGGCTGTGATGTAATAATAAAACTCGGCAAGACCGAGGTCGATCTACAGGGAATTAGAAAACAGGTTCTAAGTTATTCCAGCAACTCAATTTGCAACAGATAAGAGATTCAAGTGGAATAATTATACTAAAACAGTAACTTAAGGGGAAACAATGATCTAAAGGCACTAAGGCATTCAAGGATCCACTTGTAGTAATCCCATGTCAATCCAATCAGTCCAAGCAAGATACACAACTAGATTTGAAGTCCTATCTCTCATCTAGTTGGAAAATAAAGCATTAAACACATTCAATCCCACTCAAGTTGAACTTCCAAGTTCTAGTCCCAGTCAACACATGTAGAATTCGAAATCATAGCCTTCGGAGTAACAGCCATGCCTATGGACTATGGCATGCTCAAGGGTTACTATAATTCGAATCTAAACAAGCACAACATGGTAATCTCAGAGAATTGCAAGGAATCCATGTCCAGAGCACATGAACTCTCATAAAACATCCAAAACTATCAACTTTTAAGAACTAGAATATGCGAAAATCCAAACTTGAAGTAAAATTACTTGAACTAACTGAATCAAACATAGAATTGGCTACAAGCTTCACCTCTCAGCCTTAACTGAAAGATTCTACCCGAGCATTGTCATACTACAACTAAAACTCAAATAAGAAGACATAAAAACTAGAAAAATTGGAGTTTGGAGGGTTGCAGACGCTCCACGACGGCTTCCTTCCTCTCCCACGAAGTTCCCTTGCTTTTATGATACCCTAGGAAGAGCCCCTAGGTGTCTTTTTTATAGTGGGAAAGCTCTACTGCGTCAGAAACATCTCAAATTTGCGTAAGGATACACAGTGCGCAGAGAAGTTCAGAGTCCGGATTTGAAAAGGACACTGTCTTACGAAGAGCCGACCGGTCGTGACCGGTCGGACTGTCTATGTTACATGTCCAGAGAGTTCAGGGGCTGGGTTGTCTTGATGGCTGACCGGTCTTGACCGGTCGGACCTGTCTGGACTTTAGTCCAGTGACTTCCAGCAAGGTGGTCGACCGGTCTTGGCCGGTCTGGCTCCCTTGGGCGACCTGTCTTGACCGGTCTGGCTTATTTCCTTTGTATTTTTCTTCCTTTCTGTCATCTCTTTTCTGCCTCCTTGCTTTCTTCTTTCTTTTGTCTTCCTTCATCCTTCATCAAAAACTTCTAAATGTGCTCCTTTTGGTTTCCAATTGGGCGAAGTCGCTCTCATCCCTACAATCACAAAACATGCATTAAATGGGCCTCTTAAACATGAAAACCATGCCTATGATGTGATGTAACGGGCTATGCAATATATAAATTGGAGGTTCAACATCGTGTCACACCCAAAAGGCTCTATTAGGTGGAGTAACCCCAGGATATATGAAGACAAACTCTGCTCCCCCTCCAAACCGATGTGGGACAAACCAACAATTGGAGTCATCGACAGGTCGACAAGTTTTCTTTTTGAGTTGGGTTTCTTGTGTAGTTTTGCGTAAGAAGTTTCTAATCTTAGTTTTCTCCTATTGAAGGAGTGTATTACGTGATTAGTGGTATCCTAGACATGAAAGGGGATTGAGAGAGGTTTTAGGTGAGAGAAAGAGCTTGAGAAGAGGGTTTTCTTCTTGGGAAAGCTTGGAATTTCTCTTGTAAGTTTGTGATCCGGGGTTTTGGGTTCCATCTCTTGTAACTTCTTATATTACAGTGGATTGGTGTCGCTTTGTGCCGTGGTTTTTTACCCATGAGGGGTTTTTCCATCTAAAATTAGATTGTCTATGTGTGGTTGATTGCATGCATGTGTGATTGCATTGTGTTGCTTGTTTGATTATATTTGTTGCTGTGTGTTCGGCTTTACTTCCACTACCAGCCTTTATCCCAACAATTGGTATAACAGACTCCACCTCCCTCCCAACCAATGTGGGACAAACCAACAATCCCCGTCCCTACAACAGAACCTAGGGCGTGCAACACGCATGCATGGGGGGCCTCCCCCTCCTCCCTCTCATGTGGGCCTGGGGCATAGACCGAGTAGAAACCTAGGCTCTGATACCAGTTGTTGGGATAAAAGGCCAGCAGCGAAAGCAAAGCCGAACACACAGCAGCAAATAGAATCAAACAAGCAATACAATGCAATCACACATGCATGCAATGTGTTGCTTGTTTGATTCTATTTGTTGTTGTGCATTCGACTTTACTTCCACTGCTGGCCTTTTATCCCAACACATGTTGTGGTGGATTATGTTAGAATGTTGGCCCAAAAATGAGGCCAATCTAAAGCTAAAGTGAATCACAATACTGGAACAAATGAGAATGGGCCACCCACCATCGAAACTCTTATCTCTACCTCTCTCTACATGCATGTGGTCACACCATTTGCCTCAATTTTTTCGTCATTTTCCTCTCTCCCTTACTCACTCTATGTGTGTAGCTAAAAGATGGCTGGATGGGTGGACCCATAGGATCCAATAGTCTACATGATCTTCAAACCTTTGCAAAAGCCAAAGATGGACATTAGACAAATAGAGGTCCACCTAACCACTATTGGAGCAAAAAGGGTCTTATCACCCCTCCAATTCTATGATTAAGTTGTTGTATGGAGCCTTCAATCTGGACAAGTTAAGGAGGTTTCGAGTGACCGACCGACTGGCCAGGCGACCGAAACTGCTACAAATTATATAGGTTGGTCTCTGGACATTTTTCAACAAGTTCGGGTAGAGCTGGGCACAAACCAAGCCCGCTTGAAAGCTCGGCTCGATTTGGTTTGAAAAGGTTTGGGTTGGATTGGTTCGAATAGAAGTTCAAATTAACCAAACCATGCCTCAGAGTCAAGCTCGTTTAAAAAAACAAACCAAGCTCAAACCAAGGCAGTATCGCCTCGGCCCGAAGCTCGGTTTGATTTGGTTCATAGATTCTGAGCACATTGTTTATTGTGGTGTGATCCACTTGAGCTTTGGATATAATTCAATTTTGGGATCATGTTCTAAAATGATATGTAAAAATGGATGGACGGCCTGGATAATACATATACATGACGACATAGATAATACATAATACATATACATGAATGCACACGATTTCCTTGCACTTATAAAGTTATGCTGGTGTACTTTTGTTTGGAAAAGGCTCTTACATGTCTATATTTATGTTGCACTCCTCCTTTAGAGGATGTTAAACATCATGTAATACAATACTTTTGCATTTTTGTTGTTGTTATTTCTAACTTTTTTAATTATTTTCTATTTAAACAAACAAACAAACAAAAAAAAGAACCGCCACCTGTTCGAACTCAACCTGACCTGGTTAAAAAATTTCGACCAAACCAATCCTGGCCTGAGCTAAAATTTTATGGAGAAAACCAAACTCGAGCCACATGGGTTGGCTCAAAACCTAAACCGGGCCAATCCACAAACTGGGGTTGTACAAAACCGAGCCAAACCAAACTAGGGCTAACTCAGCCCGGCCCGGATCGTTGCCCACATCTAAGTTTGGGCAACCGAACTAAGAGGCTTGGGCAACCGACATTATTTGGATTTATTGGCAAAACTCTCTGGATGTTTTTTTAGGAGTTTGGGCGACCAAACTCTTGGTCGTCGGGTGCCCAACTAGTCAACTGACAGTTTCTGTGTGGTTTTGCATAAATTGTTTCTATTTTCAATTATAGCCTATATAAACGGGTGTAATCGAGATGAAGGATCATTTAATGGTCTTTCTAATTGCAAATTAGGGTTCTTGAGAGATTTTTTAAAGAGAGTGGGGGCTTAGGTTTTCTCTTGGGGTCTTTGTTTTAGGTTGCTCATCTCTTGTAAACTTTTGAGATCATGGTGATATATCACTTTGTACCGTGGTTTTTTCCCGTAAGGGTTTTTCTACATAAAAATCGAATTGTCTCTGCATGGGATTACTTGTGTGTGTGGTTTGCTTGTTTGATTCTTCTTTGTTCTTCTGTAAGGTTCCCAACAAGTGGTATAAGAGCTACGTTAGGATGACAGATTCGAATATGAAGACAAGTATCATGGCATCGAGCATAAAGTTTGGCCTGAAAAAGCATTCCGGCAAAAACGATTTTGAGCTATGGAAGGTTGAGATGGAAGGCCTCCTAGTTCAGCAAGGTTTGGAAGAAACACTCCTTAGAAAAGCGGCCAAAGTCTATGACAGAAGAAGAATGGAATAAACTCAACAAAAATACCAAGATCTCAATTTAATTATGCTTAACGGATGACGTCCTCTATAACGTCATGAGGGAGAAGACTATGGCTAATATGTGGGCGAAGTTGGAGAATATCTACGCAAATAAATTTTTGAAAAACCGCATGTATCTTATGCTCCAGTTGTTCAACCTGAAGATGGGGAAGGGGGCCGATGTTGAGGGCCACATCAACAATTTCATTAAGCTCGTTTGCAAATTGTTGGACGTAGGAGAATAGATGAAGAATGAATACCGGACATGCATCTTGTTAAATTCTC
Source organism: Liriodendron chinense (assembly GCA_003013855.2). NCBI lineage: Eukaryota > Viridiplantae > Streptophyta > Magnoliopsida > Magnoliales > Magnoliaceae > Liriodendron > Liriodendron chinense. Next base: position 2,273,976 of record ML058459.1, read on the forward strand.
TTTCAGATTCATATGAGTTGTTTAAAGACTCATTGTGTACAGGCAGAAAAACTATCAATGTTCTCAACCCTCCAGTCCAAGGCGACGAGAAATAAGAATGGTGATGTAGGGACTTCCTCTTACGTATTAGTTATGAGGGGGAGGAATTTTGAACGGGATACTGGATCCTCTCAGTCAAGATCTAAGTCCAAGGGTAAGGGAAAATGCAAGTTGAAGTGTTGGGCATGTGGACAAACAGGGCACATGAAACAGGATTGTAAGAATTCCAAATCTAAGAAAGATAGACATGTGGACCTTCAAGGGAGGCCAATACTGCAGAATCATCAAAGGGTGCTAGTGATATATGTAAGGTCTTAACGGTGTCTAAGTCAGGGTTTCTCAGCCATGAGTGGCTCTTGGACTCAGGGGCTTCATATCACGTGCCATGACCGGAGCGCCTTTATTTCATATAGTGAATATGAGGGTGGTTCAGTGTTTATAGGCAATGACTATACCTGTAAAGTTGTGGGGATTGAATCAATGCACGTTAAGATGTTCGATGGGATCGAACGAATACTAACATATGTGAGGCGCATTCCTAAGTTGAAGAAGAACTTGATTTCTCTTTGTGCACTCGATGTGATAGGGTGCAAGTTCACCGGCTATGATCGGATTAGCAAAGTTTTTAAGGGGGCACTCGTTTTTATGAAAACATAGAGGCATGGAAACCTTTACAGATTGATTGGAAATACTTCATCAAGTGGAGCAATAACGAGTATAGTGAATTCCACATCTACATATATGTGGCATGCACGCTTAGGCCACATGAGCGAGCAGGGCATGAATGTACTTTCTAATCGTTCATTGATTCTAGTTTTTAAATGTATAGACTTTAGTATCTACGAGCATTATATGCATGGTAAATAGTTTAGGTTAGCATTTAAATCGGGGAAACATGTTTGTGAAGGGGTGTTGGAGTTTGTGTATTCAGATGCAATGGGGCCGTTGCCCACAATTCCTATTGGTGGGTTGTCATGGTTTGTGCCATTCATTAATAATTATAGCAAAAAGGTGTGGGTTTATTTTCTGAAAAATAAATTCGATGTTTTTACCACTTTCAAGCATTGGAAGGCAATGGTGGAAAATCAGTCAGGGTAAGGTTGAAAGTTTGAAGAACAGATAACAATCGAGAATTCACTTCAGGGGAATTCGATCGATTGTAAAAATGAAGGGATCGTGAGGCACAACACAGTGCGCCACACACCATAGCAAAATGATGTGGCAGAGCGGATGAATTATACTCTTTTAGAGAGAGTCGGGTGCATGATTAGTAATAATGGGTTAGGCAAAAAGTTATGGACTAAGACCGTTTACATGGTTTGTTACCTGATGAATCAATCCCCTTCTACGGCCATTGATTGTAGAATTTTAAATGGAGTGTGAAGCGGTCATTCAATTAACTAGTCGAGTATGTGAGTCTTTGGTTGTGAGGCTTACTCTCATGTACCATCAATTGAGAGAGATAAACTAGACCAAAGGGTCAGGAAGTGTATCTTTGTAGGCTATGGTGATAGTGTGAAGGGGTACAGGTTGTACGACCCTGTCACATGGAAGATCACTTTGAGCCGTGATGTCAGGTTTGGTGAAGGGTCCTTGTTTCGAAAAGATGTGCCAAAGGAACCGAAAAAATCAAAGGTTGTTGACATCTAGATTAACAGAGATGAGACACGGGCTGAGACTGAGGCGCGGACAAAGGTATAGGATCAGGTGGAATAGCCACCTGTGCAAAGAAATCTACCTAGAGATCGCAGGTTACTGGTGGGGTAGATGGATGACTCGAACATTGCATTCGCCCTTATTATAGATGAAGGGGATCCGTCTACTTTTTAAAAAGCATTTGATGATGTAGATGCTGAAAAGTGAAAGGTAGCAATGCAAAATGAGATGGACACCCTTTACAAAAAATGAGACATGGGAGTTGGTGGAGCTTCCCTTGGGCGAAAAAGCGATTAGGCGTAAATGAATTTTCATAAGAAACTAGATAGGTACAAGGCAAGGTTGGTGGCGAATGGATATACTCAGCAGAAGGTTTGAACTTCAGTAAGATCTCCACGCCAGCTGTGAAGCAAGTATCTATTAGGTTTGTGTTGGCTCTAGTTGCCAAATATGACCTCAGGCTGGAATAAATGAATATAAAAGCTGTTTTCCTACATGAAAAATTGGATGAGCAGATTTGCATGACGCAACTAGAAGGTTATATGGTATAAGGGCTAGAGAACAAAGTTTGTAGGTTAAGGAGGTCATTATACAATCTTAAACAGTCGCATTTGTAGTAGTACAATAAATTTGATTCCTTCACGATGTGTCCAGGCTCTAGTAAGAGTGAATATAATCACTGTGTCTATTATAAGACACTAGGTGATGGAAAATTCATCGTATTGGTATTATACGTTGATGACATGCTTATTGTCAGTCATAGCATACCTCATATCAATGTATTGAAGTCTCAGTTTTCAAGGACATTGAAGATGAAGGATCTAAGGGCTGTAAAGATGGTTCTCGACATTAATATACACAAAGACGGGAAGAGGAGTGGGTTGTGGTTGTCTTGGGCTGAATACATTGGAAAGGTATTTGTGAAGTTTGGTATGGAAAAGGCCAAGCCGGTCAGTATTCCCCCACGTGGCTCACTTCAAGATTTCTTCATAACAATGTCCTAAGTCAGATGAAGAAAATAATGATATGTCTTGTGTGCCTAACTCGAGCATAGTGGATGGCTTGATGTATGATATGGTCTGTACAAGACATGATATTTCTCATGCAGCTGGTGTTGTTAGCAGATTCATGTATAACCCTAACAAGCAACATTGGGAGGCTGTGAAATGATTACTTCAATATATTCAAGGTACACATAACTACGTCTTGACGTTCGAGAAGTCTAAGGACAAGTTTGTTGGGTATGTTGATTCAGATTACGCAAGCAGTGCAGATTGTAAGAGATTGACTTCTAATTTCTCGTTTGTGTTGGCGGGCGGAGCAATTAGTTGGATGTCTAAGCTTCAGTCGGTGGTGACTCCTTTCCACTATAGAAGCAGGGTATATGGTAATGACAGAAGCATTTAAGGAGGTTGCTTGTTTAAGGGGTATAATAAATAATAAAAATCAGAAATAAGAGAAATTGGAGAAATTATATTGCCGTTTATTTACATTGTATATAGCTTTGAATTTATACATGCCAAGGAAGATTGCAATAAAATCAAATATCTATCCTACCCTAATTAAATCTTAACACAAAAGGCAAAAATATATAAAAAAATCAAATCAAATCTCTATCCTACCTTAATTAAATCTTAACACAAAAGAAAAAAATATATAAAAAAAATATATCCTTCCTCTTAATACTCCCCCTTAACTTAGCGCGTGAAGATCCGTAACTCCCAACTTGCTAAGTAGGAAATGAAAGTGGTCGTAACCAAGAGCTTTGGTGAAGATGTCTGCAAGTTATTGATTAGTGGGCACATAAGAGGCATGGAGAACTCCTAAAGTGATCTTTTCACGGACAATATGACAATCAATCTCAATGTGTTTGGTCAATTCATGAAAAATGGGATTGGTGGCTATGTGAAGGGTAACTTGATTGTCATAATGAAGGCGCATGTGTTGGGAATGTTGAACACCAAGATCTTGGAGAAGTGTTTTGAGCCAAGTGATTTCACAAGTAGCATTAGTCATGGTACGATACTCAGCTACAACGGATCACCTAGAGATAGTGGTCTATTTTTTTATTTTCCAAGATATGGGACTACTACTAAGCATTATAAAGTAACATGTACTAGATCGACGAGTCATAGGACAACTGTCCCAGTCAGTATCACAATAAGCTAAAGTTGGAGGGACCTAGTAGAGTGAAATACGATGCCCTTGCAGGGAGAAGACTTAAGATAACGAAGCACGCGAATTTTTTATTTTATTTTTGGTAAAGCAAGCGAGAGCACGCGAATAGTTACATCATAATGAGGCTAGCGTGGAGTGTGCATGAACTGGCTAAGAATATTGATTACACAAACAACTTCGGGTCGAGTGATAGTTAAGTAGATGAGACGCTCAACAAGATGTCAATACATGAAGGGATCTGCAAGAAGAGTACAAAGTTCATCTATCAAACGCAAATTATGTTCCAGAGGGAAAGCAGCAGGCCGAGCTCCAAGATGACCACTATCTTTGATAATATCAAGAGAATATTTGTGTTGACTGAGAAAAATTCATTTCTTAAAACAGGCTGCCTCTATGCCTAAAAAATATTTCAGCAGGCCGAGATCTTTAACGTGAAATTTGGTTTGAAGAAATGCCTTTAAAGTTGTAATTGTCACGACCTGAAATCCAACGCCTGAATAAATAACTTGAGGACGGATTCCTAGTATGATAATATAGCGAAAATATAATCAACGTTAAAAAATAACATCATTATCATCATTAAAGATTTATAAATCAAATCAATCACAAGCGTTCACATAATAAAATTTGTCAGTCCAACTCATAATAACTGAAACTAAATAGTAGTATCTACTAACTACCCTATCTAGAATAAATCAAAAGAAAATGAATTATTTTTCCTCAACTGCACCGACGTTCTCTTCTTGCAACGTCGTCATTTCTGTCACTGGTAGTCCTTCTCTGACCATCTAGTCATCACCTTCAACACCTACGATTCCCTAAGAAGGGTGAGCAAAACTATGCCCAGTGAAAGGATACAACTCCACCACAGGTTATGGTATAGCAATTAAATGAACATTATATAATAACACAATAAAGCAGATAAATCCACATGGAATAACACATGGATGTTCAAGCACTAAATGCTCACATGGGCAAGTACACATCCAAGACACACTGACCATCATAACTTAAAGCACATACTCATATACCACAAGCACAGCAACATCTCTCAAGATCTACATACGAATCAGAGACTAAGACCCACATCACTCGTAATTCGACATATAGGATGCTCCAAGACCCGATTTCTACAATTATATGTAAACCCAATATCCCATAAATCAGAGACCTAAGTTCCCATCGTCGTAATTCAACCATATAGGATGCGCTAACCCACTCTCTACAGATATGTACACAGCCCATAAGTTGGACGGACAGGGAAACATCCCAGTAACTCAACCATACTGCATGCAACTACCCGTGCTCCACAAATATGGGCTCTCACAATTCCTCAAGTGTCCCACACATAGGTACAGAGGCAAGGGACCGGGTTCCCTATATCTCAAAAGTTGACATCCTTAAAAACAAATGAAATGTACACGCACTTCAAGAAAATCTCATAAAATACCATCCGACGCACCTAGATATCGGGATTTGCGAAAGATCTGTTATTTTCCTCCGGCGGGTCCCACGAATCATTATATGTGGTGAACGAAACAAGATAAATTGTCCATAAATTTTCTGATTTTCACCGACTTAACTTTAAAACGATCCAGGTGGCCCATTACTGATGATATGAAGAATCTAATCCAACCATCTTCAAGAGAACATCTATATTTGCAAAATCACAAAGTTTCATGTCAAACGAATGTGTGGATTGATCGTAACAGTTAAAAGAAGATGAACGGTCTTGAAAGATTTTGCCTGTGCATATTCTAAAATGATGTCCTGAATTTTCTAATTTTTTTACCATATTCTGTAATAGTTTTAGACAATCTAAACTGTTTATCCTGTAGAAGAGGAATTTTTTACTGAAGTTCCAAATTTGAGACCAATTTGACCTCTGTACACTCTGTATCGTCGATCACAATATGACTGGTTCTGATGTATCCGAATTGTGCAATTTAGAGAGGCGATCACTATTCTGATTCGTGGACCTACTCAAGGGATAATTGAGAAATCTAAACCATCTATGAAGAAGTTCATGTTCTAGGGAAAGTATAACTAAAATTTCAAGAAAATTCAACTATCGGTTGCCCCATATTAAGCGAAACAAAATATGCTATGTTGTTGTCTTTTTGTCTGCATTATAAATATGTGAGCTCTCTTCTCTTTTTAATTTTTTAATTGTAATTCATATAATTGTAATTAAAAAATTACTTATCAATTAGAGAAAATCTGTAACTGACATAAATAGAGTAATAATTTGAACAGTAAAAAAGTAGTTAGAAAACGTAAATAAAAAATATGTGTGTGTAAGGCCCAACCCAAGAACACATTAAGCATAAGCCCGAGTTCAAGCCTAGTTTGATACGACATTACTCTACTTAATTAGCGTACACATATGAAAAATTTGCATAGGCACAACTACCCCTACCAAAAAAAAAAAAAAAACCCGCACCTCAGTGGAGTCTTTAAAAGGGGTTGAAGCCTCTATGTATTAACATTTACTTATGAGTGAAAACTTTATCTTCCTTATTTCATATAGAACATATACAAAAGTAATAGTATTCACTTACAAGAATAAGAGTAAAAACTCCACCATTTGAAAATTATATCTCAAATATACTATTTTTTTAACAAAATAATAGAAAAATGTTCCACCCTTTAGTTTGATTTATCCAATCCACATCATATGCATATAATGGACCATTCATTGTGGAATACACAACAAATATCATAAATCGTGGATGTTATACTATCTTCTCCAAATTATCATAAACACAATAAGGCTATCAATGGTTACTCCACTCTAATTTTCATAAAAAGTGCTTTGATAAATATATGTGCACACATTTACTTTCACACACTATAATATAAATAGAAGTGTGCAGGGTGTACTAGAGGTGAAAATTGGTCAAGTTTAAATTAAGTCAAGGTAAACATGAATTTAATATATTTATTAAATATGTAGTAGATTTAGGTTTGAACTTGCCCGTAAGCAAATTCTTAAGTACAAGCAAACCAATCTTAGCGCAATTAATTATATAAACTTGCATTGTAAGAATTTATTAAGTCTTTAGCTAGATATTATAGTTAATTATATGCTTACTTTCTTGGAATAACACCTATATTTAAGTCCCAATGAGGGTCTCTTGTTGGAATATCCTAGCAGGCTATAGATGATCACTTTGTGTGATCTCCAAATGAATCTAACTTAAAAAAGAAAAAAAAGGTTTTAGTTGGTTGAATTCCTCTTATTTGTCTTATTATATGGACCTACACATGAAAGTTAAGATGGACCAATATTATGTAAAAAAAATAAGTATTTCTTTTGAGAAATCTAACTTAAAAAATGTATTCATTAAAAGTATGAAGCAGAAGTAGTAATATAAAAAAAAGAAGAAAAATTATATCACAATTATCTCAAATGGATAACAACAAATTCAATTATCTCAAGTGGATAACAACAAATTTAGAGAGTTGTCAGTTAAATCACAAAAAAGACAAAGGAAAGCCCACTAAAGATCCAAGGACTCAACTATAAAGTAGAAAGAGAACACTAAACATGCTCAACATTTAAATTAACTAACTTGATCTCTCTCCAATAAGAAAATAGTATAATAAGATGGAGAACCACTTTTCTCTTTTTAAGGTTTATCTAATGAAAAATTATAATTAATGTTTTTTTGTGAATATAGTTAGTAAAATTTTATTTTGGATTTTGAATTTTTTGTAAAATTAATATAATTGAAATATTTAATAATATGTATATTATGGAATAGAAAAATACTCATTTTTAAGAAAAATAAATTAGTACAATTTTTTAATCAAAATTGTTTAAACACTATTTTTAATAAAACACGTTTTATTGAAAAAAGTTCTGGAGCGATTAAAAAAAGAATTCAATAGTCACCCATTGATAAAATAAATTTTTACAAAAAAATCATCTCGTTAATAGAGAATTTACACTGCAATACGCTTTTTAAATAGGTTTTCAATAAGCCACCTCATTAATCTAAGTAATGATCATTGGAATATCTTTCATTAAATTTTACAACGATGACTTGGTTTGTCGTGCGAGCAAAGGAGTTGGCGGCTCAGATGGGCCCCACTCTAATTTTTTATGTAAAATACACCCCGACTACCATGTGCACCACCTCCTCTTAGGCTAGGGCCTATAACTCAACTCCATTCATGATTTCGGTGGACAACACAATTAGAATAATGTACATGGCAATACTCACCCTCTAAATCGCTTCCATTGGTGTAGCCCACTTAAATCATATATGGGCCTGATTTTTTAGCTCAAGCCTAAATTTTTGTGTGGAGTCTAATGATTAGAGTGGATTTCATATAATCATCGTAATGGGCTTGGTAAAAATCGAAGGTGGATGTCTCTCTCCTAACTTTTTTCTTTTGTGTGGCGCTCTGAATTACATGTCAACTTGATTTTTTAAAATTGGGCATGATGTAAGTTTACGATTTAATTATCAGAGTGATCTCACATATACATTATGGTGAGCCTTGTAAAAAATCAATGACAAGTGCAATTTTTTTCTTCTTTTCTTCTTTTATTTTTTTAATATATCAACAAGAGAACATTATAGAGTTACCCCACCATTTATTTTTTACTGAGCTCACCACTATGTGTATGTGAAATCCACTCTAATTATTAGATGTGTAATTCTCATGTTAGGCCTAAGTCCTAAAAATCAGGCTGACCTATGGTTGAGGCGGACCACACCAAAGGAAATAGCTGAGAGAGAGACATCCACCCTTGATTTTTATAAGGCTCACTATGATGATTATATGAAAATCCACTCCAACCATTAGACGCCACACCAAAATTTAAGCTTAGGGCAAAAAACTTAAGTCCATTTGTTATTCAAGTGGCCCATTTAAGGGAACCAATTTGAAGGGTGAACAATACCTTGCACATTGATTATAATCTTGTGGTCTATATGAATCATGATGAAGTTGAGTTTTGGGACTTGGGCTTAATAAGGGGAGATGGACTAAGTGGTCGGGATGAATTTCACGTGAACATCACAGTGGGCCCACCTAAACCATTGACTTCTTTCCTTAACATACTTGAGTTGTAGTTAAGAAATATAAACAGAAGTGTTTTAATAATAATTACTTAGTTTAATGAGATAACTTATTGAAAACATTTTTAAAAAATGTATCGTAATGTAAAATTTATATTAATTATGTTTTTTTTTCCTTAATAAGATTGAATAAAAGGCGAAAGTTTTAATAAAAATATGAATTACATGAGATTGAAGGATTTAAGAGAATCAAAGAATATTATTTAACAATCTATATACCTTATTATATTTTCATGCCTATAGAAATTTTAATTATTTTTTAATTCTATTTATACATAATATATAAACAAATATATACACATACATAGTCATTACCATATTAAGCTTTATGTTCTTAAATTTTTTATCGATTTTCACTATTTTTTTTAATAATTGAGACAATTAAGTATGAACATTTTCAGTACTATTTTTTTTACTCAATGCTATTGTGCATTAGCATCAATGGCAAGTAAACATGTTCATATATTTATAGAAAAACATTATTGTGGTAATAATTATCTCTCTCATGGGATTGATGTATGTCAATTCTTATACTTGTGGATATGAAAGTTCTTTTATTTATTTTTCAATCCGTATTATATACAAAATGTATCTTTAGGATTTACAATTCTTTTATAAGAATGACACGACACCAAATTCATGAGTAGACCAGTAGTGATATATCCTATATGTAATTACTTATCTTGGATCATTAGGCAATTCTTATTGGGCATGATTTAATCTACTCATGCTCATGTTTATGTAAAATTTTCTATATATTGAAGTACGTACATATTTATATAGTTACGAAGTTATTATTATTAGTTTGATAAATTTATTAATTAAAATTATTTAAAAAATATTTAATATCTATTTATAAATATTTTTCAAACCATTAACATTAAAAATTCAATAATCGATTTGATTCGGGCTGATAAACTAATAATTTATACATATAAATAACCATATGATATTCCTTGGAGTAAGCTATGTGATTCGATTGGCATGGTACTTTACATGCATACATTTAACTTGGTTGAATTTATTCATTAGCCACGACCTTGAGAATGCATGCTAGTCTAACAAAATTGCGAAAAGTATAAATGATGTTAGTATAGCTCGTGCAGTAATGGATGGAATTGGGGCTGATAAACTAATAATTTATACATATAAATAACCATATGATATTCCTTGGAGTAAGCTGTGTGATTCGATTGGCATGGTACTTTCCATGCATACATTTAACTTGGTTGAATTTATTCATTAGCCACGACCTTGAGAATGCATGCTAGTCTAACAAAATTGCGAAAAGTATAAATGATGCTAGTATAGCTCGTGCAGTAATGGATGGAATTGACATGTTGCTTGTAAATGCTCTTACAACATATGTTGCTCAATACATATAATATGATTTATCTAACGCCCATTTGTACATGTAATTATTGCACTTGATCTCCTTAATCATCTCATTACTTATCTCTATTGCTAAATATAGGTTCGAATGATCAATCCAAGTATGATGACGATTCTATAAATCTTGATAAGATCTCATTTTGATATTTCAATGGACCAAGCAAATATATGTCTCACATGTACATCTCAATATACATTATTCTTGCTATGCATACTTGCACTAGGTCATGCCATGAAAGAAGTAGAATAAGCCTTTGCATCGATGATAATCAGTAACACTTTCGTAACATTAACCAAATTAAAAAGCATTTGTGTTTCACCATGTGAAATGCATGGTACAAGCACATTCACGTGTATTCATCTACATTAGTTAATCACTAATAAAATATGATGAAAATAAAAATATCTATAAGTATTAAACATATTTGATAGGCCTCACAAAATGTCCCATTTTAAAATCACACATATAATGCTGTATGGGAATCTTAGCACACAATACTTTATTTTTCATAGATGCATCACTTGTTTATAACCAATGGTTAAAATTGTTACACTGATTATGACATTGTGCCTAACCAATTATGACATCTATTAATTAATAAACCTAATTTTAAAAATTAAAAAAAAAGATATAGAACTTTATATGGTGCTTTAAATCATGCTAACAAACTTTTTTTTAATATATACATCAAATTGCTTATTCTCAACCATAATAAAGGAGGCTGTGTCAGGTTGGTATCTAATGTCAAACTCATGCCACAACTTCCAACATAATGATTATCTACACATAATGATTATCTACATAAAATGCAAGCTTAGAATAAGTGAATTGGAAAACTCTTAGGTGACCGACTTACATCTTTGAATGATATATACCTATATATGTATGCACACACACACACACACACACACACACACACACATGACACACACGTGCACACACGCACAGACACATACACACTTATGCCATAAACTCCAACATAATGATGATAAACATAAATATAAGTTTAGAATAGGTGAATTGAAAAACCTTGGGGTGACTGACTTACACCATTGAACAAGATACACACACACACACACATCACTTGCATACCTTCTTAGGTGAGCACCCATGCACACCTTTGTACACATGTCATGAGCACAAAATTCGATTGGTTCACAAAATGAGGCACCCTATGAAACCCCTAGTACCCAACTTGAAGCCTGACCCAAAACTCTGGTGGCTATAGCAAAGAGAGAAGCAAGTCAAGGGATGAAATTGTTTCCTTTTACCATGGCCCACTAGAGTTTTCGATCAGGCTAGAAGTTGGGCCCTAGGGGTTTTATGGGGTATCGCATCATGTGGACCGATCGGATTTTATGCCTGTGACATGTGTGCAAAGGTGCGCACAAGGGATCATTTCACTCTGTGTGTGTGTGTGTGTGTGTGTGTGAGAGAGAGAGAGAGAGAGAGAGAGAGAGAGAGAGAGATTAACATCTAAGCAAAAGTGGCTACCGGCCAGAATGAGCCCTACATTGATGTCTCCCCCAAATCCACTATGATCATCAGGTGCATGAATCAATTTTAGGCATAGGGCTAAAAAAACTAGTTACATCAATGATTTAGATGGACCATGTGATTGGAAATAATGTATAAGGCGACACCCTCCAAACTATTTTCCTGGGTGTGGCTCACTTGAATATCAAATATGCCTTTTTTTTTTCTTTTTTTTTTTTTTTTGCCTTGGGCCTTTTTTGGAATTGAATGGCTTGAGCAGATTTCATGCAATCATCACAACGTGTCCTGTAAAAAGTCAACCATGGATGTTTCTCTCCTAATTATTTCATTTAGTGTGGTCCATTTGAGTGGACAGATGAATGTGAATAGGCATTTCTTCATCTCAAAGAATACATTGGAGCTCCGCCTGTGCTCTTTTAAGCTCGTTCATGGTGAGGAACTTATACTGTATCTGACGGTGTCTCCGATAGTTGTTAGTTTTGCACTTATAGGAGATGACAGGGGTGCCCAGAGACCATTCTATTACATCAGCAAAGCAATGGTCGATGCTGAAACACGATACCCAAAGATAGAAAAACTAGCACTGGCATTGGTGGTCTTAGCCAGAAAACTTCAGCCGTATTTTCAAGCCCACACGATTGTGGTTTCCACGAACCAACCATTGAAGCAAGTGTTGCAAAAGTCTGAAGCATCCTGAAGATGGGCCAAGTGGGCCGTCGAATTAAGTGAACACGATCTCAAGTTCTTCCCTCGTACAACGATAAAAGGGCAAGCAACTGGGGACTTCATTGCAGAATTCACGTATCTCACTCCTATACAACCAAAAGAGCCTCCATCCTCATAATCCTCATCCTCTTAGCCCTCTGCTTCTGAGCACCCACCGTGGACGCTTTATGTGGATGACTCTTCCAGTTTTCGAAAAAGTGGGGTCGGGTTGATCTTAACCGCCCTTAACGATTCAAAATTCGAATATGTGCTCCATATTGGATTCTCAGCATCCAATAATGAAGCTCTCCTGGCCAGCTTCAGATTAGCCAAGATGATGTGAGTTCGCAACCTAAAATTTCGCAGTGATTCACAGCTTGTAGTGAATCAAGTCACCAATGAGTTTGAGGCTAGGGGGGAAATGGTGGCAAATAGAGTAAGGGTGCTTGAGTTACTTAAAGAGTTCGAAAAATACGAACTTGTACAAGTCCCCAAAGAAGAAAGCAGGCTGGTCGACTCTCTGGCCAACTTGGGCTCGACCTCGGACAACGACCTCGTCTGAACCATTCCTATTGAGTACATGACCAACCCCAGCATCTCTCAGAACGCATCAGCAGAAGTACTCCCAGTATAATTAACCTGATGCTGGATGGACCCAATCATCCAGTTTCTCCAAATTGGCCAGCCCCTTGAGGACAAGAAAGAGGTCTGAAAGCTCAAGTATCATGCACTGAGATACTTCTTGAAAGAAGGGGTCCTATATAAGCAATGATACTCCATGCCCCATCTGAGGTGTCTCCGCCCAGATGAGGCCAACTACGTCCTTAAAGAGATTCATGAAGGCATGTGCATAAATCATCTAGGAGGCGAGCAATGGCCTACAAAGCAGACATGTAAGGATACTACTAACCTACCATGAAGGCGAACGCAATACAGTTTTCAGATAAGTGTGACAAGTGTCAGTAATTTGCTAAAATCCCACAGCAAGTTCCTGAGAAGGTCACCCTCATGTTGGGCACTTGGCCCTTGGCCTAATGGGGGGTTAATATCACCGATTCCTTGCCAAAGTGAAAAGGCCAAGTGAAGTTCACGATAGTGGCAGTCGATTATTTCACTAAGTCGGTCGAGGCTGAAGCCTTGGCAACCATCACAGAACAGTAGATGACCAAATTCATTTGAAAGTCAATCACTGCCGGTTTAGAACCTTGCACACCATCATCACAAGTAATGAACAGCAGTTCGACAATGCGAAGTTCAAAAATCTTTGCAGGGAGTTAAAGATATGATACGTGCTGATTGCCCCATGTCATCCTCAAGCCAAAGACCAAGTCAAAGCAGTGAACAAGATAATCGAGCATCATCTGAAGATTAAGTTTGAAGAGTGCAAAGGCACCTGGTCCGAGAGCTTGTCGGAAGTTCTCTTGGCATATATGACGACTGCTCGGACCTCCATAGGAGAAACTCCATTCTCACTCGTGTTAAGCCTTGAATTGTGCATATTTATCCCTAATTCCACACTTTAATTACATAAAACAATGCGTTTAAAGATTAACTTTAATGTATTTTTATAATTATAGGAGCAAATGAGAGATATGAATGAAAGGAGCTCAATAGGGAACAAATGGACAGCAAGTAATGGACTACACATCATGTAGCAATAGTGGCCCAAAGGTGGACCCCAATTACGTGCATCAGCCAAGTGAAGAGGTCTCAAAACTCTAGAGAATACAGTAGTTGGTGTGCAACCCAAAAAGGGAGCTCTCTATGCAGCATCCACACGTGCAACAACAAGCCGATGAGCATCCCATCATTCAGCCAAGTGTGGAGTTATCTCCACCGTTCATTTCCATGTCCAACAATCACACTTAGCAGTTGTAAGTATCATCTCTCCAAAGGTCCTCTTCAATTAGCGCCCAGGACCAGCAAGCATCACGACCACGTCTGTATTCAGCCCGTCTGTCGTGCAGCCCTGTCTTCAGCTTCCATCAAGTCCAGAAGATGTGGACCCCATCTTCTTTAGATATTCCAACAAGACAAAATAAGAAAGAAAGAAAAAAATTAGAAACAAAGCTTGTTGTTGGTTTTGAGTTTCAACCAGAAAAATAGAAATAAAAGTTGTTTCCATATTGAAATTTCAATGGAAACAGGAAACAAAATGTTGATTCCATTTTTAGTTTTTTAGCCCAACTCGTGGGATCCATCTTGATGATTTTTTAGGTTAGGTGAATTGAGTTTAGGATTAAGTTTAGGCCTAGGTTTAGGATTTTGGGTTCGGGATCGGGTTTAAGTTTAGGTTTTTGAGTTTAAGTTTAGGTTTAGGTTAGAGTTGTGGATTTAGGAATAGGTGTAGGTTTAGGTTAGGTGATTTGAGTTTAGGTTTAGGTTGAGGAGTAGGTTTAGGAATTATGGTTCGGGATCAGGTTTAGGTTAAGTAATTCGAGTTCGGGTTTAGGTTTAGGTTAGAGTTGTAGATTTAGGATTAGGTGTAGGTTTAGGTTAGGTGAATTGAGTTTAAGATTAGGTTTAGGCCTAGGTTTTGAATTTCGGGTTCAGGATCGGATTTAGGTTTAGGTTTTTGAATTTAGGTTTAGGTTTAGGTTAGAGTTGTGGATTTAAGAATAGGTGTAGGTTTAGGTTAGGTTATTTGAGTTTAGGTTTAGGTTTAGTAGTAGGTTTAGGAATTATGGTTCGGTATCGGGTTTAGGTTAAGTAATTCGAGTTTGGGTTTAGGTTTAGGTTAGAGTTGTAGATTTAGGATTAAGTGTAGGTTTAGGTTATGTGAATTGAGTTTAGGATTAGGTTTAAGCCTAGGTTTAGGATTTCGGGTTCGGGATCGGGTTTAAGTTTAGGTTTAGGTTTAGGTTAGAGTTGTGGATTTAAGAATAGGTGTAGGTTTAGGCTAGATGATTTGAGTTTAGGTTTAGGTTTAGGAGTAAGTTTAAGAATTATGGTTTTGGGTCAGGTTTAGGTTAAGTAATTCAAGTTTGGGTTTAGGTTTGGGTTAGAGTTGTAGATTTGGGATTAGGTGTAGGTTTATGTTAGGTGAATTGAGTTTAGGATTAGGTTTAGGCCTAGGTTTAGAATTTCGGGTTCGGGATCGGGTTTAGGTTTAGATTTCGATTTAGGTTAGAGTTGTAGATTTAGGAATTGGTGTAGGTTAAGGTTAGGTGACATGAGTTTATGATTAGGTTTAGGCGTAGGTTTAGGAAATCGGGTTCGGGATTGGGTTTAGGTTTAGGTTTTCGAGTTTAGGTTTAGGTTTAGGTTAGAGTTGTAGATTTAGAAATAGGTGTAGGTTTAGGTTAGGTGAATTGAGTTTAGGTTTAGGTTTAGCCGTAGCTTTTAGGTTTTAGTTTTAGGTTTAGGGTTTAAGATTAGGGTTTAGGGTTTGGGGTGTAGGTCTTGGAGACTCAACCAACTCACGGATAGCTCCGACGCACATCCGAGTCTGTTCCACACAAAGATGGGCATGTCCAAATGGCCAAGCCACCCATATTGCTGTTCATAGGAAATGGACAGCTTCATCATGGTCATAACAGCGGTTCCCACCTTCCAGGGACCCCCGCTCAACATCCGGATAGCTCCGACGCACATCCGTGTCTGCTCCATCAATTTTGAGCTAATACATAAACACGAGCCTATCCAAATGGCCAGGCTACCCATATTGCTGTCCATAGAAAATGGACAGGTTCAGCATGGTCACAACAGCGGTTCCCACCTTTCAGGGACCCCCGCTCAACACCCAGATAGCTCCGACGCACATCCAGGTCTGATCTATTAATTTCGAGCTAATACATAAAAACGGTCCTATCCAAATGGTCGGGCCACCCATATTGTTGTACATAGGAAATGGACAGCTTCAGCATGCTCACAACAATGGTTCCCACCTTCCAGGGACCTCCGCTCAACACTCGGATAGCTCCGACGCACATCCGGGTCTGCTCCATTAATTTCGAGCTAATACATAAACACGGGCCTGTCCAAATGGCCAGGCCATCCATATTGTTGTCCATAGGAAATGGACAGCTTCAGCATGGTCACAATAGCGGTTCCCACTTTCCAGGGACCCCCGCTTAACATCCATTTAGATCAACTACTCTTAATCACAAGTATCATGTTCATCATCTAATTTGCCACTAAATGATAATATAATACAATCAGTCGCCCATCCAAGGATGGATATATTGAAATGCTATCATTATTTCCATTTAAATGCCCAAGCCTAAATCTCAACATCATCTCCCCCTGTTTCTCCAGATATATTTATCTTATATTTCATTTCCACGTCAAGTATCCACACATTGTGTGGATTATTGACAATGGAAATAAACATAAGAAACGTATCCAGAGAAAATAGGGGAGATACCGCATGAAACTGATGACAGAGCATGTAAATGACAAACAACGAGAACATTCCAATCTATCCAACCTTGGACTGTCCAACAGGACAATTTGGCAGATTTCTATACCTCCAAAATATATTTTATCTATGCTTGGTAATATAAAAATCTCCAAATGGGCTAACTAATTCTATTATACTACCATTTGTGGACAAAAAATAACTATTAATAATAAGCCAAATACATCCACAACATACATCCACATAAATCAACCACGGGTAGCTTCGACGCACATCCGGGTTTGCTCCATCAATTCCAAATACACAAGCACATGAAAATGGCAGAATCATCAACACCATGAATCAAGTCTAATAAGTTACCTAATTAGCTATTTGTAAGCTTAAGAGACTATATATATTGTGAACAATTAAGTATGGGGCCCACCATGATGTATTTTCCTTACATCCATGTTTGTTTCAACAACTCATTGTAGGTCATGATACAAATCTAACTCTTATGTGGACCACACCACAAGAACCAGTGGTGATTGAAAACTCACCATTAAAAACTCATTGGGGTCCACAGGAATGTTAATACCAAGCTGAAGGGACCACACAAATATCTGCTTGATCTAAAACTTTGGGGGCCCCACAAGAAGTGGACATCAACGGTGGGCCTCACAGGTAGTGGACAGTGACGGTGGGCCCCATAATTAGGTATTTTAGCCGTTTTAATTTGTAAATCCCAAATTTGAGGACCCCACAAGAAGTGGACATTAGCGGTGGGCCCACAGGTAGTGGACAGCGACGGTGGGCCCCACAATTAGGTATTTTAGCCGTTTTAATTTGTAAATCCCAAATTTAGAATTTAGAATATAAAATCCTTAATTAAGGAATTAGGGATTTTAATTTTGAAATTCCTAATTAGGGATTTACTAAATCAGTGGGCCCCACCAAATAGTGGATAGCTAAGGCGGACCCCACAAGCAATGGACAGCGATGGATAGCGACGGTGGGACCCACATGCAATGGACAGTGATGGTGGGACCCACATGCATTGGATTTTGACAGTGGGCCCCACGATATACAACGAGGAGGGAGAGAGAGAGAGAGGAAATGGAGGAAGAAGGAAGGGAGAGAGGGTTACCGGAGGCTTGGCGGCTGCGGCGTATGGAGGCCAATGATGGGGGTGGTCAGCTGAGGCGGGTGGGCCCTGCCGGTGACGGACGAGGGTAGACGAGGGTGGTCAGTTGAAGCGGGTGGGCCGCGCCCGTGACGGACGGGGGTGGTCGGCTGAGGTGGGTGGGCCGCGCCGGGGGTGGTTGGCTGAGGCGGGTGAGCTGCGCGCGCGCGCGTGAGAGAGAGAGAGAGAGAGAGAGAGAGAGAGAGAGAGAGATGAGGGCGCTGGGGAGTCAAGGTAACTTAAAACATAACATTATTACCGACGAAAATTTTCGTTGGTAATAGTCATTTCAAAATTATTACCGACGAAATTTTTCGTCGGTGATATAGTATTCTGTAAATGGCGGGAATTTGACTCAATATTACCGATGGACAAGAATCGTTGGCAAAAAAATTCAAAATGACTATTATCGATGAAAACTTTTGTCGGTAATAGTGCACGACTTTTACCTACGACAAATTTTGTCGGTAAAAATAATTTCTTTGCTTTAAGCTTTTAGCGACAAAGTACTTCGTCGGTAGTACACTTTTTTACCGACGAAATGATGATTTTGTCGGTAAAAGTGTTTGGCGAAAAAAAATTCTGGCGGTGGCGGAAACCTGTTACATCTTTTACTGATGACCTATGTATTTCGTCGGGGAAAATGGTTTTTTCTGATGAAATTTTTTTCGTTAGTAATACTTTCGTTGGTAAAAACCCACTTTCTTGTAGTGATTGAGTGCGCCCAATACTTGAGCCTTATTGAGGAAACTATATCAATGAACAATCTATCTATCATAGATGTGTTATGATGATTTAATCGCTCTATATTTCGACTGGATATGATGGAACTCTATTTCCAATTGAGTAGCTAGTCGAATCATGTGAATTAGATATTGTTAATGACTAAAAGTGGATCCTTGATGCTCTAGTGTTTAATTTATTAATTTTTTCTTTTATAATTGATTCATCTATCCTCAATTCAAATTCTATTTAGTTTAATTAATTTAGTTCTAAATCCTATATAGCATTAGAGTGCTTAAACCTATATTCCTTCCCCGTGGATCGACCTCGATCTCATCGGGATTATTACTACATCGCGACCTTGCACTTAGGGTTGTGAACAACTCGCCTTCAGTGCTGAAGTCGTTATCCCTGTGAAGATCGGGATGCCTTCGTACCGAACGAAACATTTTCAGTCGGACAAGAACTAGGAATCCATGAGGTTCCACTTAGATATGTTGGAAGAACAGAGGGATAATACACAACTACGACTCGTAGCTTATCAACAAAGAGTGGCCTGCTACTGCAACTCTAGAGTCAAAGTTAGAACTTTTTGAGTAGGGGACCTTGTCCTTAAAAGAATTATCCCGAGCACACGGGAGCCGGTGCCCCGAGCCCTCGGACCAGACTGGGAGGGCCCATACAAGATTTCCAAGATAGTTCGACCAATGACCTATTATGTTGAAACTACGTAAGGCATGGTCCTTCGTCACCTTTATAATGCCTCAAATATGCGGAAGTACCATCAATAGTGCAATGGGCGGCTAGACAATCGATGATGTAATGAGGCACTTATGCCATTTCAGAATAAATAAAAATCTCTGCTAGTCCACCTAAAATGTGTTCTCGAGTCTAAATGCTCAGCTGCCCTTATACCTTGAAGATACGAGGCCTTAGAGAGGAACGTAAGATGTTCCCCAGCTAAACACTTTGCCTCTACAAAGTGAAAGTTCATCGGTAGTCTAACACGACACCTACGTATGTGCGGAAGCTTAGAGAGCAACTAGAATTATGGCTAAACGTATAGAAGGGGGGTGATTAGGACCTTTTTGAAATTCTTTTCGCCTACTTACACAATTTAACAAATTACACTAAGCAAGAACACTTCGGCTTCCAAGCCTAGGTGGGTCCAATCACAAGACTATCATATGGTTAAGCAATACACAACCTAGTCTAAGCATGCATAGGTAAATAAATGATTTGACTAATCAAGCTCCTAACCCATGCAACATGTGTAGACTTATGAGAATGGATCAATGAGCTCAAGTCTACACAACTAGTGAAAGTACATCTTGTGTGTGGATGTGCCTATCTAGTGCCTAGCATACATTCCTATCAAGCATTCATAATTTAAACAATTAAACATACAATGCTAAGATACCAATGTGCTCAATACAATCACAAACACAAACATGTATAGTGGTTCGACTTTGGGTCTACTCCACTCCCGGTTCAAGTACTCAGCTCCTTTGAGCACACCGGCATTCACTATCGGAGGTTTTAAATGAGGTTCACCTCTCAACCTTTACATGGAGGTTTTATCGGTTCACCTCTCAACCATAATCAGAGTTTTGGACAAATGGCTAACTCTCAACCCGAACGGAGTTTTGGACATAGGCTAACTCTCAACCCGACGCACGTTCACTCCCGTGTCGAAGGCTCCCCCTTGAAGACTTTGTTTAGGCCCGGCTAACGAGCCAAGGAACGGCTAACGTCCCTAGATCGAGTTTGACTAACAAACTCTACACTCAACTCCCAAAGGGAATTGAGTGGATGGACTCTCAATAAATACAACCTTGCTTGTCGGATGAGCCCCTTGTTCAACGCCGGTTTGGGTTGCTTGATCTCCGGTCTCCCGTGCTTCAATCAGCTTCCCTTGCTCCCACGATCGTGTTGCCGTTGCGTCGTCAATGCCTCAGCCACACTTGATCAAACACCTTGTGTGTGATGCCTTTGAGATGCCCAAGGTGATAGGAGGGTAGGTTTGAGAACTCTACAACTAATGGGAATGGGTTGCCTAGAGGTTCTCTCCTACAATAATCTCATCTTAGAGTTTTGGACAAGGATACGCCTATCAAGGAAGGTTCAAACTCTAGAGATCAAGAGAGGATGAAGGTCATCTTCTTCATGAGCTTGGAATGTTCCAATCTTGTGTTAAAGCATAAAGAAGATGCCTTGCATAGGTTGAGAATGAGCCTTAAATGGTCTCCAACAATGGTGGCTTCACTCCTCTCGAAATCCCTCTCCTTACTCCTTAATTTGAGCCAATCCCCTTTATAAAAAGATGTGCAACGGATCTAAAACGGGCAAAAAATGGCTAGTGCCAACCGGTCTTGACTGGTCGGCCAGGGGTCCACGATCGGTCAGGACCGGTCGGCCATACGCCTACACAAGACAGGAGCTTGCATTCCATGGAGGAGGGTCTGCCCGACCAGTCAAGACCGGTCGGACCAGCCTAGCCGACCGGTCGGCCCAATGGCCTGCACAACAGTAGGTTTGCTGTTTCAAATTGGATCCCAGTCCGACCGGTCTTAACCGGTTGGTCCAGTCCATCTGACCGGTCGTGACCGGTCGGTCGGGCCTGGGTTCAGCCTGATGGTTTGTTGACCCACATATTTCACAACCCACCTCAAATGGCCAAGGTTTGGGTGATCTTTTGGAACACCTAGGGCCAATCTATGATGACTAAAGGTTTCCTAATATGGTCAAGGTCATCAAAGAGGATAAAGGGTTGGGTTTTGGTCAAGGTTAAGTTACATTAAGGCATCACTTTTACCTGTTTCTTCTTCCTTGATGCAGTAGGGCCACTTGAGTCTTCTGTCTTTGTCTTCATTAAGCTCAACCGACACTAGACTCACTAATTTAAGTGATTGACAAACAAGATGCACTAGTATGCCACAGAAAAGTGCACTAACACAAAGGGGCAAAGTCCCAAAAGACTTAGTTGACAAACCAATTTGCCCATGGGAAGGGGATGCCACTTATGATACCTTCCGACTGAGCACAGTCCACTAAACGGGCTGACTATTCAATAGATGAGAATGTTCAAAAGCTCGATGAGCCAACAGTTAAATTCTAAACTAAATTTGTTGCCCGTTAAACGGGTAAGCTATTAAAAGTATAAGGACAAAGCAAATCGGCGAAACCAAAGAAAATCATAAGGTACTCACATCAATAAGACAAAGTGAAATAAGAAAGATCTTTTCATTTCATTCAAGAAATATGCCTGCAGGCAGTACATCTAGAAAAAAATATATCTATTCTACTAAGATAGTTGGAGAATCCTTAGTAGGAGCTTCAGTGGCGGCAAACACAGGTGCAGGGGCTTTAACGTCGACGGACTCGGCGACCGGGGCTGACGGAGCAGAGGACTCGGCAGCTGAGGCTAAGGCCTCAGTTGTGACCGAGGCCCAGGATGTTGTAACCTCCTCCCCAACATCCTGGGCCTGGGTCACAACCATCCTCTCCTCCTGCTCAGCGGCCTTCTCTACATAAGCAATCTTCGCCTCAAGGCTTTCGAACTTCAAAAGATCGGTCCCAGGGTGAAGTAATTGGAATACCTTAAGGGCCTAGTTTTGTGCGGTGGAGTATATCAGAAGCCGGTCGTCATTGTAGACCTCGACATTTTGGAACGCCTCCACCGCCCGCTCCCCTTCGCTCTGGAGCCTCTCTTCGAAGGTCGTCTTCTCTGGCCCCAACTCGGCGACCTTGGCCTCTAAAGCGCCCTTCTGGGCAACTTCGGCCTCCAAGTCAGCCTTCTCTTTCTCTAACACCTCCTTGTCCTTTTGGACTTGGAGAAATGTTCCCTCTAAATTTTCATGGTGGGAGCGGAACTCTTGAGCCTTTGCGATCAGGTCCCAGACGTCCATCTCCAATCGCTTATTGCCATCATGGAGGGCTGTAACCACCTTGCCCTTCTCTTGGGCACTAGCCTCAACGGCTTTCGCCTTCTCCTCCAAAGCCTTCACTTTCTCCACAGTAGCTTTTATTGCCTCCCTAGCGTCAGCGATGAGGAAGATTCTTCTTGGTGAGGAGCCTCCTGGCTTCAGCAATGTCCTGCATCACCTTGAGGCTGGCATTCAATTGCTGCCCATAAAAAGTAAACAAAGTTAGAAAAATGTGAAGAAAAAAAAAGCATGAATATTCGAAGTACTTAACTAGAATAACCACTCACCTGGACAATCTTCACTGCAATGTGCATGGCAGCATCCTCAGGGCTCAACCGATGAAGCAGCTCAGGCTTTTCACTCCCAATTTTGTCACGCATAAATTGACATATCGGGACGAGGTGGTATGGGATCTAAAGATAGGGCTCTCAATGGGTCGGATCTGGATCGGATCTACTTGGATCCGGCTCCAAGTCCGTATATATGTAGACGGATTCGGATCGGATTCGGATCCAACTCGGATCTAAAAGGTGATATCCATATCCGATCCATTTATAAATTGTTAGATCCATTTCCGATCCAAAATCCATATAACCATCGGATTCGGGTCGGATCTAGGTCCGAATCCACCCCATTACAAATCTTAAAAAATATATGGTATAAAATATATAATATAATATATTTAATTTAGTAGAAAAATGATGCAAATCCCACTATTTACTATGGCATGGTCAACGTGGCCTAAAATAATTTGTAAAACGGATGGCCAGCATGAATATAATATATACAGTAAGGTGATCTTAATTGGATTTGGATCGAACTCGGATATGTTCTTGTGAATCCATATCCGCTCCATTTAAGTAATCGGACCTATTTTAAGATCCAAATCCGGTCCATTTAACTAATCGGACCTATTTTAAGATCCAAATCCGAATTATATGGATTCGGAGTGAATCGGATCTCGAATCTGACCCGCTCCATTGAGAGCCCTATCTAAAGATCACCAGACCCACCCACAGTGGGGGCAAGGGTCGACCCTTGCTTGGAAGAAGGAGGGACACGGGCACCCTCCTACTCGTGGTCCCGAGAAGAAGATGCCCCAGCTTTGTCCTAGGGGGGGAGCCATCAGCTCCCGAGAAGAGGCCCAGGAAGACTAAACACCCCCCCCCCCCCCCCCCCCCCCCCCCCCCCCCGATCGGGGACCCCCGTTGAGGCCGATGCCCTCGCAGGGGGTTGTGACGGCAGAAGTAGAGGGTGTGACGTATCCCTCTGCTGAGGATGCGGCTCAGCAGGGGTCTAAGGATGAGAAGACGTCTGCTGAGGATGGGAAGAAGAAGAGGCCCCCACCCCTCTATTCCTTTTAGGAGCCTTGGGCAGAAGATGGGAGCCAATCCTTTTCCTGCTAGACTCCCTAGAAGCCATTTCTGCAAAGCATGGAAAGTTCACGTCATGCACGTTCAAAGACTTATCACTTAAACACCAAAGCAGTAAGAAAAAAGGACTAAGAGTTGACCTTTGATGAGGCCGCACGATAGTAGGGAAGAATGATCGAGGAGAACTTTGATGTTTCGGGAGTCAGCAGACACCCAAAAAGCTGTTACTATCTTCTCCTGGATCCCACCTCTCCGATTCAATTTTTCAATCGATATTCCTGCAAAGAACAAAAAGAGAGGTTAGTGCTCAGCTCTACTCTCATAAACCATGCTCAGAAAATCGAAAAAGACAAAAGAAATTTTTGAGGGCTTTGACTTGAGAGGAAGCCCGAGGTATGAACCCTTGACCCTGTACCTCCTCGGCCTCAGTCGTCTCCCAGGCGCCTGAGGTGAAAAACCACTCGTGCTTTCAATATTTTTTACTGGACGGGTTTTCAAGGACAAAATTTGTCTCGTGCCAGTATGTGAGGTAATGTAACCCCTTGTATGTAGGGTTTTTCTTCAATTGAAACATTTTGAGAAACTCGGTAGTGGTGAGTTTTTCGATATTGGCCTATTTTCAAAGCATGTAAGAACCGAACAATACTCTCAGCCGTTCAACTGGAGCCGCATGAGAGAAATCCCAAATCGAATCAAGACCCCCCTCACAAAAGGATGTAAGGAAATTCTAAACCCTACTTGAAATAGATAAGTATAGATGGCCACCTCCCCAACAGGTGGCCTGCTTGGGGCTTCACCTGCGTCAGGCAGGTACATCACGACGGATTCGGGGATATGGTATTTGGACTGGATATCTTCCGAGTCTGACTCAATCAATGTAGACGGATGCCCCCATCGACAGAATACGAGTTTGCAGGGACATTGTGACTTGGGAAGTTTGAAGAAGAAGAATCAGGGGTGGGATCCCCCAATGCTTCTGCCTCCGACTTTGAATCAGAGCCAATGACGCACCTAACCACGGTAATGAAAAGAAAAGGGGGAAGAAACCCTAAGTTAGTATAAGCAAGGAAACAAGAAAGGAAGAAACTTTAAGTTGACAGAATGCAAATTGGAAATAAAGAAGAAGAGTACCAAAGGGAAGGAGAACGTTGTGTTGGTATGAAAATCTCCAAATATAGCAAGAAAGGTTGAGAGGCAAAGTTTCAGGATTTCTCAGTAGCTTAATGAAGGGGATTGTTATACCCCAAAAATTTAGTACACAAGTAGGTACACGAGTGCTATAGTTCACACGTTAGAATTTAAATTCTAAGCCGTGTTGTTCACACGCATACACACACGTATACATTTTTATACGTATCCAGACAACTTTCCAGGCCTCTGAAAAACTTAGTTAAGTCGATAGACCGACCGTTAGAATAATCTGTCGTTACTAGACTAGAATATCTAACCATCCACTTCGATTTCGAACTACGCGATCAACGTAAATCCGCTGTACGATCTCCACATCGTCCTGTATACATATCTGTCCGTAAATCTGACCGTACATCGTGTCCGTCACAAGGCATATGCTTAGATCAATGATTTCTCGACCCTATGCACCTGCTCAAGTGTGTTTGTAACACCCTAGGATTTTAGAATAATTTAAATTATAATTTAGTTAATTATTTAATAAATTAAATAACTTGAAATATTGATAAATTAATAATAAATCATCCGTAGGGAATTACCATATGATCGTTTTATTAAAGTTGCTTAGAATAAACCCTAGAACAACATTAAAGTGATAGATTTCACAAAACTCGTAAATTTATGATAATTACGAAAATGCCATTAGTTAAACTTAAGTTAGACCACCATTTTTAAGTTGTATGATTTTTGGCAATCGATTTCACATGAAACTTCATACACTAGTTTTAGGACATAATTTAACCGTACGCGTCAAATTTCAGCCCTCTGATAGTCCTACAAATGCCCTAATCAGAAATCGGGCCATAAGTGGGCCACTGTAACTCAGATCTGTCTCATATTCCTCGTTGACGACTAAAACTTCATCTCCATCCTAATGGATGGAGGGAATGATCTCTGTCAGTGGTGGGTGGACCCCACCAGTCAAAGGTGGGTATATAATCTTAATACGTGCAACGCACGTAACAAAAAAAAAAAAAAAAACAAAGTCGCGTCTTCTTTAGACGTTGTTATAGCGTCCGCTGCAACAGCGACCGCCCGAACCAACCCAGGCCGTCCACACCGTCCATCACAGTGGACCCCATCAGTCAATCCAAGCCGTCCATCTGAAGCGCGCCCCACCCGAACTTAAGAGGTTGGGGGTCTCATCATCTTCGGTCGATCATACGGCCCACTTCAGTTTCCCAAACTCAATCAAAGGATTCAAGATTGGCCAAGATCTTCAATCCTACCTCGCATGGATGGTCGGATCTTCTTAAAGAGTACCGTGTGGACCCCACTTAGCTTCCCAACGAGCCCCACACGCAAAGAAGTCCTAGAACCAGTCAGTCTCCTTCTCCAACTCGAACCGGGACTTCCATGTACGTCCACACCTATACCGCTTCTCCACCGCCCTAGCTAGCTATATAAGGACTTCATCCGTCCACTCCTACCTTCTAAGAAACACAGGGAGAGAGAGAGAGTACGGGTAGAGAGAGTGTGTTCGGATAGAGAGAGAGTGTGTGCGGGTAGAGAGAGAGAGAAAAGGTGGTGACGTCCTACGTTGTTGTTGCTGCTGCTGCTGCTACTACTGCTGCTGGGAGAACCTTCTAGCAAAGAAAAAGAAGAAGAAGAAGAAGGAGAAGAAGGAGAAGAAGGAGAAAGGAAGAAGGAAAGAGAAGAAGAAGAAAAGAGAGAGAGGTAACGTCCCGTTGCTGCTGCTGCTGCTGCTACTGGGACAGCATCCCAGGCCATGAACAGAAGAAGAAGAAATAAGAAAGAAAAAAAAAGAAAGAAGAAAGAAGAAAGAAAGAAGAAAGAGAAGGAGAAAGAAAGAAGAAGAAGAAATAAATAAAGGAAGAGAGAGAAAGAAGAAGGGTTTTCTTCTCTGAGTCGAGTCGACTCACTGAGCCAACTCAGATGCGAGTTAGGGCTATTGGGAGCCTAGGAATAGCTATACAGGTGAGTGATTCATCTCACGTAACTTTCTTCGTTAATTTTTCTTTAGTTTTATCCTCTGTTTACGTTCAATTTATAAAGTCTCATTCTCTAGTTAGGATTTTAGGCATAATTTTATGCTTACTTCCATATCATGGAATCCTAGGTAAGGGATCCATCCATCTCCTATCTCTGTATCCTTGAAAGTTCTCATGCCAATTATCCTTTTCTTATTGAATTAATTTTCTCAAGTTTTCCTTTTTAATACACGTGTCAGAATGCTACGACAATTCGATTTAGGATTTCTTACATATGATGTCATCAACATTCAACCCTAAATACAAGTAATATTCTCAAGATTCCACGTGACATTATTCTTAAATTTACTGATCGACGACAACTTAGGTTTAAATAATATGCAATACATAGCTCTTGGAACAACCTTAGCTAAGCATCAACGCACTAAACCTTACACGATGATCTTCTCAAATCCCTCGATCAACAATAACTAAAATTAGATAAAGAATTAATTATCTGAATGAAAATAACACATGCATGGTGTGATTGGAATTGAGTTGATATGCATTGTATGCTTGAAGAGTGCTTCCATAACTCATGACATACATATATTTATACACTGCGACAGAACAGGAGCATGGTTGATTTGACTCCTGGCGTGCATGGTTGATTTGCCGCCTCGCTGTACCGGTTATGTGAGCATGGTTGATTTGCGGCAGGTTCCTAATGTTCAGTGGCAGCGAGTTCTGGTTGTTTCACTTATTGAGCATGGTTGATTGGCTCGGTTGGATCAGTGGTGCATGGTTGATTTGCCGCCTCGCTGTACCTGTTAGGTGAGCATGATTGATTTGCGACAGGTTCCTAATGTTCAGTGGCAGCGAGTTCCTAGACGTTTATTGCTCTCACACGTATCATAACATACATGACATCATGATAATCATGTTCCATTTATAATAAATCATAAAGTGTATAAATCATAACCTCATCCTAATTTATTTTATACAATTCTATCCGTTGATGATTCGCATCCTGTCTCTTATTAATTGGAATATTACCTGTGATGGAAATGACCTCACTGGGCTTTTAGCTCACCAAAATCACCACAGTTCTTGCAGGTTTTCAGGAAGAACAAGACATAGGCAAATGAGAGTATTCAGGGGGTCTCATCCTTCTCGAGCGTCAATCGTGTCATATTTATTTTAGTTTTGTAAAAATTCAATGTAATAAGGCATTAGTGGAAAAGAGATTTTATATTTGGAGATTTATTTTAGATATATAATGTGTGGAATAGAATCTCAAGGAATCTATGCTTGAATTTTAAATTCATACCTTGGAACTCGGGCTTTATGTTGTTGTACTCGAGTTCCGAATTTTGGGGCGTGACAGAGATGATGGGGGATATTTATAAGTAATTATGCCTTGTTTTTCTCTTCACCCAAAAATCGAGATACTTGGTGTTCCCCTGTTCATTATGACGTATGAGGTGGTATGCTGCATTTAAAGCGCCGCATCTTTTTGTACCACAGGGAATATTTCTATCCCATGAGCATTTAATGCAATGACATTTCGAGCGCCGTACCGAATTGTGACTATTACGTTTGGAGTCAGGCACAAGAAAGCTATTATCAGATGAGCCGATGGCATATTTCAAAGTTTTGTGCCCAGATTCTCTGACTATGAAACTTAGGGGGTTATTATTATGGGTAAATCCTGCAAGGTCCCTGATCATGGTCAAGAAGAGGCAGAATCGTCGATATGTGGCTCGCTAAGACCAAATCATGACACGTGTCATAGAAGGATTCAAGTTTGTTAAGGCGAAGGAGTCCTCAGCTTCAGCATGAAGCCTGTGTATAATTTTAAGGCCTCATGTTCAACCTCGGATAGCAGATGCAACCTTGAGGCCTCGGGATTGGCCTCAGGTAGTACACAAAGTTATGAGGACTTGGCTTTAGTCTCGGATAGTGGAATTGGACATGAGGCCTTAAACTTAACCATAGGTGATAGACGTGCAGCTGACAACTCAATTTAGGATGACAGACATCCTCGAATCTGAGCATGTTACGCACTGCCATACAAAGTCCAGAGATAACTAGTAGCGCCAGGATACGCGGGATCCGGACATGATAAGAATAATATCTCATAATCCGGAGATATATCCTAAATGAGATTTAATACATCAACGTATCTTACGCAGGATCTACGGATCCACTGCCATCGGATATAGATCATCATCTATAAAATGATACCTCCACATGACATCTAAGTACGCACTATGTATTCACATCTGACAAACCCTAAAAGCTCTTACACCTAATTATTCCTATCACTGACTTAAGCATCGGAGGGTTCTCCGCCGGCACGACCGACACCCCCTTATGATCATTTTTTTTATGATCTCAAGTCCCACAATCTACACCATTCATCTGTGTCCACACCAAGCGACGGAGATCTACTCTTGATTCTTGATCAATATCTGTTAGCCCAATTTTAAATGTTAACGTGACTTACTTAAGCACATCAATATAAGGCCTACCCAACCAATCACTCCTTTGTTAGCAAGTTGCTCACCAATATAAATATATACGTGCGTGTAATATGGTTTTTAAATACACTGGAATCCCGAACACCACAGCTACAAATGCAGCTGCGTTTTTTAAAATTCATGGTATTTTTATGATAAATAAATCGAATGATATTACTATGTTAACCTTGTGATTATTTCAAAATCCAGGCAATTTTTTATTTCTCGTGATTTTATTGTGATGTCAATGCAAATTTATAAACTTTAAATTACTTACAACATACATTCAAATATCATTTAAAAATGTTCATTAATCAATAATTAAAAATCAAATTACATTATTTTCAATGAGAATTTCCCAATAATGTCTTTAGAAAAACAGTAAAAATTAAAAATCTCCTGAAAAATTATCCCACGGGGAAATTGCTGATAAGGAGATTTGCCGCCTATCCACCATTGTATTTAAAGTGGGGAATGCGTCTTATACAGTTATACCTGAGAGAGAGAGAGAGAGAGAGAGTGGAAATCCGGACGGCCCATCGTCAGGCTCGCTCTACCATGGAAATCAATGGACAGAGTTTAGTTTTAGGAAGCAGAATGCATACTGAATAACTCAGTACGCTTGAGTGAACTGTAGGGCCCACCGTGATGTATAGTCTTATCCACACCGTCCATCCGTTTTACCAGATCATGTTAGGGCGTGCTCCAAAAATTAAAGCACATCCGACGCAGCTCAAGTAGACCTCACCACATGAAACTGTGAATTGAATGCCTACCGTTGAAAACTTCTCAGGGGCCACGGAAGTTTTGGATCAAGCTAATAATATTGGCGTTTTCTCTTCATCCATGTCTGTGTGACCTTATTAATGCATTGGATGACAAATAAACATCCATGTGGGCCCTACGAAAGTTTCAACGGTGGACGTCATTATCCCTACGATTTCTTGTGGTGTAGATATGCTTCAATTTTGAGCTGCTGCCCTTAAATGAGCTCGCAAAACGGATGAACGGCGTGATAAGGCACATTCATCACGGTGGGCTCCACAGAGTTACAGCCTACCGAGTTACTCAGTAATCGAATCCGCCTCCTTAAGGTGAAAGGTGATCTCCGTGGGCGCGAATTAGGTGTTACCCCGGGAACAGCTTAGTGGGTGTTACCCAACCGTATGGCCCACATGGATAATAATTTGTATATCCATGCGGTCCATCCGTTTCTACAGCCCATTTTAGATTAGGGTTCCAAAAATTATTTAGATCCAAATCTCAAGTGGACCATACCATTGGAAACAGAATGATTCAGTGCTCTACCATTAAATATTCCAAAGAGCCCATCGTAAGGTTTTGATAATGTTTATTTACAATCCAAGCTGTTGATAATGTCAATAATTTCTTGATGAATGTACAATATAAATATCCGATTTATCCAAAACTTTTGTGGGCCATAAAAAGCTTTTAATGGTCATTCATCACTCTTTCTAGTTATGTTGTCCACATGAGATTTGGATCTTCTTATGGTTTTGGGTCACATCCTAAAATGATATGAAAAAACAGATGGACGGCGTGGATATATAAAAAATACATTAAGATGGGCCCCACACTGTTAGAGTGACACCCACTAAGCTGTTCCCGGGTAACAGCTAATCTGCTCTCGATCTCCATGGCATGGCCCACCATTTTTGCGGCCTGGATGTTCCATCATCTATTCTACTTGTTCTTTTATCTAACCGACCCGTCCTCTTCAAAATGAGTCACGAGCATACACGTGGGTCCACCATGATGGATACCCAGGATCTGTCACACGCGTGCTGTACCTGGTAAGTGTGTGCAGACTCCAACTCGTGAAGCTCTTCATAAAGGAGTATTCTCGCAAACGTAAGATGCGGAGGAAATTCTCTCTCTCTCTCGGGGTCTCGGTCTAAGGAGGAAAAGAAAACTCGAGCTGAAAAAAGGGCCTCCTTTTTTCCACCGTCAGATCCGACGCGTCTTTGATCGCGATGCTTCCCACCGTCCGATCATCCTCTCTATTCTCCGTCCTCCTCATCTCCTGCCTCTTCTTCATCGCTCCGTCGTCCGCTTCCGAATCCGATCACAAGGTTCGTTCTCTCACTGACCTCATTTTTTCATTTTAAATGCTTCAAATTCAGATATTTCATCTCATCCATCAGATATCTGACCTGCGTACATTCCAATCTCATCATAGACGTCAGATCTCCTAATCTGATCACTATATATTCAGATCTAGAGAATAGTCTCTCTGCAGCACTTGAAATGTTGGCATTTTGAGTATATTTGCAGAGATCTAGGGTTCTTGTTGGTTTAATTGGAGTATGCAGCTTGAAGGACCGCTGATCATGGGCCCCGTAAAATTCGTGCGATCTTTGGCTGCTCACAGGGAGATTGTTCTGTTAATTGAATGTTGTAGTGCTGTTTGAGTACGTAGGCGACCAAGGGTTGTGTTTTGGTAGTGATAGTTCTGATATAGGATGTGAGGAATTATATGATACTGTGACTATTGCACTCGTGCACATGTCTGCACGTACATGTGGCCAAGCATGTAAGTCAGTCAAGACGGTTCACGTTCCCGGGCCCACTTGCGTTGGGGGTAATGTCTGAAAGGCAAACTGATAGGATGGTGTCAACTGTCTGATTTGTGGGCATTGGATGGATGGTCAATATGAGCAGGCAAAATCTCACCGACCGGATCGTCCATTGGATGCCATTTTTGGTGTTGCATTTGTTTCAGATCCATTTGCCCTCTTCTTTCTTTGCTTCTGTTTTGCATTTTTTGTTAGACCATGGTAGAGAAGTGGGTTTCTGTTTTGAGTAGTTTATCCAGAATTGTCTGTAGTACCAACTTTTATGTCCTTGGTTGTTTGAGGGTCTGTAGTACTAACTTTTATGTCCTCGGTTGTTTGAGTGCTATATTATGTCATTTGTTTTGACGAGTACTGTATTCTTTTGCAAGGATCCTCCTGGTTCGTCATATGGTAACCAAAGTTCTGAAAATTGAGATTTTATTGTTAATTGTAAATTCAAATTGGATTTTAAAGTTTTTCCAAAAATGTCAGAATTTTTACCAGAAAGATGAAAAATGGGGAAAGAAATCAGGTAAGTTAAGATACTCACTATATGCCTGTTTCCCAACAACTAATGAAGCTAATCTATGATAAGCAATGTATTCAATCCACTAACTTTGGAGATGTTATAGTTAAAAAAAGTGTATAAACAATGAAACAACTCGTGCTAACATCAAACACTATGAACATTAATATTGCCATCATGGTGGTGCAAAGCTTGCAATTACTCGTAACTTCTCTTGCTATTTTTTTTCCTCAGAAAGCAGGTGAATACAAAGAAAGAACAAAACAAGATAGGCTTGTAGGGAAATCACAATGATCAATCTTTGACGTTAATACTTCTCTTAGGCATGTCAAAATGATCCTTTGTTAAGGTGGAGAAAATGTAGAAAGAGAGATATGAAATTTTTTGAACAATGAACAAGTGAGATAACTTCTTTTGTATTGTTCAGTGGTAAGGAAAAACTGTCAAAAACTCAAAAGCCCCTCTTAAAATTGCTGAAAGCTAGTAAGAGACATTATTTGGGGGCTTAAAAGGCCCATATGACATTAGAAAGAAAATCAAAGGAAAAAAAATCCAATTTTATAGGACATGGTTCAGCCACAAAACTGTAAGTTTCGAGTGAAATAGTAAGATTCAAATTCTGAATCGTAATATCCACATGAAAATCGATCAGGAGAATGGGATTCAAGTATAATATTCAAACTGTTTCCCACAAGAATTGATTTGAATCACGGAAGCGGTAGTGAATCTAGAATATCCGTCTAGTGGCTCCATTGTGGATAGCCCACAACACAAACCCAATGATTTGAGGATCTAGGCTTTTGATTAATGTTTTTCCCTTTG
Source organism: Liriodendron chinense (assembly GCA_003013855.2). Taxonomy (NCBI): domain Eukaryota; kingdom Viridiplantae; phylum Streptophyta; class Magnoliopsida; order Magnoliales; family Magnoliaceae; genus Liriodendron; species Liriodendron chinense. The sequence continues at coordinate 2,307,646 of ML058459.1, forward strand.
GATGCCGGCCATCGTTTTTCGCCTATCATCACCATTGATTGAACAGGGTAGAGGGAGGACACAGGACATCTAGGATCATGTGTTTAGTAGTGCTTTCAAACATCCAACACATATGGATTATTACTCTCTCTCATCTCTCAGACATGATTTCTGCTCAATATCTCTCTTATAGTGTTTTAACACCTGGAATAGACTGGCAGTCAGGCCAGGTTGGATGGGAACCTGTAGCCTATTCAGTTTGGGTCAGTTTGCGGGTTTTGCTGTCTAACATCCGAACTGTCCGGACTGATGTGTTGGGCCAAACTGTTTCTAAAAAAATATTAAGGTGAGCCAGGAGTCAAACCCAAACATTCGAGACAACCATCAATTTTAACAATCACTGCACCACAGGGCTATTGTTGGTTTAAATTTTTAATAATAACATATATTAGATTTATGGTAGATCTTTGCAACACGTCCGAGGGCCCATCTACACGCCACCTCATGTACCAAAGCGCAAATGCATTTGAGATCCTATCCATCTATCAGCTGGGAACCATTGTGCTGATGCCCCTACCTAAAAATGAATCCAATTCACTCATCAAAGAGGCTAAGTTGTTAGAAATGGCAGGTTGGCCAACCAATTGATTTGTAAACTGTAGCTCAACTGATCAATGTGCAGGCCTGGTTTTTGGTGAAGGAAAGTTGCATGGTGCGACCTTGCTGATACATGGTTGGATAATGTTCCCCTCTCCCTCGTGCATCATATATTCTGATTTTCTCAATCAAGCAATACTATCTGTTTAATTCACACAATGTCTGTATTCTGCTATCGTTTTTGTTTTGTTTTGTTTTATTTTATTTATAGATGTGCAGCATGTGCTACAAACATTCATTATGGAGGATTGGTAATGAATAGGCTGGATGAAAGAAAAGAAAAGAAGAGGAGAATAGTGGCTTTTTGTACCACTCACAATTCAAAGAGGTTGATTTTTAGGGTTTTCTCCCTCTAAGGGAGAATATTTTCTATCATACATTGGGACTTAAAGGTCTCATATAGATCAAAATGCAAATGATAAAAATTCAAATAGATCTTTCAAATCTAGAATTTAATAATTTTAGATTTATATCATATCCTGAAGATTGACATCTAAATTTTGAATCAAGGAAAATAATAACCAAAAAGGTTATACCATTCAAAAAGAAAAACAAAAAGATTATAAATCTTAAAAGGTCTTCTAAAATAACCAAAATATCTCAAGTATGGGCTGTTTTATATCCAGCCCCACGATGGAAGGTATCTAATTGTGATGGGCCCAATATTCATCAATTCCTTTTGGCTCCAAAAGAACTTGCCGTCGAGTTGATATCTGGTAGCAATCCGTTGGATTAAGTTGACTTTGTAAGCTGTCCACCTTGGTTGTGGTGGTAGTCGATGGTGAAGGCCTATGTGTCGAATTGACATTGCCTGCATCAGATGGCGTCGTGGATCACGAAACCTCTCCTTACATCGTCGTGCTCTCTGCATTCTAGGCATCTGGTCCTATTTCTGCAGTAATGGACTAGTGATTCTATAAGCTCTTTGTCGACGTGATTTGTCCTTATCATGGTTGGCCTCTGATGTTTGTGCTCTAATTGACGACGGATGGGGACTAACACGTCCATCTCAATTTTAACATACACTATAGAATGCTCCAGCTTGTTAGTTGATTTTCTCATCTCTTCATCCGCCAATCTAAACTTTGGTCTGTTATTTGTTCGCTCAACTAATCCATCTGTTGATGCGTTAATAGATTTATCTACCTTAAACTGATTGACTTTTCATGTGTATATCTTCTTGTGTTGTGGACCTTGTGGCACATCTGGTCAACATGTCATTCATTGAATCTTCAGATACCTTTTCAAATGAGTCTAGGATTTGTTCTTTGAAGTTCTCAGATTTTTTTGTAAAACTAAAGTATCTTAAGGGCCCATTTGGATGTACCTTCTGAAGGGGCATTGAGGCTGAAATGCTGTTTCAATCCAAATGGCAATTTATGCTGTGCGTTTGGATGCACTTTGCAAACTCCTGTCTCATCTCCCGCTCGACAAAATAGGTGCTAAAATTCCGAGTTGGCAAAAACTAAACGGATTGGTTTTTGCTGAGTGTTCCAAAAAAGCAGGCTTGAAAACCCCCATTTTTCAGCAACCCTCTTTTCAGGGAGTGTGTCCAAACGGGCCCTAAGTTTTGTGTCATGTGTAGTCATAATCCTCCAATCAGTCATCTCTTTGATGATGAGAATGATTGCATGGAACACCGCTTAGCCACTAACATCCCGATTCTAGGACACTTCTGCATTCTTGGGCACAAGGCACTGTTGCGATGTTGTCAAATTATCCAATGGCCCTAAAATCTCATGGAGCATTTCCTCCATACGATCATTTATCCTTTTTTATTTCCTCAACATTCTTCTTGTTACTCATCATTGATCTCAAATAAGCTCATGCATGAACTTGCATTGGTACCAATTTGATGTAGGGTGGATGAGAAAGAAGGAAACAAAGAAGATGGATTTTTGCAAAAACTTCAGAAATTCATTGAGGTTGATTTTCTTAGGGTTTTCTCCCTCTGCAAGATGCTATTTTTGCCAAACCCTCACATGTTTTTATTCCATTCATTATTCATCAAATCTATTGTACCTATGGCATTAAAGGTCTTATATAGACCAAAAAACAGAGGGTAAAGATCCAAAGAGACTGTGAATCTAGAGTTTACTAATTTTAGATCTAAATCGTATCCTAAAGATTGACATCTACATTTCATATACAAAAAGGAATCTATTTATTTTTCCTTTCTTCTTTCTCCGTTGGATCGAAAATAGAAGAATTGAGTGAATCCAAAATCCAAAGGAGGTTCATTTAACTACTAAAAAGATTCTCAATCTTAGAAGATCTTTCCCAAAATAACCAAAATATCTTTGATTATGGGCTGTTTCAAAGGGGGTCCATCAAATTGCCCGTATGCATTAGATAGTGAAGTCTTTTTCAGTCCAAAATGAGGTCTCGTTCTCACGTTTATCCATGAACCAAGGCATTAAAAAATGGTTATGTATCGTTAATGCTGGGATCCGTTATGCATTAAAGGGCTGCAATTTTGTCACTCCCGTTCTAAAAAAAGAGGCTTGTAATGGCCGTAACGGCGGTTATGGGCCCATAATAGGCTGATATGGACCCGTAATGGTCTGATACGGGGCCTTTGCAGTTTCTTCTTAAGTGTTGACCATTTCAGGGTTGCAACGGATGTTATGGCCGTTACGGCCACCGTTACTGTATAGAAAACCTTGTCCAATATTCTCAGAGCACTACAAGTTATATTGCTCCTAGTTGCATCGGTTCACCTGGACAGTCAAATTGATCTATTTTAACTGTCCATAAAATTCAGAACACAAATTTAATTAATTAATTTATTATTATTATTTTTTTTTGGGAAAATTAAGTTCAGGAAACATTTCATGGGCTACCATGCAAAAGTCACACTAATTGGATAATCTAATGCAACCTTAATTTGCCCTTATTTTCTGCAGCCATCCCTTCACCAAGCCATGGATGGGATGGTTGTGATTGCCTACAAAAGTGAGTCTTTAGAATGATAAGCAATCTGTGACAGTCCCTTACAATAGATGGATCAGATTATTGATTTGACCTTTTTTTGTGCAATGATCATGACCATCCATGTATAAGGCCATTGGTCAAATGGTTAATATTTCCCTTTTGAAAAAATGAAATGGTTAATATTTATGAGATAGTGTGACGTTTTCAAGGTTTCAGATGAAATTTGCATTTGGCTAATGAATAGTCCAGATCAATGAATTAGACTGTTTAAGTGTCCAATGCAACTAGGAGCATTGGATCATTTTTCCTCAATTAGTCCATCCCTTTCTATTTTCAAATTTAGAACTGTCTCATGTTAATTGAAGTCTAAAATGTTTAAAGAATGTGAATATTATCCTGGTATGTTTCATTGTGGTCATTATCGTTTCCAGCCTTTTCCCCTGACTATCAGGCGTTTTTGGATCCAGCCTGAATCAATTTGTATTTGTAAATTTGTCTTCGTGCTGTTGTCTTCCATTCAGTATGCCAGTACCTTTTCTTTATTATGAATTCAATGTTTCAAGGCATGCAAATGGGATTGCTGATTCTCTTTCGAAGGAGGGTTTTTCGAGAGGGTCACTCATTTTCAGATCCTCATGTCCCCTTGCCTGAGTGGGATGACTGAAATGCATTATTCTTGGTTTTGATTATACTAATCATTTTTCATGGTTTCTCTCTGTAGTATCAATCAGAGGAGCAAGTTACCCTCTGGGTAAACAAGGTTGGCCCTTACAATAATCCTCAAGAAAGATATAACTATTACAGTCTTCCATTCTGCCATTCATCTACCAATCCTGCTCACAAGTGGGGCGGACTTGGTGAGGTTTTGGGTGGGAATGAACTCATCGACAGTCAGATTGAAATTAAATTTCAGAGTATGTGGATCTTCTTGTTGTATTCTTCATTTGGTCTTGGAGTGTGGATGTAAACAATATGGCTGACAGTATAGTTTTAAGTGCAGCATCTAAAATTATCCTTGGTTGCTTACTATTTGGCAACTATTTTGACAGAAAATGTCGATCGAAGCTCCATTTGTGAACTCGAACTAGATGCTGCAAAGGTGAAACAATTCAAGGATGCAATTGAGAATACATACTGGTTTGAATTCTTCATGGGTATGTTGTTTATAATGTTCTTGATTCCTTACTAGATTCTTCTCTGTAAATTATTGGTATTTGGACAGCTCTACTGTTTTGGTTTATGCGTTCTTTATTCTTTTTATGATGTTGTTTGTATATTCTATTTTGTTGGGAGCTCACTTTCTTTATTCTTTTCTTATCCTCTTCATTCTTGGCATATGCTGATTGTATCTCCCAGATGACTTGCCTCTGTGGGGTATGGATTCATGTCCCTTCACTTTTTGTTTTTGGGTTCTCATTAAAGTTTTTTTGGTCTGATTTCTTATGCATGCATTTAATCTAATTTATACACATTTCTTATCAGGCTTTGTTGGTGATAAAGGCAATGATAATAAACATCTACTCTATTCCCACAAGAATATCATTATTAAGTACAATGGAGATCAGGTTTGTGGTTTCTAAGAATCCCCATTATGTCACTCGTGGTATCTTATCAAGCATGTTGGCATTGATATTATTGAAGCTTTCATTCCTTACAGATTATTCATGTCAATCTTACTCAAGACAGCCTTAAAGCTCTGGAAGTTGGGAAAACATTAGACCTGACATATTCTGTCAAGTGGATTCCAACAAATGTAACTTTTGCACGCCGTTTTGATGTTTACTTGGACTACCCTTTCTTTGAGCACCAGGTAAATTTTCCCAGCCCTGTCATTTTCCTCTCATCAGTGGCATTAGAGGCGTGCGTGATTATTGTAAAAACTTGGTTTCTGATGCTAGCAATCTCTATGAGTGTATAATAACTTCTTATTATGTGCACCTTTGTAGACTAGAGTAAAAGGCTTCTGATGAGTTGTCCGTAGATGCTGTTGTTATCCATACTTCTAACAGTAAAAGGATTTCCACTCATAAAGTAAAGGTGAAATTTTTTGATCTGTGCAGATCCATTGGTTCTCCATTTTCAATTCTTTTATGATGGTTATCTTCCTCACTGGTCTGGTGTCGATGATACTGATGCGAACCCTTAGAAATGACTATGCAAAATATGCTCGGGAAGATGATGATCTGGAAACTCTGGTGACTATCTAAACTTTTTTGTTTTATTTAAAATTTTTGTTTTTGTTTTTGTTTTTCAATAATATCTGTCAATTTATGTCTATTTGTCATCTAGAATCAATGCATGCTAGCAGCATGATGTTTGGTGACTATTTTCTATCCTGAATATACCTTTTCATTTGCTTGTTTTATCATCAGGAGAGAGATGTGAGTGAAGAGTCTGGTTGGAAGCTTGTCCATGGGGATGTATTTCGGTCTCCTCGTAATTTGGTCATCCTCTCTGCAGTTGTTGGTACAGGCGCTCAGCTTGCGATGCTGGTTCTCCTTGTCATCCTATTGGCAATCATTGGAATGTTATACATCGGGTATGTGCTACAAACTTATGCTATTCTACCATATTTAAAGCATACAATTTTTTTTGTCGATGTTATTACATTATCCATCATTTTCTTAATGGTTCTAACAAGCGGCCAACCCAGTTGTCTTGGTTCCTCATCTGGGCTCGGGGCTATCCTTGGTCTGTTGAGTCAGGTTTAAAAATTCAGGCCTGATTATGTAATGGAGCCGGCTCAGGTCAAAGTCATTTGTCTGTTGGGTCAGTTTTGGCAGGCCCTGGACTGGGCCATGTATTGCAATTTGATCATGGAGTCTATTGGATTTTGATACCCAAATTACTAGAAGTGACGAATGACACACACCCTGCATGAGAGTGCTTGAATGGAAAAAGGATAAACAACTTGTTAACACCAAAGTCTTATGTTGGTATGAATGCTTGAATAACAACTTCACAAAACTCAGAAGAAAAGTGTAATCTGCCAAAGATCACCAAGTCTTGTACCAAAATGATGCAATCCGGTACTCTTCCGCTTTCGTGGTTTTCTTAATAAAAGTTTTGTTGCTTCTCAAAAAACAAAAAAAAAATCAGTGAGATCTCTATACCCATAAGATGCCTGCAAGGATATTTGAATGGAGAGGGATACTATCACTTTATTGAAATTGAAGCTTCTTCACTTCTTATAAATACTAAAATAAACCTCACAAAGCACAGAAAATATAGTGCTTTCTACCTCCTACAATAGCCCCTTTTATAGAACCCTAAAATTCCTATGAATTTTGAATAAAATTTTCCTACCATTGGATTGATTTGAAATTATTCTAATTTATCTATGATAGCAACAAACTCTACATACAAAGATTTGGCTACTTTGTAATGGGCCTAAATCCTAATGGCCTTAAAATAGTAAATACCTCCATAGTCCTTAGAAAATATTCAAAATCAGCAACCATATCTTTAAATCACTAGCTAAATCTTCCAAGGGTATCTCTGAAATTTAGTCCCTGACAAATAGCAACAAATAACCAACACAAGGTTACTTGTAGCTCGGGTTGCTCCGGTACGTGTTGGTCTGTCAATGAGTCTGGTTTGGGACAGTTCCTAGAGTTCCCAGACCCGATCTAATTGGGTTCAGGTCTTGCTGTGTCTGGGTTCTCGTTTTTGAGGGCCAGGACCGGACCTGATTGGGACCTTGGTTTTGAGTTGGGTTCGGGTGAAGCCTATGTGAAAGGCATTCACATAGTCTGTCCACTTGAATGGATGGACTAGATCACAAACATGTGCCTGTCTGACACATATGAGGTGTTGTGGCTTGGCAATGCTCATTCCATTGCTAGAATGGTTAATATACATTTAAAATATTAAATATCACTATTAAAATTCGTTAGATCCAACCCTACGGTCCCTACCTGACTGGACCTGTTTTTAACTGGGTCCAAAATGATAGACCAATTCATGGTACTTTTCCTCCAATATGTGGTACTGTAGGATCATGTGGGTTGCTCCGGTACATACGCTATGCGCTATAACTTTATATAGGGATTCATTAATTTATATATGTAATGGTGAAAGTTATTATTGTAGATCTTGTGTGCATGGTATTATATTACATGCATGCTGCTGCACAATTGAGGTATAGATCTCTATGTTCTAAATATAAGAATACGTTATAACTTAATCCACACTAATAGCATAAGTCCATAATTTGGGGTTGGTGAAAATAGCAATATGGATCACAAAGGAAGCATTAATCCAAGATTAGGGTGGGGCTAGGGAGGGGCCTGGCCCCATTGTAACCAATTTCGGGACCCATGAAACTCTCTTGAGAGGTGGCAGCACTTCCTTTCTCGGAGGGAGGTCCCGCATGAGTAGAGGCGTGGATTGTGTGATTTGGAATGGAAAACATTGGGAGTTGGTGATTTTTAGGTAACATTGCTCCAACATCCAATTTGAAGTTTTTTCTGCTTTCTTCTAATTATTATCTGTATCGTTTTCTCAGGCGAGGAGCAATTGTCACAACTTTCATAGTTTGTTATGCTCTTACGTCATTCATCTCGGGTTATGTTAGCGGTGGACTTTACTCGCGCAACGGTGGTATGGGTCTCACCAACTTCCCCCTTTTGCTTTTTCCTCTGTTTGTTTATTCTAAGTACTTCTGAATCTTTCGAATGTTTGTCTCACCACTATATTTATGTTTTTCAGTTCAGTAGGCCAATTTTAATGGCATGCTTGTACATTAGCTATCTAGTAGGCCTTTGTCTTTATTGAGTAGGCATTTTACTTTATTTTGAGGCCCTTATTATTATTATTAGGTAGCCATTTAACTTTAAGTAAAGTTACCTTTCACGCCTCCAGCTTGAGCATCATGTTGGTCAGTGCATGCCCTCTCTGGAGGGAAAACCTGGAATTGCATGCCGCCTGAGATGACGATGGGGGTTTTGAGAGTCATATTGATCAGTGCATGCCCTCTCCTTTTACAGCTCTCCTTTTCTTATTGTTCTAGTTGCTTTGGTCAGCATGAGTATGTTTTCACTTTATCTCCACCCACCTCCCTTGTTCATTCAACATGCTTTTCAAACAACGCGCCCAATTATTGTTACAACTTTTCGGAATAAGGGAGTTCAATTCTAGTAAGTCTTTGAAGGCCACCAGTAATTTATTAAAAAAATGTAGTTTGTTTTGGAAAGGTACTTGTGAAAAGTACCAGGGATGGTAGTTCTTTTGTAACCTAGTTTCTTACAGGATTTTTCACAAAAAGAAAAAAGGATAAATGGTCACAAAATTTCAAATATGGCATTGCTTTTACTCACTAGAACCTTAAGGTACCTGTATACCCAAGTTGCTGCTAAAAACAAAAAGATTGCTGGATTCCCATATGTGTTGCCTGCTCGGCTTGCCGGTATTGATTTGATACTGTACTAGACTCTTGTAGGATTTTTTTATTTTTTATTGTTATTGCTAAAGCAATTTATTGAAAGACCCCCGAAGGGAAAGGATACACCTGCACGGGGCACAAGCTCCCAAAACAAGCAAGACTATCTCCTCACCTCACTGCACACATTTTTACGTGATCATACTGAGCAAACTCTTTGAGGGAGCAGGCCCAAGAGGATACATCAAGTTTTGATTAAATCCACCTTAGATGATGATTGCGAACTAGTGGAAAAAAGTACGACTATTCCTTTTTCCAAATTGCCCTCGAAATGGCCAATAGGCACAAGTTCCACAATTTACTTCCATTATCCCATCCCATTGCCCCTCTCCAGGCCAAGAGCAGAGAATATATAAAATCCGGCATGACACAAACAACCCTGAACTCCGAGATGCTCCAACACCATATCACAAATGAAAATGAATAGATGGTTCATGGATTCCCCGTCCCCTTAATCACAAGCAACAAGCATTGACAATAATATTGCATCTCCTCTCCCACCAACCCATAAATGGTTGTAAAAAGATTTAATTGTGAAGATACCATTTTTGCCCAATTCCAAATTTGTTTGTCCCTCGACTCTTGATTAATTCTGATTCTTTCAAGAGTAGCTAGGTGACAAACGAGATCATCTGATTCTTCCTCTCTAAGATGTTGCCTGAAAGAAGGAGACCAAACAATCCAATTACCAATCCTTTCTTAGCATGCTGCTAACTTAGCCTGTTGATGAGACCCCATGTCCCCACCTGAAAGAGAAGAACCCTGCGGCAGAGCAGGCTGTAACAATCTTGTAGGAATAGGATATGTTTTAACTGAATTCTATTAAACATTTAGAACTCAGACCAGACCGTGACCATTCTTTCGAGGGCAGTTCATTCCATCCACTGGCCCAATCAGGTGGACCTGTTTTGGCCCGAAATCTACTTGCAATTTGTTTTGCTTTGTTCTTAACAGATTCTAAGCTACCTTTCAGAAAAGAAAAAAGAAAAAAAAAACACAAAAAGAGAAAGAAAGAAGAAAAAGAAGAAGAGCGAATTAGAAAGTAATCTGCTTCTAGCACAGTGGTTTGGGTGTTTAAAGGTAGAGATCATGAGTTGAAAAAATTGCCTACTAGTCATGCGTATTTTTTAGAAAATGGTAGGTTGCCTATTTGACCCAAGTTTTTAGACCAGGCCCCTCTCCTTCCCACCTTTCTCGGGCTGGTTCCAGTCAAACTGACTGGACCATTAAGTGTGGTCTGGGTTTTAAAACACTGATTCTTTTTTATTAAGTTCATCATTACAAATGCATGGGTTTTTTATTTATTAGAAAATATGAAAAGTATGCCATAAATTGTAACAAAATCTGACTGCAAATTTTGTAATTATTAATTCTTTTGATTGACTTCATGATGCTAGGAAGACCATTTCGATAAAACAAAGAATAATAGTTATAACAAAATCCGACTGCAAATTTTGTAATTATTAATTCTTTTGATTGACTTCATGATTCTAGGAAGATCATTTCGATAAAACAAAGAATAATAGTTATAACGAAATCTGACTGCAAATTTTGTAATTATTAATTCTTTTGATTGACTTCATGATGCTAGGAAGACCATTTCGATAAAACAAAGAATAATAGGTAAAATGTTTCAAGTAAAAATAATAGAAGAAATTTTGAATAGCATGTTATGATATAGGTGGATATCTTTTGGAGACTCTGGGATGACCATTATGTGGGTATCTTTTTCCAGAGGCTATTCATGGAACTAAGGAAGCTAGGAAGCCCATCTAAATAAAATGAAGATTCGAAGAATGATAGGTTTTACTGTTTCAATTAAAAATTGTAGAAGAAAATTTCAATAGCATGTTTTGATTTTGGTGGGTGTCTTCTCTTGGAGAACTTTGTGAATGCCATTATGTGGGTATCTTCTCTGGATGCTAATTGTGGAAATTGGCCAATTGGATTGAAGAAATCAAGGAAATCTACGCTTCTGCCTCCTTTCTGCATGGGGATAGTAACTCTGGGGTGAACTCTTTACCTGTATGTGTGGATAAGCCATTCATGTGCTATGGGAGTGCTTTCCCCTTAATTTTAGTTTAGCTTCTTTTATTTGACGGAATGATTGTTATTGAAAAAAAGGCATGCTAAGAGTGGGACACCTGCATCCATTTCTGTTCCCTAGATCGCAGTAAATGGATGCTTGCATCCCTTCCCTGTTCCCTGCATGTTATATCCATGACGTAGATACTTATCTGCCCATAACTTCTCAAAAGACAAAAAAGAAAAGAAAAAGAAAAGAAAAGAAAGAAAAAAGAAAAGAAAAAGTGGGGATAATTGCTGTGAAGTACAGAGAAAAGAAACTGATAGAAAGTTATTAGGATTTCACTTATAAGAGACTCTGCTAATGCCATTGTGGGGGTATCTTCTCTGGGAGGCCATCGTGGAAAAATGGCCGATTGGATTGAAGAAATACCCGCTCCCTGTTTCCTTTGTGTTGGGGATGGTTGCTCCAGGGTGGACTCTTTAGCTACAGGAGTTGATAAGTCATTCATGTGCTATGGAGTTGCTTTAGTGTAATTAGCTTCTTATTTAATAGAATGATTGTTATTGAAAAAAAGCATGTTTCCCGTATCCATTTCCTAGATTGCAGGAAATGGAGACTCCCATCCCCTTTCCCTGTGTCTCCGTCAGTATACCTATCTGGCCATGATTTCTCCAAGAAAAAGAAGAAAGAGGCTGAGTTCCTTCGTTTGGAAATTAGTTTGTAGACATGGGGCCCAAGGTTGGTCTATCCAGGCCATTGATCTGACGGCACGGCCCCCATCATGGATGGATGATTCCCCAAAACTCCCAAATTGGAAGATCTTAGCCATCAAATCTTTGGCCTTTCATCCATATAATGTGGTTTGTTCGTGCAGTTCTTTTAAACATGGATTTGCATGCCAACAACAGAAATGTTAGTTGACCAATTGAAAAGATATTCTGGGAATGGTCCGTCCATGATGGGGGCTGTCAGATCAATGGCTTGGGTAGACCAACCATGGATCCCACATCTACAAACCAAGTTCCGAAGAGGGAAGTTTCCCTGTTTGGAACAAGTAGGGAACTTGGCCTCAAGATAGAAAAAAGGGAAAAAGAAAACGGACAAAAGAAGAAAAAATTACATGGGCATTGTTGCTGAGAAGTTTAGAAAAGAAACTTGTAAGAAATTACTCGTTAAGATTTCATTCACAAGAGAGAAGGGACTCTGCGAAAGCCATTATGTGGGTATCTTCTCTGGGGTAGCTATTTGTGGAAATTGGCTAATTGGATCGAAGATATCATGGAAATCTGCACTTCTCTCTCTCCTTCATGCTTGGGGATAGTAACTCTTGGGCAGATTCCTTAGCTATAGGAGTTAATAAGCCACGACCCTTGATAGAGTGGAATGGCAGAATAGGATTCATGTAGCTGACCCCATTTAATTGGGATGGGGCTTAGATGATGATAAGTTGATAAGCCATGCACTATGGAAGTCCCATGGTGTTACTTCTTTGAAAAAAAAAAAAATTCTATTGTTTGCTTAACTGTTATGGCGCAGTCGGAATTTGGCTTGTGCTTGTCCAACCAGACGGGTGATCTCACTTCAGTGGAAGGTCTGTTAAACATTTGTCTTGTCATATATTTTACTGAATCCTTATTTCTTACATTGTCAGGTAAAAGCTGGATAAAGTCAATGATCCTCACGGCCTCCCTTTTCCCATTTATGTGCTTTGGAATTGGATTCATACTAAACACAATCGCTATATTCTATGGATCTCTAGCTGCCATTCCCTTTGGGACTATGGTTGTTGTGTTTGTAATTTGGGCATTCATTTCATTCCCTCTGGCACTTCTTGGTACGGTAGTTGGTAGAAACTGGAGTGGTTCTCCCAACAATCCTTGCCGGGTGAAGACCATTCCCCGTCCAATACCTGAGAAGAAATGGTATCTCACACCGTCTGTTGTGTCTATGATGGGAGGGCTGCTTCCTTTTGGCAGTATATTCATTGAAATGTACTTCGTCTTCACATCCTTCTGGAATTACAAGGTAATCTTGATCTTCACGCTTATCTTGTTGTCATTTTGCATGGCGGAGGAAAAGCCTGGAAAGGAACCTCAAATCACACCTTGTTCAATCTATTTGCACAGTTTTGCTGAGACCATATATTTTATGGCTAATAAACTAAGCACAAAGTATTTGGTTGATATTAGTGGTGGAACCTACACATTTGAATATGGAGCCATCATGTCCAAAAATCCAATCCTTTCTCCTGCCTCCTTGAGCCACTAGAATTGCATGGGGCTTAACAAAACTTCCATCTGATTGCCATCAAGCTACCTTCTGATTGTTTGTTGCATGTAAAATGACTTTACCTGATTATGCTTCGGTTCGCAACTATTTCTTTGCAGGTGTACTATGTCTATGGCTTTATGTTACTAGTTTTCCTCATTCTCATAATTGTCACTGTATGTGTGACTATTGTGGGTACATATTTCTTGCTGAATGCTGAGAACTATCATTGGCAATGGACTTCATTCTTCTCTGCTGCGTCAACTGCTGTCTATGTGTACCTTTACTCCATATACTACTACTATGTGAAGACAAAGATGTCGGGGTTCTTCCAGACGAGCTTCTATTTTGGCTACACTCTGATGTTTTGTCTGGGATTAGGAATCCTTTGCGGTGAGTTGTCTGCTTTAGTAGGATATGGCTGAACTCCACCTCTAATGTTTGGTTGAGCAATTCACTCAGTCAAACAAACTCGTATGTATGGTGCCCTCCTTTTGGTGATCCAGACAGCACATATGGTGGCCAACATCTGGATGGGAGGTTCTCTGAATCTCTCCACTGGATGTTGCTAACCATCTGATAATTTCTGTTAAAGATGAACCAGTTGCTGTACATATACATTTGCAAGGCCCCAATAATCTGGCAGTATCATCATCCAAAAAAAAAAAGAAAAGAAAGAAAAGAAAAGAAAAGAAAAAGAAAGAAGTAAAAAAAAAAAAAAAAAAAAAAACACAATGCGGCCAGTATCATCTGGAGTAGGGCCCAGCTTTGGTATTATAAGCCACTCATCCAGTGGGGATGTCCATCTCATGATGGCACCCATTGGATGAGTGGCTTATCTTACCAAAAGCTGGGCCCTAAGGGTACCATTGCTAGCTCAAAACAAGAAATGCCATCTCTGAGATCTTTTGGGCTTGGGGATACTGGATTGTCGTTTTCCATTCTTTTCTGTTTGCTCCTTCAGGGGATGAGAGCTCATCATCTCCTGTTTGTGGAGATGTAGTTTTGTGTTGTTTTGTTTTTTTATTTATTTATTGTTTTTTTGAAGATTACATTTCTTGTGATGGAGCATCATGTTGCACTATAAGTTATGTTGAGGTCATTTTCATCTATATGATCCTGACTTTGTGGATATGCACAGTATGCAAGCTCCACAGTCGAGTAGTCGGAGCATTAGGCCCACCATGGATGGGCCACACCCTAAAAATTACCTTAATGAGGCAATTCAAACCTTTCGATCTTTGGACAGCAATGGACTGTCAAGAAGAGACATACAACAACATTCCCCATTTAACTGAAGAAAGACTAAAGATTTGTGGCTAGGATCTTCGATCTGGGACTTTTTTGGGGCATGGTCCATCCACAGCGGGGCCCACAATACAAACCTGTAGTACTGAACCATGGATCCAACTTGCTGAAACTGGAAACGCAAGGATGCTGTGCATGTCATAGGATTGGGATAATATGGTTCCTTCTTCTTCTTCTGTGATATTTTGGCCTTCTCTCAAGTGCTGGGTTATTCAGCTGCTCTTTGACTGTCTATGTTTTTCCTCTTTGGAATGTTCAGGGGCTGTAGGATATTTGGGATCCACTCTGTTCGTAAGGAGGATTTACAGAAACATCAAATGTGACTAGTATGGACAGGTTGGAGGTTGAGAGAGCTTCCCAGAGGTCATGTCATCTAGGCAAAATGCATGTGTGAGGAAAGGCCAGTCAACCTGACAAACTTGATGGTGCTTACGTAAATCACGGGGTCTTTGAGGGAGGGCTGTGTATTTGTTGCCGGACTTTCGGAGGCTTTGCATTTTTTTTCCGGCTGTAAGTGAAAGCCTTCTTCTTTTTTACTTATTTAGCGCTGAGATAGTGTTATATGCAGAAATCATATTTTAGTACCATGCATATGGGATACTTTTACGTAGGGTGGCTGTCTTTTTTTTCTTCTTCTTTTTTTCTTCTTTTTGCTATGTACCTCAACAGATGGATACGCATGTACTCCTCGCTGCTTTAAATCTCCCCCCCAACCCTTCATTTCAATCTTCCCTTTCGTTGCAAATCATGGACATCTAAAAGCAAATTGCTGCGTAGCTGTCTTTGTTCTGCATCTGCTACATGCATATAAAAAGATATGATTGCAATTTGTTGCTTGTTATGGACCTGCAAACGATTCCGTTCAGGTGGGCCGCAAGTATGAAGAAATGGATGGTTGAAGTAATTGGCCATCCCTTTCAGCATACACGTTTGTAACATCTGATGACGTGAGCATCCTGATTTCTAGGCCAAGCACATACAGTATTTTGGGCAATTTGTTCTGCTTAATCATCAGTGTCAGCAATTGCCTTGTATGTGGACAGTGACTTTGGGTCGAATCTCTTGTTCCAGCTTCTCAAGGTATCCGGTGATTGATCTTAGCCATCAGATTTCCCTGTTGGTGACAGGACGTGCCCTGGCTATGTAGTGCATGTTCTAGAATGCTGTTACATGGTAAAAAATAAAAAGACATTTAGTCATATTCTAATCCGAATTTCAGCTGAACATGCCTCTACTTATTCAATTCTAGCTGGTAACTTGAGTTTGCAGCTGTTCCTAGCCTATCCTATACTCTTTTTAACATTTGCTCTTTTTTAGGGTCTGTGATGGTTTTTGGATGCAAGTCGGATGACCTGGCAAGTTTATGAGAATCTTAGAATATGATTTGGTGTGGTCATGATGCCATTTTATGGATGCTTCCTTTGTATGGCCTTGTTTTCCCAACTGCAGTACCATCTCTCCAAATCCATGGAAGGACCAATTAAGTCAAAACCCATCATACCGCAGGAGAGATGGAGAGGAGGGTTGGAAAAATCCATAGGAACAAAATGATCAATCAACGCTAACCACACAACCCACTAATTCTTGTTATTTCCCTCTGGCTTGCTTTGGAAAGACTGCCAAAAAATCCTGATTACAAGGAAATCTTTATTGGCAACTAAAATCTACCCTTGAAAATGGAGCCTAAAGTTATCTTTAAGGAGGAAGAGAGATATCTCAAGGGCATGCTTGGGTGGCCACCCAAAATTGGGTTTTAACCAGTAATTCTCTAGCCATGTGATAAATGCTGTCCATGCCTCTCGGAATTTGCAGTGATATATGGTTAAAAGGCTTCCTTAGGGTTTGATGCTTCGGATCAGCTCTGGTTGGGTGTGTGGCCTCTCGGGCTGACTTCTTTGTTTAGGCCAGGTTGGGCTTTTGAGTGGACCGCCTCTCAAACTAACCCAACCTCTGCGTGAGTATGAGTTGCTTTCCGAGCAGCTGGCGTCAAAATGAAATGGTGAGGGAGGTATTTATTCGTAGAGCTTTGCTCAGCCCACACCCACGTGCAAAGAACGGCATGGTACGGGTTGAAGGGTTAGCTAAAAGTTTTCACAGCTGCAAATTTGTTTTGCAAACTGTGGCCCAGTTGACTAGTGGGCCAACCTGATTCTTGGGCGAGGGCATCAATATAGCCAAACCCTTCTCATGGATGGATTGGATCTCGGACATACTGCGTGGCATGCTCGAATGTAGCCTGTACATGATCTGTCTTGCACACGCGTATGGGTCTTAGAGATGAGCTTATCCATAAATGTCAGAAACCAAGGAGGATAACTATATCCCCACGTATTAGAGGGAGATCACTGGGGACTCAAGCCTCAAGCCTTTGTATCGCGGTCATTTTCCAATGATCCAAGCCGTTTATGTAAAATGGGTCATCTTCAAATGATCCAAACCGTTTATGTAGAATGGGTAATCTTCCAATGATCCAAACCGTTTATGTAAAAAGGAATTTTATAGAAACCTAGCTAATTAATATGGAAGTTACATTCCCATGCCTTTTCCAAAAAGCTAACTCATTAGTCTATATAATTCTCATCCACGGCCTTCAGTTACATTTATTTAAGTGGGGTGGGTTGCTTGTATGGCCCGACTGCCAGGTGTGTCACCTCATGTTAGGCCAAGGGCCCATAACCCACCCGGTCCATGATTCAGGTTGACCACGTGATTGGAAATGGTGTCCGGGGCAATGATCGCCTTTAATTCCCCCCGGCCCCCCCCCCCCCCCCCCCCCCCCCCCCCCTTTGGTGGGTGCATTGTGTGACCGAGTGGTTATGTTGTGCTAGGGTGGGTGCATTACACGACTAAGCAAAAAATAAAAATAAATAAAAAATCTTTTTCCCTTGTTGTGGACCACTTGAATTATGGATGGGTCTTATTTTTAAGCCCTAGGCCTATTTTGGTGTGGCATGTAATGGTTGGAGTGGATTTCATATAATCGTAATGGTGGGATTTAGCATCTAATGGTGGGAGTGGATTTCTCATACACATCACAGTGGGCCTGCCAAAAATCACCATATTGTTTGAAAAAATTGGTATTGTTTGGTACTTGCTCTTGATTTTGACAAGGCCAACCGTGATGTTTATGTAAGATCCACTGCAACAATCATATATCTAGCCACATATTTGGCCCAAAGACAAAAAAGGAAAGAAGAAAAAAAAAAGTTCACCTGTGATTCTAGTAGGCGACACCAAAGGAAACAGTTATGAAAGAGACATCCACCCTTGATTTTTACAGGATGTGATAATTATATGAAATCCACTCCAACCATTATATTCCACACAAAATTATGTCATGCGGCCCAAAAATCATATCCATCCATGATTCACATGGGCTACACTAATGAAAACAATTTGGAGAGCCGAGTGCTGCCCTGTTTACTGTTTCCCACTTTGTGGTCTACATGAATCACTGTGGTAGTTGATATTTGGTTTCTTGGCCTAAAATGGGTTGACGCACCCAGTGGTCAGGGTGGGTTTTACGTAAACATAGGGCTGTAAATGGGTTAGCGGACTCAATGGGGTACCCGGACCCAACCCATTTAGACCTAACCCAGACCCGACCCATTTGTTATATGGTATGGGTCTGGGTCCAAGAACAGACCTAGTTGCTAAACGGGTCTGGGTCTGGTTTCCTTTATATTAGGCTTGACCCGACCTGACCTGAACCCATTTAGTAAGTGGACGGGTTTGGTCTATGTTTCAAGGGACCTGTCAAGCCTAGACCCATCCAAACCCGATTTTAAGCCTTGTAAAAATGCTTGCTTAGTTGATCCAGACCCAGACCCGTTAGACCCGGCCCATTTATAAATGGGTCTGGGTGGATCTCCCTCTACCAGACTCGGACGCATTTGTAAATGGGTCTGATGGGTTGACTCGAACCCGACTCGGACCCACCCATTTAGTAAAAGGGTCTGGGTCCAAATTTTGGACCCAGACCCGTTTAGTAAATGGGCGGGTCTGGTTTTGGCTAAACCCGCCCCGAACCTGACCATTTACAGCCCTACATAAACACCACAATGGGCCCTAATGAGTAGCATTTTGAAAACTTTTTAGCTGCCCTCTTTTTTGTGTACACCTCAGTTCCCTAACATTTCAAATCATAAGCTTCATTTACACATTTTTTGCCCCTACCTAGCAACCCATTGCTGAACTCCCTGCTTTGAACACTCCCATTCTGCCATCCTCTACGTATTGCATCACTTCTGTATCGCAATTTTGCTCTGCTTTGGGAGAATTGGTCTATCCCTTTCCTCGACCCATTTGAATTAAGACACGTAATCTCCACGGGCGGTCCCCAAAGGTCACACCCACTAAATAAGCCACCTCCATTTTAACCAATTTTATCATATTAGCCTAGAGCTTGGCAACTATTCGATCCGAGTCAAACATGGACCAGATCATATCATTCGGCTGCTTGAGTGGGTGTATTCAAACAATGTTCAAACAAACATTCGAACAGGGTGGCTCTGTTCGAACTCGGTTTGGTCTGGCCCACCCCATGTTCGAACATGTTCAAACATATGGATTTCGGATAATTTTTTCGAGTCTAACAAGTTCGAACAATTTGGCTTTCTTTTGCTTGAAAATATTTTTTCAACTACTGAGCAGTGAGTACCGATTTGTTCACAAATTACATATCACAAATAACAAATCACAAGGTTTAAAGTTTTTAACTAAATAAAAAACATAACATAGATAATTAATGTTCAATAAACACAACAATATCCCTAGATCATTATTTACAAATTCTAAATCTCTAAATATTCATAAATAATTGACAGTGATCTTAATTTCTAAATCAATATGATGATATGAAAAATTAACAAATGACAATATTCTCAAATCAATAAAATTATAAACATGACAATATTCCTAAATCAATATTAAAAAATCCTAAATCTCTAAAAACAATATCTAATATTCATAAATAATTGACAATAATCTTAATTCCTAAATCAATATGACAGATTCACAAATCACAAATTCACAATATTTCCAAATCAATAGACAATATTTAGTTCTTCACATCAAAAATCTTAATTCGAAAATAACTACAAACAATATTCATAATTAACCAACAACAAATCCCGAATTTATAAATTCTAATCCAACCAATAAATAAATCACAGATTTGAGATTACCTTCATAATTAGTGAATCACAGATTCACAACAATGGAGGTGAGCTGTTAGCTTGGCTCAGGCAGTGAATCACGCACAGATGGGATAATAACCTTCGTGTTCGGCCGTTCGGGCAGTCAATCATGCACGGACAATCGTACTGGTTCGGGTTGATTGCCGAGAGAGAGAGAGAGAGAGGGAGAGAGGGAAGGGGGGTTAGGCGGACTACCGGAAATGAGTAAGGAAGAGCTGTGATCTAAATCGACTCGATTGTTTTTTTAATAGACCTTGTTTGTTCGAACATGAAGACTTTTTGTCTGGACTGAGTTTTACTGAGTCGATCCGAACGATTTGACCGATCAAACTCGGTTTGTGTCCAACTCTACTCGATCCATAGTAATCCTTGTCATCTTCCGTTACAAAGCTTTTGACTTCGAATAATAAACTTGTAACTTGTGTGTGCCTTTGGTCTCCCTATTTTCCATTTGCTGCTTAATAGATAGAGGGGTAACTGTAACTGGATCATAAAAAAACATCTGCACCAAAATGGAGTTGACTAACCTGGTGTTGGTGTTGGGTAAGGATGCACAAATCGTTGGATCTCCCAATCCCCAATACACAGAATTATGGTGTATTTGAACTATGTAAAACAATCTCAAATAACCAAGAATGCACAATCATAATTACCACACACTGCACAACGATTTTTACGTGGAAAACCCTCTAATGATAGAGGTAAAAACCACGGGACCTTGTCTAGTCAACAAATCCACTATGTAAGAACGCATTACAAAACGATCACAAGTTTATCCCAACACTCGGATCTAAGATCTTCACCTCTTGGGTGGATTACAATAAAAAAAGAGAACAAGTAATGAAGAGATCTCACCACCTAACGATTGAGAAATCCTCATAAACCGTTTCTTAAAGAAGCTAAGAACTCAGGCCAACAACGTGGATTATCTTCATAAATCTATTCTCTCTGTCTCTCTCTCTCCAAGCCTTTCTCGCTCTCTTTTAGAACGTCTAACAAACCCTAGAACGTCTACCTCTAAACCCTAATCTAGCTATTAGAGTGTTTATATAGAACTAAGTTTAGATTAGAAATAAAACGCGCAAAACTACGCTAAACAACACACGACCGTCGATTGACCTGCCCAAAGGTTCGGTCGCTTGAACATGGCCAAAATATGTCCAACATGCAACTAACTAAATTGGGTGAATTTCAATCAATTGAGTCAGGGTCGATCGATCAATGACCCCCAAACAATCTCTCCCCACTCCTGAGGAGCAAAAACCCCATCAAATCTCCCCCTTTCAACTCAGGAGGAGGACTCCATTACCTTCAAGCTCGCCATGCTTTTACAAGCTTCAAACTTAGTCTTGGACATTGTCTTCAGTATGGATCTTCTCAACTTGTAGCACCTTGTTCTTTAGAATATCCCTAATTTAGTGATACCAAACTTTTATGTGCTTCGACTTGGAATGTAGACTTGGGTTCTTACTCAAGTGGATCACACTCTGGCTATCATAGTAACCCATGTGCTTGTCTTGCTTCAGGTTTAGTTCTCATAAGAGTCTCTTCATCTAAAGCATCTCTTTGCATGCTTTTGTGACTGCATGTACTTGGCCTTTATCGTAGACAACACTACACACTTCTGTAACTTGCTTTGCCATGATACTGCTCCCCCTACAAATGTAAACATGTACCCCGATGTTGATTTCTTGGAGTCTATGTTTCCTGCTATATCTGCATCTATGTACCCTTTTAGCACATGTTTTCCTTCATCGAAGCATAAGCTCAACTTTGATGAGCCTCTATGATACCGTAGTATCCATTTCATTGCTGCCCAGTGTCCTTTGTCAGGATTGGTAAGATAACTGCTCGATACACCAACTACATATGCTATGTCTGGGCCCGTACACACTATAACATACATTAAGCTTCCTACCGCTGAAGTATAGGGCAGCTTCTTCATCTCTTCCAACTCTTCCTTGGTCTTAGGACATTGTCTATTGCTAAATCTAAAGTGACCATCAAATGGAGAACTGACTGACTTTGCTGTCCTCATGTTAAATGTTTTTAGGACCTATGGACCCTCGTCGTTTCCGCGCTCCCACACGACGTTCCCGTCCCTTCCCTTTCGGGAAAAGAAGGAGAGGAAGAGGATGCGTGAGTGCGAAATCGCCGTTTGCGCCACTGGCTTGCCTCGGTCTCTAGGGCTTTGTTTGGTTGTCGTGTTAAGTTGGATGTGTTTAAATGAGTTTATATAAGACCAGAGTCGCCACTAGCCAATTACTTCGAATCTACAGTCGGCTAGACCCCGTAGAAATGTTAGAGAAGGAGATCCGAAGATTCCTTCATCTAAAATGACTCATTTTGATCTGCGGCCAGAGATTCAAGGTAAGGGATCACGGTTACAGGGTGGGAAGAGGTTAAGCACCCCACACACTGCCCGTACCGAAGTATGGTCTCTACTTCACAGAATCGAACTAATACTTGAAAGTCTGTTTTAATCCTCGTACATTCTCATAGATGACATGATGCATGAATGCTGGTCTAAACAGTAAGAGTTTCTGATGGGCAGGTTCCAACAACGGGCAAGCCCAGAGCATACGCTCGAACTGACAGGTGCTTAATTTAAGACGTATGCAGTGTGCTTGAATAATCAAGGTGCTTGTAGTGAAGCATGAATGCAGGTCTGAACAGTAAGAGTTTCTGATGGGCAGGTTCCAACAACGGGCAAGCCCAGAGCATACGCTCGAACTGACAGGTGCTTAATTTAAGACATATGCATTGTGCTTGAATAATCAAGGTGCTTGCAGTGAAGCAGGGGGGTTGGAAGAAAAGTAAATATTGCACTTATGCTAGATGCAAATGAGATGATGCTGGAAAAAGAGTAGCTGGATGGACGGAGGTGTCGCAAGGGTTGGCTTCGAGTGGCTGGATCAAGACTTGGATGGCTTGGGAGACTTGGACCAGTGGTCAGGCTGGGCTGGACCAGGGCTAGGCTCTTCTCACTCGGGCTCTCCTTGGTGGAAGGAATGGGCTAAAGGATGAAGGAGGACTCAGACGGACGAGCTCTCTTTGGTTGAGTGGTGTCTTGAAATGAGAAGGGGAGGAGGGTATTTATAGCAGCGGCCAGTGGCATTTCGTGTAAATAATTTTGGGCGGCCTGCTGTGGGCCGCCCGTACGGCCGTTCCTCGGTTTCCAGCGAGGTACGGTCGCTCCCTTGGGGCTGCTGTTTGGCTCGGTGGGTTGACTCAGTGAGTTGACTCAGCGGGTCGACTCAGTGATTTGACTCAGCGGGTTGACTCGACGGGTTGACTCGGTGTTTTGACTCGACGAGTTGACTCAGTGGGTTGACTCGGCGGGTTAACTCAGTGAGTTTGACTTTTTTAGGATTTTTTGACTGGCTTTTCTTATGCGGGGTTTTTCAGGCTGATGTTTAGGACTGGGTTGACTGGGTTCAGGCTTGAGTTGGGCTACGGAATGGGGCTTACAAGGGTGAGTTTGGCTGAGTTTGGACTTGGGATTTGGGGGGATGGTCCTCCATTCATCCAGCTATCTCTACCAACAGTGTAGCCGAAGGTGGGGTGTCTACAGATGCCCCTCTTTGGCAGAGGTTGCGTGCAACCGAATGCCAAAGCGAGTGGACACCCCACTTCTGACCCGGTCATTCATGGATCATGTTCTGAAATCTTTGCTTACCTTTGCATCTGTGCCAGTTGATCGTTTGGAAGTCGATCACTTGCACATACCGCGGGAGTTTGGAGAAAACGTTGCGATTGTCCTTGCATACGCTGCAACCTGGGTACCCAATCGCAACCCTTCCATTCCCGATCGGTACTAACATCGGAAAGGTACAGCAGAGCCTCCGCGTCGCTAGTCTTACGAGGATGCTGACCCTGAGACTGATTGTGTGATGTTTGATGTTTTCCCAGATCGCTCCAGGAGTACTTGTTTCGCTTGACTGTCAAAGTGGTTAGACGTCCTGCGTTAGATAGTCTTACGGGATTTTACTACGCCGACTTGGACTCAGTCAAGGTACTTCAGGCATCCACGCCTAGGTATGTGCGGGTGGGCTTTTTCCACCCGATCTGCTAGTTTCGATGCTTGGTTTGCAATTCATTCTTTCCTTGATTGTGGTCTGGAATCTTTGTTGTCCTTTGTATCTGAGTCAGATGATTGTCTGGAGATTGATAAGTCGCACATACCGCGGGAGTTTGGAGAAAACGTTGCGATTGTCCCTGCATGCGCTGCAACCTGGGTACCCAATCGCAACCTTTCCATTCCTGATCGGTACTAACATCGGAAAGGTACAGCAGAGCCTCTGCGTCCGTAGTCTTACGAGGATGCTGACCCTGAGACTGTTTGTGTGATGTTTGATGTTTTCCCAGATCACTCCAGGAGTACTTGTTTTGCTTGACTGTCAAAGTGGTTAGACGCCCTGTGTCAGATAGTCTTACGGGATTCTACTACGCCGACTTGGATTCAGTCAAGGTACTTCAGGCATCCACGCCTAGGTATGTGCGGGTGAACTCTTTCCACCCAATCTGCTGATTTTGATACTTGGGTTACAATTCATCGTTTCCACCTGTTCAAATGGTTTCTTTGACCGAGCCTTTTGGCTTTCATCTTTTTGTATCTTGGCATGTGGTACGACTGCACTGACACTGGGGTTCAGTTCGACCGTACTTTGAGTGCATTGGATCCGATGGTCTCCGGGGAAACCGCGAGATATCGGATCTGATTTGATTTTTGCGTCGACTCCTACCTAGAGATATGGAAGATCTCCTGGTGTGTTGGAGGCCGAACGCTCTACTGAGAAAATATTTTTTTGGATTTTTGAAAAGGCACCCACTCTGGGGAGTGATACTCCGTGGGGTTTTTATTTGCAAATAGAAATATTTTTTGTCTTTTGAAATGGAAATCGGGTCTGCACGTGCCTCCACTAGGGATGCCTGTGGGGTCTTTGGCTAACCGACTTTTTTTTGAAAGCAGGTAAATATGATGATTGATGCGATGGATGCTGATGCATGGAGATGCATGATGAATGCGTGTGTGGCTCATTCTCTTTCAGTTTGATGATTTTTCTTTTGTTGGGGATGCAGAGAACTTTGAGATTATTGCTTGCAGGGTTGTGCTCCCCTGGGGATTTTTCTTTTTGATACGGAGGTTTGGACAGTGGGTTGGTCAAGATCCCGACCCGTGGTCGATCAGGTCCATCGTCCCAAGATGCTGTTTCTTTGCGAATGAGAATGTACGAGGATGCTATCCGACTTCAAGATGTTCTTCTGGGCATACATGTGATTGAGATGGTGTTTGGTTGCCCCCGTTTTGGTCAAGATTCCAATTTGCGGGCGATCGGATCCGTCATCCCATACTGTGAAGTGAGCGAAGTTCAAGACTCCTGAAGTGTAGTGCTGGGGATACTGACAATTTTTGTGATTTTTGCAGATATTTGGGTCCGAACCTTTACCTGAGAGGTCAGGATAGAGATCGGTTTATTGAAAAAACAGGAAATATTTTTTGTGATTTTTGAAATATTTTCTTTGAAAGCAAGAGAAATATTTTTGTGATTTTTGACAATATTTTGATTGAAAGCAAGGGAAATATTTTTGTGATTTTTGACAATATTTTGTTTGAAAGCAAGGGAAATATTTTTGTCATTTTTGACAATATTTTGTTGAAAGCAAGGGAAATATTTTTTGTGATTCTTGACAATATTTTGTTGAAAGCAAGGGAAATATTTTTGTGATTCTTGACAATATTTTGTTGAAAGCAAGGGAAATATTTTTTGTGATTTTTTACAATATTTTGTTGAAAGCAGGGGAAATATTTTTTGTGATTTTTGAAAATATTTTGCAATGTTTTGGTATTTTGTGATTTTTTTTTTGCAGGGAAAAGTGTGGAATTTTCATCCACTTCCAGCTTCTACTGCTGGTAAGGCACCCGATCCATTTTACGTCAGCGAGCAAGACGAGTCTCACACAGTTAAGTGCCGTAGTTTTACATCTTCGGATGAGGAGATTTGAGGGTTTTCAGTCAACACACCCACAAAGTTGCCTGTTCCTCATGTGCAATGCACATAGACCACGTATCGTCCGACGGACTCCTTCGGCCACAAAATGAGCCACATCCTCACATTTCCCTTAGTCAATCCAGTTTGGGGTCTTACGTCGCTCACAATTCCGTGAGGGTGAGCTTCACCTCCCAATAGCCTTAATCCCCTTCATGAGTTTTAGGAATAGGGAACATCCGTCAGATTCAACAGCGACTTCCAAATCAAGGTTGTCTATCACGGTGCGTTTAACACGAACAGGATTGCGGAGTTCTGCCCGCTTCAGCCCTCACCTGTTTAAAAGATTCCGGACACCCGTACCATCAAGTGTCAGCCATGTCCGGAACAGGTTAGGAAAGAAAGCCCCCGAGAAGTTAATCCCAGTGTAGTTTTAGGTCTTCGGACTGCTGGAGATGAATTTGTGCAGTAAATTTTTTTTTTTATTTTTATATTTTTTTTGTATTTTGAAAAGGTTCCAGAGTTCAACTCAAGTAATCAAAGATGACAATGGTTTTATGGAAAGCTTGAAATCTTTTTGGTATTTTTGGAAATGATCCAGGTTATCAAACCTTGATCCTAACGGTCGAGGCCGATGCCGGTTTTTAGTTGAAAGCGAGAAAGGTCCCCCGAGAAATTAATCCCAGTGTAGTTTAAGGTCTTCGGACCAAAATCTGTACATGCTGAAAATACATTCTCTTTTTGTGATTTTTTCGAAATGATCCAGGTCATCAGATCTTGGCCTGAACGGTTGGGATCGATGTTGGTTTTTATTAAAATCCCTCGGGATACTGATCCTGACGTAGTTTAAGGTCTTCGGACCCGATTTTTGTACAAGCGATGCTGGAAACCACGTTTTTTTTTTTACTTTTTAGAAAATGTCCGGAGTCATCCGGTCTTGATGAAGACCGATACCGGTTTTTATTGAAAGTCCCTCGGGATCTTGATCCCGACGTAGTTTAAGGTCTTCGGACAAAAAACTGTACAAACAGTATATATATATATATATATATATATATATATATATATATATATATATATATATATATATATATATATTGAAATGATCCAGATCATCAGATCTTAGCCTGAATGGCTAGGATCGATGCTGGTTTTTATTAAAAATCTCTCGGGATGCTGATCCCGACGTAGTTTAAGGTCTTCGGACCCGATTTTTGTACAAGCGATGCTGGAAATCACGTTTTTTTTTGTTTTTTAGAAAATGTCCGGAGTCATCCGGTCTTGATGAAGACCGATACCGGTTTTTATTGAAAGTCCCTCGGGATCTTGATCCCGACGTAGTTTAAGATCTTCGGACAAAAAACTATACAAACAGAGCATATATATTTTTTTTAATTTTTGAAAAGTGTTTTGAGTCATCGATCTTGATTTTGAGGGTCGAGATTGATGCCCGTTCTTATTAAAAATCCCTCGGGATCTTGATCCCGACGTAGTTTAAGGTCTTCGGACCCAATTTTTGGGGTTGGGCATACTTACCTTGCTTTATTTGGCTTCTGACGGGGTTGACTGTGATTTGAGTGGTCCGAATTGCTTGATTTGGCCCTGTGGGCCATTTCCAAACTTCAGCTTTTCTTTGAAGCACTTATCCTTGATGTTTTTGTGAGGCTAAGAAGGCTTTTCATAGCAGATGATGACTTGAACGGCTCAGATTGCTCTTTTCAGCCTTGTGGGCCCTCTTGATGATCAGATCTTGGACTCTGGCCCTCTTTTGATGATCGAACCTTTGATCTTGCTGCTCCATGACTTGAGTAAGCTTTCCAATGGTTTGGATCCTGATGATCTAGCCCTTGAATGGTTCAGATTGATAGATTCAGCCCTGTGGGCCCACTTGAGACCTCAGCTTTCCCTTGAAGCACCTCTTTTTGATGATTTGTGAGGCTAAGAAGGCTTCTCATGGTGTGGATGATGACCTGAACTGCTTAGATCACTTGTTTTGGCCTTGTGGGCCCACTTGATGATCAGATCTTGGACTCTGACCCTTCTTTTGATGATTCAACCTTTGATCTTGTTGTTTGATGACCCATGCGAGCTTTTCTATGGTTCAGATCATGATGATCTAGTCTTTGAATGACTTGGATTGCTTGTGGCCCCCACTTGATCACCTTTCCCTCTCTTTGACTTGATCAGCCATGTTCTGGCTGCATTGCTTCTTGATTGGTCCGGTGGGGCACTTTTTATATGATCTTGATCAGCCTCAATCGAAATCTGGAGTGGACCGGAGCCTTGGGCGGCCCATGGAGTGCCATCTGCTGACGTGGACTGTCAGCCTCTCCTACCAAGAACCCTGGAGCCAATCCCGCGGAGAGAGAGGGAGCGCGTCCGTACGGGCGGCCCAGAGCAGGTTGCCCAAGGCTCGCCTCTTGAGCGGCTTGGGCTGGCTCGGGTTCGGACATTCCCTGTTGTCTGTTGCTGCTGTCCTCACCTTTCTTGTATGTCCAGGTTTGATTTCGACCATGAATCTTCCTTTTGTCTCCTCTTTCCTCCTCATCTTGTCCTCATCTTGCTTTGTCCTTTCTTGGGCAATGGATGGTGGAGATTTAGGGGTTGTGGGGGCTTTGATGGTTTGGATGCTCTTGATGAGGGCCGAGATGTGCGGCATACTTGTTTGAGTGGACTTGATGTGATCATTGATGATGTCCCCTTGATGATGGATGGTGTGGATGCCTTGATGATCCCTTTGATCGGCCAGGATGATGACTGGATTCATGATCTCCTGCTGGAGAGGGCCGCAGGTCCAGATCTGATTGTTGATTCTTCGATCGGGGTTGTCGGGACCCTTCTTGATGGTTCAGATGCATTTTTCGACGGTCAGATTAGCCAGGATGCCACGATGTGTGGTGTGATCTTTGCTGATAGTCCTTTTGATGGAGAGTATCGTCCTTCTTCTGATCGTCGATCCTTTGCGCACTCTGTTCATGAGGTGGGCGAGTCTTCCCATGCGGCTGAGGTCGTGACAGCTTCAGACAGTGATGCGACTATATCGGACATAGTTGTTGCTGGGGACAGGTCAGGGGCTGTTGAGTTTGCAGAGGTTCCAGCTTTTCCTTCTCCTTCGCCCGTTGACCTTCCGATCCTCGATGAGTCATCATTGATTTCTGGGCCTTTTATTCTGGAGGGGGTACCGGTGAGGACTTGTTAGCTGCTTCCTCGTCCTTCTTGTTCGCCACGGCTGCTTGCTTGGCTTGACAACTTGTCAGCTTATGAGATTCGAGATTTGGAGTCCTATGGCTTCGGCAGTCTGATCCATATGGCTAGAGTTGACATTGATTGGAGGATGCTTGGAGCTGCATTGATTGACTGGGTCCCTTCGTTGAACTCGTTCACGTTCAACGATATGGAGATGGGACCCTCTTTGGAGGAGCTTGCACGCTTGACAGGCCTACCCTTGGATTATACTCAGTATTTCTCGCCGAAGACATCACCGAAGACGGCTACACCGCAGAACTGGTTCGGGATCCCCTATCTTGTTCGGCCTGCCGTTGCCGGCCAGGATGCTGTAGTGTTCTCCTTGGACTTGCTGTATGATCTTTTTTCGGGTCCTCGAAGTGTGGCTGGTTCTACCTTTGCTCGGAATGCACTGATATTTTGTTTGATAGCTGAGGTGCTGTTCTCGGGATGGCGCAGGTCCCAGACTCCTCTGCTTTTTGAGGTGATGAGCCAAGCTATCCGACGGCAGGGGATCATTTCTCTCATCTTGGCCGAGCTATTTGATGGGCCGACCGACTGCGCCTTGGGCCGCACTCGTGTCCTTCGCGGCTGCTGTGCATTTCTTCAGGTATCTTTTCTACACTTTTTCCTTTTGCTTTGTTAGGAATTGCTTTGCTCTAGCTGAACTTCTTTTTCTTTTTGTGATCAGGTCTGGCTATGGGAGCGTCTTTCTTTGACCGTTCCTGTACCCCTTCTTGGCATTCCTAGCTCTAACATCTTGCGTTATATCATGGAGTTCCTTCCGTATACAACTAGGATGAGGGAGCCCTTGTATCGCAGGATGTTCGTTGAACTTCGTGACTAGAACGTTCGTTGGGAGTCATCTTGGCTTTCACTTCCTCCAGTGCTTTGTGATGCACACCGCCTTCCTCTGATGTTGGTAGGCTTTCGATATTACTTTTCTTACCATCCCATTCGGTTTCTACGGCAGTTTGGGTACGAGCAAGATGCTCCTCTTTTTGCTTTCACGGGTATCGGACGTCGAGCACTTCCACCTAGATCCTCTGACTTTAGGACCCGGGTTAATTGTTCTTCGGCGAGCTATTTGACTGCTGATTTGCTGGGTTTTGAGCTGCGGACTTTTCCGATGGCGACCGCCCCATATCAGTACTGGGTTGCTGAGCAGTCTTTGTATTAACGTATCCCTTGCTGGCACTAGACTGCTGATGAGGATGAGCAGGATATCCTTGGAGATGCTGGCTCTTCATCTAGTTCATATGAACCCTTTGAGGAGCGCCCGTTTATCGATCCTTGCTTCCTTTTGGCCACTCGTGGCCATCTGCTGTCTGAGATCTCTGTACTTCGGTATCATTGTGAGATGATGTCGAGGAGATTGGCTGCCGATCAGAGGTTGTCTGACGAGGAGACAGCGATCCGTATGCTTGAGCGCGATGAGGCGCATTACCTGCGTATGGAGGTGAGCAGGTTGAGAGCGAGACTACTTCATTATGAGTCAGAGGACTTACCTGATGTGGCCGAGGAGGAGGGTAGAGGTTGATGGTGTTGGCCACCTACACATTCTTTTTGCATATATGATTGACGATGATGCATTTTTTTTTTATGTTTTTGAAAAAGATGACATGATATGTGTAAAAGAAATATGATGCATTTAATTGAAAAAAGAAAACTGTTTGAAAATCTACTGTGCCATGAGTTGTCTTGTGAGTGAGTCTGGATTTTGTGTCGGGATATAGGAATCAGAACTGGGGCTCGACCAATGCTTTGACCGATGTCTCGAGACTTGACTTGTGTGATCCTTTGGTTCCCTAGAGGTGTAGGCAACGGAAACTATTGCCTCTTGAGATTGTCAGAATTTGCAGAGCCCTTCGTTCCTGACTGCACTTCTTCTTGTTCTTGAACTGTGACTGCTTGAACCGCTCTGAACTGTCTGATTTCTTGGTACCTGCACTTTTCATTTTTTTTCTTTTTTTTCATTTTATTTGAGCCATTTTTGCCTGCAGCGCTCTTTCGAGTTTTCACCACAGCCGGCCTTTTTCCGTCATTTTTGCCCGTGGCGCCCTTTCGAGTTTTCACCACGTCCCAGGTATTTGATCTTGCCTGCCCCTTGACAGCTATGCTGTTTTTACCCTCAGTGCCCTTTCGGGTTTTCACCAAGTCCGTTGTATGCCCACTGTTTTTACTCGAAGCGCCCTTTCGGGTTTTCACTCCGCCCTCTTTGTTTAGGCACACATTTTTTTTTTTTTGGATCTTTGGATAACTGCGGCGACTAGAGGTCGGGAATCCGTCGTTGCCGGCAGATGGCAGTCTTTTAGTCCTTATCCTAAGTTACAATGATAGAGCTGTTGGTCTTAGCTAAA
Source organism: Liriodendron chinense (assembly GCA_003013855.2). Lineage (NCBI taxonomy): Eukaryota > Viridiplantae > Streptophyta > Magnoliopsida > Magnoliales > Magnoliaceae > Liriodendron > Liriodendron chinense. Next base: position 2,339,034 of record ML058459.1, read on the forward strand.
GACCCTTCTGAGATGAATGGATGGATGACTGTGTTTCTTCTTGGACTGATTTTTTTCTTGGGTGCCTTGTTTTGGCCTCCCTTTTTCTTTCTCTTTTCTTCTTCTTTTTTTTCCTTTTTATTTTGCATTCTTTTTCTCTTTTTTTTTGTCTTTTCCCTTTTGAATCCCCTTTTTTTTGTATTTTTCTCTTTTTGAATCCCCTTATTTGAAACATTTGTTGGTGGACGGGAATGATTTCTCAGAGGTCTTAGCTTTGACCTCTTGACTTCAGCTCTATTAAAGTAACTCTTGATAAGGTCAGAATGGCTTACCCGTGAAAGATCTTCACGTTGTCGGCGTTGGTTGGCTCAGGAAGATCCACCCCTCTCATGTTGGTGAGTCTGAGGGCGCCTCCGGGAAGTACTTCTCTGATGATCAGTGGCTCGTCCCACGAGGGTCTGAACTTTCCTCTGGGATCCAGAAGGTGTGATGGTAGAATCTTCTTCATGACCATGTCGCCTACCTTGAAACTTCTTTTTCGGACTCTCTTGTTGTAAGCACAAGCCATCCTTTTCTGATAACACTGGGAATGACTTAGCGCACGCATGTGCTTTTCATCTGCTAGCTGCAACTGATCGAATCTGGCCCGTTGCCATTCTCCTTCTTCAATTCCGCTTTCGAGTAACACTCGTAGTGATGGTATTTCCACCTCGACTGGCAAAACTGCCTCCATTCCATAAGTAAGCTCGAAAGGAGTATCGCCCGTAGCAGATCGTACAGATGTTCGATAGGCCCAAAGTGCATATGGGAGCATATCTGACCAATCTCGATAGGTCACGACCATCTTCTCGAGTATCCTGACGATTGTCTTGTTTGCAGCTTCTACCCCACCATTCATCTGAGGACGGTAGGGGCTTGATCGATGACGTTGGATCTTGAATTTGCTGAGGAAGTCATCCATCTTCTTGTTGACAAACGGGGTCCCATTATCTGTGATGATAGCATGGGGGATTCCATACTGGCATATGATGTTGTTCTTCATGAATTTGATCACCTGAGATGCTGCAATCATGGTGTAGGAGGCTGCCTCTACCCACTTGGTGAAGTAGTCGACTGCCACAAGTATGTACTCATGACCGTTTGATGCTTTGGGACTGATCTTGCCAATGATGTCGAGTCCCCACATGGAGAAGGGCCAGGGGGTGGTCAGGTTGTATAACTTTGATGAGGGGGCATGAATTTGATTTGCATGCTCCTGACATTTGAAGCATTTTCTGACGTGCTGGCAACAGTCTGTCTCCATGGTGAGCCAATAGTAGCCGAGTCGTAGAATCTTCTTTGCCATCATGTGCCCGTTCATGTGTGGGCCACAGACTCCTTCGTGTATTTCTTTTATGATCTTTGTAGCTTTTGTTTCATCGACACATCGAAGGAGGATGTGATTATAGGATCGCTTGTAAAGAACTTCGCCACTGATGGTGAACTGGCCGGCCAAACGCTGGATGGTTCGGCGATATGTTGCTGTTGCTGACTCCGGATATTCCTGGGTTTCGAGATATTGCTTGATGTTGGTATACCAGGGTTTGTTAGGGACAGCTTTGGCTTCTTCTATTTGTAGGCAGAAAGCAGGTTCATCTTGAATTTCGACTGTGAGCTCCCATTCTGAAGCTCCTTTTAGTATCTCGAGCATTGATGCAAGTGTGGCGAGAGCATCTGCAAACTGGTTCTTGGCTCTGGGCATGTATGAGAAGGTGACTTCTTTGAACTCCTCGATCAAATTTTCAAGATACACATGATACGGTATCAACTTCTTGTCCTTGGTTTTCCATTCACCATTTGTCTGATTGATGATAAGCTGTGAGTCTCCAAATATTCGTGGCTTCTTGACGCCCAAGATTATGGCTTCCCTTAAGCCGGCGATGCATGCTTCGTACTCTGCCATGTTGTTGGTGCACTCGAATGCTATGCGCTTTGAGATGGGAATAGGGACATCATCTGGAGAGTAGAGGATCGCTCCAATACCACTCCCTTTAGAATTTGTTGCGCCGTCGAAGAATAACGTCCACTCATCTTTTTTCTTTTCTTCTTCTTCAATAAGCAAGAGATCTTCATCAGGGAAGAACGTCTTGAGCGGTTGATAATCCAGGAGGGAGTGGGCCGCAAGATGATCGGCGAGGGCCTGCCTCTTGATTGCCTTCTGAGTGACATAGGTGATGTCGAACTCAGACAGTAGTAGCTGCCATTTAGCTATCCTTCCAGTGAGTGCCGGTTTCTCGAACAGGTACTTGAGCGGATTCATGTGAGCGAGGAGGAGAATAGGGAATGCAATCATGTATTGACGGAGTCGCTGAGTTGCCCAGACTAGGGCGAGGCAAGTCTTCTCGATCGGGGAATACCTGGTCTCATAGTCAGTGAACTTTCGACTCAAATAGTATATTGCTTGTTCCTTCTTCCCGCTCTCGTCGTACTGGTCGAGGACACAGCTAATGGCATCTGCTGCTACCGAGATGTATAACAATAGTGGCCGTCCAGGAGTAGGCGGCACTAGGACTGGAGGATTCATGAGATATTTCTTGATGCGATCGAAGGCGACTTGGCAATCATCATTCCATTCTTTTGGAACATTCTTCCGAAGGAGCTTGAAAATGGGCTCACAAATAGGTGTGAGCTGTGCGATGAAGCGACTGATGTATTGAATTCTGCCGAGGAAGCCACAAATTTCTTTCTCTGTTCTAGGAGGGGGCATCTCAATGATTGCTCTGGTTTTGGTCTCGTCGACCCTGATGCCATCCTCGCTCACCATAAAGCCGAGGAGCTTACCTCCCATTGCACCGAAGACACATTTCTGAGGGTTGAGGCGGAGCTTGTACTTTTCTAATCTGTTGAATAACTTCTTCAGATCTTCAAAGTGTCCTTTAATTGTGCGAGATTTGACGATCATGTTGTCCACATATACTTCAAGCTCTTTGTTCATCATGTCACAGAATAATGCTGTCATTGCTCGCTGATATGTTGCTCCTGCGTTCTTCAGACCGAACAGCATTACCCTGTAACAGAAAGTTCCCTAGGGAGTGATAAACGATGTCTTCTCACGATCTTCGATTGCCATCGTGATCTGATTGTAACCTGAGAACCCGTCCATGAATGAGAAGACCTTGTATCCAGCAGTATTGTCGACCAGAGTGTCGATGTGTGGCAAAGGGAAGTCGTCTTTAGGACTGGCTTTGTTGAGATCTCGGAAGTCGATGTACATTCGAACCTTGCCGTCCTTCTTTGGTACTGGTATGATGTTGGCGAGCCATTCAAGGTAGTTGGAGACTACCAAGAATCCCACATTGTACTGCTTGATGACTTCATCTCGGACTTTCAGGGCCCATTCTGGCTTCATTCTTCGAAGTTTTTGCTTCACTGGCTTCATATCTGCCTTGGTTGGCAGATGGTGTACAACGAGCTCTTCATCGAGCCCCGGCATGTCTTCATATGAGAACGTAAAGTTGGACAATCTTGGAGCTAGGAACTCTATCATTTTCTGTTTCATCTCAGGTGGCAACGATTTTTCAATGCGTACTTCCCTAGGGATCTCAGGTGTCCCCAAGTTTACTATCTCGAAATCATCGGCTACAACATTGGCTTTAGATTTGAACTTTTTGAGGAGATCCTCAAGTTCGGGAGCCGGATCATCATCTTCCTCGTCCCGAGCTTCGTCCAGACCCATGAGCTCGAAATCTAATTCGATGTTGAAATCATATGATTCGACTTCAAACTCATGCGACTCTTTAGACGAACTTGGCACACTATTGAATGCAGGAAAAGAAATGTTTTTTGGTTTTTGAGAATTTTCTGAAATGGAAATGCTAGATGTTTTTGGCTTTTGAAAGTTTTCAATTTTTTTGGATTTTCAAAATTCATGGGACTTTGAACAGGTGGGCATTGCAGACCATGATTGAGCCCAACTTGTTCCAAAGTTCCGGTCGCTGCTTAAACATGCATTTTTTTTGGAAGCCAGAGCCCTCAGATGGCTCTTTGGCAGATTCAAAAGTTAGGGGAACGGATGACCATTCAAGACCCCACACTTCCTCCCCTGAAGAGGTGGGGGTTGATGATTCGGGCAAAGAATCACAGCCTGGCCCAATAACCATGATTTCTCGCTGGTCGGGTTCGAGATTTGAGTTGTACTCAATCCCTCCCGGATAGCTTACCTCGCATTGCAGTTCGTCTGGTTCTACGGATAGACATGAGTTTGGAATCTGGACATCGGACCAATCCAGGGCTGGCCATTTCCCTTTCTTGGTCCAATGGATGGGCTGCTTCTGCCCCTGGCTGATGATTGATGATGTTGATATGGGCGAGTCGTGCCCCTTGCTGATTGATGCTGAGATGGGCAAGTTGTGCCCTTGACTAGCTGGAATTGAAGTGGGCAGGTTGTGCCCCCGATTGATTGATGCTGAAGTGGGCAGGTCGTGCCCCTGGTTGGGAGCAGGTATCAGAGTAACCTGGTCCTGAAGCTGTTGTATTTGACTTTCTTCTTCATCTTCATCATTTCCTTCTTCTTCTGGAGGCTTAAATGGTTCGAGAATCTGATCCCATCGAATGGGGGGCCACGTGGCCCAAACTAGGCTCATCGGGAGGCCTTTGTGTAGTGCAGTCCGTTGATTCCCTCCTGGATCTTTGCAAGGTTCTCCTAGCTTGACGAATTGGATGGGTGAGCACCGAAATTTCTTCCTCCTTTTGTCCATGAAGGTTGCCCTGTATCCGAGTCCCCATTTGCGTTGGTTATATATCAGCGGTACCTTTCTGGACTTGAAATGATTCTTCATTCGGTATTTGAGGCTCAGACATTCTGCCGACGAAAAGACACGGTCCACCCCTATCGGTTCTGGATTGGCGATAGAGTTCACAGTCTCGAATTCGAAACTGTGAAACGGGATGTCTTCTTCAGAGTGCTGGATATCGATGACCGGGATGTCTGGCTCAGTGGCAGCAGCATTAGAAGGAATGATGAGTTCCTTCTCTGCGTGGATAGAGATCACTTGATTTCCACAGATGTACTTCACTCGTTGATGCAGGGTTGATGGCACAGCTCCAACCTTGTGCAGCCAGGGTCGTCCGAGCAGCATGTTGAAAGAGGCTGATATATCCAGAATTTGGAATTTGATAGTGGAGATTTCCGGACCTATCTGTACCTCTATGTCGACCTCCCCTTCCACTGATCGGCGGGTGTTGTCGAATGCTCTGACGCATATGGTGCTGGGTCGGAATGAAGAAGGATTGATTCCCAGACGTTCTGCAGTCTTGAGCGGGCAGACATTTAATCTTGAGCCATTATCGATAAGGACTAGTGGGACACAGAGGTCTTTGTATCGTAAGGTTATGTTGAGGGATCGCCCATGATCGCGTCCTTCTGGTGGCAACTTATTATCAGTGAAGGTGATGGCGCGCGGAGCCAGGAGTTGTCCAATCATCAATGCTATCATCTCTGGTGCCGTATCAGAGGAGACGTGAGCATCGCTCAAGGTTTTGGCAAACATTTCTCGGTGTATGCGAGATGTGCAGAGTAGCTCCCATACTGAGATTTGTGCAGGGATTGACTTGAGCTGAGTCGCCACATCATATGCGGCTTCATTTTTGTTGCCGAGGCCTAAAAGAGCGCCTTTGGGATCTCCTCTGTTTTGATTATCTCTTCGGATGCAACGCCTGTTGGGGTTCATGTTCCCCACTTCCGCACATTCTGGATAGTGCCATAGGACCTCTTTATAATTTTCCTCCCCTTTGCCTTCTAGGACCACCGGTTCTTGCAACGGTGTTGGTGTGGGTACCAGATCTTCCTCGTATGGAGCTTTTGCCTTGAGAACTACATTGTTGCCTGTGTTGAAGGGGTAATATCGAGGCTTGTCTTCGTAGACCACATAAGGTCGTGGTCCTGGCTTGACTGTTCCTGGGGCAGGAGGCTCCCATGGAATGAATACTGGTCCTCTTGATATGGCAGGAGGTTTCTCTGTTCATCCCAACTGTCGTAGTGTGATTGACACGCCTCCAGGGTTTGCCCCTTGCAATATGACTGGCTCGACTGGAGGAGCTCCTTCCAAAACAATAGGCTCTTGCTGCTGATGAGTATAATCCTTCCTTCATGGATTGGATTGTTCTTGAATTGGGGTTGCCCCTTGCAAGATGACAGGTTCGTATGTGGGTTCGATGTATGATTGTGCTCCTTCCAGGACGACTGGTTCCCAACATGAGGGACCGTAAGATGCCCCTTGAACAACTGGCACATCATATGGAAGTGCTCCTTCGAGTACTACTGGCTCGAGGACTGAAGGACGAAAGGGACTTGCCCCTTGCAAGATTGAAGGAGGATTTTTCGGCCCATAAGTGTAAGCATGAATGGACTGGATAGGGGAGAAGAAGCGATCGAGATGGTCCCCTTCTTCTATACTATTGACTGCAGGGCCACGAGAAGAACTGGGGTCCGTTGGATGCTGAGGCAGAGGATTCTGAAGGATGTTGGTGGAAGCTGCTGGAGAAGTTCTAGGGACCGAGATGACAATCTTGCGGTCATCAATCAGGTCTTGTATGGCATTCTTCAAAGTATAGCATCGATCAGTGGTGTGGCCACGCCCTTGATGATAGGCACAATACTCATTTTCTCGGTAGTTCGGTGGCAGAGGATGAGGCGGAGGCCGAGGTGCCATTAGAGTAAGTAACTGCTTCTGCACCAGCGTAGCCATGACTTGACTGAGTGGTTGAGAGAGGGGAGTAAATTTCCTGAACTCCCTGTAGTTTTGCCTATTTTGATATGAGTATTGACCGTTTCCTCTGAACTGCTGCTGTTGTCGAGGTGGTTGTGGCTGAGGATTCGGTTGTGGCTGATACCGCTGAGGCTGATGCTGAACTTGATTCTGCTGATACTGTTGGCATCCCTGTGGGGGAGCATGTTGATTTCCTTGAGCAGTGGTGTTGATGTTGTTTACCTCTGTTGGGCGGGGAGGAGAACCACTGTGGTTTCCATTCCCGTGCCCGATAGGTCTTCCTTCCACTCTGTTCCTTTTGATTGGAGTGGCTTGATGAGGCCATGGGGAGATTGTCCCGGCACGGATTCCTGCTTCGACTTGCTCTCCAGCACGGATCAATTGTGAGAAATTCGCATATGGATGTGAGATGAGATACCCGGATATGCCTGGGTATGTTGAATGAACAATCATGGAGATTTGTTCTTCGTCGTCGATAGGCGTTCGCATTCGAGCTGCCATAGCTCGCCAACGTCCCACATAAGCTGATAGTGTCTCATCACTCTTTTGCCTGAGAGCTGCGAGGTCGGCTCTTCTGGGTGCCATGTTGAGATTATACGCGAATCTGTCGACGAAAGCCTGGGAAAGTTGTTCTCATGTCCTGATGCGGTGGCAGTCCAATGAAGTGTACCAATCTAGGGCATCGCCCTTTAGAGATTTTTAGAATAAACGAATGAGCGCCCCTTCATTTTCTGAGATTGCACTCAGTTCTCCACAGAAGGCCTTGAGATGTGCTGTGGGACACCCGCTGCCATCGTATCTTTTGAATTTTGGTACCTCAAAATTTTGAGGTACTTGAGCGTCTGGGAAAGGACACAAGTCTCTGAACTTGGTTGAAGGTAAGTCGATTCCTTGCTGTCGCTGAAGCTGATTTTGCAAGATCTGGAACTGCTCTCGCAACTCGTCCAGTCCTGAGTGATCCGTTCGAGCGACTGGTGCTTCTTGGAGTAAGGCACGTTCTTCTTCGGCATAGTGGTCGATGTCTTCGACCCTATGTGCTTGCTGAAAAGCGACCGCGGGTTGCTGAAATTGATTTGATGATTGAACTGGATTCTGATGAACTTGTGCTTGAAATGACTGTAGCTGAACTGGAGACTGTACTGAAGGTTGAACTGGAACTTGCTGGAAATTAACTGGAGATTGCTGAATTGAAGATTGCTGGAAATTAACTGGATTTTGCTGAATTGAAGATCGCTGAAAATTAACTGGAATCCCATCGGTGGGGATGTGCTGGAATTGAAAAGTGCTTCTGTTTGCAGGAGGCTGAGATGCTGGGAAGTGACCCCCTTGTTGGGTATTCGCCACTATCCGCTGATTGGTGTGGGCTTGACACTGACCCCCATTGTGGGCATTTGCCAGTGCTGTCCCTGTTGCTGGAAATTGAATTGAAATACCATCAGCGGGGATGTGCTGGAATTGAAAAGGTGTCCCATCAGCGGGGACATGCTGAGATCTATTGAGACTGTTGTTTGCAGGATTGACTGGAAGCTGACTGGAAGTCCCTGCGACGGGGGCGCTCTGAGATGGCCCTGTCGTTGCAGGAAGGTACTGAGGAGGATGCCCCATAGCGAAGGGCTGAGATGGTTGCTGTCGGTAGTCTTGGGCAGACTCCGATGGTTGTGCTTGATTTGAACTGGAGGCCAGAAGGACCCGGCATGGTTGCTGAGACTGCTGAACTGGGCCAACCTGATTATTGGCTGCTGTTGTGGCTTGTGCTTGCATGAATTGCAAGAGCATTTCTTGCATTGCTCTCATTCCTTGTGCCAATTCTTGTATGATTGGTGTATTATCAATAGGCTTTTGCGCTGGAGGTTGCGTTTCGGTCATCTCAAGAGCAGGGAAGAGATGCGTTTCTTCTTCGTGGTCGGACATGGCTTGCTGAGCCCGAGTGCGGATTATGCTGCGGAAGGGAAGTTGTCTCCGAACACGTTGAGCCCGAGGAGGTGCAATGGTGAGGATTATACTCTACTGTTTTTGGTTTTTGGGATTTTCTATTTTTTTTGTTTTGGGATTTTCTATCTATTTTTTTTTGGTTTGGGGTAGAATGCTATGCAGATGAGATTGTATGAGGATTAGTGACTTTCAAGTACGGGAAGGATTCTGTTTTTCAAGTCGGATCACGACTAGTGGGACTAGCAAATTCCCAGCAGAGTCGCCATTCTGTGGACCCTCGTCGTTTCTGCGCTCCCACACGACGTTCCCGTCCCTTCCCTTTCGGGAAAAGAAGGAGAGGAAGAGGATGCGTGAGTGCGAAATCGCCGTTTGCGCCACTGGCTTGCCTCGTTCTCGAGGGCTTTGTTTGGTTGTCGTGTTAAGTTGGATGTGTTTAAATGAGTTTATATAAGACCAGAGTCGCCACTAGCCAATTACTTCGAATCTATAGTCGGCTAGACCCCGTAGAAACGTTAGAGAAGGGGATCCGAAGATTCCTTCCTCTAAAATGACTCATTTTGATCTGCGGCCAGAGATTCAAGGTAAGGGATCACGGATACAGGGTGGGAAGAGGTTAAGCACCCCACACACTGCCCGTACCGAAGTACGGTCTCTACTTCACAGAATCGAACTAATACTTGAAAGTCTGTTTTAATCCTCGTACATTCTCATAGATGACATGATGCATGAATGCGGGTCTGAACAGTAAGAGTTTCTGATGGGCAGGTTCCAACAACGGGCAAGCCCAGAGCATACGCTCGAACTGACAGGTGCTTAATTTAAGACGTATGCAGTGTGCTTGAATAATCAAGGTGCTTGTAGTGAAGCATGAATGCAGGTCTGAACAGTAAGAGTTTTTGATGGGCAGGTTCCAACAACGGGCAAGCCCAGAGCATACGCTCGAACTGACAGGTGCTTAATTTAAGACATATGCATTGTGCTTGAATAATCAAGGTGCTTGCAGTGAAGCAGGGGGGTTGGAAGAAAAGTAAATATTGCACTTATCCTAGATGCAAATGAGATGATGCTGGAAAAAGAGTAGCTGGATGGACGGAGGTGTCGCAAGGGTTGGCTTCGAGTGGCTGGATCAAGACTTGGATGGCTTGGGAGACTTGGACCAGTGGTCAGGCTGGGCTGGACCAGGGCTAGGCTCTTCTCACTCGGGCTCTCCTTGGTAGAAGGAATGGGCTAAAGGATGAAGGAGGACTCAGACGGACGGGCTCTCTCTGGTTGAGTGGTGTCTTGAAATGAGAAGGGGAGGGGGGTATTTATAGCAGCTGGCAGTGGCATTTCGCGTAAATAATTTTGGGTGGCCTGCTGTGGGCCGCCCGTACGGCCGTTCCTCGGTTTCTAGCGAGGTACGGTCGCTCCCTCGGGGCTGCTGTTTGGCTCGGTGGGTTGACTCAGCGGGTCGACTCGGTGATTTGACTCAGCGGGTTGACTCGACGGGTTGACTCGGTGTTTTGACTCGACGAGTTGACTCAGTGGGTTGACTTAGCGGGTTGACTCGGCGGGTTGACTCAGTGAGTTTGACTTTTTAAAGATTTTTTGACTGGCTTTTCTTATGGGGGGGTTTTTCAGGCTGATGTTTAGGACTGGGTTAACTGGGTTCAGGCTTGAGTTGGGCTACGGAATGGGGCTTACAAGGGTGAGTTTGGCTGAGTTTGGACTTGGGATTTGGGGGGATGGTCCTCCATTCATCCAGCTATCTCTACCAACAGTGTAGCCGAAGGAGGGGTGTCTACAGGACCCTTTCAACATAGCGCTCCTGTGACACCATATCTTTCTAGCGCTTCTGTCACGTATAATTTTCATCCTTAGAATTTGATTAGCTAGATCCAAGTCTTCTGTTGCAAAAGACTTGCCCAACTCTTATTTTAGCCGATCAATCTTCTTGATGTCTTTTCTCATGATGAGCATATCATCAACATATAAAAAAAAGAATGAGAAAATCACCATCTGAGAACTTACGTGTGAATATACATTGGTCTGACTCCATTTTGTTGTACCTATGCTTCAACATGAACGAGTCAAATTTCTTGTACCATTGCTTCAAACTGTATAAGCTCTTCCTCAACTTACACACCGTGTATTCCTTGCTTTTGGCCTTGAATCCTTTTAGCTGCCTCGTGTATATTTCTTCTTCTAGATCATCATGAAGAAAGACTATTTTTACATTTAGCTACTCTATCTCCAAGTTCATTATTGCAGCCAAACCACGCAACATCTGAATGGATGTCATCCTCACCACTGGTGAGAATATCTCGTTAAAGTTGACTCCCCTTTTCTGTGTAAAACCCTTCACCACTAGTTTAGCATTGAACCTCAACTGTGAACTCTTTTGCTCCACCTTCTTTCCGAACACCCGTTTGTTGATCAGAGCTTTCTTGCCCTTAGACAATTTCACCAACTCATATTTGTGGTTTTTATGCAAGGACTCCATCTCTTCTTGCATTGCTTTTAACTACTCTGCCTATGCACATCGGATAGAGCCTCAGTGTAATCTTTTGGCTTGCCTTTATGTGTAAGCATAATATACTCATGGGCTAAGTATCTTTTGGATGACTGTCTCTCCCTAGACGATCTCCTCAGCTGTAGCTCACCAGGTAGATGAAGAGGGGGCTGCTCCCCCGGTACATCATGAATTTTCTTGTTATCATTTGCTGGAGGAATAACATCGTCCCCTACTTCCTGCTATACTCCCCCATCATTAGGCACTACGGGAGGAGTGAACAAATCCATACCAACAAGCTCACCTGAACTGGATCGATTCTTCTTTGCTTTCTCAATGTCTTCAATAGCCTAATAATCTTCAAAGAAAGCTACATCTCTACTTCTGATTACTTTCTTTTCTGCTAGGTCCCACATTCTGTAGCTGAACTTTTCATCTGTGTACCCTAGAAAAATGCAATGCCTGACCTTCATATCTAGCTTGGACCTCTTGTTTCTGGGAACATGAAAAGATGTATGTCATCTAAACACCCTGGGATGATTGTAGGACACATCCTGCCTCGTTCACACCTTCTTAGGAACCTCTCTATTCAATGGATTTGAAGGAGACATGTTTATCAAATACACAGCTGTGCACATTCCTTCCCAAAATGTCTTGGGAGCTTGGCATGGAAAAGTATGTATCTGATTCTCTCCACAATGGTGCAATTCATTCTTTCAGCTACACCATTGTGTTGAAGAGTCTTGGGTACAATTTTTTTATGCCTTATACTCAGGGACTTACAATATTCATCAAATGCCCCAGTTTATTTCCCTCTATTATTAGTGCGAATGCACTTCAATGATCTATCCATTTCTCTCTCTACCATAGTATAAAAGTGTTTGAAAACTCGAAGGACCTGGTCCTTAGTTTTTAATGCCTAAGCCCAAACCCTCCTAGACGTATCATCAATAAAGGTAACAAAGTACAAAGCCCCACCTAAGGTTCTAGTCCTTATCAGACCACATACATTAGAGTAAACCAAATCTAATGCATTTAATTTATTAACATGAAAAACAGTTTTAACAAAGGAAATTCTATGTTGTTTGCCTGATAAACAATCAATGCAGGTTTTAAGTGGTATACTTAACATGTATGGAAGGAGATACTTCTTCGTCAGTATTTGAAGTCCCTTCTCGCTCATGTGGCCAAGCTGGTTGTGTCACATATCTGTAGCTGAATCTTTTGCAGTGTTTAGTTCACCTTTGCAAACTATCGCATATGTCTTATATAAGGAGTCATTTCTTCCCTCTCACCACAATTAACGATCCTTTGGTGAGCTTCCAACATCCATCACAAAGTGGCTTCCATAACCCTCATCATCTAACCTTTTTGCTAACATAAGGTTAAGGCGAAGGTCGGAAATATGCCTCACGTCCTTCAATATTAATATGTAGCCCATATCGATCTTCACATGTATATCACCAATCCCTATGATTTTAGATATTCTTGAATTTTTTTATCTTCACTGTGCCATAGGCACCTGACTTGTAGCTAGTGAAGTAATGTCTTCGTGGAGTAGCATGATAAGATGCACTTGTGTCAACTACCCAGTTTGAGTCCTGACACATAACAATGAGACACTTATTGTCTTCAGTCAAGAGTATAACAACTATATCGCCATCAGAGACAACTGCAATAGACTCTGACTTGTTCTTCTCCTTTCCTTTATCTTTTTTTCCTGCTTCTTTTCTTTGTGACTCTTGTTTTGGTAGTGACCCATCTTGCCACAACCCCAACACTTTATATCTTTCTTGCATTTTAACTTGCCTCTGGACTTCTTACGTTTGTGAGGCTTCCTGTGTTTTCCTCTCCCCCGCTCTTCTGATACCAGTGCCTCTTGTTGAGACGACTCTTGAGATTTTCTTCTTGTCTCCTCATTGAGCAGACAACTTGTCACTTAGTCCATGAACACCTTCCCTTCATGTGCGAAGTTACTCAGAGACACGACTAATGTCTCTTAGCTATTAGGCAGCGAACTAAGAAATAGTAAGGCCTATAACTCATCATCTAGAATTACCTTCATGGTAGAGAGTTGGTTCACGATATTCCTCACTTCATTCATGTGCTCAGCAATTGAACTATTCTCTTTATATTTCAATTTTACAAGTCTTCTTATCAGATTTTTTAAAAATTTTTTTTGGCCGTCTTCCTCTCATACAACCCTTTCAGTTTCTTCTATAGTGTAGCAACAGAGGTCTTAGTGGACATTTGGTGGAACACACTGTCATCCAATCACTGTCTAATGAACCCCATCGCCTTGCTGTCCAACTTCTTCCAATCCTAAGTGGACATATCCATTGGCTTAACAGTATCACCTGCAACTAGTGCATTCAAATCCTTGCAATAAAGTAAATCTTCCATCTTAGCTTTCTAGATGGGCCAATTAGACCCATTCAAGATGATCATCCTTGATGAACCATCCTCCATAATTCAAAAAACACAATCCCTTTTTTCAAACGTACGCTTTGATACCACTTTTGTTGGGGTAAGGATGCACAAATCATTGGATTTCACAATCCCCAACACAGTACTATGGGATAGTTGAACTATGTAAAACAATCTCAAATAACCAAGAATTCACAATCACAATCACCACACACTGCATAACAATTTTTACATGGAAAACCCTCTAATGATAGAGGTAAAAACCATGGTGTTATGGGTAAATAGCCGAGCGGATGGAAAGCGCTTTCTGCCGACCCGATGAGGACGAGCCGACTCATCTCAGGCCCGGGGTACGAATCGGGTCATGTTTACCCGACGGAAACTGGTCGGCTTGGTCCGATGTAATGAAGGTTATCTTAAGCGAGCTAAGCTGTAAAACTACAGTCTTGGGCTTACACCAAGATATCAGGAGGAAAGATCGACATCCCCAACTTTTAGGGATAAGGATCTTCGATTGTTATACGCAGATCCTAAGATCCCGGGAACCCAACTGGCAGTCTGCTAGAATCACGACTCTCCAAAGGGCAAGCAATCTCGCAACCTGAGTCTATAAAAAACGGTACTCTCACCATTATCAAGGTATGCAAGCTAATATCGATTTACACTAAAAATATCCGATTACTCAAGATCACTGACTTAGGCATCGGAGGGTCTTTGGCTGGACCCCAGCCACCCCCCTTATCCTCTGTGCTCTTTTGCAGGATCAAAGGATTCCATCATCTTATATTGAGGGATCAATTTCGTTCAACCGTCCAGATCATAGATTTACATCTTTTTCTGTTAACCATTTTTTGGTAACAACAGATTGGCGCCGTCTGTGGGAATCGCCTTCTTCCTTTAGGAAGCCCGTGTTCTCACCCAATCGTCTAAGACGATCTTAACATCTTCCTTCTCTTCCGCAATGGCTGGAAAGAGAAAATACAAAGGGAAAGCTCCTGCGATCACTGGACCTTCAGATAATCAAGTCTCCGAGAATGAGGATTCATTCTCTGACAACCCCGCCATCCAGTTCGACAGAAATCCTCCTATTTTTGCTCAGCAGGGGGGACAAGAGAGATCTCCCAACCAGGGGGTCAGGTTGTCCCTTCTCGAAGAGCAGGTAGGAGGTGTCAACCACAAACTGGGGGGAGTCGACGAACGATTGGGCTACGTGGATCAGAGGTTAGACGAAATCAAAGCTCTGCTAACCGCTCTGGTCCATCCAACCATGGTGAATGGCAGAGACCGTAAGGAGCCGCGGCATACTCACTCTCAGCCTCAACAATCCCAACACTCTCACCAGACTCGACCGTCACAACGCTCCCGACAGCCCATTCCGGTCGAAGAAAGCGAGACCGCCAGCAAAACTACCGAGGCAAGGTCTCAGCCAGCAACTGATTTGCCTGCCAGTGACCTGCGGCACCGACTCGAAAAACGAAGAACAGCTCGTCTCGCGCATGAGCGAGCTGATCAAGAAGCCAGCGATCGGGTCGATAACAACTTGGGCCCACTGGAGGCCGAGCTGAGGGAACTGCGGGAACAAATGGAGACATTCAGAGAGCACAGCGAGGTCGAGCTCCAATCGCAGTGGACGCGCTGGTCGACTCATTTGAGTCACCTTTCACCGACGAGATTCGTGAAGAACCCCTTCCCAAAGGGTTCAAGGTCCCCCAGTTGAAGCAGTACTCTGGCATAGGAGATCCGGCGGAGCACTTAGAAAACTTCAAAGTCCGCATGGATCTCCTCGGAGCCAACAGACACATCATGTGCAAGGCCTTCCCATTGTCCTTGACAAGCTCGGCATGGACTTGGTTTCGTAACCTAAAGCCCCGCACAATCAGCTCATTCTCTCAGCTGAGCCGAGCCTTCGCCACGCAGTTCATCGGAAGCACCGACCCGAGAAAGCATTCAACACACCTCGCAGCAATCAAGCAAAAGGAAGATGAGTCCCTGAAAGATTATTTCGCACGCTTCAATTCCGAAGCAGTGCAAATTGAGAATCTCTCACAAGATGTGTTACTACACACCATGATCGGTGGATTACGAGACCGAAGGTTTCTCTGGTCTATTGGGGAAGAACCGCCCCAGTCAGTAGCAGAGTTGTTAGATCGAGCCGCTAAACACATCAATGCCGAAGAACTGGTTAACGCTCATCGACCAACGACCAGGAACAAAGATCGTCAGGATAGCAACAGCTCGAAGAAACATAAGTCGGAGCGGAAGTCGGAACGGAGGTCACCGGCTCGGGGTGGAACTAGCCATGGAGCGAAACCACCTGCTCCGCGGTTTGAAAAATATACGCCACTCAATAAAACCATAGAGCAAGTGTATCTGACAGAAAAAGGCCGATTCAACTTCGAACGACCTGCGAAAATAAAAACCGACCCCAACAGAAGGTCAAAATCAAGGTATTGTTTGTACCACAAAGACCACGGTCACAACACCGTGGATTGCTTTGATTTAAAGCGACAAATAGAGATCCTTATCCAACAAGGGTTTCTGAAAGACTACATCGCTCAGCGTCAGGACGACCGGAGGAACGAAGATCAGTCAACCGACCCAAACGAAGGACCAAACAACAATCCTGTGGAGGAAATTCACATGATCTTCGGCGGTCCGACAACTGGAGATACTGGGAATTCGCGCAAAAATTATGTGCGACAAGCAAGAACATCCCAGCCAGAACCAGGACCGTCCGGGTTGTCTGTGAACATTGCCAGCTGACCCTCAAAAGTCGCAAAGGTTACATCTCGGGCTATAACGTTCACTGAAGAAGATGCCCGAGGAATTATGCATCTTCATGACGACTCTCTGGTCGTCTCGATGGTAGTAGCAAACAAAAGGCTCCACCGTATGATGGTCGATACAGGAGCTCGTCAGACATTTTGTACGCATCAGCTTTCGAAAGAATGAAGATTGATCGTTCCCGATTAAGACCAGTTAAAACAGCATTAACTGGATTCACGGGAGATAGCGTCATGCCGGACGGAGAAATAACTTTACCGGTCACTGTTGGGGAAGAACCTAATCAAAAAATGATTATGGTTGATTTCCTCGTTGTGAACACCCCTTCTGCCTACAATGCCATTATCGGCCGACCTATCTTGCGGGCCCTGAAAGCTGCTGTTTCGATCTATCACCTGACGATGAAGTTCGAAGCTGATGAAGGGGTCGGCGTAGTCAGGGGAGACCAGCAAGAAGCTCGGCGTTGCTACGAACTTTCTCTAAGGGGGAAAAATAAAAGCACCGTATCAATTGTCTCTCACGCGTCCTCCCTGGACCCAAGAGAAGACGAGCAGGGGCGCGGAACACCAGCAGAGGAGTTAGTTGATGTTTGCTTGACGGAGGCCGATCCGACCAGAGTCATCCAGATCGGGTCACGCTTGACAGACGAGATACGCAATGGTTTGGTAAACTTTTTAAAAGAGCATGTAGATGTCTTTGCGTGGTCCCATGAAGACATGCCCGGCATCTCTCCGGAGGTAATGGTCCACCGGCTCAATGTTGATCCGACCGTAAAACCGATCCGTCAAAAGAGGCGCACCTTCAACACGGAAAGGTACGCAATAATTGAAGAAGAAGTACGGAAGCTACGCAAGGCGAGATTTGTCCAAGAAATACGTTACCCAGATTGGTTGGCGAACGTGGTCCTCGTCAAAAAGCCGAACGGAAAATGGAGGGTTTGTGTGGACTACACCGACCTGAACAAAGCCTGTCCTAAGGACAGCTTCCCACTACCATGGATAGATTAGCTCGTTGACGCAACCGCCGGGCATGGGCTTCTCAGCTTTATGGATGCCTTTTCCGGGTATAATCAAATCCAGATGCATACTCCTGATCGACAAAAGACCGCATTCATCACGGACCGGGGACTCTACTGCTACAAAGTTATGCCCTTCGGGCTCAAAAACGCCGGGGCAACCTACCAAAGGCTGGTAAACAAGATGTTTGCAGATCAACTAGGCAAAACTATGGAGGTATATGTCGATGACATGCTCGTCAAAAGCAAGCGCATAGAAGATCACGTCGACGATCTACGCGCCACATTCGAAATACTGAGGAAGTATCGTATGAAGCTCAATCCTAGCAAATGCGCTTTTGGAGTGGGCTCTGGAAAATTCCTTGGCTTCATGGTTAATCAGCGAGGAATTGAAGCCAACCCGGAAAAAATCCGGGCCCTCCTCGATATGAGCTCACCTCGCACAATAAAAGATGTTCAGCGGCTCACAGGAAGGATCGCAGCACTCAACAGGTTCGTCTCAAGGGCTACCGACCGATGTCTTCCCTTCTTCAAACAGTTGCACAAATGCAAAGAAATGACATGGACTCCCGAATGCGAGCAAGCTTTCGTGGAGCTGAAAGCCTACCTCGGCTCCCCACCGCTGTTATCCAAACCAGTGCATAAAGAAGAATTGCTCCTGTACTTAGCAGTTTCAGCAGCGGCGGTCAGCTCGGCTCTAGTTCGGGACGATGAGGGGATACAGAGGCCTGTTTATTACACTAGCAAGGCCTTGGTTGATTCGGAAACACGATACCCTTAAATCAAAAAACTCGCCTTGGCTTTAATCACTTCGGCACGCAAGTTAAGGCCATACTTCCAAGCGCATCCAATAGCCGTATTGACCGATCAGCCATTACGGCAAGTACTGTAAAATCCTGAAACATCAGGTCGCCTCGTCAAATGGGCTGTCGAGTTGGGAGAATTCGATATACGGTACCGACCTCGTACATTAATCAAAGGACAAGCTATAGCAGACTTCATCGTCGAATTAACCGACCCGCACAAGGCTGAGTGCGATCGTGAACTTGTCAAGCATCCAGAGGCAACAAATGTCACACCTTCTTGGACATTGCACGTCGACGGCTCTTCCAATTCACAGGGCAGCGGAGCCGGTCTCGTTCTATCCTCAGCCGACGGGATCAAGATTCAGTACGCACTTCGGTTCGGATTTCAGGCTTCCAATAATGAAGCAGAATATGAAGCCCTCCTAGCCGGTCTTCGCCTTGCCTCGGAAATAGGAATCAGATCGGTACGGGTATTCAGCGATTCGCAACTTGTGGTCGGGCAGGTAACCGCTGAATATCAGGCAAAAGGAGGGAGAATGGCCGCATATCTAAACAAAGCTCGAGAGCTACTGTTGCAATTCGACCATTATGAAATTGTTCGAATCCCAAGAGATGGGAACACAAACGCAGACGCTCTCGCGAAGCTTGCATCATCAGCAGACGACGAGCTTGGTAGAATGATACCCATCGAATTCCTCCCTCAGCGCAGCATATCATCAATTGAGCCCGTGAGAGTCTTTCCGATATCGGAAAATCCTGATTGGAGAGATCCTTTCATTCGATTCTTACGATCAAGGGAGTTGCCTGATGACCAGAAGGAAGCTCGGCGCGTCTGCTATAGATCAGCTCGGTATACGCTGATAGAAGGTGTCCTCTATAAGAAAGGTATTTCCAGCCCGTGTCTGCGGTGTTTAGGACCTGAGGAGGCTGATTATGTATTACGTGAAATCCACTACGGGTGTTGCGGGAACCATTTCGGGGCGCGAGCACTTGCACAGAAATCAATCCGACAGGGATATTATTGGCCCACTATCCAGCAAGACGCCTGAGAAACCGTCAAAAAATGCGATAAGTGTCAACGATTCGCCCCGATACCTCATTTGCCACCTGAAGAGCTCACACCCATGGCTGGACCTTGGCCATTTTCTCAGTGGGGGGTCGACATCATCGGTCCACTCCCAACGGGAAAAAGACAAGTTAAATATGCAATTGTCGCCGTCGACTACTTTACAAAGTGGGCTGAAGTAGAACCACTAGCCACCATCACAGAAAAGAAGACTACGGACTTCATCTGGAGAGCGATTATGTGTCGTTTCGGAATCCCAAATACCATAATTACTGACAACGGGCGACAGTTCGACAATCAAGGGTTTCGTACATTTTACACCGGACTGGGCATTAAAAATGTATACTCGTCTCCTCACCACCCTCAAGCCAACGGTCAGGTCGAAGCAGTCAACAAGATTATCAAGAATCATCTCAAAACAAAGCTCGAAGAAAGAAAGGGGGCTTGGGCGGAAGAACTTCCCGAAGTGCTGTGGGCTTACCGAACCACGGCTCGGTCTACTACTGGAGAAACCCCTTTCTTCCTGGCATTTGGAGCCGAGGCTGTTGTGCCTGTGGAAATCGGACTGCCCACGAGCAGGACGAGCCATCATAGACCCGACCGAAATGAAGAACAACTGCGAATAAGCTTAGACCTACTTGAAGAAGCCAGAGAAGCTTCTCAAGTACGTATAGCAGCATATCAGCAGAGGGTCCGACGGTACTAGAACTCCAAAGTGCGGGAAAGACGATTCCGAGCTGGTGACCTCGTCCTAAAAAAGGTACATATAAACGACAAGGCCGGTGTTTTCGGCCCTAATTGGGAAGGACCTTATAAGGTCATTAGCTCACGTCGTCTCGGCACTTATTGGCTCGAAAACACGGAGGGAAAACCACTTCCTCATCCGTGGAATGCCGAACATCTCAAAATCTATTTTCCATGAATGGTGAATTGTGCTCAGCACAAAATATGTTCTTTGGAATGATTATTTGAATAAAATTCTTTCCTAAGAGTTGTTCTACGATGCTTTTTCAACACGACTTAATATTAGTATAGCACCTTTAACTTTACTGACAGGCGGGCATATAGGCGGCCAACCTGGCTAGCCAGCCTCAAGTCACTTCGACCATGCAAATTCGTTACATTAACAGCAATACGAAAGAAAAATTTGCAACAGAATTATCAAAATTTGCCTCAAGGGCTTATATTCAAAATTTTATTGTTGTGTACATTTTTAAAAACAAAAAAAAGAGGTCTAATCCTTGCCAGACGGGCCAGCACCGTCACCTCCGACTCGCGCCTCCTCCTCCTCTTTCTCCTCGTCTTCATCCACTGGCGTGAGATCAAGGGTTGGGAAGTACTTAAGCACGAGGCGTCTGTACTCCTGAAGTCCGTTATTGTACAAATCTTCAGAAATAGCGGACAAGTTTTCGTACTCAGCCTTCGCCCCATTAATCTCTGCCAGGTGCTTTAGCTGGACCTCTTTCAGAAGCTCGGCCAGGTGCACTTTCTCTTCTTCAGCCGTCTTCAAAGCAGCTTCGAGGGATTCGGCCTTATTCCCGTTGGATACGGCCTTGGTCTCAGCCTCCTTCAGAGCTTCTTCTAGAGACTGGACCTGAGCTTGGGATATTTCCAGCTCTGATTGCACCACCTTTAACTCGGACTGGGAAGACTCCAGCTCGGATCGGGTGGACACCAGCTCGGATCGAGAAGACGTCAGCTCGGACTGAGTTTCCTTCAGAAGAAGGACACATTTGTCCAGCTCAGCCTTCATAGCTTCAGTCTTCTTCTTCCAAGAAGCAGCAGCGGCCAGAGCCTTCTGCGCCTGGTGATTTCGCTCGGCCATCACCTTACGGATCATGATAAGTGCAGCCGAATCCTGCGAAAGTAATATGGTTAGCAAGAAACACAGAAAGCATCACAAGTATATGGGAAAGAGAATAAAGAGGCTCAAAAAGTTACCCTGAGGCAGCTCTCTAGCACCACCCCAACCATCTGATCCGGGTCGGAAGAAGCTATAATATTCAAGTCTTGAGGGATGGCATGGTTAACACGTATGTACGCATTGATACCCTTCATCCAGTTTGAATACTGCTCTGTAAGCGGAGGCATCTCGACCCGGTCCTCTCGTTGCACAGCCGGGGTAGTGCGAGGTCAAGGAGGTTGAGAAGAGGAGGCACCCGCAGCAAGTCGGTCAGGTCCAGCTGCTGCAGGAGGGGAGATCTGGGAAGAGACAGGCACGGATACAAAACGACAACGATCATCTAGGTCGGCAACTTCCTCTTGAGTTTTTACCCCTGAGCTGAGCAGAACACCCTCGAGGGTAAAAAGGGGGCTTCTGTTATGGGTAAATAGCCGAGCGGATGGAAAGCGCTTTCTGCCGACCCGATGAGGACGAGCCGACTCATCTCAGGCCCGGGGTACGAATCGGGTCATGTTTACCAGACGGAAACTGGTCGGCTCGGTCCGATGTAATGAAGGTTATCTTAAGCGAGCTAAGCTGTAAAACTACAGTCTTGGGCTTACACCAAGATATCAGGAGGAAAGATCGACATCCCTAGCTTTTAGGGATAAGGATCTTCGATTGTTATACGCAGATCCTAAGATCCCGGGAACCCAACTGGCAGTCTGCTAGAATCACGACTCTCCAAAGGGCAAGCAATCTCGCAACCTGAGTCTATAAAAAACGGTACTCTCACCATTATCAAGGTATGCAAGCTAATATCGATTTACACTAAAAATATCCGATTACTCAAGATCACTGACTTAGGCATCGGAGGGTCTTTGGCTGGACCCCAGCCACCCCCCTTATCCTTTGTGCTCTTTTGCAGGATCAAAGGATTCCATCATCTTATATTGAGGGATCAATTTCGTTTAACCGTCCAGATCGTAGATTTACATCTTTTTCTGTTAACCCTTTTTTGGTAACA
This sequence comes from Liriodendron chinense, assembly GCA_003013855.2. Taxonomy (NCBI): domain Eukaryota; kingdom Viridiplantae; phylum Streptophyta; class Magnoliopsida; order Magnoliales; family Magnoliaceae; genus Liriodendron; species Liriodendron chinense. The sequence continues at coordinate 2,361,189 of ML058459.1, forward strand.
ACACATGGGACATTGTCCAATCAACAAATCCATTATGTAAGAACGTACTACATAGTGATCACAAGTTGATCTCAACACTCAAATCCAATATCTTCACCTCTTGGGTGGACTATAATCAAAGAAGAGAACAAGTAATGAAGAGATCTCACCACCTGAGGATTGAAAAATTCCCAAAAACTGTTCCTTGAAGAGGCTGCAAACTCAAGCTAGCAATGTGGATTATCTTCACGAATCTGGACCTCTCTCTCTCTCTCTCTCTCTCTCTCTCTCTACAATGTCTAGCAAACCCTAGAAAATCTACCTCCAAACCCTAATCCAGATATTAGTGTTTATATAACACTAAGTCCAGATTAGAAACAAAACGTGCAAAACTGCGCTGAACAATGCGTGGCCATCGATAGATATGCCCGAAGGTTCGATTGCCCAAACATGGCCAAAATATGTCCAGCGCGCAATGACCAAACTAGGTGAATTTCAAGTCAATCGAGCAAGGGGGTTGGTCGACCGATGACCCCCAAACAATCTCTCCTCACTCCTGAGAAGGAAAAGCCCCACCAGTTGGGACATTTCTCCCTTATTGTAAATGAACCCACCTAGATTTGAGATGGGGGAGCAACGAATCACCATTCGATACGAAGGAATGTATTTCTAATACCCTGTTGGACCGAAAAACGACTTTCAAAGACGTTTACCCTCTCATACTAAGTTTTCCCAGAGTTCTTTGTCGCGCAGACTATTGCTCCATCTTCTTCTATCAGTCCTCTGATGAAACTTGATGGGACATCTATTGATGAATTGTTTACCTTATTTTGAATATGGTTGAGATTTATTTGCAGACATAGAAAATGTTGATCTGTTTGCTGATATCCTGTCGCTGGGGCTTTTGTGTTAAATTCTATTAGGCTATTCGATTGAAAATGTTCTTTAAGAAGTGTGGAAAATCCGCATGTGCCATGACTTAAACCTTCATTCTCACAAGCACATGAGTCGTTCGATTCCTCATGTGTTGAACTATTTCCATCGACCTGAGTATAAAACTTTGCTCTCAGCTTAGTTAAAATCGAGTAGGGAGAGGCGTCATCGCCTCCCTTCCCATTTGTCGTAATCTTATTAGTTGCAAACACGACTTTTCGCTCCCCCTCATTAACGTCTTCAAGATGCATCTGCATTTTATCTATGGAAAGACCACGTGTTATGTGCTCCTGCTTCTATACTGCATGCTCTTTTCGAGAGAGAAAGGGGTCTCAACAGGTGTCCTCTTCTTTACGAAAGCTGCTGAGAGGGTGACACTCATCCCCTCCCTCTTTTGGTGTTCCATGGGAGCTTTGATAGTGTGCTCCTTCTTCTTCTCTCTTTCAATTTCCCGCCATGTTCGAGCCTTCTTCGTCACCTTTACCTTGAAATTCCTTCTCTTGGATCACTCCCAATGAGAGCTCAACATCACCAACCTTTACAACTATAGATTCTGGTTATTGGGAAAGTTTCTTCTTTCTTATTCGCAATCTTGCGCAACGGATTTCCTCAATTCTATCGGTGCGACTGTCAATGGCCACCACCGAATTGATGCATGCTCCAAGCTCCTTAAAGACAACATCCATCCAGAGTTCGAGAGGGATGTGACATATTTGATACTAGTGTTTCTCCCATCCAAAGTTGGATAGTCATCCCATTTTTTAATGTTTGTGATAATTTCATCTCTAATTGCTTTGCAGACGGAGAATACTGCTGTAGCATGCTCATGACATCCTAGAGAAACCAACACTATATTTTTTTAAAGCATTTTCACGACTATATTTTCTTCCTTTAACTCTTCACACTTGCAAACTAGCCATTGAATGAGATCATACTCTTGGATTCCTGGCTTGAGGACAACTGTGAAACAATGCTTGAATATTTTCAGAGAGTCGGCAAGGATACTTGCAAACTATCCATTGAAAATACAAGCTACAATGGATAATATTTCTTTTTTAATCGTGGAATAATTTTGTTTAGTTTTATTAAATGTTCCAGACGTAAATTTAATGATCTTTTTTGTCTTTCCTAACGGTTCTGTTTATAGAAAAATTCCGTCTAGAGCTGGACACAAACTGGGCCAGCTTGGAAGTTCGGCCCGACCTGTATCGAAAAGGTTCGGTTTGGCCTGGTTCAAAGTGGAGTTTGAGCCAATGACAAGCCACCCTAATGTGGCCCATTTAACAAACGGGCCGAACCCAATCTCTTACAGCGCCGGCTGAAGCTCGGCTCGGCCTGGTTTGGACCAGTTTGACTCAGCCCGACCTGTATGATACTAGGTATAAAAGGCTCTTACATGTATATTCTGAAGTTACATTCTTCCTTTGGAGGATGTTAAACATCATGCAGTAAGATACTTCTGTATTTTTTTGTGTTATTTCTAACTTTTTAATTCTTTTCTATTTAAATAAACAAAAAAAACTGCCACCTGTTCGAACTCGGCCTGGCTCGGTTCAAAATTTTTGACCAAATTAATCCCGGCTCGAACCAGATTTTTCTGGAGAAAAATAAACTCAAGGTCGCATGGGTCGTCTCGAAACCCAAACCGGGCCAATCCACAAAATGGGGTGGCATAAAAATGAGCCAAACCCAAACTAAGGCTAACTGGGCCCGACCCAGATCGTTGCCCACCTATAATTCCATCATACCCTCGGAAAAATGTTGAAGAATCCTCTTATCTTGTAAATGTCAGGGAATTTGTTAATAAATTGTAAAACTCGTTGTATTGGAGAAATTTGACCATCTTGAATTTTATATCCCAAAAACTAAATGTCTCTTTGAAAAAGTTTAATCTTCTTTGGGAAAGAACTAAACCATTATTAAGACAATTTTCTTGAAAAGAGAAAGGTGTTTCTAGTGTTCATCGATCGTTTTAAAAAAAAAATAAGTATATCATTGATATAAATAATGAAAAAGTTTTTATATGGGGTGAAGATATCGTTTATTATATTTTGAAATTTGGATGGTGCATTATTTAATCCAAATAGCATTACATTTCATTCGTAATGGCCAAAAAGAACTGTAAAAGTTATTTTATATTGATTCTTTTGATTGATTTGGATTTGTTAGAATAGTTAGATGATCATGTTTAGAGGCCACCGGTCTGTGTTCCTTTTCAATCCCTTTATTGAGGCGAAGACAAAATCATGGATTTAAAAAGTTGAAACGTTAGATTCTACAGATTTATCCATTATACTGCTTACCGATAAATTTATTTCCATCAACATGTGATGGAACTCTATGATAATTGTAAAAGGGATGGATAATAACATCCATTTTTCTATAGTTAATGGTGAAGATTGTGTGTTCTGCTTGCTTAAGGACTGTAGAATATATCTATAGTGCTTGAAATAAACTAAGGTGGTCTTGACCTTCTGTTCAAGAGCTCAATTAGACTTGACCTTTAAATGACAATTGTAGTTGAGATGATTTTCTTTGATAACCAATTTAGTTTCTTAGTTAAATGATATTTTCTTGTGAGAAGATGGTTAAAAAGACTCACCCTAGTTGTTGTGAGGATGTAAACCGTTCAATCAGTAAACTACCTTGTAGAAGAAGTTGACAATCGTGCAAACCAACGGATGGTTTGAGATCAATATTAAGAAAAATTGTATGTATTGAATGGTTGGATCCATTTATTACATGTAATTGCCTGTTTGGTATACTGAATTGTGTAGTATTAATTTGCATTTGGCAGGTGATAAATTTCATCCAGCATTTCAAAATGATGGGAATGATTAGATTAATCCAGGTATCGTATCATCCAGTTCCAGTAGGAGATACGGCGGGCTTTGTGGTGAATTTCAAAATCCACTACAACTATAGGCCCCACATCAATGCATCTTTTTTTATCAAGGCCATCCATCCATATGCACCCTTTAACGTGACAATCAAGTTGCATACGCATACAAATGATCGATATCAGTTGTGAAATCTTATCTATTAATTATAATTCCATGGTCCACCAAGTGCAGGTTTTACTTAATACGATTTTTTCCTTAAGGAAAATTGGATCCCTAACATGGGATTGGACGGTCAAAATACCATGGTATTTCCAAATATATTATTACTATGTAATAGTAGTATAATTCTACATGATGCAATTGAATACTTATAATCCCACATTCCAAACTGGCGTTGAATGTTTTACCCAGATCTTAGCACTTATCCTTGATCACATTTCATTAATTTGTACAAGTTGGACCATTAAAAAAAATTTCATATACCAAGATCCTACCACCTATTTTTGTCAAATTACAACAATTTATACAAGTTGGGCCTTATTATGGATAAACGATTCTCTAAAAAGAATTACGTGGTATTGAATTACATTTTGTGGGATGTAAATTCCAACTGATGTTTGAAATTGACAGTACGTCGGTAGTCTAACACGACACCTACGTATGTGCGGAAGCTTAAAGAGCAACTAGAATTATGGCTAAACCTATAGGAGGGGGGGTGATTAGGACATTTTTGAAATTCTTTTCGCTTACTAGCACAATTCAACAAATTAAACTAAGTAAGCAAGAACACTTCGGCTTCCAAGCCTAAGTGGGTCCAATCACAAGACTAGCATATGGTTAAGCAATAAACAATCCTAGTCTAAGCATGCATAGGTAAATAAATGATTTAACTAATCAAGCTCCTAACCTATGCAACCTATGTAGACTTATGAGAATGGATCAATGAGCTCAAGTCTACACACTTAGTGAAAGTACATCTTGTGTGTGGATGAGCCCATCTAGTGCCTAGCATACATTCCTATCAAGTATTCATAATTAAACAATTAAACATCCAATGCTAAGATATCAATGTGCTCAATACAATCACAAACATAAGCATGTCTAGTGGTTCGACTTTGGGTCTACTCCACTCCCGGTTTAAGTACTCAACTCCTTTGAGCACACCGGCATTCACTATCGGAGGTTTTAAATGAGGTTCACCTCTCAACCATAACCGGAGTTTTGGACAAAGGGCTAACTCTCAACCCGACTGGAGTTTTGGACATAGGCTAACTCTCAACCCGACGCACGTTTACTCCCGTGTCGGAGGCTCCCCTTGGAGACTCAGTTTAGGCCCGGCTAATGGATCAAGGAACGACTAACGTCCCTAGATTGAGTTTGACAAACAAACTCTAAATGGATTCTCAATAAAGACAACCTTACTTGTCGGATGAGCCCCTTGTTCAGCGCCGGTTTGGGTTGCTTGATCTCCGCTCTCCCGTGCTTCAATCAGATTCCCTTGATCCCATGATCATGTTGCCGTTGCGTCGCAAATGCCTCAGCCACACTTGATCAAACACCTTGCATGTGATGCCTTTGAGATGCCCAAGGTGATAGGAGGGTAGGTTTGAGAACTCTACAACTAATGGGAATGGGTTGCCTAGAGGTTCTCTCCTACAACGATCTCATCTTAGAGTTTTGGACAAGGATATGCCAATCAAGAAGGTTCCAAACTCTAGAGATCAAGAGGGGATGAAGGTTATCTTCTTCATGAGCTTGGAATGCTCCAATCTTGTGTTAAAGCACAAGGAAGATGCCTTACATAGGTTGAGAATGAGCCTCAAATGGTCTCCAACAATGGTGGCTTCACTCCTCTCGAAATCCCTCTTCATGCCCCCTCAGTGTGAGCCAAGCCCCTTTATAAAAGGTGTTCAAACGGTCAAAAAACGGCTCGCCGACCTGTCCCGACCGGTCGGCCAAAGGCCAAAACAAGACAGAGAACTACTTGTCTGAGGGGGGGGGGGGGGGGGGGGGGGGGGGGGGGGGGGGGGTCTGTCCGACCGGTTGGCCTTACGGCCTGTTTAACACAGCAAGCTACTGTGAGGTCTGGCAGCCTGGCCGACCGGTCATGACCGGTCGGACAGGCCTGGGTTCAGCTCAGCTGTTTGCTGACTCACGTACTCTTCAACCCTCTTACTATGGCCACGATTTGGGTGATGTTTTGGGACACCTAGGGCCAATCTATGATGACTAATGGCTTCCTAATATGGTCAAGGTCATCAAAGAGGATAAGGGGTTGGGTTTTGGTCAAGGTTCAGGCACCAAGGCATCACTTTTACTTGATACTTCTTCCTTGATGCAGCGGGGCCACTTGAGTCTTCGGTCTTCGTCTTCATTAAGCTCAACCGACACTAGACTCATTGACCTAAGTGATTGACAAACAAGGTGCAATAGTATGCCACAGAAAAGTGCACTAACAGAAATTGGTGGGAAGAATTAGATTAATCCAGGTATCATATCATCATCATCCCAATAGGAGATACATTGGGATTTCTGGTGTATTTTAAAATCCATTACATCTATGGGCCCCACTTTAATGCATATGTTTTTCCACGCCATTCATCCATATGCGACCTTTACACATGACACTTGAGTTGCATATGTATATAGGTGACTAGCATCAATTGTGAAATTTGGTCCATTGATTGCAATAACATGGTCCACCAAACCCTAGTTTCACTTAATTTGATATTTTTCTTAGAGAAAATTTTTATCTTGATTGAACACTCAAAATACCATAACATTTCCAAACATATAATCATTGTGTAATAACTGTTAATTAAGTGAGGTCAAGATAACATCCCATTCAGTATTTTCCTTAAGGAAGAATTTTATCTTGATTAAACACTTAAAATACCATAGCATTTCCGAACATATAATCATTGTGTAATAATATTATTAATTAGGTGAGGTTAGGATAACAACTTTTTAGATGAGGCCCTTAATAGTGGGTCCCACCTTCATGCATGTGTATATTCATGCGGTCCTTCCATTTTCTAGCTCATTTTAGGGCATGAGCAAAAAAAAAAAGCAGATCTAAATAACAATTGGACCACACATGACGGTGGGAAACAAAGTCGTAAGCATAAGCTCTGATTTCAACGACGTAGTGCACAATGGTGATTGGCTATCCTTTTATGGGCCACAAATGTTTTGGATCAAGATAATATTTGGATTTTTCCTTCATCCAAGTCTCCATGACCTTATCAATGGGTTGTATGGCAAAGAAACATTATGGACAGCCTAATAAGTTTTTAATGGTGGGTGTTCAATCACCACTATTTCCTCTGGTGTGGTCCACCTGATATTTGGATTTGTTTCATTTTAGGGCATGAGTTGGAAAAATAGACGGACGGTATATACAATACATGCATCAAGGTGAGCCTACTGTTAAGGGCCTCATCTAGTAGGACGTGCTCGGGTTGGTGACCAACAAAAGCCAACTAGCTGGTGTGAAAGCTCTGTGGGCCCCACCATGATGTATGTGTTTTTTCAATGCCATCCATTGATTTTGCTAAATCAGTTTATAACATGAACAAAAACATGAGGCAGATCCAAAGATCAAGTGGACCACACCACATGAAATAATAGGGATTGAATGCTTATCATTGAAAACTTCTTTGGGGCCACAAAAGTTTAGAATCAAGCTGATATATTTGTGTTTTCCCTTCATCCAACTCTATGTGACCTTATCAACAAGTTGGATGGTAAATAAACATTACAGTGGGCCCTAGGAAGTTTGTAATGGTGGACGTTCAACAACACTATTTTCATGTGGTGTGGTCCACCTGAGCTTTGGATCTGTCTAATTTTATTAATTCATTCCATAAAATGAGCTGGAAAAATGGATGAATGACGTTGATAAAACACATACACCATGGGGCCCATAGAACATTGACATTAGCTAGCTGGTTAGTGTTAAGGTCACCTGCCAAACTGCAGTTAACCTGATCTCGATTCATCAATGCCCGAAATCTCTCTCCAACCACAACCCTAGATCCCCCATTTCCCTCCAACCCTAGATCTACTCTCGCAACCCTAACCGAAAATGCCTCGTAAAAAATTAGATAAGAACAAGCAAACTCTAAGCTCGGATACCAGTCGCTCTGTTTGCGGTTAGGATGAATTTGATCGGCTTGCTGATTGTGAGGAGCACTTAGAAGATTGCAAAAAGGAGGGAGCGTCACCATCGCCAGTAGCAAGATGGGGTGGCTAATGAACCCCATCCTCCTACTCAATTATGATAAAGATGTTTGTGGCAATCTCACTATCCCTAACCCACTCATTCGATACCACAACATCCCTCTCTCTGACGTAACAATGTTTGTTGCTTTTGGATTTCACAATGTTTGCTACTTCTGAATTTCAATCATGTGAATACTTACCGGATCTTCATGTAATATAACATGTGTTCTACTTAGGTTAGAATTCAGTTTTCGATTGTGTTTCTAATTATAATGTTTATGGTTTTTTTGGATGGTCAATACTCACAAATACTCAAACCGTCAGGAGCAGGATGAAGGTGGCCAATGAACCCCACCCTCCTGTTGAGCTATAGCAAAGATGTTTGTGGCAATTTCACTATCCCCATTTCACTTCTTCGATACCACGATCTCCCTTTCTCTAGCCTAAAGATGTTTGCTGCTTCTGGATTTTACAATATTTACTACTGGATTTCAATTCTGTGACTACTTACTGGATTTCCATGCAATATAACATATTTGATGCTTAGGTTAGATTTCAGTTTTCAATTGCGTTTCTAATTGTCATATTTATGTTTTTTTTAAATGGTCAATACTCACACACATATCATTGAGTTCTTGAACCCATGACCTCAAAGTTGCAACATACAATATCTATTAGTGAGCCATGAGTAAAGACCTGAAAAATAGTAAAACATCTCTTTAAGTAGTGATCAAATTGTTAAATTTTCTGAAAATGAAATGTGAAGGCCTCTTAACCTTCTTTTATGCCTTAAAGATCAAACACTACTTGTACTAGGATTAGAGAGAGGAGCATACAAGAAAGAACGTACATACAAACCCTCTTAAAGAAAACAATTCAAATACATGGAGTTAATAAAAAACTATATCTAGCCTACATAAGATATGTTGCTCACCACTTTGGATGTTCGACCAGGTAATCCAATTGTGTCGATGACTAGCTGCAACTTCAGTAATAGGATAATTAAATCAAACATCTCTCCTTGAAAGCTATCCATTGGTGTCTCTAAGAGTCCAAGAGATTGGGAGGATGACCCTCCATGTCAAAGCTATGTGCCACCATGTGGAAGTCCCGAAAAATGAACCAATTAGCCTCGGGCAAGGAGGCTAACATCCTAAAGTCCAACAAGAGGACTCTGTTTGCTAACATAGAAAGGGTGGAACGAATTTTCATAATAGCTAGATGAGAGGTCTTAGCTCTTATTGAAATGGATGGAGGACCTAGCCACTGAATAGAGGGGTGAAAAAGGATCGAAGTGGCTTCTTCACCAGGAGTTCTTTTAGTTTTTTTTCACTCTTCCAGTAAGAAGAAATTGACCTCCACGCACTCAGAAGAACTAAGAAGTGGGTCCTACCTTTGTCATTTTAGGTTCTAAGCAAACGTCTTTTAATTAAACAAAGGCGCTTTAGACACTCTACGGCCTCTAGTAGCAAAAGACGTCTTATGGAGAGAAAATGGGTTGTTCTTCTTTCTCGTCAACCTTCTCCGAAACCTTTGGTTGAAAACGATGAACCGTTTTTAATTTTTTTGCTAATACCGATGATGATTTGGAGCTCGTCCTAGCCTCTTATTTTGTAAAAGCACATTTTTTTTTTTTTTTTTTATCATGGAATGGTTGAGGGCTCTCGAATTCTCAAAGGAAAGAGATTATCCAAGAGTTCGTTTGTTCGGTTAGTAACTTTAGATGTTGTTTGCTTGTAAGAGGAAAAAGTGACCAACTTCATCATTGCGGTCTACTTATAAAAACATTCCCCCTAAGAGTTTCATGTCTCTTTCACGTCATACCTCTGCTAGAAGAGGGACAACTGTTTGTTTAAAAAAAAAGTAGCGCTCAGTGATTTTTTATTCTAATGGAGATAATGATTGTTTTTCCACCCTGGTTCACCCTTACCTGAGGGGGTTAGGAGTGGGGGGCATTTGTTCGATATATGCCCCTTCTAGGTCAGCAGACAGAGTCATCTTATTAGAATATAAGATTGTAGCATACTTGCCCAAGGCTGATTTGCTCATTTTTCGGGACTTCCAAATTATGGCACATAACTTTGAAAAGGTGGGGGGTCGTCCTCCCAAGTTCGTGGACTCTTAGAGACACCAATGGATAGCTTTTAAGAAGAGGTTTGATTAACTATCCTAATACTAAAATTATAGCCAGTCACTGGCACAATTAGTTTACCTAGTCGAACCTCTTAAGTGGGTTTTAACTCCATACGTTTGAGTTATTTTCTTTAAGAGGATTTGTATGTTTAAGCTTACTTGGATGCTCCTCGCTCTAATCATACTCCAAGTGTTTGGTCTTTAAAGCATAACAGAAGATTAGGACATTCACATTTCATTTAAAAAAAATTTGACAATGTGATCACCGCTTAAGAGGGAGTGTGTGCTATTTTGTAGAGTCTTTACTCATGACTCGATGGTAGACATTGTATGTTGCAACTTTGACGTCATGTGTTCAAGAACTCATGGGGTGTATGTGGGTATGAGTGTGTGTATTAATCGATTAAAAAAATAGATATGACAATTAGAAACACAATTGAAAACTAAAATCTAACTTAAGCAGCAAACATGCTATATTGTATGAAAATCCAATAAGTATTCATAGAATTAAAATCCAAAAGCAACAAACATTGTGAAATCCATAAGAAGCAAACATTGTTAAATTAAAGAGAGGGAGATCATGGTATCGTAGAAGTGGGTTGAGAATAGGGAGATCATTGCAAACATCTTTATCATAGCTCAATAGAAGGGTCTAGGGTTCGCTAGCCACTTGTATTCTGTTGTTGGCGGTGTGATAGTATGTGTGTATTGACTACTAAAAAAATATAAACATGACAATTAGAAATGCAATTGAAAATTAAAATCTAACCTGAACAACAAATATATTATATTGCATGGAAATCCAGTAAGTATGTACATAATTGAAATCAAGAAGCACCAAATTATGAAATCTAAAAGCAATAAAAATTATTAGATTGGAGATAGGGAGATCGTGGTATCAAAGAAGTGAGTTAGGGATAATGAGATCATCATAAACATCTCTATCATAACTCTGTATGAGGGTGTGGTTTACTAGCTACTTGCATCTTGCTGCTGGCGGCGACAGTGCTCTGCCTCCTTTTTACAATCGTCTAAGTGCCTTTTATAGTCAGCAAGCCAAAATAATTCATCTTGAGCACAAACAGAGCATGGCTGGTAATCGAACTTGGTGTTTGCTTTTCTTATATGATTTTTTATGAGGCATTTTTGGTTAGGGTTGGGGGAGTGAGATCTAAGATTGGAGGGAGATGAAAAATCTAGGGCTATGGCTGGAGAGAGGTTTCGAGCGTGGATGAATTGAGGTTGGGTCAACAACGATTTGACTGGTGACCTTAACACCAACCCGCTAGCTAGTGTTAAAGCTCTATGGGCCCACCATGATGTATGTATTTTATCAATGTCGTTCATCCATTTTTTAGCTCATTTTAGGGCATGATTTAATAATACGAGGCATATCCAAAGCTCAGGTGGACCACACCACATGAAAATAACGTTGTTGAACATCCACCATTAAAAACTTCATAGGGCCCACTTTAACGTTTATCTCCCATCCAACCTATTGATAAGGTCACATAGACTTGGATAGAGGGAAAACACAAATATATTAGCTTGATCCCAAACTTCTGTGGCTCCAAAGAAGTTTTGTAGATTTGGATGAAGGAAAACCTAGATATTATCTTAATCCAAAACTTTTGTGGCCCATAAAAGGTTTTTAATAATCAATCACCATTGTGCACTATTTTGTTGGAATTGGAGCTTATGTTTATGACTTTGATTCCCACAGACATGTGTGGTCTAATTGTTATTTGGGTTTTCTTTATTTTGGGCTCATGCCCTAAAATGAGCTAGAAAAATAGATGAATGGTGTGAATATACGAGACATGCAGCAATGTGGCCCCATTGTCAAGGGCCTCATCCTATTGGTTGTTATCTTAACCTCGCCTAATTAACAACACTGTTACTACACAATGTTTGGAAATGCCATGGAATTTTGAGCGTTCAATCAGTATAAAATTCTTCCTTAGGGAAAAAATACTGAATTGAGTGAAACTAGCATTTAGTGGACTATGCAATTGTAATCACTTGACTAAATTTCACAATTGATGCTGGACACCTATATACATATGCAACTTGAGTGCCATATGTAAAGGGCACATATGGATGAACGACGTGAATAAAAGACATGCATCAATATGGGGATCATAAATGTAATGGATTTTGAAATACATAAAAAATAATCTCATTGTATCTCCTTCTGGGACTTGATGATATGATACCTGGATTAATCCGATTTTTCCCACCAATTTCAAACATTAGATGAAAATTACATCCTACCAAATGTAACTCAATACCACATAATTCTTTTTATCTAGAACTTTTTTAGGAAATGATTCATCCATAATAAGGCCCAACTTGTATAAATTGTTGAAATATGATAAAAAATAGGCAACAATATCTTGGTATATGGAAATTTTTTCAATGGCCTAACTTATACAAATTGCTAAAATGTGACTAAAGAAAAGGGGTAGGATTTGGGCAAAACATTTAAGGTTAGTTTAAAACACGGGATTATGAGTATTCAATTGCATTATGTGGAATTAACAACATTATTATGCAATAATAATATGTTTGGAAATACTTTGGTATTTTGACTATCCAATCCAATGTTTGGGATCAAATCTTCATTTGGGAAAAACATGGTATTAAGTAAAACCTGCATTTAGCGGACTATGTAGTTATAATTAACAAATAAGATTTCACAACTAACATCGGTCACTTGTATACATAGGCAATTGATTGCCACTTGTTAAGAGTGCATATGAATGAATAAAGTAGATGAAAAACATGCATCAACGTGGGGCCCACATATGCAGTGGATTTCAACATTCACTAGAAAGCCCTTTGTATCTCTTATTGGGACTAGATGACATGAGACTTGGATTAATCCAATTCTTCCCATCATTTTCAAATGCTAGATGAAATTTATAACCCACCAAAATGCAAATCAATACTACAAAATTGGGTGTCCCAAGTAGGCGATTACATGCAATAAACTGATCCAACCATTCAGTCTATACAAATTTTCAGAATATTGATCTCAAACCATCCAAATAAATGTTGGATCGCACAACTGTCAACCTTTTCTATAAGGTAGCCTGTTGCTTGAACAGTCTACATCCTCATAAAGTGTACCCCTAACTAGGGAAAGAGTCTTTTTAATCCTCTTCCCACAAGAAAATATTATTTAATTAAAAGTAACTAAACTGATTTTCAAAGAAAATCATCCCAATTGCAACTACCATTCGAAGGATATATAGTGGGCCAAAAATTTAAGAGTACCCCTTTAAAATAGGCCCCACCACATAATCATGACTAATGAGATAGATTTTGAAGTCTTGATATTTAAATCGATGTATTATATTGTTTAAATTATATATATATATATATATATATATATATATATATATATATATATATATATATATATATATATATATATATATATATATATGTCTAACCTTGAATCATGATCCTTAGTGGGTCCCACATAGAAATTGTATCGAAAGAGTGGGCCACAACACAAAATTATGGCAATTAAGATTAGATCATGTGTGTTGCCCCATATTTAGTATTGTGTTGTATTCATAATTTAGTGGTGAATCCATCATAGTTGCATAGTGCAAATGGTGGACCTCACAGGTGATAATGTCCCTTTGGGTGGGCCCCACTATACACACATAAGTCAATGATAGATCTCTCCACGTATGTGTAAATCTTTATCTTAATCGTTAATAACCAAATTTTAGCACTCAAGATCATCATAATCTGGGCCATTTATAATTTAAGAATTATATCTTAACCTTAAAAAATTCAATACAATAGATTTAACCATTGATCGAGGACCCAATCAATTCAATAAGTGATCAGACCAAATCTAAGATAAACAAACCTTAAGGCTCACCTGATCTAAACCTAGATCAAACTATACAAGTAGGGACTAATTGTGACCATTATATCAGATTGATAAAATCTAAGGAAGATGGATGGTCGAATCAAATGAATCTTAACATCTACTGAAATTAAACCTATTTTCCTTGATTTGTGGAGTTACTTAAGGATAGAACATTTGATCTATGGTTAGAAATGATCGTAGCTTGGATCGTATTGAAACAAATGATTTATGGTTTCGATTTAGGGATCTGGCACCAGATTTAACTAGAATGTGATCTAATAATGGAAAGTCTATTTTATCTTGTATTTACTCAAATGAGCCATTTTTGTCAAGTTTTTTCAATAATAAGGAAAGTTTTTCCAATGTCCAATTAGGAAAATCCTAATTATAAAAAAAAATTATTTTTTTACGATGATTAAGAATTGTAAATTTACTAAGACGACCAGGTCAGAAAATCTGATGATGATTAAGGATAAGAACCAAAACTCTCATGTCAAGGGAGCAAGATTGATAAATAGTCACGAGCATACTTAAATTTTGGACATAGCACGTTTGTTATGCCTAGTAATTATTGTTGTATGTTATATAATTCTTGCAATGCATTTGGCAAGTATGTTATATGAAATTGTGGTTGATGATAGAAGCATTCATCGTGACATTGTTGTGAACACCAGACAACTCAGGGACTTGAGGATCCCTTAAATTAGTGATGCAGGAAGAGGCCTTGGGGTGCAAATCCCTGCCCCATAAATGGTACCATGAGGGCCTTCGTGTCAGACTGTAGGTTGAGCAGGAATGAGTCTGACCAACTCATAATGAGTTATCCATAAATATAGGCCAAGTGATTTTTGCACAGCTTGTGGATAGGTCAGTACATGAGGCTTTTATGCCCGATATATCTACTATCACTCATGTTAGCGATTAGCCTATGTAGGACTGATGGGTCTTAGTGGGCCGAGGTAAGAGAGATTGGGCCCTGGTGGTTCAATATATTAAGCGTACAGAGAAAATTTGAAATACAACATGTATTCTATGCATTAATGTTTACTTGAAATCTAGATTGTAAAATTATAACATCTATTATATATCATACATAGATGATTATTTACTGAGCTTCATAGCTTGCCCAGTTGAGATTTAACATTTCAGAATAAGGAGTGTATCAAATGTCTTTGGGAATGGTCATGTGATTTGGAGAATCTTTCCCTTAAGGAGAAAGAAAAAGAAAAAAGAATATTTGAAAGCATCTGTGTGAAAGAGACTCCTGAAGCATGTTTCTTAATTGTTAATTTTTATTTAAAATAATAATTTTATCAATTGAAATTGTACTCAAATAACTTTATTTAGTTTGGAATGGATGATTTGTGATATGGATGTCTATTATGATGAATGCTTATGTGATTGTTAAAATTCTTACTTGAGTTACACCTGTAATTCAGTGACTTGGCCAAGTGCGCTAGAGTACTGAATTAAGGTGTGATAGGATGAAAAAAATTTATACCCCTAAAATTTATGGGGTATATTATAAAGAGAGAATGCTTTCATATAGATCATTGTCACAAATATAATCAAGATTTTTTATTTCTCATAATATTTTCACAAAAAATTAATTGGACAATAATATTATCCCTATAATATCATGATATTTTCAAAACCTCAACATTTTTTTATTATAATTTTGTTGTGAAATTATCATGATGTAAACACTTACTTAAAAACTCATTTCTAACAAGATTTTTTTTTATAATATCATGAGAAACATCAAAATTTTGAAACTTTCCTGAGAAATTCCTTTACTGGGCATATTACAAAGAGAGATAATAAAAGGCTACCCCTTAAAATTTAGTAAAAAGAGAGATAATGTTTTCATACATAATCATTGTTACAAATACAATTGAGAATTTTCAAATCACGTAATATTTTCACAAAAAAAAAAAAATTAGTTAAACAATATTATCTTTAATATTTTCAAAATCTTAGCATTTTTTTTTTTTTTTTGCAATCTTATTGTAAAATTATCATGATCTACATAATAAGTAATGTTTGAATAAATAATTTTATTCTTATATATTTAAATTTTAAATAATGTATTAAATTATAATAACCATTTTTAATATTTCATTTCTAACAATATTTTTTATTTTATAATATCGTGAGAAATTTCAAAATGTTGAAACTTTTATAAGAAATTCTTTTATGTCGAGAAATTGCCGAAAATGAGATTTACCGTTATGTATAATTATTATAGAAAGTGAAGTCTCGTAATGAAGATTTTGACAACATTGGACGACAAATTATTAGATAAAAGAAAAATGAGAACCTCTTGCAGTAATGAGTGGGAGATACAAGGAAGTAGGAATTGGAGCAAATAATTTCTTACTTTAAGAAAGAAGTTTAAAGCATCTACAAAGCATCTGCAAACACACAATATAAACTATTAAATGAGGTAATTCTATAGAAGGTAAGATCTTCTTAAAATCTATGTACTGATCCTAAGTTTCTAAAAATGTTAAAACTTCAGTTGCACCAAGAAGGATTTAGGAAAGAATTTTGTGCTTTTAGAAAAAAAAGTTTAAAGCATTTAAGAATCATGTGCAAACACACATTATAACTATTAAATGAGATAGTTCTATAGAAAGTAAGATTTTCTTAAAATCTATGTACTGGTACTAATATTCTAAAAGTAAAGGTTATACAAATGATTATCCTTTTTTATGACAATTCAGTAACCTCTATTTTCATATAGGAGATAAATAGTAATACATACCATTTAAAAAAAATATAAAAACATAGGAAATGAGGTTCCTAGTAGTTGGAAGTGTGAATCTTTAAATGGAGAATTGCAGTTCCTACAAGAATATAATTTGAAAGTAAAAATGTTTGGTTCTAAAGTGAGAGCACTAGGTAAATGTGAGAACCACACAATAAAAAAAATAAACTTTAAACTAACAACCTATAACTCTTCAGCAACATCATTGAAACATCTAACCAATAAACACATGAGATTGTAGGCGAAAACAGATGAAAAAGCCACACAAACTAGAGGAATAGCTGCAATGCCCCAAACATAAAGTTTACAGAATGAGAGGACAGAGCAAAGACTTACAAAGAGGCTTTTCATGAAAAGATTGTAAGAAATCTTTAGTTGCGGAATTCATAGGACCGTGCAGTGCATCGAGTATGTAGATCGAATAACTGGAATAAAGACTTACCTGTTTGGTGAGCCATCTCCTGTTTGAGATCTGGATCTTCCTCTCCTGGGATTGCTGTAGAGAAAACCTTAGATGGGGCTTGTTTTCAGTGTAATCCCGGATTGGGGACCCAGCACCCTTTAAATAGGGTTTGTAGTGGGTGTGGCAGTGTTTGAAACCCACCAAAACACTGCCACCCTTGCTCCACACGAATTTGGCTATCAGGAATCCTTGTTCAACTACAATACTGCCACAGGCAGTGTAGACGCGCAACCCCTCTTAATTCTGTAGATCACGACTGTAGTGGGGTCCACTGATCAGTCCACATATGAATCTGCATCTGTATTCAAATCTGAACCATTGATCAGTCGGCCCACTATATAGAAAACTTACATTCTCCCACTTGGGCCATACTGTTCAATGTCACGGATTTTAATTATACTTAAGTGGTCAACCAATATGTCAGATTCTGTGGACAACGTCTTTTCCAATCTAGTCCATCAAGACTACTAATACTGGATCGTGGTAGTCTACACAACATTAATTGAGGCGAAGTGAGACGAATCACGGTCACTAGTATCATCAATCTTAATGACGTAGATTGTGAACATGGTCGTGTGGTATGAAGGTTACACTCAAGTGTGATTGAAAGTGCCTACCTTCAAGAGGTCCTAGGAGCTTTCTTAAGATGTCTCCAATGAGACAATACTAAAACTCTACTATTCTCAAAATATATTGTGTACACCAAATGAGAGAAATAGTATAAACCAAAAGATGAAATCATCAAAGTATATGAGATCTCCACGAGTGTCTGAACAAAATAGATCTATACTGAATCTGAAAACTCCCACTAACTGAATGTATCTACGAGGTCATGACTCCCATAGACACTACATACTCCTGAAATGGCGCCACAGGAAGCCCTTTAGTGAGAGGATCAATTATGATCTCTTTAGTACCGATAAAGCTTAATAGACACTTGATGATCCCGCACTCTATCATTTACAATATGATACTTTATGTCGATATGCCTCGACCTTGATGAGCGCTCGCTGTTGTACGAGAAATGTATCGCAACTGAACTGTCACAAAAATATTTTCATAGGTTTTGGGATATGCTCCAAGACCCATAAACCAATGAGAAAAATACTGTAGCCACATCGCCTGATTTGTAGCTTCGTGACATGCGACAAATTCTGCCTTTATAGTGGATGAAGCTGTGGTGGATCGTTTTACACTTTTCCAAGACACAGTTCCTCCACTCATAAGAAAGAAATGTAACTGGACGTGGACTTTCTTGTGTCGACGCAACCAGCATAATCTGCGTCTAAATAATCGACCAAATCCAAATGGTCGGCTTTCTGTAGGTGAGTTTAAAGTCTTTCGTCCATTGCAGGTAGCACAACGCTTTCTGCAGTTATCTGCCCAATATTCCAAACCATAAAAGTAATATCCGGGCGCGTACAGAACTGAGCATACATTATACTCCCACTGCTGACGCGTACGGAATTTACTTTATGCGGTCCTTTTCTAAATCATTCTTGAGGCACTGAAAAAACTTCTGAATTTATCACCTTTAGTTATAGGTCATCAAGCATGAAAACAACTTTGCATGCCAAATTGCTCGAGTATCCTACCAATGTAGAATCTCTGTGACAAATCAAGCAGTCCTCGAGATCTATTCCTATGAATCTCGATGCCTATGATAAAGAAAGTATCACAAAAGGAAGAATCTGATTTCTCATTTATTAGGTTCATGGATTTGTAGTGAAAGTAGACGTTTATAAAAGTGATAAATTATTTGTGTTCACTCCATGAGACTATAGGGAATGGACCACAAATATCTGTATATATCACTTCTAGTAGTACTACATTTCTGATTGGTTCATTTTTCTGATTCTAGTCTGTTTTCTCTTAATGCAATCTGTACAATCTTTAAAATAAGAGAAATCCAAGGATTGAAGTATTCCATCCCGCACAAGCCTTTCCATTATCTCACAAGAGATATGGCCTAATTGCCTATGCCATAAAATGGAGAAAACTTCATTCCTCTTTATTCTCTTTATTCCTGCTCTATTATGCTGCAGGTTTATGTTTAGAACATTTGCGGTATGTAGGTTCAACTGACATAGCTCATTCACAAAAATTATGGCCAACTATATTCAAACCAAAGCAAATATTAAAACTTTCATTCTTAAATTTAAAAGGGCATCCTCATTTGACTAAAAAGAGAAATTGAAAAATTAAATTTCGCCTTATAAAAGGCACGAAAAAAATATCTACTAGGTCTAATAATGACCATTTGCTAATTTAATTCTGTAGACTTTTACGCCTATTGCCAACGCACACTGATTGCTCCGTGTCAGTTGGCATTCGGCTCTGTAGTATATCCTGCATGGAAGTGCATATGTGAATAGAAGTGCCATAGTCTATCCATCAGGAATCTGTAGATACTTCAGTTAGATTACTTTCAAAACAAACAAGATCATGATGATTACCTTTCTTTATCAACCATGCTTTAAAGCATTCGCAGTCCTTTTTCTGATGTCCTGGCTTATTACAGAAGAAGCATCCATCATCACGACCCTGTCTTTTCTTCTTTGCTTTGCCTTTAGATTGTGGCTGATTGCCACCTGTAGGATCCGAAGAACCTTTTTCTGAATTCTGCTTCATTTTCTTATTCTTCCATTTTCTCCCTTGTCCTGGGGTTACGAAATTTACATTATGTACGATGCCTTGCTTAGCCAACCTTTCCTCCTCTTGGACACACTGAGAAATCAGTTCATCCAACGTCCATTTGTCCTTAATAGTATTGAAATTCACCTGGAACGTACTGTATTGAGGAGGTAGGGAAATCATGATCAGATAGACAAGCTGATCATCATCAAATTTCAGTCCTAAGTTGCGTATCTTAGATACTACTTGGATTTGTTCTATAATGAATTCCCTTATGTTTCCTTTACCGTTATAGGTTGCACGGATCAGTTTGCTGAGTAATGAACATAGTTCAGCCTTTTCTGATTTCATGAAGCGCTTGCCTATCTCGGTCAGAAAGTCTTTGGCCTTATCTGTATTAGGCATAGCACCCTTCATGGCCTCTGAAATTGCGTACTTCATGATTTTGAGGCACATTATATTGGACTCTGTCCAGGCCTTATAGTGAGCTTTTTCCTCTTCTTTGCTTTCAGATGAAGGCTTAGGAGGTTCTGGCTCT
The DNA here is from genome assembly GCA_003013855.2 of Liriodendron chinense. NCBI lineage: Eukaryota > Viridiplantae > Streptophyta > Magnoliopsida > Magnoliales > Magnoliaceae > Liriodendron > Liriodendron chinense. Next base: position 2,381,598 of record ML058459.1, read on the forward strand.
CTCAGGGCAATGTCCAACTTCATACACCCCAGGACAATCTCAATAGACTCCTTCCATGTGTTGTAGTTAGAGCCGGTCAGAAGGGGGACTGTATTATAGCTGTTTGGAATGTTAACTGAAAAATAAACTCACATTAGATTTTATATTATGAAGTTTCAGGCGAATAAACATTCAATTGATTGAGGGCCTTCAATTGAATTATCCAGGATGAATGTGAGCCTAAATAATCAATCCTGGCGAGAATCGGCCACATCATCATGACTCCACCTGTGGGTGGAAGTCATAACATGCAGATGATTCTCCTGAACTGGAATCTAACGGTGATCGTCTGTGTTTTCGTCATCGTCTTCATGTGTTCATGTCCTTACTAAAGTGGTGATCGTTTGTGTTTTCGTCACCGTCTGCATTGGACGTGAACGTAACTGTATGCAATCCTTTTAACTTAATCCCAACATTAGAAATCTGAATTTGTGTAAATCTTCACTGATAGTGGTCACTGTGGTGGCTAACACTACCAGATCCAACTCCATGATTTTCAACTCAGGATTGCAATCATGTGTTCATATCCCTACTAAAATGGTGAACGTCTGTGTTTTCGTCACCATCTGCATGGGGAACAAACACAACTATATGCACTCCTTTAAACCCAATATTACAAGTCTAGAATTGTGGAAATCTTCACTAATTGAGGTCACTGTGGTGGCTAACACAATCAGATCCAATCCCACAAAATTTAGACTTAGGATTGCGCTTTAATCCTGCCCTCAATGGATTAACAATTATTGGTCTAATTTGACCCAATACATGCTAAAAATCAGGCCCATAGATATGGCCCAAAACATTCTAAAATCAGGCCTATAGATCTAGCCCAAAACATGTTAAAATCAGGCCCATAGATCTGGCCCAAAATATGCTAAAATCAGGCCTATAGATCTGGCCCAAAACATGCCCAAAATATGCTAAAATCAGGCCTATATATCTGGCCCAAAACATGTTAAAATCAGGCCCATAGATCTGGCCCAAAATATGCTAAAATCAAGGAGGAATAACAAGCCCAAAGAGTTAAAGCCCACAAGTCCAAATGGACAAAACTCAAGGTTAGGTCCGAAGATTAATAGGACAAACCCCATAGCTGATTTAATCGTCTTTAGGCCCTTATCATACGGCCCAAAAAAATGCACTTTAGAGACTATAGGCCCATATGCAAAGGTTCATGACGTGAAGCAAATTTTTTTTTATTTTTTTTATTATTAATGTAAAGGGCCATAAACACACGGTGGGCCGCGTTCAAGGAATGCCCGGGGTTTTCCATATATAACCTATGAATAAATGGCTTGAGTTTAGCCACAAAAGGCCACTGCATGTGTTCTATAAGGCAGTTTAGATCCAGCCATTAGAAGACCTAAAGAATAGTCCAGATCTTATTTACAAGACCCACAAAAGAATGGTCTAGATCACAGAGACAAATACAAATATCTGTAGAGATATTCTCATTTACCGTTGTCAAGTGGAGTCAATGTAGACCACGTAATGTGGGGCTTGTATTTGCAACCTGGTAACAATGTTACTCTAGTTCCCTGGCCATGAAGTTTGGCATGTGGGACCCACTATAGCATGATCAAACTGTTGATCTAGTGGGACCGGGCAGAAAAAAAATATATCCATGGATGTTGAACTGTAATTGAGCCCACTATATATGGCCAAGTCAGCAAGGCCCGTACTTATTCGCAAGAAGCAGGCCCAGTTCGTTAGAGCAGGCCCAATCCACTAGCGGTAGGCTTGGTTGGTGGAGGCAGACCCGGCTCAGGGCCCAGACCGCTGTTAAGACAGCAAGCTCTAAAAAGGAGAGAGAGAGAGAGAGAGAGAGAGAGAGAGAGACTGGAAAGTGGAAACCCTAGCCGCTGCCTCCTCTCTTTTCCCTTTCTCAACCAAAACTTCATGTGGGCCTCCCGCTGCCACCAACAGCCTCTGTTGTCCCGCTGCTTGGTTATTGCCCAAAGACGGCAACGAACTGCTGCCGGAATGCATGACTGCGGTGAACAGAAGAGCGGAGAGTCTGCCGCTGCTTCGAGATATGGACAGAAGAGGTGAGCTCCACACCGGCGATAATGGCGGCCCAAGCCACTACCATCACTGGATGCCGGTGGTGCATCTTCCACAAATCTCCAAATCTCTGCGATATGTCGCCGGAATCAATGGATGTTTATTACTAAGGTCCTTGTTTGGGCTATCCATTAATTGACAAATTTGGTAGAGGTGCGTTGGATGCTCCGACCGACATTGCTCAAGGTAGGGGTCTTTAAATCCCATCATCTCATGCGATAGGGCAAGTCTTTGATTTGGAAACTTGAAAGGGTTTTATCCTCTGTGCCGATTCTCTAGAATCCGGCAACCATGAATTCTAAATCCCAACAATTCTGGATGCTGGATTCTGATAATACTCCTATGGTCGATACAGAGGTCTGGCAATTAAAGCTCTTTGTTAATTTGAATGTTGCTATTAACATAAGGTGTTACATGCTGGTAAACCTTAATTTTAATGGGATTTGAACAACTAGAAACTGAAAAACATTTATAGAATGGCTCCCATGGTACAAATTTGGTTCGCACAAATTTGACCCTAGGAATTCTGAAACAGATACTACAATATGAAGTGATCCGCCATACCGATGCACCGTAAGCTCTGATACCAACTGTAAGAAATCTTTAGTTGCGGAATTCATAGGACCGTGCAGTGCATCGAGTATGTAGATCGAATAACTGGAATAAAGACTTACCTGTTTGGTGAGCCATCTCCTGTCTGAGATCTGGATCTTCCTCTCCTGGGATTGCTGTAGAGAAAACCTTAGATGGGGCTTGTTTTCAGTGTAATCCCGGATTGGGGACCCAGCACCCTTTAAATAGGGTTTGTAGTGGGTGTGGCAGTGTTTGAAATCCACCAAAACACTGCCACCCTTGCTCCACACGAATTTGGCTATCAGGAATCCTTGTTCAACTACAATATTGCCACAGGCAGTGTAGACGCGCAACCCCTCTTAATTCTGTAGATCACGACTGTAGTGGGGTCCACTGATCAGTCCACATATGAATCTGCATCTGTATTCAAATCTGAACCATTGATCAGTCGGCCCACTATATAGAAAACTTACAAAGATACTCCACATCTTCTATAGATAGTGTAGTGCATTCTGCAATGATATTTGGTGGAATGTTTCGATCTTCTGAGGGGCAAGTACATAGAAACAAGCCATGTTCTATTTCAGTGATAATGCATTCAGAAGCTACGGATAATAATTAATTAAAAAGTTAATGCCAGAATATAAATATTATTTTTGTATTGCAATATTATCACAAAAATAGTGAAAACCATGTGGAGTTTGTTATGTAAATATATATTTTAAATTAAAAAAAATTTAACTATTTTTATTTTTAGTAAGATTTTCTCAATAATTCCTCGTCCCGAGAAAAACCTGAAAATTTGAAAATCTTCTGAGAAACTTATAGGCCAAGAAATTATCGAGAACGAGATTTTTCATGATACAAACTAATCAATCTCAAGCCTAATTATTGCAGCTAATCTAAGATGATTGGTCCACCAAACACAGAATGTTAATTTTCTACAGTAATTTCTTTTTATTCTCAACTAATGCAGGCTAGGCACTGAGCAACACTATGGACATGACAAAGTTCTCTATAATGAATCATACTGCATCGTTAAATGGTTGAAGTACATAATAAAACTATGGACATGACAGAGTTCTGGATAATGAATCATATTGCAGTGTTAAATGGCAGAAGTATATAATAAAGCCATTTTACTTTTTTCTCGAGAAGAATTTTTATCTGCACAAGTCATTTAGAAAGAAAAACTAGGTTTTATATACAATATCCAATTATCCACATGTTTGTATGAATAAACATGAACATGTTACACAGGCCATACCTGAACACATGAAAACTTACAAAAATAAGCCATACATAAATGCATGTAAACCTAGCTATCTTGGATGAATACACAGAGCTATACACACACAAAGAGAAAGAGAGAGAATAGATTTCATGGATGAATACATAGCTATATACATAATAGATCCAACAAAAACAGAACAATTCTATCCAAATATGCATAAGATTCTACATTCACATACCACTGTCACAAAATTCTTCATTTTTTGAAATAAGAGGTAATATTACTAATCTTTCAAAAAAAAAATGAAATTATCCCAATTCGCGATTCGATAATTCACAAGTAATTTATTAACTAATCAAAATATTTTTTATCAGTAAATTAATTAAAATAAATTTTAAAGAAGTTAACAAATAAAAACTTTTTATTTCTTTTTTGGTGAGAGTGAGAGAGAGCGAATTAATATCTCTGTCCTCTTAAAGAAAGTATGGATTTGTCAGGTTACCAGCTTACCAATTTAATTCTAATAAGACATGGGTCAGGTACAATTGATGTAGTTGCTTTAAGTCGAATTTAATTCAGCTAAAAGAAATGGCTTCACCATGTGGTTGAAATTTGCTAACATTGGTCTGCATATTGATAAAACTTAGTACTTTGGCTGCCTTTGTTGGCCTTTTTTTGTTTGTTTCATTATTTAAGTAGATAGTTGATATTACGTTGTAGTCTTAAAGCATGCACAATGAACGATGCATTACTTAACCTCCTTAAAGCTCGAAATCTAGAATTGCAACTTAATAACTTGTTCCCTAAAGGCTTTAGTGATAATAAAAATAAAAAAACTTGCCTTATCTCAAGGAACTTGCTAATGATAAACAAGAATAAACCCAAATTTAGTTTTTGGGCATGCATTTCTTTCTACACAATATAAATGCAATTCAGTAGTACCATTTGCAGGCTCTCGGCATTCAACCAATTGAGGCAACTTCCTATATGCATGAGATCAGACCTAACTGTTCTAATGATTGGTTCCAAAGCTTACGATCACAATAAGAATTTCTTCTCTTCAAGCTCCTAAGTATTTCTCAATGGGTTCCAATTCAATATACATAATCTTCCTAAATTATTAGTGAGTAGGAGATGCAAATTATGTAGGTCGGAGCTTACATCGTCTACAAATACAACATCCTCCATATAATATTTCAACCACCTATATGCATTATCAACTCCTCTAGATTGAAAGAAACCTTTAACTGATAACATGTACGCGCCATTGGCTTCAATCCTAAATTGTATATTTCGATAAAGATGAAAAGATGACTGGACATGGCATGACCTACACAAGAAACCAATCATCGTATTGAATGAGGTGAAGTCTGCTTGAATACCCACATCCACCATGTCCTTCAACAACCACTTGATTAGATTCATATCTCTTGCCTTAGAGATGTTGAATAACATGACATTGTATGTGCAAAATACAAATATTCAGAAAGAAATCAGCTTCCTTCATTTGGCTAAATAAACTACAAGCCTCTCTAAATCTACCACCATTGAAAAACCTATGGATAACAACATTGCATGAAACAATGTTGACTCAATGATTTTCAGCAATGACCTTCCTAAACAACACAATGGCTCTATGAAACTTACTAGACTTTATGAGTCCATAAGAGCTTGTTTGGATACCACCGAATAGGTTACTTTTTTCTACTTACACCAGTAGATAAGTAACTAATTTAAAGATAAGTAAGTTTGGTTTATGATTAATTAAAAGTAACTTTTTTATTTAAAGTTACTTAATCACTTCAGTTTAGTAATTAGAAATCAACATAAGCTACTTATGCATGAGTAGTTTATCTTAAGTAACTTACGATCCAAACGCCCCCTAAAAGATCACTATGTGGACATGAGCATCTAAAATAAAACCGTTCAAGATAATTCCATGGTAAACATCTACTACATCATTAACTCGTCTGGCTCTGCAAAGTCCATTTAGTAATCCAGCATAGCTATAGTTTTCTAGTGTAAAACATTTATTAACCATATCGTTATAGAATGCCACAGCTTCCTAAGGGAAGCTTGCCTTGTAGAAGACATTTAAAAGGGAATTGCAAATCGACTGTAACACCCAATCCCCTAAGTCCAGGCAACCAGGTGAATTTTCTGGATGAACATATGATGTAGAGTAGAAAACTAAAGGTATTCAAATTTAGTCTTTTATTTTCTCAGTCAAGACAAGGAAGATATTGATTGCCTCATCATACATCCCAGCCTTACAAAGGCAGTAGATAAGACATTGTAATGCACCGAATCAGGAGGACACTCTTCACACTCCATGTTATTGAATATACTGAATTCTTGAATAAATATTCGGACCTCGAAAAATTCTTTAACCAAAGAAGTATATATTATAACATTATGAGAATACCTACTGCCAACCATGTTTCTCAACAACTGACTCACTAAACTAACACTTCCAGCCATGCAAAACCCATCAATCAATATACTTCAAATCGTGAGGGATAGTTGAATCCACAAAGTAATCATCAGACCCAATACTTGCGAAGATTTCGTCAACCTTCCAGCCTTGCAGAAATAATTCATGACAATAAAAAAGATACCAATATCAGGGAAAAATTCACCTCTCATCAGGTTTTTAACACATTCTCTCACACCCCAAAACTCACACCACAACGGCTTTTTTATACCACAATAGGTACTCAAACCTATAACTTATTCCTGAAACTCTTGTGAGTCTACCACTGAGGCATTTATAAGGACTCCCATCTCTCATCATGAGTCTCAAAACATCTCGGAATTTCAATCGATTGATCAACTTACAAAGATTGCAAATCACAGTGTTAAATGTCAAGAAATTTAAGAACTGGATCCTCCTCAAAGTCATCTCCACCAAATTGAGACGATCAATCATGGATAAAATGTCAATGACTGTGTTCTGAGCAAACGTATTAGGAACATAACTAAAAGTAACCATCTCATCAAAAGCCTTAAGAGTCGATCTATAGATTCCCTTGTGCAAAAAGATTATCAACAAAACTAAGAAAGCTTGTGCCTTTTTGTAACACCCAATGCTCTCTAATTCCCCAAAAACTCTCCTCATAGATTCAAACAAACCTGTAAGTCAAGGGAACTATGCGGTCAAAGGATTTGGGACTATGAAAATAATTCTACTAGCGAGCAGGCCACAAGAAAAAGGCTTAATGAAATTATATATGAACGACAATGTAATAAAGTCAATTCTACAAGCTGAGGGGTGAGGCTGAATTGTGCCTATGAGAATCTAGAGTTGTTTTTTGTGTTATAATTTTTTGGATTTTGTCAAAAGTGGATTTGGACGAAAATGATAAATTATAAAGTGATTTCAAACATGGGTTCTTGAGCATTGTGTTTGATACATCCGCAACAGCCTCCATCTCAATATCATCTGTGATTCTCAAAGCAACTGATTCCAACAAATGAAGGGAGACAGTGGAAATGAAATGGGATTAGGAATCTATTGAAGATGATGAGCTGTTGAGCAATTTTGGAACATGAGTTTTTTAGAATTCTACTCAGCAACATCGACAATTTTTGAGTAACGGATTTAGCATAGATAAAATCGTACCTGAGACTTCAAACGGGTCTTCACGCTAGAAGCTTTTCCGGTAGATTTTTGAAAATGGTAAGATTATAAAATGATTTAAAGACGTGAGATTTTTAATGTCCGAATAACGTTTCTAAGTTGTAACAGTAAGAAATTCAAAACGTAGTGTGGTGCACGTGCGCACACATGTGTGTATGTGTGTGTGTGTGTGTGTGTGTGTGTGTGTGTGAGAGAGAGAGAGAGAGAGAGAGAGAGAGAGAGAGAGAGAGAGATTTTTAATGTCTGAATAACGTTCTCAAGCTGCAATGATAAGGAGTTCAAAATGTGCGCGTGCATGTGTGTGAGAGGGAGAGAGGGAGAGAGATTTTTAATGTCTGAATAACGTTTCAAATGTGCAATAGTGAGAAATTCAGAACGTTGTATGTGTGTCAGGGGCCATAGAAGTTTTGGATCAAGCTGATATTTGTGTTTTCCTTCATCCAGGTCTACATGACCTTATGAATAGGTTGGATGGCAGCTAACCATCATCGTAAGCCCGAGGAAGGTTTCAATGGTAGGTGTTATTATCACCATTGCTTCATGTAGTGTGGTCCACTTAAGCCTTGTTTTGTGGATAAAACCCATACATCACAATGACACCTTTGAGTACCTGCCCATTCTGATCTTAGTACGAGTGAGGTAGTACCCAATCCACATCCATTCCATGCCTTTCCCTCTTACTCTCTACTTCATTGATGTAGGCCCACATTAACTACCTAAGAAATATGACTAAAACTTTCATATAATGGAAAATTGTGACGATGATAAGCAAGCTATTAAATAATCATGCTTATTTAATTATATGACCATCACATTGGTGGACAGTTAATGATGATAAATATTCGATGGATTGAAATCCATCAGAAGAGGGTTGAATAAGACTCTATTGGGTCTGGGTGATTACCTTTCTTTTCAAGAACGGTCAGTTAAGGTCAAATCATGATAAAGAAGTTAGGTATCAAGGGCGATGGCACACCCTATTCCGACAGTCCCCCCTCTGCCATGGTACCTATTCACTAGTGAGTGAGATTTGAATGATAGAGTGACTGTCCTACCCCAATAAGAATATTTTCGGGTACACTTAAGACCCAAACCAGTAGTGAGTAAAATTGGTTAATCATCTAAAATTTAAATGCCTATTTGGAACATGAGATTAAATGGCATTGAATTGCGTTAGGTGGAATTAACGTTATTTTTGCACAATGATCATATGTCTGGAAATACCATGATATTTTGACTATCTGATTCCATATTTGGAATTAAAGTTATCATTTAGAAGAAGAAAAAAACACTATATTAAAGGATTGCTTGGATACATGTAAATAATTTACTTTTTCTACTTACAACAGTAGATAAGTAACTGATTTGAGATCAGTTTGGTTTATGATCAATTATAAGTACCTTTTTTTTTATTTAAAGTTAATCAGTTCAATTTAATAAGTAGAAATCAAGATAAGCTACTTAAGGCATAAACTTATCTTAAGTAACTTATGATCCAAATGCTAACTTGTGTTTGGTGGACCATGGAATTGTAATCAACGGACCAAATTTCACAACTAATGCTAATTACTTGTGTGTGAATGCTGAAAATTAGTACTTACACGATTTTGATTTTTTATTTTTTCGTATGAGCTGACTTGGATTGATGATATAGTAGACTTGGAGTCGTCACTAGTCAACTAGCTCAAAATCGATCAGTTGGCTAAACCCTGCAGAATCTATAAAAGCTAGAGAATCTGGAGACTCTGTTGCTTTAAAGTGACTCCTGATCTGTGACATAGGATTTCGGGTAAGGGACCTCGACTACAAAGAGGGAATGTGTCAGGCACCCTCTTTGCTCATACAGGTTGCTCTCTACTTTGTATGTTCAACATTTTTTCAAGGGATATGATGCTTTTAATATAAATGCGGAAATACTGAAATGCAATTAGGCAAACTTAGATTTCTGATGTGACAGGATCCAGAATTTTGACAAGCCACAGAGCATACGTCCAGAGAGAAACTAGAAAAAGAAAGAGAGGCTAAGAGAAGATGTGATGATGCTAAAATAACATGTGAGAGGACTAGGTAACCATATGTTTCTGATGTGACAGGATCCAGAATTCTGGCAAGTCACAGAGCATACACCCAATGGGAACCTAGAAAAGCAGGGGGTTGAGAATGGAAGTGATAATGCGATTAGTGAAATATAAATGCAAATAATGATGACTTGATCCTTAGCTTGTAACTTGAAGAGGCTTTGGAACTTATAGTCCTAGGTGAGCCTAGGCTCAAAAGTGGTGACCTTAACGGGTTAGGAGGTTAAGAGAGGGCTGGAGGAGGTTGAAGAGGGGGTTAGAAGGGATGAGGGTGTGAAAGCTCAAGCACTCCCTCTCATTATCACTCACTTTACACACACACACACACACACACACACACACACACACACACACACACACACTCTCAACACCCCCCGCCTTGGTGTGTGGAAATGAGAAGAGGAAGGTTGGATGGTTTGGATGGGCTAGATTGGATGATTTGGATGAATGCCTTTGATGGTTTAGGTGACTTTGGTTTGCGATTTTGAATGAGTGATTTTGGATTAGATGGTTCTGGATTAGTAGTTTTGAAAGATGTCTAGACAGGGTTGAATGGTTGGATAGGCTAGAGGGGCTAGGTTAGGCTCAATTGGTTGGGAAAGGTTGGGCTAGGCTAGGCTAGGTTAGGTTGGGTTAGGTTGGGTTAGGCTGGATTGTGTTGGGTGGTTGGGTTAGGAGAGATTGAGTGGCTAGGCTAAGGGTTTAAGGAGAAAAAGGGTGTGAGTGAGCTCTCTCTCTCTCTTTGGTGTGTAGAGAATGAGAGGGAAGACCCTCTTTTATAGCTGGAGAGATGACAAGGGTGTAATTAAAGGTTATGTGAGGGTTAAAAATAACAAATTGAATGTTTTTATTGGCTAAGAGGGGCTTGGTGCTACATGGCATTCCCTGATTTGCTTTGGAAGTGGTAGATAATGTAATTAAGAAGAAATCCAAGGGCATTTTGGGAGGAAAGTTGACTTTTGGATGTGTTCTCCCTTGGATAAACCTCCCCTTGATGCACCTCTTGTATTTGGCTTAAATTTGACTTAAATTTGTTTTGAATTTTTCTTGAATTTGATTTATGGTTTGACTTAGGATTTGACTTAGCTTGGCTTATGATTTGGTTTGGTTTGGACTTAACTTGGCTAATGGCTTAAGTAATGGCTAAGGCTTAGGTATGGCTAAAACTTAGGAATGGCTTAAGTAATGGTTAAGGTTTAGGTGTGGCTAAGGCTTAGGAATGGCTTATATCTTAGGTAATTAGGTAATGGGCACTTACAAATCATCAATGCCTTATCAAGTTGCTAGCCTAGGTAGGGTGTCTACACTGTGTTGTTGCTAATTTAGCCAAACAAGGCCACACGTGTGAACGAGGGCCTATATTAGATTTTCATGTGTGTGTATGATTGCATGGGCATGCCAGAGTCTACTCGACTCAAAGTTTGATTGAATTGTCAGTGCCCCCCACACCGAGATAAACAGATTGGAGACTGGATACGAGATCTAGAGTCCTCTAAAACACAAGTGTGTGCGCTTCGTTCAGGTGATTTGTAAAAGGGTAGGGGCTAGCCATTTTTAATGAGTTTTTTTTCTTCTTTGTGACAATAGATGTGGATCTACGGCTGTAAGGACTTTTTCTTCCACTAGTCTTTAAGTTTTGTATATTTCTTAAATGAACAAGAATGAATAGATAATTGAAATGAAGGCTAAACACTGCCGATTTTATTAATAAAGGGATGGCCCTTTTATAATAGACAAAACACTAAATAATCAAAGAAATAAATGAAAATGAAAGATAAATACCTAATACGCCTATCAGAACAGATGATCAAGGTAAGTGGTCAGCAGGATGCAACTGGTTTCATATGATTAACTAAATCAGAACTTAATTGGTCACGATCCTATAAAATAAGAGTGTGGATATTTAATCTACTTCTAAATATTGTAGCAGGAGGAGCTACTATGAAGTAGTTATTCTAGGCTAGATTAGGCTAGCTAAGATAAATGTGTTTGACATGAGGCCTCGAGCTGTTCTTCATGTGCTCCTTTGATAGCTTGGTCGAGGGGATGAAACTCCTCACTGGATTTCCTTATTGATCATGGATCTTCCATGCTTGCATGTGTGATTTCTGGATAAGGAGATTTCCCTGATGGGCTTAGGATCTCCTAACCAGGAAGGTCTTTGAAGGGTATGAAATCATTGGCCTCAGATTTCCACTCCTTCATAGATGCTCCACTATCGGATTCTTCCACTATGACCGGAACCATTCAGAGAATACCATGCTATTGATATCAAATATGAGTTTAATCACGGCCATGAATCTAAATGACCTTATCAGATCTAGATCACTCAGTTCCTGATGTGGGATTTGTCACCTAATATTATAGCTTAAATCATCAAACCTTATCATTCTTTTTATTTCAATCAATGTACATGGTTGGGCCCAATCTGCTGATATGTCTGTCTCTCCTGACTTGGGCCCATGGTACATCTAGATTTGCTTGAGTATCATCTCGATCAATCTTCGAATATTCGGAACCCTCTCAAATGTTGTAAGTTCTTCAAACATCTCTGGGACAATTTTCCATTTTAAAAGGATTGTGAGAGACGACCTCACTAAGTGTATAATAGCCAGATATGTTATTGTATCCGCTCACTTAGCAAGTCTTTTATAGATGTTGCCTCATTAATTAGCACATTCAATCATGGCAATGTGACATGCAACAACTTGTTCCTTTAAAGGTACACATAAGGGTCTATACCATCGCTTTAATAAGGGAATGCGTAACGTCGAAGGAAGATCAAAAGGAAATCTCTCCGAATGTGATTACAACTTCAACAAACACCAAACACGTAGTGTCACCACGTGATAGTTTCTTACTGGACCATGTTAGGGTGCTGAAATTGGTTGTAAACAACCTATATGCATATGCAACTCGATTGCCATGTGTAAAGGATGATATGGATGGACAGTGTGAATAAAACACATGCATCACTTTGGGGCACATACATGTGGTGGATTTCAAAATCCTCTAGATTTCCCACTACATTTCCTCCTGTGAGACTGGATGATATGATACCTAAATTAATCCAATCCTTCCTATCTTTTTCAAATCCACCTTATATTGGACCAAATGTTATTCCATACCACCTAATTGTATCTTCCTTGACCATTCGAACATTGGATTGTGTCATTTTTTAAAAACCTTAAGAGATAATGTTTTTCATGAACAATTAGTCATAATAATTTAAGTTCATATATGCACGCCAAGGTGTTCCATAATTAGTCCACGCCAATGTGTTCCACAATTAGTCAAGTATCATTTAAGTTAATGCATACCATGTTACTATTTTTAGGTGCCTGCATATAAGGTGCTAAATACCAAATGACCTCCCATTCACCCTTGAGAAATCTCACATTTATAGGAACCTGTTTAACCAAAAGCTCTATGTGCCACGGCAATGTCCTGGGAGTCATCCATCAGTTTCACAAAATCATGTTAGGACTTGAGCTAAAAAAATTAGGCAAATCCGAAAGTCAAGCGAGCCACACCACAACACATTCGAGATGGAATGCCCACCATTGGAACCTTCTTGGGGCTCACTATGATATTTATATGCCATCCAGTTCGCCTATGAGTTCGTTCCCACCAAGGAGGGAAAACACAAATATCAACCTTATATGATAGGCGATAAATCCCCGATACTACTGTTCTTTGTGGTGTGGTTCACTCGAGTTTTAAATCTACTTGATTTTTTATTTCACATCTAGTAAGAGCTTTTACAATGGATTGAAGAAATGAATATAAAAGCATGCAGAGGCTCAATGGTTGACTAAATCGAGGCGGCTTAACTCTTCCAAATCTCACAAGACTCATCCAAGTTAAGTTGACTCGAGCTCGAATGAGCCAGTGGGACTTCCTGGGTCTTTTAACCATGGTAGAGATGGCCCAATCAGGGATTTTAGGTTAAGGAACTATAGTGTCCTTGTGCATCTGTTTGTTGCAAATGTCGCAAGTGAGAGAGCATGATTCATTGATCCAGACCGTTGATCTTATGGTAATGCCGAAAGCTACCCTTAATAGGCAAATATTACCCATCAAATATTTGGCTTTTTTTTCCTAGATAGTTGATCTACCTTTTCTAACCATATATTTGCAGGCCATTGATCAAAGGGTTGTAAACCACTAATTTAGCAGGACACCATCAAAATCAATATAGCCAATGGTATGACCAAGTATACTGGCGTGGCCCACCTAATGAATGGCATGGCCTATTATTTTTTATTTTTATATCAGATGATCATCACAGCGTGGCCCACCTTTGGTGAAGATTAGATATTCTACTTGTGACCGTTCATTATGTTGGGCCCAACCTTTAATGTGGACCGTTTATTATGTAGGGCCCACAAAAACTTGACTAGCCCAAGCCCAGATAAAATATGAAACATTGAACCCCAGACAGACATGCAAAGGCTACTCTGCCTTTCCACTCTCCCTATACGTGCCAACCTTGCACGAGCTTAGGAGATTCTGTTGGTACATGAGGCGGGCCCCACTATTTAGCAGATGATGAACGGTTAAAATAAATCACCAACCGTTGACTGTATTCAAACATAGATAAGTCATGGCTACAAGCATCCATGATGGCATGCTTTCTGTTGCACGTGCGAGATCCTGGCCAGTCATAAGGTGGGCCACTCAGTGAACGTGTCAAATCTCATAGATCATGTTGTTCCACTCATCGTCAAGTCCACACATGTGCATTGGGTACAGGCCACTTTCATTTATTTCTAACCGTCCAATTTTTTGGAAGTAAAGTTCGGACCACCAGATGAGTAGAACAACCTGATTTTGGGCCGAAGCCATGGTCACTCCCGGAACCAGCCGATGAATGGTCTAGATCCCACACGCTTAGTATGCACATGTACAAAAAATCCACCTTCCATGAGCATTTCTCTATCAGAGCACTGTAAGTTATATTGCTTCTAGTTGCATCAGTTCAATTAGACAGTTCCATTTATCAATCTGAACTCTCCATTAAGTTCAGAACACTTTGCATGGGCTACTATGCAAAAATAGAACTGATGGGATGATCCAATCCATCCATGTTTAGCCTTATTTTCTATAGCCGTCCAATTTCCAAGTCACGGATGGGATGGCTATAATGTCCTAACAAAAGTGATTCTTGAGAATCATAATCAATCTATGCTGTGACGTAGGATGCCCTAATTATGATGCTTGCTCATGAACTCATATAATCCAGCGGAGAAATAAAAGACGATAATAATATAAAATCTAGCATCAATCATCATGAACTAAGAAAATCACAAGGAAACATGCAATGGAGCGGGCCATTCATCACAACCATGAAGTATGAGATTCAATTATTGCTATGGTTGGATCCGGCGAGGGATGGAATCTCCCGATCTTGCATGGTCTTAATCCAAATACCTAATGTGAATCACTAGTCCGAGGGATCGAGAGATTTCTCGGATTAGGGATCTTGGAATTTGAGAAATAAGGATTTTGGATCAAATCTCAAATCTAGGCTCTAGAAGTTATGAGAGAATAGAAATTGAGAAAGAGGAAATAACAAGTTTACCTTAGAAAAAGTTGGAGGGGCACAAGAAGAAAAGAGAAGAATGAGATCAAGAAAGAAGAAGAAGCACCATGAGAGAGGGAGAGAGGAAGGAGGCAACCAAATATTTGTTCTTTTTTATTAATCAACAACTAATCTCGTTTTTAGGGCTGAGCCTTTTTAAAAAACCAATAAGAAAACATGAAAATACCAAAATACCTTTAAAAATTAAACAAAAATGAAACTTAAAACAAATTGTGCAAAAGTTCGCGCTCAAGCGTCCGAAGATGTCCAAAAACGTCTAAAAACCTCCTACACATGTGTCCTCCCAATGTGGGGTCTTCAATGTGTCAAATTACGTGTGTAGGGTCTTCAATGCTTCTCAATAGTCGCCTAGCCACAAGGAAGATGCTTGTGGTAGGCGTTTTCTTCGTTGGTAGACTTTAAATAGCTAGATGTTCGCATTATTCTCCTCGTCTAAGAAGAACTCGACTTTGACGAGTTAAAACTCTTATGACGCTCTAGTAAATCTGCGTCAACTCTCTGTAACTCCTCTTCAGTCAACCACGTAGATTCTGACGATGGTATGTTTTTTCATTTGACAAAGTATCTCTGGAAATCTTCATCTCTCGTGAAAACTATCTCTTCATCCACAATTTCCTCTTTGCAAGCAATAGGTGAGGGAAGGAGTAGCATAAGTTGTGAAACAAAATCAGAGAATGGCCATGAAAGGGAAGAGAAATTAATGGTGGGAATAGGGGAAAGGACTAGATCTTTCACATGAAACGTTAGATTAATGCCCATTTCAGGTTGAAGGTCTATCCTATATACGTTGGACCCAATTTTTTATAATACTTTGAATGATCCAGTACTACGCACTTGTAATATCTTAGCGGAACCTTGTGAGAACCGCTCTGGCCTTATCCTCACCATTACAGTCTCCTTCCTGAAAATCTTGTGACCTACGATGATTATTAATTAAAAACTTATAATTATCATTGCTTTGATTAATCCGCTGTCTAATATGTGTATGCAAATCATGGATGTGTCGTGTAAATGCATCGGTTGACTTTGAAGACCTTTGGGTGACAGACATGGGTGAAATTAAAGGACTCTTTGAAAAAGCAACGGACTAGAAATAAGCAAACCTATTAAATAAACAATCCTATAATCTAGAACTTGAAAAATTGAAACAAAAGGACACTTCTCATGGGTGACACATAATTTCTCATTATAAGTATTATAAACAATGATGATTTTCAGGTATCCCAATACTTGAGAACACACACTATTAATACCAAGTCTTGAGCAAATCTTAGCATCAGCCATTATGTTCAAAATGTCATCAAGATGCGGGATAGGGATTCTGACCATCATATCCACCATGAAGTGAATACGTCTCAAGGTGGCATGACACTTGACTAAAGCTTTGTGGACGGCCAGGATATGGCCACATGTGTGTCATATGCCATCATTTTTTTGAAGTGAAAAGGGCAAGCTTGGCACACAAAATAAAACTCCAACTCAAACTTTCCTTATTGAATTCTTCCCCGAGAAGTTTATCAAATTAATGCTGCATTTCTATATTTTCTGCGGGGTTTCGCCTGGTATGGAGGAAAGCTTGGTAGGACCGACTTAGGGACAAGATCGATTGTGTGCTGAATGTCCCATTTGGATGAAAATTTATCTCATAAATCATCTGGTGGGATATCACAAGTCATGTGGGTGTCTACCATCATATCCTCACTAGTCTCCTTTTCAAATTCATTCGTGTGCATTATGGTAAGAGACTTAGATTGAGACTCTACATAACTTAAGTCACACATGACATCTGGAAGTGGTGCGGTTTCAATTTCTTCATCCTTTTCATCACTAGCATACACTTCGTCATTCTCAACGATGATGAGCGATACCTCAATTTCTTCCATTTCCCCACTACTGACGTTAGGCACGTACTCTTCCACTTCATAAACAACCTGATTGGATTCTTCCAACTGGCCATTCACCAAGGTATTATCTCGTTTCCAAGGAAATATAATTGGTGTTAAACACTCAAATTAATCATAAGCTGAGATTTCCTTAATGATGGGTTGGACCACTTTCCAAGAAGGTGGTGGCCATATGGGCTCTCTTTTTAGACGGGAATGCAGGACAACTCTCTTCTGAGCCAAGGGTTTTTTACGGTAAGAGATGGGAAGATATTTTTCTTTCAATCGTTCTTTCATCTCGTCTCATTGTGAGATCGGGGCTCTCCCAACTCTATTAAGTCGTCACTCCAAATCTGTCCAAAACAACTTAGCTTAGCCCTCTAATTTCCACTTGCCAAACCTCACTTGATGGTAATTCGACATATCATACTAATAAAAAAAAAATAGTCCAAGTCTTCAAGCCAATCAATGAATGTTTGTGGGCCCATGTGACTATTAAAATAGACCAACTCATCAGAGTTCGGCTTTCCATTGGGTCTTAATGGCTACACGACAACACTTAATAACCCTGAAGATCTCAAACACCTATACTTCATTCACTACAGGGAGACTCTACAGACTGGGTGACTCACAATATGAATACGATGAATTTAAACTACAATGAACTGATACTAATTAATTCTAGATGATGCGACTCAAATATGAATTTTTTTCAAATTAGGAAACTTTTTAAAATTGGAAAGTTTCTAAATCTGAAAATTCTCCAAATTAGGAAACTTTCTAAAATTGAAAAGTTTCTAAAATTGAAAACTTTCTAAATCTGGAAATTCTCCAAATTAGGAAACTTTCTAAAATTGAAAACTTTCTAAATCTGGAAATTCTCCAAATTAGGAAACTTTTTAAAATTGGAAACTTTCTAAATCTGAAAATTTCCTAAAACAGACCTAAAAATCAAAATCCTAATTTTTTTGATAACTCGATCTAGACAAAACCATGCAAGCCTAATCTCTAATACTAAATTTGACATAGGATGCCCTAATTATGATGCGTGCTCATGAACTCATATAATCCAGCGGAAATAAAAGACAATAATAATATAAAATCTAGAATCAATCATCATGAACTAAGAAAATCACAAGGAAACATTTAATGGAGCGGGCCATTTATCACAACCACGAAGTATGGGATCTAATTATTGCTATGGTTCGATTCGACAAGGGATGGAATCTCCCGATCATGCATGGTCTTAATCCAAATACCCAATGTGAATCACTAATCCGAGGGATCGAGGGATTTCTCGGATTAGGGATCTTGGAATTTGAGAAATAGGAATTTTGGATCAAATCTCAAATCTATGATCTAGAAGTTATGAGAGAATAGAAATAAAGAAAGAGGAAATAACGAGTTTACCTTAGAAGAAGTTGGAGGGGCACAAGAAGAAAAGAGAAGAATGAGATCAAAGAAGAAGAAGAAGCACCATGAGAGAGGGAGAGAGGAAGGAGGCAACCAAATGTTTGTTCTTTTTTATTAATCAACAACTAATCTCATTTTTAGGGCTGAGCCTTTTTAAAAAACCAATAAGAAAACATGAAAATACCAAAATACCCTTAAAAATTAAACAAAAATGAAACTTAAAATAAATTGCGCAAAAGTTCGCTCTTGGGTGCCTGAAGACGTCCAAAAACGTCTAAAATACCTCCTACATATGTGTCCTCCCAATGTGGGGTCTTCAATGTGTCAAATCACCTGTGTAAGGTCTTCAATGCTTCTCAATAGTCGCCTAGCCACAAGGAAGAAGCTTGTGGTGGACGCTTTCTTCGTTGGTAGACTTTAAAGGGCTAGATGTCCACATCATGCTGTCCCTGACTAAATTGTTGATTGGGCTTATTTTTGTGTAAATGATCTTCGCTGAGCCTCAAGTGGGGCCCACCTTGGATGTGTCTCATTCATTATTAAGGGCTGACTTTTGATGTGAACTGTCCTCATGCGTGCTCACCTTGATACGGGTAATCTATCATGTTGGGCCCATTGTCAGTGTTATTATTCTTCATGTGGGGCCCACCTCACCTTTGATGTGGACCGTCCATTATGTAGGCCCCACCTTCGATGTAGGTTGTCCATCATACGGGGCCTATGTTGGATCTGGGCCACTCATCATTAGGGCCCTACCTTTGAAGTGGACAATTCATTATGTGGGCTCACCTTGATGTGGGGCATCCATAATGTGGGGCCAACCTTTGACATGAACCGTCCATCATGTAGGCTCCACCTCTAATGTGGACCACCCATCATGTGGGGCCTCCTTTGATATGAACCATCCATCACATGAATGGTTGGAGAGAGATAAAATGATAAGTTGAAAAGCGAGAAAGCTAAACTTACGGGATAAGTAACTTTCATGGCATAAGTTACTTTTGTAACGGAGCTTGTCAAACTAACTTATGTATATTAGTATCCAAACGGCCCTAAATAGGATGTCTAGGTGTCAAGCCTGGGGTAGGTCTCAGCCTCGATTTTGAACTTCTGTGTTGGTCTGTACGTGGATTCTAGATTTCCTTTAAAACTTCAATTTCGAGTCCTTTGCCTAGAGTAGGTCTGTCTGGACATATTTCTATAGCTTAAGGTTGTACGCTGCTTGTTAAAACTTGCCTGAATAACCCAGGACAAGGGATGTCTAAAGTTTGTTAAAGAATCCATCCAAATAGAGGCAGATAAAAGCAAAATCATATCTTGAAATTTGAGTATAATTAACGTAACCCAATAATAACTGTTAATATAATAGTCCAATGTCTAGATAACACACTATATTGCTTGCTTGTCCGTGGCACGATGTGGCCTAAGATCTGTGGGGCCCACTTCCATGTATGTGTTTTATTCATGCTGTCCGGCCATTTTGTCAGCTCATTTTAGGGCAGGAGCTTAAAAATGAGGCAGATCCAAAGATTAAGTGGACCACAACACAGTGGGACAATGACGCCGACTGTTGAAAACTTCCTAAGGTCCACCGTGATGTTTATTTTCCATCCATCCTGTTCATATGGTCATGCAGACCTGGACAAAGGTAAGCACAAATGTCAGCTTAATCTAAAATTTCTTCGTCCCACACGAAGTTATCAATGGTGGGTGTTTAGTTCCCACTGCTTCATATGGTGTGGTCCACAGTCCACTTGACTTTTGAATTTTGGATCTGCCTCATTTTTGGCATACGCCCTAAAATTAGCGGGAAAAACAGACAAATTGCATAGATAAAATACACACACTACAATGGACCCACAGAAATTGACCAGTGATATCTTCAGCTGCGGTGCTGCAGGCAATCTGCTAGTGCATCACATTCTTCATCAAATTGGGTTTCAAAAAACGGTTGAAAGAGGGGTGCAGATTAGGTAGTGAGGCCCTCACCACCATTAGTGGTGTTGTGGTGAGATTTGATTGGTGGGGTTGCATGTTGCCCAAGATGGTCCTGGCCTTTTTTCAGGTTTTTCAGCAAACGGCCCATTTCTAACAACATATGACCCCAACAATCAAATCTCACGGCATCACTACACCACTGTCGAGGGTAGTGAGGGCCTCATAAGAGTGATTAGCTGCGGCCTCACCTTTACCCAAGACGGTGCAGCCCTATCCATGGGGCCCACCTTGATGTATGCATTTTACATCAGCGTCTAGGAAACAGTGGTGTGGCTCATTAATGGTCAATCACCATTGTTTCCTATAGTATGGCCCACTTAAGATTTGGATCAGCTTCGTTTTTTGGGCTCATGCCGTAAAATGATCTCGCAAAATGGATGGGCACTTTGGATAAAGAATACATACATCAAGTTGGGCCCCACGGTAAGGGCCGCACCGTCTTGGGTGAGGCTGGGCCGCACCCAATCGGCTCCTGGGCCTCACTACCTAATCCGCATCCTTGAAAGAGCATCCTGCTAACAGAGCACTTGCTTTATCCCTCCTAAGAGAGAAGAAGAGTTGTTTAGGTTTTAAATTTAATAAATGGAGTCATAGTTCAATGATCCACACCATTCATTGTCTAATGGCCCATCCACTAGGGTGCCCAAACGGTTCAAATTGGCTTTCACGTATGCTACATATTCAAATTGCCACAATTTTGTGCTGTGTTATGTTGTATTAAGTAGCACATAGGTGTAAGTTTCATGTGGTTGGGTCTAAATATATATTTCCCCATAATGACAATGTCTTCATCTTGTGGGCCCAATTCTCATCCAATCCGTTCATTAGGTGCTTCACCCCAAAATCAGGTGACCCTATAAAAATCATCATAATCTAACATTTAGGTGGCCACCTCGCATGAAAGTTTCAAATGTTGTTTACATTGTTCCCCATGGTGGGGCCCTTTCGAGTTTTGTATCACATATTTTTTTGGGCTGTACACTGAAAATAAGACGGGCCATCAGATGGATGGATTAGATTACATACACATAATAACATGGTGGGGCCTACAACGAGGATTCCTGACCATCTATCTCATCCATCATGCCTACCGTGTTCGTATGCTCTTCGGGCATAGGACAACTGTGGGTGATGAATTGAGACCTTTTTGACTCATCTACAGTTGACGTGTCAAGCTCTGTTGTCATCGAGTTGGACAACGAGAGGGCCCCACATGATGTGTAGTTGGATGATCTAAATAGTTAGTGATTGGGATTTGTACGGCAAAGTTTCTAAGGAATCTATAGTTTTCCAAATAATGCCTCCACTGTTGGAAATCAAGTGGAGGTGCTTTCTGAGTGATGAAATTACAAATATACCCTCATTTAAGTGACGCTGGCCTCACCCAAGACTGCGGCCCTTATCGGTGGGGCCCGCCTTGATGTATGTATTATGTATCCATGTCGTCTATCCAATTTTTTCAGATCATTTTAGGTCATTATCCCAAAAAATGAAAAAGATCTAATTATTAGGTGGACCATACAGTAAGAAAATGTAGTGACCGGCCCTCCTACCATTAAAAAATTCTTAGGACTCACCTTAGTGTTTCCCTAGTGTTTATTGACCATCCAATCTGTTGATAAGGTCACATAAGCCTAGATGAAGGGAAAAATCCACTTGATCCAAAACTTTTGTGGGCCGTTAATTGTCAATCACCACTGTTTCTTTATGGTATGATCCACCTGATAATTGGATATGCTTCATATTTGGGAAAATTCCCTAAAATGGTATGGAAAAACGGATGGATGGCGTGGATATATAATAAATACATCACGGTGGGCCCCATGATAACCCTATGGCAAGGGTCGCACCGTTTTCGGTGAGGCCTTAAACCCATTAAACCTATGCACCATACCAGGGTGATAGCATGAACAAATGCAAACGTCAATCATATCACCAAGTGGGCTATTGAATTGAGATTCCTTTGAGCGGTGTATATTGCTTTTTATTGATTGGCCCAGCTTATAATTGAATCTGCCATATATTTTGTTCATCTTTATAACAGCAATGTTGGTATGCACACATTGGGCAGGTTGGATGTGAGACAATACCACGTGGGACCCAACACTTTCTATATCCAACTTTGTGGTAAAGAAAAAGTAATAATTTCCCCTCTTATAGAACCACTCCTTTAAATTGTGTCACTGTTTCTTTCTTTTTTGGTAAACAAATTGGGGAGAGGCTAGGGCCTGTTTGGAGTGTGGATTTGGAACCCTAAATTCAAAAACCCCTCGATTTAGAACCCTTGGTTGTGTTTGGCACCCTAAAATTGAAATCCCCTATGATCGGAAAGTATGATATTTACAAGGGGCACGGATCAGCTAGTCCATGCCGTCATAAGGGGTGGTTTCAAATCTTTGTGGTCCCCACCATGATGTATGTGTTTTATCCATGCCGTCCATCCATTTTTCCATGTTATTTTAAGATATGAGCCCAAAAATGAGACAGATCCAAATCTTATGTGGACCACACCACAGGAAAATAGAGGGGATTGACACTTACCCTTGAAAACTTTTTGGGGGCCACATAAGTTTGGTATCAAGCTGATATTTGTTTGTCCCTTCATCTAGGTCTATCTGGCCTTATCAAGAGGTTGGATAGCAAATAAACATTACAGTGCGGCCCTAGGAAGATTTTAATAGTGGACGTTCAATCCCCACTATTTTCCTGTGGTGTGGTCCACCTGATATTTGGATATGTCTCATTTTTTGGCTCGTGCCTTAACATAAGATGGAAAAATGGATGGACGGAGTGGATAAAACACATACATCGTGGTGGGGCCCATGGAAAGTTGAAACCACCCCTTATGCTAGTCCCAGTGGGACGCAGATTGCGTCCGACCAGAACTGTGTGGGGACCCAAAATGATGTATCGGTTTGCCCAAGCCGTCCATCTCTCTTATAAGATTATGTTAAGGTATGAGCCTAAAACTGAGTCAGATGCAACGCCTTAGTCGACCACATCAAATAGTAAGCTTGGTCGCATTAAATGTACATATCATATATTCAAGTTGCATTAAATGCAAGAGTTGTCTCTGGTGTGGTCCATAACACCGTTGGATCTTCCTCATTTTTGGGCCTATATCTTAACATGATCTTAGAAATTAAGTGGACGGCATGGATAAACAAATACATCATGGTGGGCCCTTGCACAGATCTGGTTGGACGCTTAAAGGTCCGACAGGGGTCGGATGCAATCCGCGTCCGTCCAGTGGTACTAGCTGATCCACGCCCATTCAGAGGTTTAAATTTAATTACTAAATCAACTTTAATATCTCTAATTAGTATATGTATGTAATGTTCGACACAGTGGTTGTAATAAGCTCATTGAAGTATATACTGTGGCAAAAAATGATGAAATTTCAAGTCTTGGATGGGCCACAAGCACAAAATCACATCCAAGTGACTGACTTATAAATCTTAACTGTTGATTTACATGAACAATGTTTGGATGGCACAAATAATCTTATTAAAGTAATTTTAGTGATGCTGTTGATATCTGATTATTCTAGGATATCATCAGTGGGCCATGTGCCCAATATATTAGTAGCTTAGTGACACACGTTACATATGTGACTCTTTGAAGGATTTTAGATGTAATCCAAGCTTCTACCTTGGATTTCAAACCCCCAGGGATTTCAAACCTCTATTGCTTTATTTGCCAGACGCAAGGGGATTTGAAACCCCCTCAATCCATGGTGCCAAACAGGTTACTATGTTGGAAAATCAAATTATTTAGGGGAGATTAGGTGGCATAAATTAGAAGTAACATCCCATCCGTTAAATATATGGGGTGTTTGAGTATAATTCACCATAATGATTATTTACAGTAGCAGCCCTAAGGTTGAAGTTGATAGTGAATTATTTGTGAAGCTTTGCACTTTGTAAATTACATTAAGACAGTTTTCATATAGAAAAGTCATAAGGCCCACAATGATGCATGTATCTTATCCACACCATCCATATCTGTAGCCAAAAAATGAGGGAGATCTGAAGCTTGAATGGACCACACCATAGGAAATGGTAGGAATTGAACACCCCACCTTGAAAACTTCTTGGGGGCCATAGATGTTTTGGATTAAGCTGATATTTGTAAATACCCTTTATACATGTTAGTGTAATCTTATGAATGAGTTGGATGATGGATTTGCATCACTGTGGGTCCTAAAATGGTTTTAATTTTGAATGATCGATGTCATTAACCACCTTGTTTCCTGCAATGTGGTCCACTTGAGCTTCCACTCACCTCATTTTTTGGTTCATGCCCTAAAATTACATGGTAAAATGGATAGTCGGTGTTGCACACCACGTACATACATCACTTTAAGACCCACGAAACCCATCCATGTTGGATTTCATGCACTTAGACATGTCATTTCCTCTTAAACAAACATTCTTCAAAACACATTATTGGCAATATTTAACCAAATTACATGTGTAATCTAAAAAACAAGCACCCCTGCCCTTAATTTTTTGAACTATATAATATCTAAACAGGTATCCTAATTAGAATTTTTTCAAAAATCTATGGTCCCATGTCTTTTGAAAAAAAAAGAAAAAAAAAACTTGATAAAGTTGAAGGTACATCTATAGTACTGCCCATCAGATCAATGGTACACATGGCAATCTTTGATTAGAACAGTGATCAAGTGGACCACGGAATCGTGCATTGTGGTCAAAAGGTATTATCAATCAATCTTACTGCTGATTTTTTTTTTTCGCTTGACTTTTTCTAGTGGTCCATTTGCATAAAATGATATGACAGCTGGACTTGTCGGATAGTGCACAATCTTTTGGATGTGGATTGTGTGCATTTGGTGGCTAACCAGATGAATATGAATAGTAACCAATAAAATTCTAATGGCCTAAGTAGAGATGGTAGAAATGGGCTTAAGACCATCCATGGCCCGCATCTCTCCCTAAGGAGAACAGACCACCTTTTCTATAGTAAGCTAAGTTAATCAAAAGAAGATATGAGATATTTAGTGAGTGCGTCCCACATGATTTTTTTTTCTTCGCCTTTTTTTTTCTTCAATTTGCTTTCAAGATTTGAATTTTAATTTCAAGGAGGATTGAAATGTAGGAGAGATGGACACGATAAGGATCAAGTCTTACTTATGTCACTATCATATCTCTTCCTTTACAAAAAGGTGAGGTATTCTCTTGTAATCATACTTCAATAGAGGAAAAAAAAACTAATATCCATCTGCTTTCCTCTAAATGATATGAATCATTGAATGTTGGAAGCTGTCTTATTTGTAGAATTAAATGAAGGAAATTTTACAAAATAGTACCTAATACCTTATTTACATCCTGGTGCCTTTTCAAATTATTTTTTAATTAAACTACCTCTTTAATGAAGTTATTGTCAAGGGTACCTTCTGTTAGTTTTTCTTAACTTTCATTATATTTTTTCCTAAAATTATAAAAATGCCAACCAAACCATGAGGTTGCTTAAGAAAATTTAAAAAGTTTTTCTTAACTTTCATTATCTTTTCCTAAAATGATTAAAATATCAACCAATCAATGAGGTTGCTTAATAAAATTTAAAAAGTATTTAGATGTAAATATCATTGATGTTGTGTAATTATAAAAACATACTTAAAAGGGTAAAAAAAATTCAAGAGTTTTTCTTGGAGGCAGATTGTATAGTGACATGGCTACTGGACGTGGGCTCCACCATGATGTATGTGTTTTATCCATGGCGTTCATCTATTTTTCAATATCATTTTAGGGCATTAGCCTAAAAATGAGACAGATCCAAATCTAGAGTAGACCATACTATAAGAAACAGTGGTGATTGAATGCCCACCATTAAAAACTTCCTAGTGCTCACCATAATGTTTATTTTCCATCCAACCTGTTGATTAGGTCACATAGAAAGCACAGATATTAGCTTCATCCAAAACTTTTGTGGCCCCCAAAGAAGTTTTTAATAGTGGGCATTCAATCATCACTTTTTCCTACGGTGTGGTCCACCTCAGATATAGATGTACATTATTTTCAGGCTCATGCCATAAGATGATCTAAAAAAATGGATGGATGACTTGGATGAAATACATACATCATAGTGGGGCCTACAAAGCACCGTATGCAATCCACATTCAAGTTAAAAGGCTCTGTTGCCTCTCCAGAGGGTGTGACTTAGCTGGGACTCAGGGACAGCCATGTGGGTTGTACCCTGGCTGCAGGGGCCACCTACATGTATGTATTGTATATCTATGCCATCCATCCATTTTTCTGCCATGACTCAAAATTGAAGCAGACAAAAATCTCAAGTGGACTACACCATAGGAAACGCTGGTCATTGAATGCCCACCATTAAAAACTTCCAAGAGCCCACTGTAATATTTATTTGTCATCTAACCTCTTGATAAGGTAACACAGACTTAAATGAAGTGCAAACACAAATACCGGCTTATCCAAAACTTTCGGTGGTCCACAAAAAGTTTTTAATAGCCAATCACCATTGTTTCCTATGTTGCCAGAGATTAGTTTTTGTTTTATATTTGGGCTCATGGCATAAAATGAATCGGGAAAAATGGATGGATGGTGTAGATATGTAATGTATATATCAAGATGGGCCCACGATTAGGGTACCACCCACAGCTAGTTTCAAGTCTTCGCCAAGGTGCATCCCTGATCATGGGCCCGCCTTGATTATGTATTATATATCCACACCGTTCATCTGTTTCGCCAACTCTATTTAAGGTACCATCCTTAAAATTAATCAGATCCAAATATCAGGTGAACCATACCATAGGAAACTGTGCCAATTGATCATCCACCATTAAAAGCTTAATAGGGCCCACCATAATGCACACCATAATGTTTATTTGCCATCCAACCTGTAGTCTGCAGGTAAGGAGGCATAGACCTGGATAAAGGGCAAAAGCAAATATAGGCTTAATCCAAAACTTTTGTAGCCCAAAGGAAGTTTTTAATGGTGGGCATTCAATCACACTATTTTCTGCACTGTGGTCCACCTGAGATTTGGATCTGCCTCAATTTTGGATTATGCTCTAAAATGAGCTGGAAAAATGGATTGACGGCATGGATATGCAATAAATACATTAAGGTGGGCACCACGTTCAGGGCTCCATCGTGTTGGGCGAGGTCAGGGCCTTCCCTGATCCAGAAACCTTTCACTTGCTGCAGTAGCCGTTTAACCTGGATACGGTGCTGTGGGCCCCACCATAATTTAAGTATTTTATCCATGCCATCCATCCATTTTTTCAGATCATCTTATAGCAGGAGCCCGAAAATGGCACATATTCAAATCTCACGTGGACCACACCATAAAAAATAGTAGTGATTGAGCACCCACAATTTAAAAAACTTCTTAGGGGGCCAAAGAAGTTTTAGATGAGGCTGATACCTATGTTTTCCCTTCTTCCAGATCTATATGACCTAATCAACAGGTTGGATGGAAAATAAACATTATGGTGGGCATTAGGGTGTTCTCTGGGAAGTTTTTAATGGTGGTGTCCGTTCATCACTGTTTCTTATGGTGGGCCTACTGTGATGTTTGTGAGAAATCACCCTGTCCATCCATTTTTCCATATCAAATATTGGCACATGGGCCCAAAATTAAGGCGGATAAAAAACTCAAGTGGGCCGTGTGATCGGAAAAAATGGATAGGGAAATGCCTACCATTGAAGTCTCCTTGGGTCGACTTTGATGTCCATTTGCGATCCATACCATTCATAAGGTCATTCCTACTTGGATGAACTGAAAACACAAATATTAACCTCATCCAAAACAAATGTAGCCCCAAGAACCTCATTATTTACTATCGTGCGGCCCACTTAAGTTTAGGATCTTCATCTTTTTTGGGCCCACGTCTTAACATGATCTGGTTAAACAGATGGACAGAGTTGATTTCTTAAGCTACTCCAATGGGCATTTTTGTCATTTGGGGGAAAATATAACCAAAGTTAACTAAAACTAATGGAAGCTACCCCTTTTACAAAACTTGATTATTGCGGCAGCTTAATCAAAACATAATTTAAAAAGGTATTGAGATGCAAATACTATATTAACGAGGTACTATTTTGTAAAATTTACTTAAATGAATGATTATATCTTCTCAGCTACCGTGGTAGTTAGGAGGACTACTAGATGTAGACCGTCCATTTTAGATTTTGTACCAGGTCCGAAGATCATGTAAATACCATCTTCCCGTGGGCCCACCAATCTGGGCCACTCAACAAAATGGACCATTAAAAAAAGATATGATTCATGATCGGTGTTCAATCAATGCACATGTATGTTGTTCCTACCGGTAATGGTCTAGATAATCAAGGGATGCGATGATCTAGACCATTGATCAAGTGAGCTACTGCATGGATCAATTATGGGCAAAAATTACAGCGATTTCGCCAACTCTACAGCTCAGATGATGTGGGTTTACGTGGACCACAGCTTTAACAGTTACTTTAATAGGACATGTATTGGATAGACGAGACAATTAACTAACCATGACTTTTTAGTACACGAACTATTTATGTGATGGCCCACCAGAATAGCTACCATCACCACATGTTTGCCACATGTGCCATAAATGCTTCATGGACCATGAAGAGGGCTGTTAATGGGTACTAAGACTTGTCTGTACCCAACGGGCCCAACCTGATTTTAATGGCTGTGGGTCCCATTTTGTGGATCTATTAAGAAATTGGTTTGAGTTGGGGTTTCTCCTTTTGGAGGCCATTCAATTCCAGTAGGATTTAGGTCTTGTCAATCCACTAGGACCCCATTAAGATTGGGATAGAGAGAGGGACTCCAATCCAACTAGTTGGACCACAAAGTATGATCCACCCACCAAATAGCTTCCACCCTATTAAGTGCAAGAAACATCCAACCCTTCCAATAGATTGGCTCCACCCTGAACATCACCTAAAGGAAATATCAGCCCTATTTATTCATCAGGTGGACCGCACCATAAAAAATATCTATCCATTGATAAATAGCGAAATACAAGTTTGCTCCACTTGATGAGCGGATGTTATTGATTTTCGCATAAGGTGGTCTTTATCATAGGGCCATCCTATTGGACGGGTTGGATGTTGCAGGCACATAAAAGGTTTTAAGTTATCTGCTAGGGAGACCGTAACTTATAGTCCAACTAGTTGGACTTGGGGCCTTCTCGTACACACAGAGTATTTGTCTATTATTCAAGCAGCAGAATAAATTTCCTGGCCTACCATGCATGTGTGGCGTGTGTCAAAGTGGCACATGTGCTGCAATTTAAGTTCATCCATCAAGTGGGCCCGATCATATAAATGCTCTTATTTGACCGAAACTCAACCAGACCCGTTGATGGTGGTACTAAATAGTAGCTTTATGCCCGGCACCGATTGGGTACTATCCTCACTGAGACCTAGCTAGAGACCACTGTCATGTTAAGAGCTCTGTGGGGCCCACTGTGATGTATGTGTTTTATCCACGCCGTCCACTCATTTTGACTGATCATTTTAAGGCATGACCCAAAAAGGTGTCAAATTGAAGGCTTAAGTGGACCACACCACAGGAAGCAATGGGGATTGAAAGCTTGCAGTTGAAAACTTCGCACAAAAGTTTTGGATCAAGCTGATATTTATGTTTTCCCTTCATGCAAGTCCATGTGACCTTTGTGTCTCACCTGCTAGCACAGCTGGAAGACACCTAGGCGTTTCAATAGCAGGTCTTATGTTCCAGTGCTAAGGAGACACACTAACCCCACTGTTGGGTGGGTGCATCGTGTGGCTAACCAAGTGGGTGCGTTGCCCAGCTAGCGGGTGGGTGCGTTGCATGAGTAACTTTAAAAAAGAAAAGGAAAAAAGTCCATGTGACCTTTAGGTCATGAACCCAAAAGGGAGGCATATTTAAGGCTCAAGTGGACCACACCACACCAAGCAATGGGAATTGAAAGCTTCCAGTTGAAAATGTCTTGAGGGCACAAAAGTTTTGGACCAAGCTTATATTTATGCTTTACCTATATACAAGTCTATGTGACCTTATGAAAAGGTTGGATAGCAAATAAACATTACCGTACGGCCCTAAGAAGTTTTCAATGGTAGGAATTCAATCCCCACTACTTCCTGTGGTATGGTTCGCTTGTGCCTTTAATAGGTATGGTTCACTTGTGCCTTTAATATGCCTCTTTTTTGGGCTCATACCCTAAAATGATCCATCAAAATAGATGGATGACATGTATAAAACATATACATCACAATGGGCCCACAAATGGCCTAATAGGACCATACGTCTCTAGCAAGGTCCCCATGGAGGCAGTACTTAGTTCGCATCCCTTAATGCTTAGCTCCCTTTATACTAGCTTTCCTTTGTTGTACCAAAAGTCCTTACAATTTGAATATAAAAACCAAAAAGTTAAGATTCATGCCCTTAGAATAGGTTACAAATGTAAATGTGATCCAACATAGTCCCCACAGTAATAACTGTCACGTACATACCACAGGCAGGCCGTTCATCATGGTTGCCACAAATGTAAACATGCCTCCTTAAAATTAAAAATTAAGGGTGCAAAGTTCCATACAAAGGTGGGCCCATCCATGTTGTTGTTGGGCTTGACAAAGGAAAAGTTCTCAACTTGAAGACATTTGAAAATGCTCATGCAAGCATCCATATTACACATTACATGGATTTGATTCAGCTTGATATCCTTGTCTCTTGACATCTCAAGGTTTATTAGCTAATGTCTTCAAGCAACCAAACCTAAGACTTTCATTAGGTGGTAGGTTTGAAGGTTGGGTTGGGTTGGGTTGGGTTGGGTTGGGTCGGGTCGGGTCGGGTCGGTGCTCAACCCTAACCCAACCCAAGGTTACTATACCTCAACCCTAACCCAATCCAACCCAACCTTGAGTTGTGAATTCTCAACCAAGGCAGGCTCGGTCGGGTTGATCGGGATGGTCGAATTGATACATGCTAATATTTTTATTATTACATTAATATATTATGTTTCAACAAACGTCTTATTTTTTGTACCTATGGCTTTATTAATTATATCTGTAGTTATTTATTGTAAAGAACTTCACTTTTTCTAAACAAACAAGCTAATATATAAGATAACTACTTTTTTAACACTCAAACATATCAAATTTCAAATATTATAAGTTTACTTACTAAAGTAATATAAACTAATAAGTTTACTTAATTAAAGTATAATAAAATTTAAGTAACTTGTATATAAATCAGGATCGGGTTCAGGTTCGGGTTGGGTTAGGCAACCCGAGACCTCAACCCATGCCCGACCCAAGCTTTATTGAGTTGGTGCTTGCATAACCCAAGCTCGAGATTAGATCCAATATTTTCTGCTCAAGCCCAACCCAATGTCAGATCGATCAGGTTGAACCCGCTCGACTTTTATCCTTAATAGGTGGACCCCATGTGATAAATGGTTTGGATGATTTAACCATTGAATCTTTAGATTGAGCATACCGTTGGGCCTTACTACTATTATGATTGATTTAGTTACATAATTGAGTGGTGTGCTTGGACTTTGTTACGTATCCACAATATTTCAATTGGACGTGAACTTTATTTAGTGTGAAGACTCCTAAGAGAGTATTGTGATGGGTTGAGCTACTCCAGATCCCTCTCCTATGAATACATGTTTTGATCTCCACACCCATATATATAGAAAATGGTGTAAGAAGTGGAAGGCCAAATTCATCGATTTACATCTAAACAATCTATTGCAATTAAGGTACGCATGTAAAATTCAATTATTATGTTTTATAATCTCCATAATTGATGTATAGAAGATCATACATGTCGCAATATAGTTTTACACAAAATTGATTACATCACAACATTTTTGGCAGGTTTCTTATGGCTCAACTGTCAAGCATCCGATCATATATGGGATCCTTTAGCATTTAAATGAGGATGAATCTTAGGGAGTGTTTGGATGTATGAGATTGTATCGCATTGTGCTGTATATGAGGTGTGATTATCCCTATAGAGTATTATCAGTGTATTATGAGGTACTGTCTTCATGAATGGTATATTATGGTAATGGTCCACTTGGGTAGCATATTGGAATATGTAAATCCAACGCACGTTTAGGTTTTGATGTATTCGGTGAATGTAAGAGAAGTAAATAATGTTCATGTGTTGACTAATTTCAATGGTCCATACAATAAGTCAACATTTATTTTACGGAGTGGCCCTTTATAAATTACAATAGCGTTATAACCGAAAGAGAAGACTTAGTATTAATAATCTAAGAGTGATTGATAGAGTAGATGGGCCCTATTTGGATTCTCCGGGTCTCACATATCTTCAGTGCAAGTCGCGAAAACAACTATCTCCATTACGCAATGGAGCATCCTAATTCTGTGGCGGTCACGAATTAAGGACAAAGTGGCATCTGAACAATTATGTATGGGCCCCACCACAATATAAATGGAGCACACCACTTGGATACACCTACGACTGAACTGTGACCATTAAAAGATATAGTGGGCTAACTGTAACGGAGATTTTTCATCAAACTACTTTATAAGGTCATATACATATTATTGAAGGGTCACGGTAAGTATGAGCTTCATCCATATGTTATGGGACCACACAAGTGTTGGCATGTGGCCATGCATTATTAACGTTTTTCATTGTTGTGGTGTGGATCATGAAATGGATAATGTCGAATAAATGCATATTCTTAATGACTTTGATCAGCAATATTAACATAGTACTGACCACCAACAATAAAGCTTACATCTTACATTGCTTCATTCAAACATATATCCACGTTCACGTATATATATAATTTACCAAAAGAGAGAAAAAGGTAAAAAAAAAAAAAGAAAAGAAAAGAAAAGGCAAAAGTCTGTTCATAATCATTTTTCATTAAAAAATTCAAAAAATGGACCAACCATAGTCCCATTTTAAGTACCAAGACTTGTACCAACATATCTATAAGAAGACAAAGTAGAATGCCATGCAAAATAAAAATGTTCTAATGAAGAAACGAATCAGTCACTCCACTCCAGACATCATTATCAGGAATTGGTGTGCTTCACTTGGTTCACTAGAAGCGACATTGCTGGAGGAGGTGGAAGCACCGATTGCCGCTAGTGTTCCAAAATCTTGGTGGGGTAATCGTGGCTGTAGGGACAGTGTACAAAAGACAAAGATTACTGCGGAAGGTATAACAACATATCTATGCCTCGTGCTACGATTTGAATGACTTATACTTGCAACCAAATAACTCTTTAACCTATACTCTTTCTAGTTATCATAAAGTCCTAAGATCCTGCCCACAAAAACAATATACTATTTACCTATCTCTGAAACTTGCAATACAATTTGGATGAGATAAACATTAGAGGAGAGATAATAATCACACTATTTAGCACAAATATTAACAGATAATGAATTAGGCTAGGTATAAATACTAGATAATGTTATAAAAATGATATGTGGATATATTTATACGACCAATGAGTCAACTCCGTATGCAGATAACTTGCATATAGTTTAATTTATTAGTAGAGTTAAAAACCTGCTATAACAATAACAAATTTATGCAACCTATATGTTTCAACAGTTAAAAAAAATCGATCCACTCAAGTGCGGTATGAGTATGCATGCAAATATGTGACAAAAAAAGAGAGAAATGTATAGTGACCTTAATCAACCCATATAGCATTTAGACATGGCATACCACATGTAACATACAAAAAGTCACATGTGTGAGCTGTTAGTGCTCCTCTATAGTCAACATTGACCTCATTTGACTTGATTTTTAAGATTAGAATTAACTCTGGTCTAATAGGAGAGTTCTAAATAACTTGTGCATCTATTAGACTTTCTATCGTGACGCAGTAGAGTATGAGTATTTATCCATTATTAATATTTACATATTAAAACTATTCCAAAAACTTTTTAAAAAAAAGTTTTCTTTATCCATCAGTACTACGGAAGTTTGATTTACTACTCTTGCATGAATACATAAGTTAGGATTCCATCACCATAGCAATCCATGATAGCCTAATCGCACCATCATCACGTAAGAAGAGTTTTGTTGCAGTCATATACTCCCTTCCGGCATGCCCTCAAGCTCTTATACGATAGCAACAATATGGGCAATTTAGGTCATTTATGAATCTTTCTCTAGAAATTTTGTCATTTTAGCCATAGCTTTAGCAATAATGTTGTCCTTACCAGTTCACATTGTGTCACATAGTCGTCCTGCCTTACCCTTTTTATGGAAGTTTACTATGCTACGCATAGTCTTAAAAAGTATTGTTCGGACACATCAGGCTACAGTGCGTATCATTCAAAGCAGATGTTCTTTTAAATAAGCAATGCATTTCTGGACTGTCATCCCATAATTATCCGTGTCGAGACGAATTACCTCCTCAAACTGTTGTTCCAAATTTACATAATAATCGTCATATTCTCGTGCGCGATGTCTATTAAGTAAGGGGAGATAGTATCCTGTCTGAAATTGCCTACCATTAGCTTGATCGTTTCCACATATCATAGCTAAGTCATTATACTTAGGAATGAGCTTTCCGCTTAACTTATCAACTCCTAGATGAGACTAATTTTAAACATACAAATAGTTAGATAAATACGTACATATGTTAAATAAGAAATATAAATTTATTTGTCCTACAAACTATACCAAATTTACAAGTTACTTTTGTAACTACTTGCACGTAAGCACCTTGCACCAAATTTACAAGTTACTTTTGTAACTTCATTCGTTATAACTATGATTGTAAGAACTGGGCTCCACTCAAAGTCGCTTGCCGATAGCATGTCTTTCAGTAGGTTATACGTCTTTTTTAAAGTTCACATAAGGTTGAAGGTAAATGTTGTTCATATATCTACTACTAAAATATACTTAATTAAGTAAAAAATAGTTTACAAACCATTCGTGCATTGTTTTGAAAAGAAGTTTCACTCTTATAATCTTATTAAGTTAATGTAAAAAAATTCATCTCTGTGTTCGGGGATTAGTATTCGCCCACATTTTGTCTACCATTTCATCTCTTTTTCGAGCCCATACATTTCTTTCTACTTGTGTTACATCTATAAGCATTCGACCTTCATCGACTTGGTTGACCTCAATTAGAGAATGATTTATATCTTCGGAGATGTCTACACAATCAATCTCGTTGTCCTCCATTTTTCTATTGTTATATACATGTATGAAATTATGAAGTACACAACATATAATTACAATTTTTACCCACATATCAAACTTAAACTGTGATGCAATATGCAAGATGGAGAATTGAGCCTTAAGGACACCAAAGTAGCGTTTAATTACGTTTCACAACTGTGCATGTCAATAATTAAACAATTCCTTATTCTATAGGTTATGACTTGTCTGGTATTCTTATAAGTGGTAATGAACACCTTTGTATAGTGCCATGAATCCAGAAAAATGTGCATAATCAGCATTAACAATATAATTTATTTTTATAATTGTCCATAGTATTAACGAAAGCTATAAATTTACATAAAATTACACTTTAAAAGCCTTATGTGACAATAGTTCTTACCGTGTGGTACTAAAAATGAGTAAGGTTTACAAATAAGTGTATCTCGTAGAACATGTTTATCCGATGTTGAGCCTTCCCAACTAGCTAAGACATGAATCTCAAGTCAAAAGTACATGCGGTAAGTATATTATGCGATATTACACCCTTCTTATTACGAAAATTTCTACTAAAGAATTTTAGAAAGTGGGCGGAAATATGAGCCCCATCTAGGGCTCCAATATAGTCCTATATATAATGTTAATTTCTATTTAACAATTGAATGGATAACAAATTATAAGAAAAGTGAGAAGATGAAAAATGCAACAGTTTATTAATTACCTCAAAGTAAGCACTATAATTTAGATTGTCAGTAATTTCAGAAGGTGTATGTAAGCCCAAATCGATAAAATTAGGGTAAAAAGAACATATTTTATTTAAGACTATTAAAGTGGCGACTGACTGTCTCACTTGACCAAATAAATCGATGGCCGATGACACAGTTTTTGACATTATAACCAAGTGTGTGTAAGAAAAAACTACTTGTTCCTCCAAACCCACTATTCTTATATCATTTAGGACATTATTTTCTTTCAACAATGAACATAATAAAAAATGTATCCTTAGACATTCTCAGCTGTGCAAGACATTCAATATCCGATTTGTTTATAATTCCCTTTATAAACCTGCTTCATTTAAGCTCTCATCGTCATGACGGTTTCCTTGTCATGTACAGTCGGTAATATTCTACAGCATATATCACTGAATATGTGGCTACCATAACAACACAAATTGTAGCCTTACTCTTAATGTCTTCCTTTCATTTTCCATCGTCACTCGCAGATTATGCGAAATATTAATATCAATATGTAAGTTTATATCATAGGAAAATATAATTAAAATTATCAACGTTAAACCTCTTAATAAGGTACATATGTATAAGTGTCTTATGTATAATTGACAAGTATAGATTTCTATCCAAGTAGGTGCACTTTGAAGTTTCATGTGTTGCCTAAGAGTACAATCTTTATAAATATGAACTATTTTGATTATACGTTCAGCATAATATTCAGGGGAAGAGAAACTTTTTGTTCCCATTTTGACAAAACGTTAGAAATATACCTATTTATAATGAATTTTAGCAATGAAGAATCAAATAACACAGAGTTCAATAGAAATGTTAATCACAACACCTTACGATTCAAATAAACAGAGTTCAATAGAAATGGTACATATAGAAGCAATCTTGCAGCGGTACTCATATTTAGTCGGTGATGATCGTGTAAGAACGATGTCAGAAACAAATAGTGAATGTAAGCGTTCCTATTATTGCATGGGAACAATATTCAAATGTGTGAGTCATGCATCCTTGAGCATTGAGTAAAAATACATATGCAGACATAAAAGAAATGTAAAAGTATAAATAGATGAATTTCTGTTATAGAAAGTATATGAGGAAGACAAGAAAAGAAAATTTATTACAGAAAATTCTGTTGCATGCTACATGCTTAATTGAATCAATTACAGTGAATTCGGCTAATAGAAGCAGGATTTCACTCATGTATCCTACATTCCCCAACATGCAATCGAATGTGGGATATATCTGAAGTCGGTGGCATAGCCGTAGATGGAAAGAGGTCGATCACCGTCTCTCTCGTAAGATAACTGATCCAAATCCACAGACTTATCGAGAATCTTCAACCAATCTTCCTTGATTTGTCAAGGGGCACTCGAAGAACATGAGTAAACAGAGTATAAACTCAGAGAAATTGTATTAAAATTCAACAATTTGTCCTCTACCACGAAAATAAGCATGCTTAAATAGTTTAGAAATCAACCAAAACCCTAAAAATGAGATTAAGAAGAATTTTAATAAAAACGAAAAGCAATAGTTCAAAAACAAAAATCTCACGCATAATCTGTGCCGCCATCGACCTGTTAAGCAAGGGTCATCGATCGGTCAGAGATGCTCACCCATTGTCCAGAGAGCTTGACACTCCCTGCTTGGAAATTCGATCGGTCACTCAACCAGTCGGGCGATTAGTCGTGGCTGGCTTAGACAGTCCAGAGGGTTGGGCTGCATTTCCCCGTAAATTCGACCAGTCGAACGACCGATTGGCAGATGGTGTTGACTTGGGAATTTTGTGATTCTTCAACTCCATCTTTAGGCTCTTCTTTTGTTTCTTCTTTGGTCCACCTTCTCCATGTAGAGCTGAGCCACCCCCTCTACATCAGTTCCTCCTCCCTCGAAAGAACTCAACCTTAAGTTCGCATTTACCTCCAGTTCACGATACTCGAACAAATCGGTGATGTTGAAAGTGCGTGAGATCTCGAAGTCCTCGAGGAGGTCAACTACATAGGTATTGTCATTGATCTTCTGCAGTATTGGCACGGGTCCAACCTTCTTGTACTTGAGCTTGTTGTACGTGCCAGTAGGGAAGCGCTCCTTGCGCAAATGGACCATCATTTGGTCTACGACCTCGAAGACTCTAGCGCGACGATGCTTGTCCGTGTCTTCCTTGTATTTCCTATTTGACTCCAGCATCTTATTTCAAACTTCTGCATGTATCTCAACGATCATCTCTGTTATGTTCTTTGCAACCATGCTCCCTCCAGGGACCTTGGGCAAAGGAACCAAATCGAGCATGTGAGGAATTGGTCCATTGACAATCTGAAACGATGACTTCCCTGTGGAGCAATTCACCATGTTGTTGAAGGCGAACTCTGCTTGTGATAGGGCCAAGTCCCATTGCTTTGACTTATCTCCGAAAATGCATTAGACGAGTTTGTCCAATGTTCTATTCACTACTTTAGTCTGTCCATTAGTCTGGGGATGATACGCACTACTAAACTGAAGTTGTGTATCAAATCGACTCCACAAAGTCCGCCAAAAGTGACTCACGAACTTCGTATCATAATCGAAGGTGATATTTTTGGGGATTCCATGCAACCTCACAATTTTTTTGAAGAAGAGGTTGGCTATACTAGTCGCATCATAAGTCCTCTTGCAATGGATGAAGTGAGCCATCTTTGAGAACCTGTCTACCATTAAAAACACGAAGTCCATGCCGCTTTGTGTTCGTGGGAGACCTAGAATGAAATCCATGTAAATGTCCTCTCAAAGGTCTTTTGGTACTAGCAATGGAGTGTAAAGGCCTGTCTTATGAGAATGTCCCTTGGGGGACTGTCAAATATGGCATCGCTGAACCATCTGCCCCATGTCACCGCCTAAGTGAGGCCAATAATAATGTTCTTCAACTAAAGCTTTCATCTTGTCACAACCCAAGTGATCTCCAAGTCCACCCCCGAGAAGCTCAAGAATAATTTTCTCTCGTATGGAGTACTGCGGGATGCACAATCGATTTTTTGTAAAACAGGAAATCATTTTGAATGTAGAAATCACCCGTTCGCCCTTCTTTGCTTGTTAACCAAACATCCTTGAACTTGTCATCTTCAACGTATAGCTCCTTAAGGCAGTCAAACCCGACAACCTTGGTACTCATAGTGACGATAAGGGTAGCTCAGCGACTTAATGTGTCAGCAACCTTGTTTTGTTGGTCAGACTTATACTTCAACATGAACATGAATTCCTGCAAAAAGGAAATCCATCTGACATGTATACGACTAACATTAGTTTGGTTATTAATAAATTTCAAGGCTTGATGATTGGTGTAAAGGATAAATTCCTTTTGGATAAGATAATGTCGCTAATGTTGGAGAGCTTGTACTATGCGTACAACTCTATCTCATAAGTGGACTACTTCTTTTGGGCTTCACTGAGCTTCTTGCTATAGAAGGCGACGAGCCTGCCTTCTTGAGATAGTACTACTCTAATGCCCATATAGGACGCATCATAGTCCACTTTAAAAACTTTCTCAAAGTTTGGTAGAACTAGGATTGGAGTAGATGACAACTTTTGCTTAATTTCAGTAAAACTACGGTCAGCTTCTTCCATCCACTGAAACGGCCATTTCTTCATACAATCCATGATCGGCGCAACGATCATACTGAAGTTCCTGACAAAGTGATGATAGAATGTGGCCAACCCATGAACCTCATGGATGTTGGCGGGAGTAGGCCACTCACGGACGACCCTCACTTTGTCTTCATCAACCTGAATACCGGTGGATGACACCAAAAACACCAAAAACATAAGATGATCTATAAGGAAACTGCACTTCTTTGGGTTCAGATACAATTTGTTTTTCTATAACACTTGAGGAACTTGTCTAAGGTGCTCAACATGTTCCGAGTCATTCTGACTGCATATCAATATGTCGTCGAAGTAAACCACAACGAGCTTGCCTATGAACGATTTCGAAACTTGGTTCATGATGTGCATAAAGGTACTTAGGTCGTTCGATAACCCAAACGGCATAACCAGCCATTCATATAACTCGTCCTTCGTTTTAAAAGCTTTCTTCCGTTCATCATCTAGGTGGAGACAAATTTTATTATACCTGTTGCATAAGTACTTCTTAAAAAACACCTTAGACCCCTCCAGCATATCAAGCATATCATTAAGCCGAGGTATGAAAAATCTGTACTTGATGGTGATTTTGTTAATAACCCTGTTATCAACACACATATGCCAACTTCCATCCTTCTTGAGCGTCAATAAGGCTGGCATTTCACAATGGCTCATACTTTCTCTGACAAACCCCTTTCTCAACAATTTTTCCACTTGACCTCGGAGGATTTCACTTTCCTTTGGGCTCAATCGGTAATGCGGCCGATTCAGTAAGCTAGCACCTGCGATAAATTCGATGTGGTGCTGAATATCCCACACTAGAGGTACGCCATACGGAAGGTCTTCGGGCCATATTTCTCGAAATTCATTCAATAGTGGTTAGAGGGTGGGAGGAATAATCATATCCCTTGGATCATCACCTTGGACCATCACCTTGGACTACTATGGCGTAAATCTCGTACGACTCCTTAGACTCTTCAAATAATTTTCTTATGGCTAGGAGAGAACTCTCCTCCACTTTGGAAGTCTCGGGGCGACTCTCCAGTGCCATAGGAGTTAGAATATACTTCCTCCCATCTTTGATAAATGTATAGGTGTTGTCTCTTCCTCAATGGGTTGTATCTTGATCCGATTGCCATGGACGATCAAGAAATATATGACATGTCTCCATCTCCATAATGTCACATAATATTTCATTCTTATAGCTCCTACTAATAGAGAGAAATAGATGAGACTTTGTTCTATTACCTTAGTGTCGCCGACCTTCTTAATCCAACCAATGAAATACGGGGTTGGATGCTTGGTTGTCGACAATTTAAGGTTGTCCACCATAAGCCTGGACACTATGTTCTTGCTACTCTCACTGTCAATGATGACGTTGCACACCTTTCCATTTACAGTGCAACGAGGTGCGAAAGATGTTGTGGCGTTGAGGGTGTGCTTCTTGCCTGAGAGTGTAACATAGTCGCCTCACGACCAAAGACTCACGTCGGTCCCCGGCTAACCAATATGTACATTCCTAGTCTTCTTCGATGGTCCTTTCAAACTCTTCATTCACGGGCTCTCTTTCCGCATATTCTTCTTCAACCTCCCCTTCATTAGTGGTTAGATTGGCAGTGGGGAGCTGGGGGCATACATTAGACAAGTGGCCCAGTTGCACAACGGAAACAATTCCCTAGCATAGGTCAAGCGTACAGATTCGACGCTCAGCTCAGGCCCGTTGACGTAGGGATGCCCATTTGTGGCCTGGATGGACCGCTCCCCGCATTGTGGCTTACGGTCGGTGGGGGTTGAGCATGCCCACCAACAGGTTCTTTTCCCCTAGACAGGGTCATATCTTGGACGAGATCGGTCGTAGAGGTATGGGTCGATGGATAGGGCCGCGCAGGAACCCTCGTGAGTTGGGCCTCTACTCGGGTGGCAAATTATGTTACTTCTGCCATCGTCCAAACTGGATATAACTGCACGCGATCCTGGATCGTAGTCCACAAACCGCCAATGAACCTAGCAGTCTTCTGCGACTCCGTCTCTAATAACTCATTCCACGTCGTTAAACAATCAAACTCAATTTGATATTCTGCGACAGTATAGTTGCCCTGTCGATAATTCTGGTATTGCTAAAACAATACCTAATCATAGTCACGGGGTAAAAATCTAGACTTTAACATTCACTTCATTCGGGGTCATGTTCGAATTGACAACTTATTCTCACTAGCACGGGTGAACTGTAATTGTTCGCACCATGCAGAGGTTCCAGATTTTAGTTTATATGCAACAAGCTTAACTACTTTATCTTCTGGAATACCCATGTAATCGAAATATCTCTCCACTTCCACCAACCAATCAAGGAAATCTTCAATGCCTAATAAACCATTAAAGCTAGGAAGATCACCTTTAGCTCGAGAAGTCTCTGTTAGCATGATCCGTGTGTCCATCTCCTTGTGCAACTCTTTGTGCAATAACTCCTTCGTGTTCCTCATCACTAAGGTCTTAAGTCGCCAGGGTTAGCCCTGCGAACTTCTAGCAGTTGTGCTTGACAAAAAACATGATTGTCTTGCACAACAATCGTCGGTGGTCGCCCAGGGCTCTGGGGTGTGATAATACCTTGTAATTAGGTCGAGAGTTGCCTGTAGCCCTTGCATGGACAATTGATTCGCCTCTTGCATTGCCTCGATCTTTTCTGCGAGAAGTTCAAACACTTGAGCAACGTCAACAGGGTTGTTGTGTGGTCGTTGTTAGAAGTCATCTTCTTGAGGTTGTTCTTTGCTCTTATACCAACTTGGCATAGCCGTAGATGGAATGAGGTCGATCACCGTTTCTCTCATAGGATAACTGATCCGAATCCACGGACCTA
Organism: Liriodendron chinense; assembly: GCA_003013855.2. Lineage (NCBI taxonomy): Eukaryota > Viridiplantae > Streptophyta > Magnoliopsida > Magnoliales > Magnoliaceae > Liriodendron > Liriodendron chinense. The sequence continues at coordinate 2,424,485 of ML058459.1, forward strand.
ACGGGAATCCTCAACCGATCTTGCTTGATTTCTCAAGGGGCACTAGAAGAACATGAGTAAACAGATTATAAACTTAGGGAAATTGTATTAAAATTAAACAACATGTCATCTACCACAAAATAAGCATGCTTAAATAGTTTAGCAATCAACTAAAAACCTAAAAAGTGAGATTAGGAAGAATCCTAATAAAAAACAGAAAACAATAGTTCAAAAATGATAATGTCGCGTGCAATCTGTGCCGCCATCGACCGGTTGGAAATGCTCAACCACTGTCTAGAGAGCTCGACACTCCTTGCTTGGAAATTCGATCGGTCCGGCGATCGGTCATGGTTGGCCCAGACAGTTTAGATGTTGGGTTGCATTTTCCCGTAAATTCGACTGGTTGGACGATCGATCGTCAGAAGTAGTCGATTAGTCGGACGACTAGTTGGTAGATGGTGTCGACTTTGAGATTTTGTAAGCTCCATCTTTTGGCTCTTCCTTTATTCCTTCTTTTGGTCCACCTTCATCATATAGAGCTGAGCAACCTCCTCTAAATTAGTTGGATCTAAGGGGGTTATAATAATCGGTTCCATATGTTAAAGGAAGAACGATGGGCACCTCCCTTGAGAGCATACAACTTGGATAAAACTGGATGCATCATGTGAACCCACATACATGTCATCACAAATACCTTTTTTCGATAGGGTAACTGTTGATGGCCATCAGCCCCGTCTGTTGAAGGGAGCACAGTGAGCACCTCCCTTGAGAGCATGTAATTCGGATGGATCTGCAATTGGAAGAAACCCGCATGCATGCTATTACAAATGCCTATTTTAGTAGGGTTATTGCAAACTACCATTTGCCCCATCCGTCGACGGAAGTACAATGTGTGTGTGTGTGTGTGTGTGTGTGTGTGTGTGTGTATAACATCTCTGAAACTCGCATGCACGTTATTACATGTGCCTATATCGACATGGTTATTGTGCACATTCATCGGCCCCATCCGTCGAAGATGGCACAATCGGCACTAGTGCTGGGCATCAAGTTGAGTGCAACTGAGTTAGGGCTAACCTGACGGGACCTGATTTTTGGGATAACACTATATTCCACCATCCAAAATAGGACCTTAGGTTATGTTTGGGATCAATGAAACAAAAATCTGAATTTGGTAAATTTATAAACTTGTCAAATTCATAAATTTACTTTGGATTTGACAAACTTCAAAGTCCACTCAAATCAAGATATAAACCTACGTAAAATGGATTGCATCCTGCATCCACTTGCCATTAATCGGACTAGGCAAGGCTCTGTGAGGTCCACCATGATGTATGGAGACCCACTTCAGTCATTGACGGCATGGATAAAACCCATATATCATGGTGGATTGGATCATGTCTATAACGGTTGAAACACAAAACGTTTACCATTGAGCCATGCCTTGAGACCCACCACCTAGACAACGGATAAGATTTGAATTCATGTGCCAAAAAATGCTGCATTCATTATAACAAAATTTGAAAAAGGCTCCTTGTCATTTTCCTACCAATTAACTTAGCACACTCCTTCCATTTTATAGGTAAGCCAAACCATTGGACTTGATCGGAAGGTGAGGAATGGTACAACTCCCTTGGATGTTGGTGACTTTTCATCTCATTCCCAAACACATCCATGTCATCGTCATTTAATAATAAAAAAATAAAAAATCATTAGAGCTATTTTTTTTTAATTATTTATTTTTCTAAACAAGGTCACCTGCCCACCGAAAAATTCGCCAGCCGATTGACCGTGATGTGGGCACAGATATATCTCTGTGCCTGGGGCTGTGTGTGGGGGCCTTCGATGTGATAAATCCAATCCGTCCATCTGTTTTGAAAGACCATAATAGAACATGATTTAAAAAAATAGGCAGATCCAAAACTCATATGGGCTATACCACACAAAACAGTGGGGATTCAATGCCTGGTAGTGACAAAAGTTTTGTATCAAGATGACATTTGTTCCTATAGTTTATCTGAGTGGTAATAGTTCTATGAACGGTTTGGATGGAATATAAACATCATGGTCAGCTCCGGGAAGGTTTCAACGGTGAAGATTGATGTTCCCACTGTTTTTTTGTGTGGACCACCTGATTTTTGGATCTGCTTGATTTTTAAAATCCAATTCTACTGTGGTCTTTCAAAACAGATGGACAGACTGGATTTATCACTTCCATCTCCGTAAACCCCACACTCTACCAAAAAATTCACCATTATTTTCTTCCAAAATATCTCAACAATCCGCATGAAAAGGTCACCGGGCGAACGAAGTTGCTTACGTGACATTTGTACAAACAGAGGGTACGTTGAGCTCGGAATAGTTCCTACCCGAGCCTATCCCGAGCGGTTGCTGATTTCCAGCGAAAGCCTTGCGCATGAAGGTCCTACGTTGGGAACCAAGGTGGGGCTACAGTGGTGTTTTTTTGATAAATCCACCTCATCCATCCGTTTTGGGAGCTCATTTTAGTACATGAGAACAAAAATGAACCGGATCCAAGAATCAAGTAGGCCGAAAACGTGAGGATTGAACGTCCACAGTTGAAATATTTGTGGAGCCACAAGAGTTTCGAATCAGAATAATTTTCGTGTTTCCAGTTCATCCCAATAGTAGTGACGTTATGAACAGTATGGATGTCATATAAACATCAATGTGGACCCTAGGGAGGTTTCAACGGTAGTAATTTACCTAACCACCTTTTCCTTTAGTGAGGTCCACTTGAGTCTTGGATCCGGTTTATTTTTGTTACAAGTGATAAAATGAGCTCCCAAAACAGATGGACGGGTTGGATTTATCAAAACAATATTACTGTGGGTCCCACCTTGTTCCAGCGAAGAAACTTAGCAGGAAAATGACAGGCACGACGTCGCACATACGTGTCACATTGGTACCGGTGAGGGCATTGGAAGAGACCTGCCACGTCAGCAAGCCTGACATAATCGTGACACGCCTCCTCCCCCCCAATGCCCACACGCCACGTACTAGCCTCCTGTCCTGCGGGAGACAGCCTCGGGTAGTACCTAATCCACGCTCGGGTACGTTGGCCTGATGTCGATGAAACGACTTAGGTGCTACCAGGTGGGCCAATTCATGTGGGAAGTCCCATCATCAAAACCGTCCAAATTGCATATGGGGTCCACTGCAGTGTGGATATGCCATCAAGTCTACTCATTTGACCTATAATACCGTAGAAATGATTTTACACTGGTTAGTGTAGTGTGGCCCACCTAACTTTTGGATTTGAATCCACGGTGAAAATACGGAGACGCAGATGATGGACAGAGTAAATCTTGTGCTTTTTCGTCCTACGTCCAGCGAGTGCAGGTACTGCTTCCGGCTTGCCTGCTGGAAATCAGGCGAGTGCAGTCCCTGGTTAAAGCATTAAAGCCAATCTACTCAATTGGTGGGCCATAGCTATGCGTTAAAGTTGGACCGTCTAGTGTCCAGTGATTCCAACGGTGTGGCCTACCTAATGAGATGACCGGCTTATCTTTTGCCTGGTGATCTTCATGGCGGGCCCCACCGTTTGAATGCTACTCATGAGGTGCTACTCAGCCGGTGCTCTGTGGGCCCCACTATGATGTATGTGTTTTATCCCTGCCGTCTATCCATTTTATCCTATCATTTTAGGCCATGAGCTAAAAAAAAAGTAGATTCACATTGCGGGTGGACCACACCACAGGAGACAGTTGTGATTGAATGTCTGCCATTAAAAACTTCTTGAGGGCTGTTGAAGTTTTGGATCAAGTTGATATTTGTATTGTCCCTTCATCCCGGTTTATTTGACGTAATCAATGGGTTAGATGGCAAATATACATTACAGTGGGACTTGAGAAGTTTTTAATGGTGGTCTTTCAATCACCATTGTTTTCCTGTGGTGTGGTCCACCTGAAATTTGTTCCTGCCTCATTTTTGGGCTGTGCATGTAAGATAATGATCCAAAATGGTTGGACGGTGTGGATAAAACACATACATCATTTTGAGGCCCAAAGAGCACCGTCCAGTAGTGACGTAGCTGCTGCGAGTGTCAGTATGCAATCCGCGTCCCTCCACCCCTATCCGCTGATGCTAACCGATTATTCTGTTTGTGACAGAGTGCATTCACGTTAAGGCCTACAATCTACGGTTCAGATGAACCGGGCCCACATGCGGAATCATGCACGAGCCTGGCCTGTGAGCTCAAGACATGATTCGATCCTCTACTCATTCTCTGAGGCCAGGAACCACCTCGGGCCTGATAGGGCCCACCAGAAAATTACTCAACTCACCAAATGCAGGATAGTCCGGCCCAGATGCAGCAAACAACACCTCGAGGCTCAGCTCGACCAGGTCAGGCCAGCACGGTACCTGTTACCAGATGAACGAACCAGATCCCACGCACGTGTCCATCATGGACACGAGCGGGTAGAAGTGGGATAGGCGAGGCAAGTCGCGCGAATCCGAGTCTGGAAGTAGGTCCGTATTTCCAAAGGACAAAAGTATCCCTGTCCACCGCACGTTACCTCATGTCCCATCCATGTATTTTGCTTTCGCAGCAGATGTGAGATACGTGGCAAGATCCGACAGGTCTGCCCAATCATTACGTGGCAGCTTGAACGACGGACACGCACTAACGCCAGGAAGCTGACAGCCATGGGCAAGCTAAGTGGGACCCACATCAGACAGCCATTCCAGTCACCTTTGCTCCCCTAGCCGATTAAAACACGAGAAATTCTCAGCGCGCTCGCTCGAGTGCACACGCCTCGCAAGCGGGAAAGATATGTACACGTGTGTGACATCGGATCCGTTCTTCAGGTGATCATCACTGTGGATAAGTTACTTATAAAAGATCATGAAAATACCACCATCAGGTGGGCCAGACGAACGGTCAATGGAAATTGACCAACGAAGCTCGAACGATGATCAGATGGGCCTGGTATCGGATACGTAGTGGGGATCAGATGATCAAACACGTGGTAACAGCTACCACGTGTCAGTTGATCACACGTACAAAGTGCAGGGGAGCGAGTGGACACGTGTCTTAAATCATCAAACTCCCGCTTATATCCCAGGGATAGAAATGAACCGACTCTGCTGCTGCCGGCGTATCCGTACGGATGGTGATGTGCAGTGGGGGGAAGGAAGGCAGCATTGGGAGAAGTGGGTCCCACCTAGGAGCCAATTATTACCGATCGCACGAACGTGTGTGGGTCCCACTAAAGGGGGAGGCAGGTGGGACCAACCCCCCGCCGGGCGCCGTCAGTCCCACCTATCTCTCTCCAATGGAATAAAAGGGAGAAAAAAGAGGAAATCTGTTTTGGTTTGTTGGCCCCTTTAGGAAGGAGAAGGAAGGGTTTCTCAGCCCATCTCTTTCCAAACGCTTGCAATTCAGCTCCAATCTCTTGAATTTCGGAAAATCAGGTCCCTCGTCTCCTCTCTCTCTCTCTCTCTCTCTCTCTCTCTTTTCATGGCCTTTTCTTTTTTGGTTTCTATCAGTTTCTCTTTTGTCTATTTCAGCATCCTCTTTTTCTAGATCTCCCTTCAGCTCTTGTGGGTTTTCTTTGAATTTCTTTATTGCGTTTTTTATTTTTCAATTTTTTTTGGCTTTCACTGCTTCTCTTTCTATGTTGGGGCGGTTCTCTTTGAAGAGGAATATTTATTATTATTATTATTATTATTATTTTGTTTTGTTGTTGTATGGAATTGATATTTACACCCACCCTCCTTAGTTTCTTCACACCCATTTCTCATTTTGGGGGTTCAAATAGTACGAAAGTGTACTATTTCAACTCCCAAAATGGGGAAATGGATGTAAAGAAGTATATGAGTGTGGGTGTAAATGGTTGCTCCTTTCATCAAACGAGAAGCGTATCAATCCATTTTGAATGATAGCTGAAAGAAAAAAAAATGATTATTAGGTCGTGTTAATTTCATTTGTGTTATAAATTTTTCTTAATTTAGGTACTGTTTTGTTCTCTAAGTCAGAGTCTGCCGAAAGTATTTGATACTTGCGGTGGCTGCCTTTTGTGTAGACTTATTTTCCAAGGCTTGTTTGTTTTTTAACTGCGAATTGTTTCAAATTCAGTTGTGGAAGTTGTTCTGTTTTCATTGTATTGATCTCTCTCTGTGCGCATGCGCGTTTAAGGTATGAATTTCTTGGTGATGATTGATAGATCATGCGTAGGTTCAAGGTATGGATTTCTTGGTGATGATTGATAGATCGTGTGTGGGTTCAAGGTATGGATTTCTTGGTGATGATTGTTAGATCATGCGTGGGTTCAATCTCCTATGGCTGAGATTAGTTATCTTCTCCCTTATAAGATTGGATGACTTGGCGTAACAATGTTGCTTTGAGATCAGCGAGTAGTAAGGGCTTGTATGGAATTACTACCAATCGACATTTATGGATGGTTTATGCAAAACCCATTGATTTGGTGTTTGCGGTGGAGTGTGGTGTGAAACTGCCCTAGGTGTGATTCTGTTTTTCCACCCCCCCCCCCCCCGGAATGGAAGCATATGTCCACTGTGAAAAGATGGAATGCCCAAATGGGCCCGAAAGAAGTGAGGTCAGAAGACCCACTATGGTTTTTGAGTTCAAAAGGTGTTCTAAATCCAGAGAAGGTATGAGTATTTCCTCATTGATAGTCTCAGAATATCAGTATTTCCTCATTGATAGTCTCAGAATATCTAGAACATATATAGAAACTGGTAGTAGGATTGGTGTTTTAAATTGGCAAAACAAACAGCGAGATTGGTCGGGTTGTTTATATCCATGACTTTTCATCGTCATCATCTCATCCTTTCTCCTAGCATTTCTTGATTGGCTTTTAAATGGTAGATCGGCAGAAGTTTTACGAACTGCTGCTCACCAACAATCAACCTTCGTCTAGCCTACCATGGTAGAGGTTTGCAATGAATCACTGACATGCCAACATGGTCCCCCTTAGTCAAGGACTGAAAGCCGACTTTGGTGTACTGTATCACCACCAAAACAAGGTCATATTGGCCCATATTAGGCCATTTTGTGCCGATATGTGCTGATATAGCTGTATCATTCATGGAAGAAATTGGTTTGTATCGGGTGAGACACACTAGTTTTGGAGCCTATGAGTCGCTCATACAAAGCCCAAACGCTACTTGAGTTAGCTTACCAACCACTGATTTAAATATTGGTATCGATGCATGTGTCGCACCCTTGTAATGTGGAAATCGCACGGGAAATATCTCATGTATCATGGAATGCATCGCTGTTTTTCGAAAACGTTGGGAAATTGATCGAGTTTTTCAATAAAACTTCAAGGGATGTTGAACAAGATATTATCACACACTTAGAACTGAAAAGATCGCAAAAAACAAGTATAGGGTCCTAAACCATGCGTTATTTGACATAAGTGATGCAATTATATCTGAAATGAGTTCATTGAATGTATATAATATTTCGATAATGCATATAATTTGTAAACACATTATATGTATTAATTAGTTGCACTATCTTCCCTACAATATACATTGCATTTATTTTAAAATTATTTTTATAGGTATTTAATTAAATTTATTTTTGAAAATAAATAAATGAGTTTGTGTGCTAAACTCCTTGGGGCTATGAGCAAGGTTTCATGTGGATCTGTTGAGTACATGTTCTCAGAACTTGTGTCTGATTAAAAGGTAAGGTGGCAGGAAAGTAATGCAATTCCACATCCTGATCTAGAAAACACGATAAAATTGCAATAATACAACCATAATAACTTCAATTCTTCTAGGTATTTAAGAGAGGAGTATACAGAAAATTATATTAACAACATAATGTACTATTGAAGATGAAATCAGACTAGAAGCATAAAGATTTGAGTACATACCACTTCTGATTGATTAGTCCATCTCTAGGTGCTCTGATTTTTCTCTAATCAATCTAATAATCTGTAATAAAATGAGAAAATAATAGTAAATAATGATAAATATCCACAAAAGGTCCTAGGGAGTTGCACCAAAACCAAAAGGTTCTAGAAGAATCATTCTTGTACGGCCTTGAATCCCTTCCCATTAGTCAAAGAAACTCAAAATTTAATTCATAAAAGGGCATCATCATCATCATCATCATCATCATCATCATCGTTGTAATCATAATATCTCTATAATAAACCCATTTGTATGGATATTTAGCCAAGTTGTAAAGTCTCCTACCAAAAATGAAAGAAGCCTATTGTTGGATATTTAGCCAAGTTGTAAAGTCTCCTACCAAAAATGAAAGAAGCCTATTGTTGGACCACATGAATTGATCACCCAGTTTGTCTCAATTTGTTAAATAATGATAAATATCCACAAAAGGCCCTAGGGAGTCGCACCAAAAGGTTCTAGAAGAGTCATTCTTCTATGGTCTTTAATCCCTTCTCAGGAGAAAAAAAACTCAAAATTTAATTCATAAAAAAGGTCTCATCATCGTCATCGTCGTCGTCATTGTCATAATCATAATATCTCTATAATAAACCCATTTGTATGGATTTATAGCCAAGTTGTAAAGTCTCCTACCAAAAATGAAAGAAGCCTATTGTTGGACCACATGAATAGATCACAACTAATTGAAGCCAGAATGCATAAAACTCTTATTTATCAACTGTATAAGGTATATAAAGAAACCATATGGTTGTGTATGAGTCCAAAAATAGCAATAACTGATTTCTTTTTGGGCCCAAAAGAGCATCCAGTTGGACCTGTGGGCCCCATGGTCTGACCAGGTGGTTTTTCTTGCTAGTAGAGTTACTCAGTGGGCCCCACAGATTGATTGTACTGTTGGATGGACCATCTGGTTGGAGAAATTAAAGAATGTCATGGAGGTTGGATGGACCACCCTATATGTCAATTAAAGAGTGTGTGGAAGAAATTGGAGGGAGACTTGTTCTGATCATTTCTTTCTATAGGAATCTCATGTACTAGATTTGCATGTTGGAAACAATTTGGGTTCTTTTGGTGGATGGTGAATTTTCTCCACTAGGAAATCTTTTGTAAGTTGCTTGTCCCTGATTCTTTAGGGCTTGTTTGATTTTCCAAATTTGGTGTAAATACCCTGTAAATGGGTAATAATTATTTTGTAAGTATTTACAACATCCTTCCCAATGCATGATTTGACGTCCCACTTTTTAGGCGCTAAAACCGAGGATGCTGCAAAATGTTTGTGGGGCCCACCATGATGTATGTCACTTATCCAACCATCCATCCGTTATGCCAGCTGAATTTATGGCATGAGCTAAAAAATGAGGCAGATCTAAAGCACAAGTGGAACGCACCACATGAAAAAAGGAAACGAACACCTACCGTTAAAAACTTCTTGGGGTCACTGTTCCTTTGGTGTGGGCCACTTGAGTGTTGGATCTGCCTCATTTTTTGGCTAATGCCTAAAAATGTTATGGTAAAATGGATGGACATAATGGATATGTCATATACATTGCGGTGGGGCCCACACATTTAAACCAGTCCTTTGGACCGGTTTTTGAAGTAGTAATTCTGATGGATTTTCAAACAGGGTGAAAGAGTGATAATTACCCATTTATAGGGTATTTACTAGGGATTTGAAAAATTAAACAGGCCCTTAGAGAAAGCCCCGCATTGTGAAGCCTGTAATCCTTTTCTTCCCCAATGAGTAGCAATTTTATGTCGGACGAGCTCAGAAGATACAATTTTAATTTTGGATCATCTTAAAAATTGTAACTTTTCCCTTCCTAACATTCGTTTTGTGTTGGAGGGAGGAAGAGTCAGTCACCCTTGTTTCATTCTCTGTGGTCTTCTTCTTCAACCTTCTCGGAGTATCCTCTGTGTTGCCTTAAATTAGTTATGGAGCTGGTAGGAGGTTGGTTTGTTGGTGCAGTTAAACAAAGAGGAAGGTTGTTATGGAGTTTAATTTCTGTTTCCATAATGTGGATTCCATGGAAAGAGAGGAACAATTGGATCTTCAATAATTTGTTATCTTTGGAGAAAGTGGACATGTAGGGGTTTCTTTCTCATTCACTCTAATTTCATGAGGAACATTTGGTCTTTCTTCTTCAACCTTTTTGGTTTCTTGGTTGTTACGCAAATTAGTTTATAACTTGGTAGAAGGTTGGTTTGCTGGTCCAGTTTAACTTGGATCTGGGTTCACCTTCTGTTGCCATAATGTCAATTCCATGGAAAGAATGGAAAACTTGGATCTTCTGTAACTCATCATCTTTGGAGGATAAGGCAAAAGGGAAAGACCAAAGTTACTTTTATTGAGTTGGTGCCTAGCATATGAGAAAATTAAGGGTGCCTCAATTGCATATTTTTAAGGAGATTGGAAACCATCAATTGAGGTGGGTAGGAGTCTACCAAAAAAGTAAGCTAGGTGAGGTTGAGAATCCTATAATTCCTCAGGAAAAACTTGGTAAAAGATTTCTGGTTTGAGAAAGGATTGATGCTCTGTCAGGATGTGACCTCTCATACACTTGTGCACCACTATTGTACCCGTGCCACATATTCGTGTTAATCTAGACCATCCAAATCCTGGGACTTACTATAGGTCGACCGAAGACCTAAACTTGGGTGTAACCTCCACTTAATGGACGTGTTTTCCATTGAACATGGATTGTGGACCTTTTTTTATTTTAACCATCTGTTTGATGAACGCCACCAACCAGACGTTATGATCATCTGTCGAACTTGTTTTCAAGGAGGAAAATCTGGACGTGTTCAAGGAACTTATTGTCATTTTGATTGAATTGTTTATAGCCAATGTGGGGTAGGAATGAGGATGCTAAGGTTTGGAAGTGGATGTGTTGGATGTATGAAGAATTGGCACATCTTTTGCTCACTGCTTGGCCACAAGATATATTTGGGGCTACTTCTAATGCTCCTTGGTGTTGATTTGGTTTTCCAGAGGAAGTTGGGGGATTTCTTGCAAAGTTGGTGTTGGGTCCCTTTTAAGAAGGGAGGGAGGATTTTGTGGTTCATGATTCCCTTTGCTTTATGTTGGGAGGTGTGGAAGTAGATGAATAGTTGGATTTTTAAGAATAAGTCGTCAATGGTTTTGTTTTTTGTTTTTTGTTTTTGGGAACAATTAAGTAATCGATGGTTGACAAGGTCATTGAAATGATCAAGTCTAATGTGCACTAATGGGCCTCATGTCATACCAAGTTTCTTGGGTGATGCGAAAAATATTCGTAAAGATTCCTTTTGGTGGCTTGAAGCTCCATGATGATTTCCTTGAAAATGAAAAGCAATTGGAAAATTTGCTGACGAGGGTTGGGAAATTGAATTTTGATGGTTCCTTGCATGGCATGTCAGCACCAGGTGGCATGGGAAGAATGCTTAGGGATGATAAAGGCAATGTCAATTAATCCCTTTTTGGTCCTTGTGCCCGGGTAGACCAATCTTGCGGAGGCTCTTGTTCTTAGGGAATGGCTATATGTGAGAGAGTATTGTGGTGCCATGATTGTTGAGGGGATTTCAAAAATATGATTACTTCAGCCTCTTCCAATCGGTTGGGGCGATGATTGCAGGTTGAAAGAGTTTTACATGGGCCTTTTGACGAGGTACCGATTATTGTCCCGGATGAACATTTTGTCTGTGAATTGGCAATCAAATGACTGATTCTTTCAGCAAGGGACGGTGAGAGCTAGGAGACTCATTTCCTCTTCATTGATTTGGTCTCCTCCTCATTGTAGCCAACTCATCACTGCCTCAGCCTTGCACAGGCTATTCGAGGTCAGTTCATTGTGTCAATGGATTCTTGGATTCTTTTTTTTATTTTTATTTTTTTCATCCCATGTAAAGCTATGCTCTTCAGTTAAAAAGGAGGCCTCACAAAATTTTGGTCAAATTTCTTGCTTTAAGATTAAGGAAGGTGCTCCACAGTATATGTTAAAAATGTAGGTGGCTTTTTTATGTGAGACAAATCCTAGATGGGGCCCTTCCCTTGTTGCTCATATTGTATTAACTCAAGATATAGAAATGGAAAAAACCGGAATTATCTGCAAGCTTGATATGGAAAAAGCATATGATCATGTGACTTAGACATTTATGGAATACATGCTGGGAAGGATGGGGTTTTGAGCTAGAGGAGCTGGTTGGAGGAATGTGTCAAATATAATCACTTCTCAATGTTAGTGAAAGGATCTCCCAAAGGTGTTTTCATTTGTCCCCTCTTCTTTTTGTTGTGATCTCGTCTTTAGTTTGCTGATGCCGATGTAGCCAGCTGCATAGGAGTTTCTTACTTGAGGAAGATAGTGAAATGTTTCTAAACCATGTTAGGTTAGAAACTTAATGTTCAAAATGTTCAAAAAATTGAAACCTTGGGATCTGGATAGGAGAGGAAGGAGTCGTAGAGCTAGCATGTGTCTTTGTATGCAAGGCGAGAAAGCTGCCACCTACTTATTTTGGGTTACCTCTATCTATGGGGAAGCCATGAAATGGCTGTGGTATTTGAAGTAAATATTTATCCCTTGGGCGGTTGGCTAACTCTCACTAAAGTGGCATTAGTCAGACCAATTTATTTCATGTCGCTTTTGTAATGTTCGATGAGAATCATGACAGGCTGGAGAGGTTGCAAATCTCTGGAGGGGATGAGGGGAAAAGCATAAATTTCATCTTATGGCTTGGAAGAAAATTGTAAGCCTTACGCCATGTTAGGAAACCATGGATTCCATGCCAAACAATGGAAAAGGAAAAGGGTTTTCCTTTGATGTGATGATTTGTGTTGCTTGGATGGCCGGAGGGGATGAGAGGAAAAGCATAAATTTCATCTTATGGCTTGGAAGAAAATTGTAAGCCTTACGCCATTTTGGGAAACCATGGATTCCATGCCAAACAATGGAAAAGGAAAAGGGTTTTCCTTTGATGTGATGATTTGCGTTGTTTGGATGGTGGATTCCACCTAGTAATCATTACACTCTTCCATAATTTGGATTCTTGGCACAAGAAACTATGTGAGTATTGTGAGAGGAATATGAGATTACCACTTCCTATTGCCTCTCAAAATAAAAATAAAAATAAATAAATAAATAAATAAAAGAATCTGGTTGCTATCCAAAATAGGAATTCAAAATTGGAATCCATGTTTATCTTTCAAAAAAAAAAAACAAAAAACAAATGGAATCCACATTTTAGCTGTTCTTATGGAAATCATCATTGTATAATTATTGTTTTTTCTTTCTTTTCCCTTGGATTCCACATATCCAAATATGCCCTTAGATTCAAGGAGTGGGTATTAGAAAGCTTGAAGTTATGAGTCAAGCTTTGATGGGAAGAGGTATGGAGATGAAGAAGTTTTATGGAGATAAATCATCTCTTACAAATATGGTTTGAGGTAGGATTGAGGTTTTAAATACTGGTATGATGGGTGTATCGGCCAGCCCATTGACCGATATGATATGGGCCCATATAGCCTGTATCAACTGGAATTTTTTTTTTGTCCCCAAAAATAAAAAAAATTGTTGAAAAAATTGGAAAGCTTAAAATCTATGCTTTCTTGGTCTTGGATATGTATTTGATAGGGTAATGGGCCATTCTTTAGTAAGAATGTTGTTTCTGGAGAAGTCTATTTAAAGTTGAGTGACTCATTCTTTGACTCTTAGATTCTTTTTTTTTTTAGTCATGCAACACACCCACCCTGTTAGCTGTGCAACGCACCCACACGGTTAGTCACATGATGCACCCACCCACCAGTGGGGTTAGTGTGTCTCCTTAGCATTCGAACCTGAGACTTGTTGTTGAAACGCCTAGGCGTCTCCAGCTGGGCTAGCAGGCGTCTTCCTTAGCATTCGAACCTTTGACTCTTAGATTCATGATATTATGATATAATGTCAAGTGTTTAAGTGTGTAATATACTTTTATACTCATCTAGGTATCTAGCAGTTAACAAATAGCAATTAGCATCTTCAATTCTTCATTTTGTATATACTAAAGTAGTCTAAATTGCTAATGTCATGGCTTGGCATGGGGTGGACGTTGCCATGGAGACGAACGCTTCATGGAGGTTATGTTTACTAGTGGGCCTTTGGGCGATTTGGGAAGAAAGATACGGGAGGTGTTTTTGTAATGTATCCCATAATGTTGATTGGGTGATAGGGAGAGTGGGGGGTTTTGTTTCTGAATGGGGCTTTTGTAATGGTGGGGTGAATTTATCCTTGTTGCCTTCGTGATGAGGCAGGGTGTATTGTTTTTTTTTGTTTTTGCTTGTGGTCCCTTTGTGTTCTTTGCCGCCTTTTGACACTTGTCTATAATTTTTTTGTTATTTCTCTTTAAAAAAGAAGAAGAAGCTAATGTAGTCTATTTAATTTCACAAATCACAATACAACTCACATGACAAGAGTGTAAGCCAGAAATACATATGGTCATATACCCATTACGTGGTCATCAGTCTACAGTCATATGTCTCATACGTTGTCAAATCTACATGGATGCTCTAGGGGGTTCTGTCTCCATATCCGCACTGACAATACCGAGGAGGATAGGTCAGTGAATGGTTGTTTGCTTTGGTTGGTTGCTGTACTAGTGGCTGATAGTAAGGATATGGGTATGGGTGCAAGTGTGACCATAGACCCTGTATATGCATCTGATAGCTAGGCCGAGACTGGCCGCCATAATCCTGTGTCCTTTGACTGCTACCATGACTATAATCTCCACCATGTTGCCGACTATCCTCCTTATTTGATGACATGCATCTTTATCATCTAGATCTCTGTGCATGGTGTATAATGTCATCATGGGAATAAGGATATGTGCTAGATATGACTGTCTCACCACCACTTGCATCTGCGTCATCTCCACCACCACCCGATTGGCGAGCCTCTAATTCAGTAGAGCATTGATATTATTACCTTCCTTCAGGTCTTTAGCAATCATCCCAGGACAACATTGAGGATCACAGGTAGTTTGATGCTGATTTTATCCTAACGGTCTTCTTTGATTTGCATCTCCCTTTGTTCCAGCCAGAGTAGAAGTGGATCATCTTTGACAAAGTATGTAGTCCTAGTTGATTGGACAAGTGCTGATTTTATCCTCACGGTTTTCTTTGATTTGCATCTCCCTTTGTTCCAGCCAGTGTAGAAGTGGATCATCTTTGACAAAGTATGCAGTCCTAGTTGATTGGACAACATTAGCCTTTTTTTTGTTTTGATTCGCCACACTCTTTGTATTCCTTAATCTTAATTTAACGTTGTATTGCGTGTAGACCAACTTCTCTAACCTATGGGCCTTTAGTTTGTTTCTTTGCATCGTATAAATGAGGGAGAAACAACTCCCATTCCTTCTGCAACTGAAGAATGAAGTGGTATGGCTAAGAACTTTTACTAGAATTGATTTGAGGGCCTTTTCACTTCCTCTATGATTGACCCACCAATCAGGTACATAAAAACAAATAAAAATACGATCAATCAGTATACAATAAACGGGGAGACTGGAATATAGTATAATACGCCAAAAGATTAGTTTACTTTCCATGTTCCAAAATTGATTTGGAAGGAAATTGGAAAAGAAACAAAAGGGTTATAACGGCCAAACTGCAGTACACCCCAATAACAACATGGCAGTCACACCCCAACCCAATCATAACTTTACCCAATTCACTATAAAAAGAGTCTCCAGAAACACCTTCCTTAGCCAGGGAGTTAGCGTCATGTTTGCTTCTCTATTGACATGGGAGAAAGAGATTCGTATGAGTCTCTGAGACCCTACCTTCCAAAAAAAGTCTCTAAACAAAACCAGATTCGCATATGATCACGGGCAATGGCCAGATGTAGTGCACCTAATGGCATTTGCAGAATCACCTTCTATTATGAGCGACACAATATGATGGTTTACTGCGACATTAATGCCATGAAGCATAGCTACTGCTTCAACAAAATTTCAATCCTGATGAGCCCAAGAACGGGGCTATACATACCATCATCATCATCATCATCATCTTAGCCTTATCCCAACTAATTGGGGCAAGGACCATATCCTTAGTTAAACCATAGGTCATCAAGTCTGTTTCCTATTACCTCCAACCTTGTCCTTTTGAGGCTTCCCCTTGCCATTTTATACCTTCAACTTGAACCAACTCACTCTTAACTGATGCAGTTTGGTCTCTGTTGCACATGGTCAAACCATCTAAGTATACTTTTCCTCGTTTTATTTACCCATTGATGCTGCTCATAAGTTACCCTGAGCACATCCATTTCTAATTCTATTCTTCCTCTTCTTTCCACTCAACCATCTCAACATCCTCATTTCAACTACACTCATCCTATAGACATGTTGTTCCTTGACTGCTCAATGTTTTGTCCCATAAATCACATCTGATCTTATAGCTATCCTATAAAATCTCTCCTTCGGTTTGACTGGTATGCTACAATCACACAGAACTCTAGAGGCACATCTCCATTTCATCCACCTTTACTCTAATTATATGAGCAACATCCTTCTTATTCTCTCTGCTCTCATGAATTATTAATCGAAGATATTGAAATGGTCATTTTGGGGTTACTTTGATCTATCAATCTTAACTCCTTTTCAATTTGCAGCCGGTTTCTAATATCTCAGGCATTTCTGTTTTTTGTTTCCTTGGATAGATCTGATAGTATTGTTGTCATTGTGTGTGTGTGTGTTTTTTGGTTTGTAAACCCAAAACTTTGAAAACGAGTGTTTATGCTTTCAATTTCAATCATACAAACCAAACCAGTTGGGTTTCTAAGCTATGGCTGGCAAGGCGCTAGCTGTCTGCTAGTGGGACCCATACTTTCCCATGTTGGCCTGCTTCTTGATTTCCCATTGGATCTTGAAAAGATGTATGCTAGGGCAATTGATGTTGTAGAGGAGGTCGCTGACGCATGACAATAATGGACCAAAGGAAGAAGGCTAAAACAAGCAGCAAAGTTCGTACCAGAATTCAGCAAGTTCAGCACCATTGGGTGCTCGATCATACGCCAAAGTAGTCTAGTAACTTCTTGGACAAACAGGAACAATTTCGGTCGCCCGACCTTATCACCATCAGGCGCTGGATAACCCATTTTCGGGCACCCAAATTCACCATGTTTGTCACATTTACTCTTTGGACAATTTTGGTTCATCATCGGTCGCCTGATCATCCTTCATCGGGCGCCCGAAATTTGTCTGTTTTGCAAGATTGCTCGCTGGGCTGTTTGGGAGTCTATCGGTTGCTCGACCACCCTTCATCGGGCGCTCAACGACGCATGAGGAGTTGCGCAGATTTTGCCAATTTGTTTCCTTTTTCGTTTAGGACTCTTTCTTTATGCAAATTAGGGTTTCAAGAGTTGTTTAAACCTATTTAAACTTGTTTAATTTCGTTGTTGAGGATGCTATTTTTTATCATTATTTAATAAAACTTTGGGTTTTCTTCGTTTCTCGTGGATTCGAGAGATTTTCCCTTGTGGATTCAAGGAAGTCCGTTGAGGATTCCTGGAGGCTAGGTATTTTGTGAGAGAGACGGTGATCAATCTCACCACGTCTACGCTTGCGCCAAGTTGGTATCATAGCGAGAAAAATCCTCGGGAAGATGGCTTTTTGATGAGGACACAAGATCATTTCAAGTGTACTAACGAAGAAAGCGCCATCCACAAGCACCGTCCTTGTGGATAGGCGACTATTGAGGAGCATTGAAGACCTTACACATGTAGTCCAAGACATTTGAAAAGACCCCACCTTGGGAAGACATGTGTAAGTCGCTTTGAGGAGATGATCAGACCGTTGGATCGTGATGATGATGTGATTGGACCGTTGGTTCATTGTGGCCCACTTTCATCACACCATCATTGGAGCGCATTGGACATCTTAGATTTGAGTTTATTTTACGCATTTTTTACTTATTTGAGTCTTGGGTTAGTGTGGGTACGTTTTTTTCATGCAAATGTCTTTTTTTTGAAATTTTGTTAGTAGGGGTATTTTGGTAATTATGCTAATTCCGAATTTTATAAGGGTGTTGCCTTAAACCTTTTTGATTAGTTGTTGATTTATGAAAAAGAGCAAACCTTTGGTTGCCTCCTTCCTCTTTCCCTCTCTCATGGTGCTTCTTCTTCTTCCTTGATCTCCTTCTTCTCTATTTTTCTTGTGCCCCTCCAACTTCTTCCAGGTATTTCATCTTCTATTATTATCCTTCTAAACTTCTGTTTTGTTTATTCCCCACAATCTAAACCTTGAGAATCGATCTAAACCATAAACTCCCAAATTCTCAAATCCCTAATCCGAGAAACTTTCTGATTCTTCGGACTAGTGATCATCATTGATCGATTGGGTATGACCATGCAAGATCGGGAGGTTCCATCCCTCGCCGGATCCAACCTATACGCTACTTGAATCCCGTACTCCATGGTTGTGATGATGGCCCATCCCATTGCATGTTTCCTTTATGATTTTCTTAGTTTATGATGATTGATGCTAGATTTCATTATTATTATTGCTTTTATTTTCGCTGAATAATTGTGTTCATGAGCATGCATCATATTTAGGGCTGTCCTGCATCAAATTTGGTATCAGAGAATAGGCTTGCATGGTTTGTGTCTAGATCGAGTTATCAAATTAGGGATTTGAATTTCTGAGCTTAATTTAGGAAAGTTCCAGATTTAGAAAGTTTCCAATTTTAGAAACTTTCCAATTTTAGAAAGTTTCCTAATTTGGAAAATTTTCAGATTTGAGTTGTTTTCTGTTTTAATTTATTTTTAGTCAGTTCATATTATTTTTGCATTCATCGCATTCATCTTGTGAGTCAAAACACCTGGTGGTCTAGTTGGGTAGAGTTTTGGTTCGGGTCTTATTTGTATGCCAACTAGAAGAGGTAGAGGTTTCGGACTTTAGCCTACCATGAGTAACGAGCAGTTATCTGAGCAACTTGCTCAATTGATACAAAAGATAACCGCCCTAGAAGTAAGTCATAAGCGTGATTTTGCCCGCCTTGAGGACCAGATCACCACTACTAGGACCAAGGTCGAGCAACTAGAGGTATCTCAAAGGGAAAACCCCGCTGTTGGAGATGATGCGCACTCCCAAGTGGGAGGAATCATAGAGGAACGCGCTGCCACGCGCGTAGGGAGTGAGGATAGGGATCGTGGTAACGGTCGTGGTGTTGTGCGAGAGGCACGAGCCACATATGATCATGAAGACCGCTATGATCCAGATGAGCACGCGATGAAGAATGTTAGAGTCGAGGCCCCGAGTTTTGATGGGCGCTTGGACTCCAAAGCATTCCTTGACTTGGTTGCTGACATGGACCACTACTTTGAGTGGTATGGTATGTCAGAAAACCGTCAAATGCGGTTTGCTAAAATGAAGCTTGTGGGTCAAGCCAAGCTCTTTTGGACCAACACCGAGCGTAGGATAGAAAGAATTGGTAGAGCCCCTATCACAGATTGGTATGAGATGAAAGAGAAGTTGAAGGAGAAGTACCTTCCTCTCTCATACCGTCAGAAGCTCCTTGACCAATGGCAATCCTTACGCCAAGGGTTAATGTCTGCCGCTGACTATATCGCTAAATTTGAAGAATATGTGATGCGATGTGATATCCAAGAAGACCCTCTAGTAACGCTCTCGCGTTTCAAGACGGGTCTTCGTGCGGATCTTCAGCGCGAGCTTATGACTCGGCCCCTTAACGGACTTGGATGAAGCATATCAAGTCGTGCAGGAGTTAGAGCAGTATCTAAGGACTCCTGTCGTCCGTCGTTTTGAGTCCCGAGACTCCAGTGCTAGATCTAGTTCCTAGGGAACTAGACCTAATGTTGGTAGTCAACCTAGGGCACAGGCGACCATCCCGCCTAGGCCTAGGGAGGACAAGGGCAAAGGGGTTCTTGGTGCAGGTCCTAGTGGAGGTAGCCAAGTGAGATGCTACGAGTGTGGCAATCTGGGCTACATATCTAATCAGTGTCCTACGAAGAGCCGTGGAAAAACCTCAGTTATAGGCGAGTCCCACGAGTGTGGAGATGACCAGGGTGATTATGAAGTTGAAGAGTATCATCCTGAAGGAGGACTTACTGATGAGGAAGAAATAGATGGAGAAGCAACGCTTGTAGTAGTTAGGCGTGTGCTAGCTCAGTCTAGGAGTAGTGCTGACTGGCGTCGAAGCACTGTCTTCTACACTATTGCCAAGTGTGGTGAAAAGAATTGCAAGGTGATAGTGGACAGTGGAAGTTGTCAGAATGTGATTTCCACTAACACCTTAGAGCGATTGAAACTGAAACCTACACCTCATCTAGACCCATATAAAGTCTCTTGGGTTGACAAGACATCCCTACCTGTCACCCATTAATGTCTAGTCCCCATCGAGTTTGGGTCACACAAAGAGTCCCTGTGGTGTGATGTTTTACCTATGGATGTGGGACACGTTATCCTAGGTAGACTGTGGCTATTTGATAATGATGTCACGATCTTTGGCCGTTCCAATGCGTGTACCTTCACGCATAACGGTAAAAAGATCAAACTTAACCCTATGCCACCTGAGAGCACACTAGGGAAGAAAAAGGATGAGAAGGCAAGTGAGCCTAAAGGAGTAGGAAATCCAGGGCCTAAGTCTCTACATATAATCAATGCAAGAGAGTTTGAAAGAGAGACTAAGGAGGATTCTATGGTGTATGCCCTTGTGGCTAGAGAGATTACACCTGAGGTTCCACTAGAGTTACCCCGTGAGGTGACTTCGGTTCTGAAGGAATACAGTGATGTATTTCCTAAAGACTTACCGAATGAGTTACCAACTATGAGGGACATACAGCATGCCATTGATCTTGTCCCAGGGTTTACTCTACCGAACCTTCCTCACTACAGGATGAACCCGGCAGAACATGCAGAATTAAAGAGGCAAGTTGATGAGCTTCTGCAAAAGGGTTTCATCCAAGAGAGTATGAGCCCGTGTGCCGTGCCTGCATTGTTGACGCCAAAGAAAGACGGCACGTGGCGCATGTGTGTGGACAGTCGTGCCATAAACAAAATTACTGTCAAGTATAGGTTTTCCATACCTAGGCTTGATGATATGCTTGACATGATGGCGAGGTCCACCATATTCTCTAAGATAGACCTCAAAAGTGGATATCACCAAATCCGTATACGCCCAGGGGATGAATGGAAAACTGTGTTTAAAACAAAAGATGTGTTGTATGAGTGGTTGGTCATGCCCTTTGGCTTGACTAATGCACCCAGTACGTTCATGCGGGTGATGACACAAGCTTTGAGGCAGTTCATGGAAAAATTCCTAGTGGTGTACTTTGACGACATTCTTATTTACAGTACCACTAAGGAATCACACCTTGAACATTTAAAGAAGGTTTCTAGCGTCCTTAGGAAGGAAAAGTTGTACCCTAATCTTAAGAAATGCGCATTCATGTCCAGCCAAGTTGTGTTCTTAGGATTCATAGTGTCATCTGAAGGGATGCGTGCAGACCCTGAAAAGGTTAGGGCCATAGTTGAGTGGCCAGAACCGAGGAACATTCATGAGGTGCGAAGCTTTCACGGCCTAGCAACTTTTTATCGTCGGTTCATTAGAGGTTTTAGCACGATCATGGCTCTCATTACAGAATGCATGAAAAAGGGAGAATTCGTGTGGTCTAAAGCCGCAGTCAAGGCTTTTAAGGAGATTAAGGGCAAAATGGTAGAAGCTCCTGTCATGCGTCTACCTGACTTTTCTAAAGTCTTTGAGGTGGCGTGTGATGCGTCTGGTGTTGGTATAGGTGGAGTGTTGAGCCAGGAGGGCTACCCTGTAGCCTATTTTAGTGAGAAATTGAATGAGGCAAAACAAAAATACTTCACTTATGACAAAGAGTTTTATGCGGTAGTGCAATCCCTGAGACATTGGCGACACTATCTCCTACCGCAGGAATTCGTCTTGTTTTCTGACCACGAGGCTTTGAGATATTTGCATTATCAGAAGAAACTCAACCCAAGGCATGCCAAGTGGGTAGCGTTCCTTCAGGAATATTCGTTTGTGTTGAAACACAAAGCCGGGGTTGAAAACAAACCAGCGGATGCCCTTAGTAGAAGAGTGGCGTTGCTCAACTCCTTGAGTGTAGAGGTAGTCGGTTTGAGCAATTGAAAGATGAATACCCCACATGTCCTGATTTTGGGGGTACTTACGCGTCACTTTCTAGTGACCAGCGTATTATGGGCGAATATGTTCTTAAAGATGGCTTCCTTTTCAAGGGAGACAGACTTTGCATTCCCCGTATGTCCCTTCGTGAATTCCTCATCTGGGAGCTTCATTCAGGAGGGATAGCTGGCCATTTTGGTCGTGATAAGACTATTGCCCTTGTGGAAGATCGTTTCTATTGGCCAAGTCTCAAGCGAGACGTAGCCAAAGTTTTAGGGCAGTGTCGTACATGTCAACTGGCAAAGCAGAGAAAACAAAATACCGGGCTGTATGCGCCATTGCCAGTGCCACATGCTCCGTGGCAGGACATTAGTATGGACTTCATGCTTGGGCTTCCCAAGACTATCAAAAAGCACGATTCCATTTTTGTCGTGGTGGACCGTTTCTCTAAAATGGCACATTTCCTCCCATGTTCGAAAACGTCAGATGCGTCTCATGTTGCTCGTATCTTTTTTGATGGTGTGGTGCGTCTCCATGGGTTACCTAAAACCATAGTGTCTGATCGTGATGTTCGATTTACTAGCTATTTTTGGAAGACACTGTGGTACATTATGGGAACTCGTTTACAATTCTCTACTGCTTACCACCCACAAACAGACGGTCAAATTGAAGTGGTAAACCGTAGTCTTGGAAATCTTCTACGTTGTCTAGTGGGTGATCATGTTAAGACTTGGGACCTAATCTTACCAACTGCTGAATTTGCTTATAATAGGTCAGTAAATCGATCTACAGGGATGAGTCCATTTGAGGTTGTTAGTGGGTATAAACCTAGAATGCCAATAGATCTATTACCCATGTTTGTCACCCAAAGGTCTTCTGAATCAGCCGATGCATTTGCACGACATATCCATGAATTGCATACACATATTAGACAGCGGATAAGTAAGAGTAATGATAATTATAAAATTTCAGCTGATTCTCATCGTAGACTGCAAGATTTTCAAGAAGGAGACTGTAATGGTAAGGGTAAGGCCAAAGCGGTTCTCACAAGGTACCGCTAAGAAATTACAAGCGCGTAGTGCTGGACCATTCAAGATAGTGCAGAAAATTGGGTCCAACGCATATCGGATTGACCTTCCATCTGAAATGGGCATTAACCCGACTTTTAATGTAGAAGATCTAGTCCGTTCCCCTGACCCTACCATTGATCCATCATTTCATTCATGGCCCTATTCTGATTTTGCTTCACAACCCCTTCCACCCCTCCCTCCACCTATTGTCTATAAAGAAGAAATTGAAGAGATCTTGGATGATGAGATAGTTTCCATGCAAGATGGAGGTTTTCAGAGGTATCTTGTCAAATGGAGGAACAAACCACCTTCTGAATCTACGTGGTTGACTGAAACGGAAGTGCAGCGTGTTGATCCAGACTTACTAGAGCGCCACAAGAGTTTTAACTCGCCGGAGTCGAGTTTTTCTCACCCAAGGGGAGTTGATGAGGACACAAGATCATTTCAAGTGTACCAACAAAGAAAGCGCCATCCACAAGCACCGTCCTTGTGGATAGGCGACTATTGAGGAGCATTGAAGACCTTACACATGTAGTCCGAGACATTTGAAAAGACCCCACCTTGGGAAGACATGTGTAAGTTGCTTTGAGGAGATGATCAGACCGTTGGATCGTGATGATGATGTGATCGGACCGTTGGTTCATTGTGGCCCACTTTCATCACACCATCATTGGAGCGCATTGGACATCTTAGATTTGAGTTTATTTTACGCATTTTTTACTTATTTGAGTTTTGGGTTAGTGTGGGTACGTTTTTTTCATGCAAATGTCTTTTTTTTGAAATTTTGTTAGTAGGGGTATTTTGGTAATTATGCTAATTCCGAATTTTATAAGGGTGTTGCCCTAAACCTTTTTGATTAGTTGTTGATTTATGAAAAAGAGCAAACCTTTGGTTGCCTCTTTCCTCTTTCCCTCTCTCATGGTGCTTCTTCTTCTTCCTTGATCTCCTTCTTCTCTATTCTTCTTGTGCCCCTCCAACTTCTTCCAGGTATTTCATCTTCTATTATTATCCTTCTAAACTTCTGTTTTGTTTATTCCCCACGATCTAAACCTTGAGAATCGATCTAAACCCTAAACTCCCAAATTCTCAAATCCCTAATCCGAGAAACTTTCTGATTCTTCGGACTAGTGATCATCATTGATCGATTGGGTATGACCATGCAAGATCGGGAGGTTCCATCCCTCGCCGGATCCAACCTATACGCTACTTGAATCCCATACTCCATGGTTGTGATGATGGCCCGTCCCGTTGCATGTTTCCTTTATGATTTTCTTAGTTTATGATGATTGATGCTAGATTTCATTATTATTATTGCTTTTATTTCCACTGAATAATTGTGTTCATGAGCATGCATCATATTTAGGGCTGTCCTGCATCACTTTTAGTGATGGCCGCAACAACAATCCCGTTGACGGTGCTCAAGGGAACCAACAACTAGCGGAGAAGATCGATACTCTCCAGCGATCGATTGAGTTGTCTATGCAAGGGCTGCAAGCG
This sequence comes from Liriodendron chinense, assembly GCA_003013855.2. NCBI lineage: Eukaryota > Viridiplantae > Streptophyta > Magnoliopsida > Magnoliales > Magnoliaceae > Liriodendron > Liriodendron chinense. Next base: position 2,449,052 of record ML058459.1, read on the forward strand.
ACTTTCGATCAGATTGTGGCGTCATTATCCTCGTGCCAAGCCCAAGGCGACGTTCCATCATCAATGCTCGCTGTACGGAACAATCCAGTATTCCGTACAGCCCTTCCAGCAGCAAATCGCAGGGCTGCTCCAGAGGACTCGGACGTTAGTGATGAGGGCGTCGAGGGCCTCCTTGTTCAACAACCCACACACGGGAACGATCATGTGGGCCATGCCGAGAGAGACATGGTCTGAAATTAATTGGCTTGAAACATGGATATTCAAATATTTGTTTTTATTTAGTCATAGTTATTAGGTTTAGAGGAAGTCAATTCATGTTGTGTCACTTGTTTGGGAAGTAAGTTCATTAGCATTTAGTCTCTTCTAGAATGCCTTACATGTGGGGCTTAATTCAATAATACATGATTTAATCTCAATGGTGGAGATTAGGTTAATGTTTCATTTATGATCTAATCTCGATGCTAGAGATTATATTGAGATTGCTAAGGATTCAAGCTATGATTTTCCTGTTTAAGCTTCTTAAAAGGGCATGGCTCAATGACTGGACTACATCAACTTGCCACTTATAAAAGCTCCTAAAGTAACTGAAACTAAACTCCAAATTCCCAAACAATGCCCAAAGGCCTTTAAATAATACCACTTCAGAATGAGGGACCCACCAACTATTGATCTGATTATGGCTTTGTTAAACGACTACATTGTGCTAATCTTGAGGGCCTATGAGAAGCTACAATGAGGAGAAGAAGAAAGGAGAAGAAAGATGGAAGAGAGAAACAATGAGAGAGAAGAAGAGATAGCAAGAACGTGAGATGCTTAGGGTTTATTGAAACCCCAGTCCTCTACTCTTATTTATCATAGTAAAAAACATGAATGGGGCCTATGGGCCTTATTATTTGTACTTGGGCCGAATGAGCCTTATTCAACTATCAACCTTTCAACACTCCCCCTTAAGCTGGAGCATCCTAACGAGGCCCAACTTGGAACAAGGGCTAACATAATCAAACGTAACAAAGAAAGAAATTCTTCTCTAACAAAATCAAACCAAAGAAAGAGATTCCCCCTTCAAACTCAAGGTGCTTTAATAAAAGAAACGTGAGTTTGGGGAGGCGCATAAAAGATTTCGTAAAAGCAGAAAATAAAAAAGTAGCGTGGCTGTGAAGATGAGTAATGTTGGCTATGATGAGAAGTGAATGAGCGGATTAGAAGTGGAGGCGATGAGACCGTTAATACTTCCAAGTGAATAGTCACTTCTGCAACTTCAGTGATGTGAGCTATCAGAACAATCATTTGGCACAAACGAGTTGATCAATTATCTAGCTGAACCAAGGCTGGGCCAACTACCCAACACAATCATATGTCGAAACTATTATCTAGAACAAATAAGAATGGACCAACTGTTCAATATAAACAACAAGTTTAGATCAACTATCTAGCTCAACCAAGGGTGGGCCAATTGCCCAACACAATCATAAGTTCGAACAACTATCCAGAACAAATAAAAATGGACCAATTGTCCAATATAACAATGAGTCCGAGTCAACTGTTAGAGTAAACAAGACTAGTACAATCGTAAGTCTGAGTCAAGGTTAGAAAAGTCATCCATTCTGAATAAGCCCGAACCAACTGTCTGATGCATAAACGGGTCTGGGCCAACTACCAGGTACATAAACGAGTCGGGCCAATTGTCTTGAATAAATACCGGTTGGCAAGGAGAGCCTGTATTAAAGAAGTTAAGTCGTTGAAGGAGGAGGTGGAGAAGAGGCGAGCACACGCCACACAACAAGAGACAATCTAGTCAAATACCTCCAACCAGACAACGAAAAAATTAATAAGGGCTTCAACCACACATCAAGAGGCTTTAAATCTAGCAACGCATGAATTGGATTACAAAAAACTTTAGTCAAGCAACAAAGGGATTTCAAATCCAGCCCCCACCCCCCCTCTTGTCACGTATCACAAAATTTAGCGAGGAAAATGCCTTATGACTCTCAGAATATAAAAAAAAAAAAAGAATGAAAAAGAAGAATGAAGGGTGAAAGGAAAAGGTTTGATAAGAAGCTATTGTTGCGTAGGAAAGGAAAGAGGGAAACCACCAAGGATTAGGAAGGGAAATACAAAAAGTACAAAAAATTCTGCTAAATAGAAAAAAATCAGCAAACACTAGCCAAGGCAACACAAAAATCTGCTTCAATAGAAAAAAAATCCAGCAAACCCTAGCCAAACCAACATGAAAATCTTCTTCTTCTTCTTCTTCTTCTTCTTTTTTTTTTTTTTTTTTTTACAGATGAAAATTGACTTTATTAAGGCCAAAGACAAATAGAAAACAAAAACAAAGGAAAAAATATATATACAAACTCCACCCAACAACCTACCTATAAAGGTACTAAGCCAAACAACTAGAAAAAACTAAAAACCTTACCCTGAAAAACACTGCTACCTAGGCTTCAACGACGCCCATTTGGAGACACGAGAGGATATGACTAAGAACACCCGAAGCAAAATGCTTCTCATCCTGAGCCAAACCGACCAAAGGAACGCCAACAATGCAATAATCCTCCATTTGCGGGGACCAAAAGAGCCTCCATTGTCCCCATGTCAGGCCGTAAACAAGGACTCAATCAACCCCGACAATACCCAGGTGATATTCACCTCTTTGAAAATAGTAGACCAAACTATCCTAGCAAATGCACTGTGAATGAACAGGTGATCCACCGTCTCCTCAACCTCTAGACAAAGAATATAGACATTTGGCAGTACCATATTTCATTTCCAGAGATTGTCAATCGTCAAAATCTTGTTCTTCCTCGCCAAGCAGTCCCATTAGACCAAATAGGAGCAGCGTGCGGCCTCTCTCCCCTTTGCTCCTTTTGAGAAAGACGCCAAAGCAAAGATTTAGTAGAGAACGTACTAGACTTTTCAAACCTCCATCTCAACGAGTCAACTGCATCCTGAATCAACTTCACCCCCTGCAAGCGAGACAACATATGCAGTGTCCTCAATTTCAAGATCAGTCAAATTTCTGCGACAGAGAATACAGCGCACAGGCCTAAAACACCTAAATTTATTTACTTTAACAAAAAGAGAGAAAAATATGACCTTTGTTGGGTGGGTTTCTGTTAGGTGCTTGGAAACTTGGTTGTTTGATGTTTAGAGTTTTAATAATGGTGGTCATCGAACAACTAATGACATTTTTCCCCCTTGCATTGGACACTAATTCTTTGAAACAAGCACTTCCCACTGAAGTAACCCTATCCGCTTCCATTTCCCCTTGTTCTTTGTGGAACTAAAGGATCATACTCTTGTCAATTTCAAAGAAGCCAAGGACTTCCAAGTGCTAAGGGGCATGGGGATCGACTGTAGTATGCGTCATCAAATGGAAGATGGTTGTTAGCTTAAGATGCCAAAGAGCTCATCTTTTGAAGCATGCACTTGCCTAATCAAGATCAAGTTATTAGCTTCAAGACGGCGAAGTACCCCCTTTTTAAGATGTTCTTTCAACACAGCAATCACATCTCATGTCTGATGTCAAAATTTATAAACATGTCTGCATATCTAGAAAACTACTAACAGGTTCTAACCAAGAGAAAAAAAAAGAAAGAAAAAAACAGGGGAAACAAGAAGCCAATGGAATTGATAAACTCAGCTAAGTCTCATCAACTCAAACAAGCAGCTAAGTTTCTCTGGTTTTCCAGCCATATGTTCACTAACTGCCCTATCTACCTTGAGTTGCATGGGATTCTTTCTAACAGCGGCCAGCAGTAGATCTCATCTACTTGATTGCGGCTTTAAGTAAAGCTTGTGAACGGAAGCCCTTCAACAATAAAGTGATAAAGTAGGAATTATATCGAAGCAACTGGCAAGTGTCTTACCAATATGCGGAACTGAAATTTGTTTTGAGCTGTGATGCATTTAACTCTGTTAACCTGTATTTCATCAAACATCTAGTTGTTATTAAGTACAGTTTTTATTCATTGTGTTAGACAGTGACAGCATAGAGTTAGAAACTCTGGAGAAAAATCCTCAACAACATAAACAGTGAATATGTGCACAAGCCTAAAACACCTTAATTTATTTACTGTAACAAAAAGAGAGAAAATATATGACCTTTATTGGGTGGGTTTCTGTTAGGTGCTTGGAAACTTGGTTGTTTGATGTTTAGAATTTTAATGATGCTGGTCATCGAACAATTAATGACATTTTCGTTCCCTTGCATTGTATAGGATTAATTGTTTTGGAAATTAGAAATCAGAATACTTGGATTCTTCTAGAAACTGGTTTTTGTTGACAATGCCTGTTACTCAGATGAGTTCCGGTGCTTGATTTCTTCTTGCAAGCATTGGCTAGCCTCACATGCACCCTTACACACACCACATGTTTTGACCTGGCAATTTTTGGGACATTCAAGCGGGTGCATAAGGTGTGGTCAACATCATGAAGATGGAATCCACACTTGTCAGGTCGACATGTATTCTGTAGACAAAGGTGCATGTGTAGCTAGCCTACCTCATTTTCTTGTTCATGTTATTCTTCAAATTTGGAAATAAGTTTCCATTCTCATCCATGAAACTTTAATCTGTTATCTTACAAATAATATATTATTAATCAATATGCACTCCTGGTAATGTTGCAGGAACGAGGCTTATTTCTGCCCACTGTCATGGTTCCACTTCAGATTACTATTGAATAAAGGGACGGTGTTCTCTTTGCATCAGGAACTGAGACAACCAATTTATCTGAGGCTTTGAAAGTATTGCTGGTCATAACATGAAGCAAGAGGGTTTCATTAACCCAGTTGAAATGACTGATGGGCTTGAAAGCATTCCGAGTGTTGAGCAGTTGGTCTTTCTGATAGAGAAGGATGAATGTTCTATTACTAAAAGTATAGCTGAAGCAACACGGCGCTGGTCAACTGTTGCAACCGTTTTAACTGCCACACAGAATATCGACTGCTTGAGGCAATTTATAAAATTAGGCGGGGTGAGGTTTTTGGACAGTTGGCTTCAGGAAGCACAGAGGTGTAATATTGACGACTCTGATAAGCTCGTGGAAGATCTGATAAGTGCAGTGTTAGGTGCACTTGTAAAACTACCCATGGATCAAGAAGGGTTGAAAGCATGTGGAATAGGTAATACTGTCAAGCACTTCCATTCTCACAGAAACATGGAGATTCAGGGAAAGGCAAAACTCTTATCTGATGGTTGGGAGAAACTTATTGAAATGAAGATCGAAATGAAGATTGAGAACGGAATCTGTTATGATTATGGAGGCACAACTAAAACAGCACTGGTGGAGGTAGCAGAACGATCAAACTGTGAGAGCACTAATACTTCTTTTCAAGGTTTTCTTGGAGAAGACTGTGGCAAAGAAGATGCCAGTGGTTGCAAATCGCAGCACTCTGCTTCAAGTTCTGCCAATAGCAACAACAAAATTTCTAGCCTGAAGAAAGTTACAGGTGACAGAAGGTCTTTTGGTGCTGAAGTACCGAAACATTCTTTGGAAGGGATTGCTTCTATAGCAAACATTTCTGTCGAAAGCGGAATGAGTTTGGTGACAAGGAAATCTTCGAATCCTACAGAAAGTGAAGAGTTGGGTGTCTCGGAAAGAAAAAACTGTCAGAAGAAAACCAATGCATCTGGTTCAATATCTATTGTGAAGGCTGATTTGAAAGATAGACTCAGGACTTTGCCCATATCTTCTTACTCAAAGGCTGTTCCTTCTTCTGTTTCTTGTTCAAATGATGGCTGTCAGAAAGCATCTGTTGAAGCTAACTCAAGCGCTATTGATAAGAAAAGTAACAAAGAGTCTACAGCCAAAAACGTATCTCTGGAAATGGCAGAGGATGGGTCATTGAACTACTGGAAGAATATCATGAAACAACAACCTGAGAAGCAAACTGATTCATACATTACTTCCCAGGTCATTAAAAATGTTTCTGTTCCATTTCGTGGCAAACTTGAAAACTTGGGTAAAACTTCTGAAGATGTGGAAAGTTACAGAGCAGACAATGTAGGGAAGCTGCTGCAATCTGGTCTTGGGACAAATGCGGAAGAGAAACCAGCAATCACAGGGAAGATTGAGGTTCCAATTCAAAAGTGGGGCCAGAAGAATGCAGAACTGCTGACTGGAAAGGATATGGAAATGGAGCTCACATATGAGCTGGATGATGCATTAGAGGTGGCTCGACGGGTTGCGAAAGAAGTGGAGCGCGAGGTTGGAATTTACAGGGAGGCCTCAGGCAGCTCTTCGTCTGTAGAAGACAGGAATTGTAAGACCATGCTTTTGAGCAATGCTGATTCTGCAGAACTCAAGCGAAGTGCCCGCTTGAAGGAAATTGGTGACAGAAGTGAATCGCACAGCTGCTGTTCTATGAAGGAAGAGATGGATGAAGAAACTTCGACTGGGAATGGACAGTTGTGTTCGGGGGTGAAAGATCCATCTCAAGGGATGTCTGCAAAAGTGCCTGAAACTGATGATGGCTTGCACGAGCAGGAATCGTCTCAGCTGACAACAGTGCCTGAAGCACATCTGGCTGTGAACGAGCGGAGATATCTTCCCAGCTTTGATTTGAACGAAGATGTTCAGACCGAGGAAGTTGAATGCACTGAGAAGTCAGTGACTACAACGCCTTCTTCATGCCATGTGACAAATTTGTCGGCTCCAATTCCAGTGGTAGCTACTTCTAGAGGACCTGCTTGCTTACCTACAACACCATTGCACTTTGAAGGGGAACTAGGCTGGAGAGGCTCTGCTGCAACTAGCGCATTCCGTCCAGCCTTACTTTGCAAGACTCATGATAAAGAGAAGGCAGGTTCCATAGAAGAAAATGATTGTAGCTCCAAGGGTTTTCGTGGTATTGACCTGAATATAGCTGATGCTGGAGATGACTCAGTTGTGGAACTGTTCCCAAAGAAGCTTGTACCAGGATTTTCAACTCTCCCATCTGGAGACTCTTCTGCCGAGGTTAACTCCAGAAAGGCAGAGCGGCTCAATCTGGATCTTAATCGTCTCAGTGATAATGATGATAATTGCCCGGATCTGTTGTCTGACTGGAGGACAGAATATAAACTTCATCCTGGCAGGAACGGGGCCCACAGCCCGTCTCCATCATCGTCATCAAGGCCTTCTATTAGAGATTTTGACTTGAATGACAACCTGTCCTTCAGTGAAGCACATGATGTCCATAGACCAGTTCATGGCATCTGGCCTTCAAGAAACAGGGCATTAGATGATCGTGCCAGTTCTATTACTGGATCTACAATGTATCTGGAACCTAAGAATGTAAAATCTGCTTGTTGGGCGGATTTGGGTTCAGTTCAAGATTCTGGGCATGGTTATGGCAGGAAGGAATTCCTGTATTCTGCCCAACCGTTTCTGATGGCTGGGCGAAACACTATCCCCTCTGTAGAACAGATGGGGAGAGTGGTCGCTGTGCAACCTACTCTGCCTTATGCACAACCGCCTGGTTTATCCTATAATGGCTTTGGGATGGGCCCCACATTCCCTCTTCCTTCTGCTGTATATCCTTCAGGTGTTGTACCTTACATGGTGGACTCACGTGGAGCCGCCATCCTACCCCAAATATTGGGCCCTGGCACTCTCTCCAGTTTCCCTAGAGCATCATATCTAGATGTCTCTGGCACACCAGGCACAAATGATGTTGGTATCGTAAGGCCTAACTTCAACTTGAATGTGGGAGTAACTTCCTTGGAGACTGAAGTTAGAGGAGGAAATGTTAGACACCTATTCTTTCCTGCAAATGGTAATTCATTAATGGAAGAGCAGACAAAGTCTTTTCAACAGGCGGCCATTACCGGCCCATCCATGAAGAGGAAAGAACCAGAGTGCGGGTGGGAATCCTATCAGGTTGGCTACAAACAGATGACTTCGTGGCACTAATTGTCTGCAGACTTCAACAAATCTACTCAAGCTGTTCTGGTAAGATAGGCATTAGGTTATTAACTGGGATACGTTTTAGAAGGCCTCCTGCTCTAGCTTGAAATGTCTTTCTGGATTCAACTGCAGTCGTCCTGTTTGCAATTTTGTCTCCTCCATGCTTCCCATCAAGTGATCATGCCATGCACTTCCTTGCCCGACCTTGGAATCCATTATTTCGGGACTAATAGTTTCCCGGATTTATCTTCTACAGAATAAGATGCATCTGATGCTGTTCGTTACGGGGACTCGGCCACTGATTGTTCGTTTGTTTGTTTGTTGTTGTTGTTGTTTTTTTTTTTTTTTTTCTTTTCCCTTTTCCCCTAAGTTGTATGCCTAATTGCCTATCCAAATCGTGTTCTTGAACACTTTTGTACATGTTGCTCACATATTTATTTTAACAAGTATGAATTTTACCCTTAACTACTAAACAGCTACTAACTGTCAAATCCTAGTCATCGACCATGGCACTAATGGAAGGTAAGTTGGTTGTTGCTCTTTTCTATTCTTTTCTTTATTTTATTTTATTTTTATTTTTATTTTCAATGAAGAGTTATGTAGTGGAGCTTTTGATCTTTCAAGGCTGTTGATGTACCTACAAATTGTTGATTTTCTGGGTTGTGCAGGTAATGCTCCAATCTTTGTATGAACAATCAATTTCTAGTCTGCTGGAGATAATCTCATGGATTCGATCATGTACCACCGAAATTGGAAAGAGTAACTTCTATTCTGAAGATATTTTTGTGTGCTTTTACACTTGCTGCATTTTTTTCCCGTTCCTTTTTGCAACCCAGTTCTGTAGTCAGAAATGTATTGGTAGATTGTTATTTTTAGGTTGCTTTTATGCTTTTGCGACCAACCTCCTTAAAGCTGGTGGGACCTGTTGGCCTGTCATGTTTTACAGGAGATCAGAAATAATGAGATGGATTACAATACCGCTCATCACCAATTCTGTGGCCACTAACATGATTAGCTTATGCAGAATGCTTGTGTCTTCTTCCCCTTGAATGAAATATGGCAAATGATGGGTACTTTTTAGCTGGTAAAAATTTAGGGACAAGATATTCACTATAGATCTCCTTCGGTATCAACATTAAAGGTTTCTAAGCATGTGCTTTATGCTTATTGGAAGACGAGGACACATTGTAGAGAGCGTGATTTTTTGGGCTTTCTTGGGTATTTCAAAGAATAATTATAAGTTGTCAAGGGGTGGAAAGGAGGTCTATTTTATCGCACGGGGTGAATTTTTGGACAATGCTACCTTTGGCTTTAACACGAGGAATATGAAAAGAGAGACGATTTTCAACAGCAAAGCGGAAGCTTCGGCAAGGTAAAGGAGATGGAGGAAATATTTTTGTAATGCAAAGAGCACCAGTGAGGATAGAGTTTCAGGGTTTGTTGTTTACTTAGCAAGTAACTGGAGGTGTTAGACTCAGAAAGTAATTAGACAACAGTGAATGAAATTGAGAATAGAAAAGTAAAAGTAACTCCAAGACGCAGTTTACCTTTTCCAGCCTTTTGGTTAAGATCAAGTGTAGTGTCCGTTCTTATCAGTTTAATATCTGATACATGGTAAACTGTCCACATGATATTAAATTAATTTCGTGGGGGAGGGCCCACCACAGTAGCTTGGTACTTGATGCCCATGCCTTGCCTTACTGCAAGAGCCTGGTGACCCCTTGTAAAAGATAAAAAAGAAAAAGAAAACCATGCGTTTCTCACAAATTTAGTGGGAGGTCTCTGGGGAATTTGGGCTCCACTAGGATTGTAGGTGTGATTAGAGATGGTAAAGGGGTTTCAAAGCAAGAATGTAAGATCCTCTCCGGGCTCATAGGGCACTCTTGAAATGGAGCAGAAGCAAGACTTGAAAGAAGTAGAGCAAAGAGCAATGAATGAGGTTAGTCTTGAGTACTTTTATAGCCTTCTCTTGGTTCTAACCTATGCAACAATGACATGACTTTTGTCTAATTATTTTTGTTTTTATTTTTGACGTTTACACTTGTTCGACAGTCCTGAACATGGTTTAGAATATCGGTATTGTATCTGTTGATATGGCCATATTGTATCCATATTGGCCTGTCCTGAAAAAACCAGACTGTATTGGCACCAATACGTTGTATGCATATTGGTCAGGACCAATATGGGCTTAAATACCCAATAGTCAGTTCCCTTATTCCACTTTTCCCCCTTTTTGTTCTCCTTTTGAATCTCTATGGGTCAGGGATTGCTATAGGGCCATTTCCAACCAAACCTATAGCTATTTCAAAGATCAAAACAAGTTTTTTTTTTTCATTGAATTGAAGGATTGAATGCCAGGTAACACGATTTGGGGAAAATAGAAAAAAAAAATGTTATATATATATATATATATATATATATATATATATATATATTGGTTCTTCGTGCTGTAATCAAGTCGAATCAACATGATAACCTGAAATCAATCAAATCTCTGCTTGATTTTTGTTCGATTTGGGATTTTCTGTATTATTTTATTTTTCTCGATTTATGGTTGTATTTTTTCAAACTTTCAGAAAATTTCCTTTTTAAAAACTTTTTTCAACTAATTGTTGTAGTGATTCATTAAGAGTCTTTTAATAATATAGATCTGCAGATTTCACACATGCATTGCTTAAATATCTTTTTCAACATTTTTTATTTTAGGTTATTTTTTGGGTATTTTCTATTTTTTTTTCAAAATAATTTTAGGAAGTGAATCAAATGATAGATCTAGGTAATTCTATGCGTTTTTTTTTTTTTTTAACACTTGCTGATAGATTCTAATTATTTTTGTATTTTTGGGCCATTTTTAGAAAATTTATTTGGATGAACAATAATTGTTGTTGTTTAAACATAGATCTAAGTTCATTGAACATAGATGTACATTTTATATGCTCTAATGTTATTTTTAATGTATTTTCGTTATTTTTTGGCAAATTAAAAAAAAAAAACTTCAACAAAAATCAGATTGGGTAAATGAAAAATTATTGTTTTTTGAACATATAGAGCTACCATGTATGAGCTCTAATTTTTTTTTTTGTCAGGAATCAATTTGGGGAAATTAACACATGGATGAAAAGGGTTGATCAATAATACATTCATTTTCACCCTTTTTTTAAATTATTATTTTCATAATTTTTGCTGTTTTTATTTTTATTTTTATTAAAGTTGAATGTTATCGTTGTATTTATTTTATTGTTTTTTAATTGAATGTTAGTTGTTTTATGAGTTCATATATTCAGTTAATTAGTTTGTTAAACAAGTTTGCAACACACTTTCCCTTTATCTTGGTCTTTTTGCAAAGTGGACTGTTGTTGCGAGACTGTATTTGTTGGGTAACTTGGGTTGGAACGTTGTCTATTGGAGATTTGGGTTGGTGCTTGGGCTTGATAGTTGACAGCTTGACACTGGGAAAATGGTTGGGAGTGAGAATGAAGATGTAGGGCAGCGACACAGGGTAAAAATAGGAGGGAGTGGACGACAAATTATGTGCAAGTGCTGTAATAGGAGTGTGAGCAGGGGGGTAGCTTTGATTAAAGCAACAATTGGCCCAACAAAAGGGTCTAGTTTCTGGGTTAAAGAAAAAAGACGATGGGGGAGAACAAGAAGAAGCCACCCTTGATGCATGTCGAGTAGAAGTGTTTGGAGTTCCTAAGTAATACATTGATGAGGACATTGAGTCAGGGAAAGGCTCAGATAGGGAGATTACGATGGCAAGGAGGGAAAGTATAGAAACTGCTCACGAGGATAGCAGCGACGTCAAATGTTTGGGAGGACTGGTTAGATTCTTTTTTTTTTTTTTGCGGGGGGGTGGGGGGGGCGTGGTTATTATTTATGGGTTTCCGTCGTGCCTTTAGCATGTGATGGCAAGAGCTATACAGGGATTATTCACACCAACCACTACTACAATCATCAACTGGTGATAAGACATAGTTACATATTCAGCTATCTTCCTCAATATTGTCAATATAGATATGGACGATATAGTGACATAATAGTATATAATCAGTGTACGTATCTATGTTTTACTATTATGATTCCAATTATTTGATAGTCCAATAATTGACAGATAATCGTATTATATATATATATATATATATATATATATATATATATATATATATATATATATATATAGAGAGAGAGAGAGAGAGAGAGAGAGAGAGAGAGAGAGAGAGAGAGAGAGAGAGAGAGAGAGAGAGAGAGAGAGAGATGACTAATGCGCACTGGCGCGTAAGCTGCTATTTCCGCACCTTTGTTTTGGTTCTACAGGCTTGCATTAGGAAGTCAGGCTGCAAAAAGAGACTTGCTGCTCTCTTGCTTAATAAAGCTTCTCTCTCTTATACTCATTATACTGCTGGACATTATCATGTAGGCCCACCAAGATGTGTGTTGTATTTGTACCGTCCATCCATTTTGCCAGATCAGTTTGGGTCAGGGGCCCAAAAATGATGTAGTTCCAAAGGTCAAATGGACCATTATGCAGAAACCAGTGGGGACAATGACGCATCCTGTTGAAACCTTTCCAGGGCCCACCATGATGTTTATTTGGCATCCAACCTGTTCACAAGGTCACACAAGCCTGGACGAAGGAAAATCACAAATATAAGCTTGATCCAAAATGTCTGCACGACTCAAGACGTTTTCAATGGTAAGCATTCAGTCGCCATTGCTTTTTGTGGTGTGTTCCACTCGAGCTTTGGATCTGCCTCATCTTTGGGCCCATGCCCTAAAATAATCTCTTAAAATGGATGGACGGTGTGGACACAAGACAAATATCATAGAGGGTCCCACAGAACTTGGTGTCGTCAACCACCACTGAGGTCGGTGGTGTGTGGCACACGATGCAATCCACTCAGGGTCAGGCTTGGCTGAATCCCGGATCCACCAAGGTGGGTGGATCCTTGACTATGGGGCCCATTGTGATGCATGTGCCATACATCCATGCCATCCATCCCTTTTGATGGCTTGTTTTACGATATGATTAAAAAAATGAAGCAGATTCGATTCAAATCTTCTACCATAGGAAACGATGGTTACTGAACACCCACCATTAAAAAAATCTTGTGGGCCACAAATTTTGGATCAAGCTGATATTTTTGTGGTCCTTTCATCCAGGTCTTTGTGACCTTATCAACAGGTTGGATGGCAAAAGCACATTTCGGTGGCCCCTAAGAAGTTTTTAATGATGAGTATTCAAAATAACTATTGTTTCCTGTTGTGTGGTCCACCTAAGATTTGGATCTGTTTCATTTTTTGGGATCATGCACTAAAATGAGCTATCAAATTGAATGGACCGCGTGGATGTAAGGAACATGCATCACGCTAGGCCTCATAGTCATAGTCAGGGTCTCCCACTCGACTATGATTGTGGCCCCAGCACAACCCACTCGGATGACGATTGCATGCCAAAGCCTTTTTCTGCGGAAGTTAGGTGCGGCCCACCGTGATGGTTGTGAGAAATCCACCCCATCCATCCGTTTTGATAGATAATGTTAGGACATTGTCCCAAAAAAGAGGCAGATCCAAAACTTGAGTGGCATGCACGATAAGAAACAGTGAGGATTGAATGTCCACTATTGAAACACTCATGGGGCCACAAAAGTTTTTTTTTATAAGATAGTATTTATGTGTTTTCAGTTCATCCCAGTAGGAATGACTTAATTAACGGTATAGATAGCATATAAACATCACGGTGGACCCTAGAGAGGTTTCAATAGTAAGAACTTCCCGACCCACTTTTTTCCCACTGTGCGCCCCACTTGAGTTCTGGATCTGCCTCGTTTTTCGTCCTATGTACCAACATGATTTGTCCAAATGGATGAACGGGGTGGATTTCTCACAAGCATCACTGTGGTCCCACCTAGCTTCCGCAAGAAGTTCCCATGAAAGACTTTCCCAACCCATCCGACTTTGAGTGGGATGGCTTGGTAATCGGATTGTGTGGTATGCACCTACCATCTATCCATGTGTTGCCGTTACTAAGTTCTATGGGATCCACTATGATATACGTGTTGTATCCAGACCATTCATCCATTTTACAAGATTATCATAGGGCATGGCCCAAAAATGATGCAGGTCCAAAGCTCAAGCAGACCACGCCACAGAAAGTAGTGACAATTGAACGCCTTCCATTGAAAGCTTCACGGGGCTACATAAGTTTTGGATCAAGATGATATTTGTGGTTTCCTTCATCCAGGTCTGTGTAACCTTATGAACATGTTGGATGGCAAATAAACATCATGGTGGGCTTTGGGAAGGTTTCAACAACAGGCGTCATCGTTCCCATTGGTTTCCATGGTATGGTCCAATCGAGTTTTGGATCTGCCTATTTTTGGGTCCATGATTTAAAATGATCTCGCAAAATGGATGGATGGTGTGGATATAATACATACTTCATGATAGGCCCCACATAAATTGGTGATACCCCGCGGAAGAATGAGAGTCAAAGAGAGAGTATTCATAAAAAGAGCAGCGAGTCTCTCTCCCAGCCAGCCCGATTCTCTTGCTCTCCTTAGTTCCGAAATTATCTTCTGCTCTTATTCATCCAAATGATCCTACGGTTGAAAATACAGGTGCGAAAATAGCAGCTTATGCGCCAGTGCGCGTGAGATCATCTCTCTCTCTCTCTCTCTCTCTCTCTCTCTCTCTCTCTCTCGCTATACACACACACACACACACACACACACACACACACGCACACACACACTCAAAAGACTCAACGGCACAACTTATAGTAGGTCAACCCGACATATAATATTCTTACTAAATAATGGTCTGATACACCATTAAATACATGTTCAAAACACACGAAAAAAAAAGGATAGATTCTGGAATCTCTCTCTCTCTCTTTTTTTTTTTTGCTAATAAAAATTGTTTGAAAAAAATTGTTTGGCATGGTCCAATAAGGGCCGATTTTGATACATTGACACTGTATCGTATCTTTTTTGGCTGGGTCGATATGCCCGATGATACCGATAATTAGAACCATGCTCCTGAACAATGCTTGAATAGTTTTTTTTTTTTTTTTTTTTTTTAATGTTTAATGATTACCATCTTTTATCCACTTTCAACACACCACCATCTTTCATCTTTCGGATATCTTTGTGCATAATAATTATTTTTAGGTTTATTATTATCTTTAAAAAAATTAGATTATTCTACTTATAATTAATTGGAATATAACTAGTGAATACATTTAATAATTTCAAATATTTGCAAAGATGTGTTGGTGAACACGACTTTTGAAAGCCACCCTGCTTGGCATCTTGTACTTCTGCCCAACCACAACATGTGTCAATGTTCAAAATCGCATGAGTAACCCAATGGTGGAAAGGTCATCCATCAAAACGTCATCATATGGACCTCCTTCGTCTAACCATTTCTGTTTTTTCGGTAGTCAGTCCACGCAGACTTGGGCCCGAGTCTCCCCTCTTGCAGGGGTGTACGACAATGAACTCAGCTAATGAGTCGGGAGGCTTTGTATCCTACTGTTTATACCGAAATAAATGCACAATCCCTGAGATCATCCTCCGACAAGCTCCAGTTGTCTTTGCCCTTAAACATCTCAGTTACGTATAGACACCACATTCAAAATTTGGCACCTGCAAAGGATATTTGAACCATGGATCAGGTGGTGCCTTAATATGAGATTTTTTTTTTTGGGTGCATGTCTGTCCTAACCGTTTGTTGATTGGCCTGGTATTTTTGCTGAATGATACAGTGGGTCCCACTTTATACTTGATCTTGTGCTTCCTTTTGTAAAATCTAAACTCACTTTAGCTCTTTAGTTCATCTCTAGGAATCTTGGTTAGAGGTTTGATGGCTCTACATACACCCCTACAAGTGGACATGGGTGCCTCAGTGGATCATGTAATGTGACCTGAAGAAAAAAAGGAAAGTGTGATCAATTCCACTCAAAACAAAGCAAACACAACCAAAAGGGTGAGGTCACTGCTACACAACCATCTATGATCTCTGCTTGCACAGCAGAGTCACAATGCAATATTTGAAACATAGTTCTAATGCTTGTTGACTCAACTTGGTCGCTGAGTCTAAGATTTCGAGCCGAGCCGCTGGAAATTCAGTTGAATGGTTAGTAATAGTGTCATTTGTATAAATCTTCTACCAATGGAGCTGGTTCCTCTTCAAGGATCCCTCACCTACTTGGGTGTTTGCAGCCTTTGAAATTTTGAGAACCACCATTTCCTGCACTCAAAAACACGCACGCATGCATATTGATTTTGTGAATCGTTCACTCACTCACACACACACACACACACACACATATGCATGGGTGCAAGTATATTGACTTTGTGAATCATTCTTAATTTATTTCACTATTTTTTTTTTTTAATAGGAGATGCAAATATACACGGACCACTCACGTGGGATACCACCTTGGTCCTTCTCAGCACTCTCAAGACCCAGGCCATTCATCTTGCTGTGCCTGCTCCCCAACCCCTCATCAGGTAGGCCATGTGCACATTGAATTTGATCTATTGCTCTTTTTATTTCTTCTTTTTCTTTAATCCTTCTTTTCTTTGTAACTTTTCGAACTTCTCATACAAGTGTGGCCCTCTTGATGAGTGAACTAGTCTGATCTTTTGGCATATGTACACTTGTAGTGCGGCCTACCTGATGAATGGCCCAGATCTTGCACACATAACTTGAAGCCCCTGATCCATTTCATTGAGCAAATATACTTAAGCATTAGCACAACTTTCTATGATGCATAACGGCGACATCACGATCCACATGTGGGTCCACATTTCACAGGACAAATGCTTACCCAATGGGGTTGTCTTCATAAATAAGATAGGGGTGTCCAGAGAATTGGTTGGTAGCAGAGGCAGCACTGCTTCCTTGTAATGGGGACAAGTGATCCTTAATTGTATAGGAGTTTTTGTGGGTAGTGTCACTCACACCCATGGGGACCATCTCGTTTGACAGTTGGGCGCCCTACTTCAACTAGTACTAATCTGTGCCCCCTCCCCTCAGGTTTTGAAGATGTCTAAACATCCTCCCCCCCTCCCCCCCCCCCCCCCCCCCCCCCCTTCGAAAACAAACAGCTCCATTGAAGGCCTTGTAATACCTGTCGAAAGGTGCTGAATTTGATGTAGACTCTTAATGCCGGTTGTTAGGTGTTTTGATCTGTTGCACTCGATGAAATTTATGAGCTGCCGTGCAGAGTACCTCTACCCTTCCATTAAATTGGATAACGATGCTTCACCTACCAAACTACACAAGTTAATGTTTTTTCTGCATGGCCCAGCAACTACACATGTGGGCCCACCTCTCAAATGATCAGGATCATAGATTGGAAATAAAAAAACTCGACTGGATTCTCTGTCTACCCAGGTTGTGTTGACTTGGAGATTGGATTGAGTTTTAGTTTTAGTCAACTCTACATGTAATTTCATTAAATTGGCCACACTAGTGAATATTCAAATTAACTACTGAGGTATTAAAACAGCAGACTTGTTGAGTCAGATCCGAGTCAAATCTCACCAGCAAGTTTCACTGGAATGGCTCAAAATTTTGCTGTGTCGAGTTGACTCGGTCTCGAATTTTGAGTCGACTCTGCGGGTTTTGGAACAATGATCAGGATATTCATCTTGGTGGGCTCTATTAATGTTTGGACATGCCGCAGCAATCTCCTCCGTTGGATGGGTCTATAAATGGACAGCTTGGTCAACACTGAATTTGATGGAACTTGATCTTTGTTGCATGTTGCCCCATTCATAATGGGGTTTACGAGGTGTATGGTCTGGATCATTGTTTGGTGGGGGCCACCTGTGATCTGAACTGTACACCCAGCGGGCTCTTCCATGGATCATCCACGCTGTCAAAATCCTCACTGAATAGGAAAAATCCTAGCCGTTGCTTTTTTTTTTTTTATCCCCCCTTCATCCCTGTGCCTTTTAGCATCCATTGGAAAATTTTGTGTGATTTTGTTCAACGATAGGCTATCCATGATAGGACCCACTGGTTCGACGGTCCTGATTCACCGCATCGCCTGCCACATGTAAGGCTGACCCGATGCATCTATTATATTCATTTAAATGTTGAAAAATGAAACAGTAGAAGGTGGAATCTGACCACACAGGTGCTCGGGAGAAAGGGACGCGGATTGTGTACTGAGTAAATCTGTGGGGCCCACCGTGATGTATGTTTCTTATCCACGCCGTCCACCCGTTTTTGCAGTTCATTTTAGAGCATAGAGTCCAAAATTGAAACATATCCAAAGTTCAAGTGGACCACACCACAGGAAACAGCGGAAAATGAACGCCTACCGTTGAAAACTTGTTGGCATCCACACAAATTTTGTGTCAAGCTGATATTTGTGTTTTCCGTTCGTTCATACATGTCTGTGTGACCTTATGAACAGGTTGGATGACAAATAAACATCACTGTCGGCCCTAGGAAGGTTTCAACGGTGGATGTCATTATCCCTACTATTTCTTGTGCTGTGGTCCACTTGATCTTTGGATAGGCTTCAATTTTGGATTTATGCCTTAAAATGAGCTGATAAAACAGATGGACCGTGTGGATAAGACACATACATCACGGTGGGCCAAACTCGAAGTTTACTCAGTACACAATCGGCCTCCAGGGGAAAGCAATGCAAGCACGCTGATTGGTCCATCAAAACAAAGTGGCCCACCTATTCTTTTTGCCTGGACCTAGTGAGACCTTGCGCAGGTGGACATCAGCATTCTCTTGGGGCTCTGAAAAAGAGGAAAAGATGGATGTATCTTTCCTTAAAAAAGCCACCTTTCAATTTCAATGTAGAATGTTAGTTGGAGACTGGAGGGCCAGGATGATTGCTTTGTAAGTGGTCCATCTTGCCAATCTCGTTTACTGTAAAAAGAGGCAGGGTAGATAGAAAGGCATTGAATGGAAAGCAAGTGATTGCACTAGGAATTATGGGATACCCGACCACCCGATGCCTTATAATGTCTAACCGGGTCTGCAATTCCGACAAGTGGGGCCCATGGTTCCATAATCCAGACCCCTGGTCCGTCGTCTCCTGCCATGGATGGTGCATGACTGAAAGATCTTCTCGACAGGGACAATCACAACCTTCCCATTCGTGGCCTACAAATACACGGTTAACAAGAGGAATACAGCAACGGCCCACATTCAACTTAAAGAAAATTTGCATACTGATTGCTAGGATTTCCAAATCCAGGAGATTTTTGGGGCATAGTCCATCCACTACGGAATGCATCAGAACAACGGTTTAGATAATGAAAGAATGGGCCCCAGTTGTCAGAATTGAAAAAAGAAGAAGAGACCTGAATAGATGGTAGATGTGATTGGCTACATTCTATGTAGGAAAGAGGTGCAGTGGAAATAGTAGGAGGAGAGTAGAGTGTGGTGGGAGGTCACAATCTGTGGGGGAGTATGAAGGGGGCAATAGGAGGTGGGGCCAGGTGGGTCATATGCATGTGGGTGCGGTTACAACTTGCAATACAAACAAGCTGTGCATCCACCAAACTCCAAAAATATGACATCACCTCACCTCCACTCCCATCTACCCCTTTCTTTTTTTTTTTTTGGCCTTTTTTTTACACTCCTCGGCCGAGGACATGCATTGTATACTCGGGTTTCCAGTTTCGTGCGACTTCAGTCTGTCGTTCAGTGATCCGGACCGTTGAAATGTTCGGCCACACCGTGGATTGGGCATGATCTTAGTATTGTATATCGACAACTCGATCCTAGCCTTTCAAGATGTGGTTGGCAAGGGATATACAAGCAATGGTTCACATTCATCTGAAAAAAATGGATAAGGAGAAATTGTGAGGGCATTGTCTACTAAGAGTGGGACATTTTGGAGAAACAATCTAGGTCATCAGGAGGATGGCCCCACGTGTACGAATTAGAGAAGCTAGTGTATTGTCGGCATCCTGCGGTGGAGTACCATAGAATTCATCTTTATTTCATTTTTATTCTGCGGCCAACACGTGGATGGGGCCCAGCAACCTTCTCTCCATCTCTCCATCTCTCTCTCTCTCTCTCCACTTCTCTACCCACCTCAATCATTGGCTGCTCTTCCTGCACAAAACACCAAGCTGAGGTGCAATCATATTAATAATATAATTTAAGAAAGAAGGGCAACTGGTGATGGTGGTCCGCAGGATCACCAATTTAGATGGTCCACTGGGCTCCCATTGGATCAAAGGAATGAGTGGGGCCCATAGGATTGCGTAAGGGAGTCGTGTGACCAAACAATTTAAATGATGCTGTGGACCACCAGACTGGAAAAATCGTGGAAGTTCAAGAAGTGGACTAAGGTAGTTATCTGATACTCTGGCAGAGGATATACCTTGATGCGTAGGCATCAAGAAATTGTACACGTGGCATTTATTAAGTGAGATTAAACCGACTGAATTGTTGAAGCCACCATTACTTAAGTTAAAAGTTCCGGAAACAGACTGATTGAGCAATTCTAACCCCTGATTTGTGGACACTTATTCATTGAAATAGGAACATGGATTTTTTTTAACCGTCCAGTAAATGTCCATCAATCGGATGGTCAGATCACCAAATAGATGTTTGTTTGTTTGTTTGTTTGTTTTTTTTTTTGTTATTTATACATCTACACGTGGGGAACAGTTTAATTTGAATTACGTGTATGCCACGTATGCAACTTACAAGTAGTTTCTAGGTGCATTCATCAAAGTTTTCTTGCTGAAGGAATAGAAATTTTCCTCAATAAGCTTTACATTTGACTGACGAGTTTAAGGGCCCGTTTGGTTGGCATCTGGAAACCCGTTTCCGACCTAAAATTCGAATTTCAGCGGAATCCTATTTTAAATGGTATGTTTGGTGGCAAGTTCTAGTCAAATAGGATTCCGTCTGGAAGCCTAATTGGACTGGAACCAGGATTAGTGGAAAACGGTGTGGGCAACCGTTTCTACGGAAGGGCAAAAAGAGGCGGAAGTGAGCGTGACCACCTCCATATATGCGTTGTACATCTATAATGCATGTGTTTTATATCCACACGATCCATCAATTTTGAGAGCTCAATTAAGGGCATCGGACAAAAAATGAGGCAAATCTAAATCACAAGTGGGCCACACCACAGGAAAATAGTGTTAATTGAACGTCCACCATTAAAAACTTCCTAGGGCCCGCTATAATGTTTATTTGCCATCCAACCTAGCCATCTGTCTTGCGGGACTACAATAGGACAAGGGTAAGGTTTTCAGGCGGATCTGAAGCCCAAGTGGGTCATGCCACAAGCAACGGTTGGAAATTGCACCGCTTTCAACCAAACAGCAAGTTCCGGATGAAACCCGGTTCCATTCTAGTTTCTGCAATTTTGGATCCCAAAAGTGGAATCTAGATTTTCTCTAGAATTTGGATTCTGCAACCAAACAGGCCCTAAGTAAACCCTCAAAATTTTAGTTTCTATTTTAAAACATAAGGGCATGTTTTCAAACAAAAGTATTGTCCAAAACTTATCTCCTAAAATAGTTGTAATATTTAAGAGTACTCTTTTGAATGTTTTCTATTGTTGAATTTCAATTAAAGGCTATGAATTTTAACCGTAGCTATAAATATTCAACAGGTACACTTAGAGCCTGATCGGATGTCACCTAATAAGTTATTTTTTCTACTTACAGCAATAGATAAGTAACTTATTATAGATAAATAAGTTTATTTAATAAGCAACTTTTTTACTTGGAAGTACATAATTACTTTAGCTAATATTTTTAGCTTGCTTACTTCTTCACAAGTTGCTGGAGAGAGGAATAGGATAGGTGAAAGAAAAGAAAATGATAAGCACGTTGTTTACCATCAAGGCAGGCCCCACATGAATAGACAATGTTGGTGTGCATGTGATGGGCAGTGGATCTTGAAGGTGGGCCCCACATAATGGATAATAACATTGGCGGTTGGCCCTACTTGATAGATGACTAACATCAAAGGCGGGCCCTACATAATGAATGATGCACATTAAAGGTCAGGCCATGATGATGAATTGCCCACATCCAAGGTGGGCCCTGCATGATGGACAACCCACACAATGAATGGTCTACATCAGAAGGTTGGCTCCACATTGACGGTGGGGTCTACATGATGGACAGTCCACATCAAAGGTGGACTCCACATGATGGAAAATTAATAATGGTAGGCTCCACATGATGGATGATCCACGTCAAGGTGGGCCTCACACGATGGATGATCCACATCAAAGTTGGGCTAATGAGAATGGCCCATATCCCAGGCAGGCTGCGCATGATGGACAACCCACATGGGAGGTGTGCCCAAATGATGGATGGTCCACATCAAAGGTGGACACCACATGATAGGAAGAAGATATTGAAGATCGGCTTCGCATGATGGACAATAAAATTGATGGTGGGCCACACATGATGGATGACCAACATCAAAGGTGGGCCCTACTTAATGAATGGTGCACATTAAAGATCGGACCCTAATTGTAAATAGCCCAAATCCAAGATGGGTCCCACATGATGGATGACCCACATTAGTGGGACTACACAATGAATGATCCACATCAAAGGTTGCCCCACATGATGGACAATGGATGTGAGGGGGACCAAACAGACTTGAGGGATGATTACTTATGGTGTTGGAAACCAAAAATGCTTAATTTTCTACTTTTTGGTTGATAACTATGTTGTTTGCTAAACATGCTTATCTGTTAATTAAGTAGAAACCAAGATAAGTTACTTATCAAATAAGTTATCTTAAGTAACTTACAATCCAAAGGGGCCCTTAAATTTGAGTAAGTACTTGAATTTCAACAAGTACTCTATGCTGCGACTGAAATCCGTACTCTTTACAACAATTCAACGAGTACTAGTTGAATATTAGAACATACTTGTTGCTCGTTGAATATACAACAAATATAGAGAAAAAGAAACGAAGAAGAAGATGGATTTTTTCAAGAAGAAAACGAAGATGATGAGAATTTTTCAGAAAGCAAAACAAAGAAAAAGATGAGTTCTTTCAGCAAAAAAAATGTAGAAGAAGAAGAGTGTTTTTCAAGAAGAAAAGCAAAGAAGAAGATGGTTTTGGAGGGTTTTTTTTTTTTTTTTTTTTTGTCCGAAAAAAGCTCATAGGTTTAGAAATGGAAACTAAAATTTTGAGGGTTTAGTAGGCTGGCCAGTCAAAAGTGAGGTTTACATAGGGAAATTTCTCTTCGAGAGAGGTGAAACTGTACGCTGCTGGAGTACTAACTTAGTTATTCAACAGGTTCTCTTCCTGGAAATGACACGCTTTATAATGATGGGCCCCACTAGTTTAGATTTTTCTCCTAGCTACAAAGAGAGGTGGGTCCTAATGGGAGTTCCTAATTTAGTAAGTTCTTGGATTACTAAATTGAATCAGAACTGTGCAAGTAATGGGCATGATCTCCATCGTTAGAAAGGTCATTGTACTATAAGATCCCTTTGATCGGATCAATGGCCTTCTGACATTCAGCATAAAATAGGTGATCACTTGTCATGTCTTGTGACTAGAGCTGTACACGAGTCGAGTCGAGTCGAGCATTGCCTTGCTTGGCGCTTGATTCGAACCCACCTACCCCTGCTCGTTACTCAGCTCTACTCGGCCGAGTTGAGCAGCCCCTGATCGAGCGAGTTCGAGTTGATTTCGAGTTTCCGAGCCAAGTCCGAGTTCGAGTTTCCCATCCATCCACACATCCATCCAACCATCTACACATCACACATATATCCCATCTAATATATATATATATATATATATATATATATATATATATATATATATATATATATATATATATATATATATAGTGTCGACGAGCGGGCAGGGTTGAGAACAGGGGGTGGTCAGTGACGAGCGGGCAGGGTGAGAATAATGGGTGACCAACATCATGTGGGTGTCGAGTGGGCAAAGTGAGAACAGGGGGTGAGCGGCGACGAGCGGGCATGGTGCGAACCGAGGGAGGCCGACATCGAGCGGCGGGCAGGGCAGGCTAAGATCGAGGGTTGCCGGCATGGAGTGGACGATCGGCCGTCGAGCTTAGAGAGGGGAATGGTGGTTAGGGTTTGAAAAGAGGGCGCTCGAGCGGGTAAAAGGTAAAAATGATTAGGGTAATTTTTTTTTTTTATATTAAGTAGCTCCGAGCCGAGTCGAATCAAATCGAGCCGAGTTTGAATCTATAAACGAGTCAAGCCGAATTGAGCATGGCCCTGATCGAAGCTCACTCGAACACATTCAAATACCAAAAATTTGACTCCACTTGGCTCAAACTCACTTCTAATTTGAGCCGAGTCAGAGTATTTTTCAATCGAGTCGGGCGAGTTTCTGGAGCTTACTCGACTCTTGTACAGCTCTACTTGTGACCGAATGGACTGTCCTGATCCACATATCTCCTGTCCTTGTACGGTGGAAAGAGGGCACTCCTACATTCCAGTTCCACTGACTTGAGAATTTCGGTTCCCACTTAAGTCTAGACCATATGCATACATCGGCCGTACACGTGGCATGCTGCATGACCAAAAAGTTAAACTAGCTCTAAGATCCTAACCATCTGATTCCCGTTGAATACTGATCGATGAACATGTTTCCTTCTAACCGTCCATTTCACGAACAAGGATCAAACAGGATTCAGAGCATTATATTCTACTTTCTATGTTTCATCTACATCATGACCCAGAGTTCAGACGGTCTGGATCTACTTCCATGCATGCAACATGCGAGGTGGATGTCTGCATGTGTACCATCCACCTTAGTCTGCATCAGTATCAGATAATTCATCCTCAACACTTTTCCTTTTCGTACACATACCTTTGCCCGCGGCTGTGTGGGGCCCACAGAGATGTCCGTGACAAATCCACACCGTCCATATGTTTTGAAAGACCACAATAGTACAATATGAAAAAAAAATGGCAGATCCAAAAGTTAGGTAGACCACACTAACGAAACAGTTGGAACAAACATCTACCATGATGTTTATATGAAATCCAAACGGTTCATAGGGTTATTACCACTCATATAAACTGTAGAAACAAATATTTTCCTGATACAAAACTTCTGTCACCTCTAGACCTTCAATCCCCACTGCTTAGTGTGGTATGGCCAATATGAGTTTTGGATCTACAACGTTTTTAGAATATTGTCCTATTGTGGTCTTTCAAAACAGATGGACGGAGTAGATTTCTCATGGACATCTTTGTGGGCCCCACACGGCCCCGGGCACAGGAATATCTCTGTGCCCGGGGTGACAGGCAATCCGCTCTTTTCTTTTTTCTACCCTTTTGGAAAGCGAATCTATTCAAGTTACTTGATACTCTGGTACTGTATAATAGTCCATACAAAGGCATTCAGACTCTGTACACGTGGCACAATTTAACTAGATTTAAAACGTCCAAATTACAAGATCCATGGTAGTCATTCACAATTCCTATTGATTGGATTATAATAGCTGCTGATTAATTGGTACGCTTTGTCCAATCAGGACCATTGATTTTTTCATTTCGACCATCCATTACATGTCCACCAAATCATCCAGTTACGTAAATTAGTATGATTTTGGGTTTATAAGTCATATAAAATGGGACCCATGATTTGGATGGTTCAAATTAAGGGTGTATCAACCATCACACTCTGCAAGAGTATTAAAGTTTTTTCTCTTTGAAGAATCATAGCCTGTATAAAAATCATCATGCTTCAAATCAAACGTCAACCAATCCATCAAAAATTCATGAAGCCTCTCTCTATGAGTGCTATCTGA
The DNA here is from genome assembly GCA_003013855.2 of Liriodendron chinense. Classification (NCBI taxonomy): domain Eukaryota; kingdom Viridiplantae; phylum Streptophyta; class Magnoliopsida; order Magnoliales; family Magnoliaceae; genus Liriodendron; species Liriodendron chinense. The sequence goes on from ML058459.1 coordinate 2,474,721, forward strand.
CGCATCTCATCTGACCCCACATCAGATTCCCATTTATGCATGGACCACACATGTTCTAAATTACGAAAATACCCTTGATTCCGTCTACAAAACCACCACCTTTGATAGAGACTTGACTGCATAGTCCACAGGAATGAATTCTCATGGGCCCCCCTGTTAATTGAGACCCAAGTGTGGAGGTGGTCCAAAGATCATGACCGCTCATCCTTTGGGAGTTAATTTGAATGACCCATGAGCTAATAATTACCAAAATTTTGATCTTGACTATTGATTTGTGGAGTTTAATGTGGGCCATTGAAAGCTTTCTTTTCAATGGTCCTTTTCAGCTACAATTATAGACGGTCTTGATCATCTACCCGGCGTAAGTTTCTGTATATATATTGGCTATGATACTGCCCATAAAATGGACGGCTCCAATCATCATGCTGGTCCGTACAGTATACTGAAATTTTCCAGTTCCGAGAGGTGGGCTATGCTTCGGTAATCCAGACCGTTCTCACGTTGCATACCTTCATTGATGGATCATGCGCGAGAAATCTCCTCAATGGGACAATTGAAACCTTTCGATTAAAATAAAAAAAAACCAACGGTTCATATTCAAATTAAACACCTCAAAAGATCGATGGCTAGGATCTTCCAATATAAGAGATTGACTGTAGAAGCATGGGCCTTCGAAGCTGATAAGCGACATACTGGTCTTAGATTACTGAAAATGGGCCCCAATTGCCAGAATCGAGAGACTCATTCAAAAGCATCTACAAATTGCACAAGTGCCATAGCTTATCTCAATCTGAACTGTTGAAATTGTGGGGTCCAATGCTGATGGACCAATATACAAAAACTATACAAAGTACGAGGCTTTGATTGTCCATTTTGGAGCCATGTAGCGAACGGTTAGCAGAAACTAGTCAACGGTCCATATTAGAAAAGCTAAATGCCTATCAGAGGTTAGCATCGTTCATTAATCTGTCTGATTTAGGAAATTACAACATCGAAAGTGGGGTCCAGCATTTGGACATTTGGGTCAAGGTCCATGGGGCCCAGCATTTGGACATTTGGATCGAGGTCCATATACGCCCACGAATATAATGATGCATGGATGCAGTCCTACTCTCCCTATTTTGCATATCTCAGTCTGCCTTTGAGCCATGGGTTGGCTCCCATGTCAACCGTTCTTCCTTTGGTGTGGCTCACTTAAGTTATAAATCAGGCTTAAATTTAAAATATAAGCCTAAGATAACTGGGTGAACTTGATTCTCAGTTCGGATTTCATACAAACATCATAGCGGAACCTAGCTCTAAAGTATAATAACCTAATGCACATTTTTTTGTCCCCTCTTGCTTGGGTGAGGGCTTGCTATCCCTAAGGGGCAAGTATCTCCTTTTCTTTTTTCTCTTTTCTTTCTCCCCCACTTATTTCTCCTCCCTTTCTTAGGGTGTGGCCCCCGTTATGTATTTTTGGGTTGTGCGCCTTCTAGAAATAAGAAGAGTGTTTTACTTCTTCGAAGACAGGCAAACTATAAATTTTATTACTAACCCACAATGAAAAAACTAAAAATTACATAGGGACGGGAGAAAAGGTGTCATGTTTCGAAATTTGGTACCTGAGTTGGTCAAGCCTGAATTCGAATCCCGAACCTGTGAGATTATAATAAATTGTATTCAATTTCCAAACACACGATTTTCATTCATATATCCACAAGTAATTAGAGCTACTAAAGGAAAATAATCATTCTCATTAAATAAATGTTCACTAATACATTTTCAACTCTCACTAATATGCTTTATTATATCGAAACTTAAGAATCAAACCATTAACAAAAGAAAATCATATTATGATAAATTTTAATAGCATAAATAAAACTAATATGCTTGTCCAACGCTCATGATATTCCATTTCCATACCTACCAAACAGTCTAAGGGTGTGTGAGCACCACAGCTCGTAGGATCACATCATTTTCAAATTGAAATTCTACGTTGGCATCAAGTATAGCTCAATAAATGAATAAAAGTCAATGTGATATCATAAGTAGGCATGTTACAAAAGAATGCAAGTCGAGTCGTAGTGCATAGTATCGCAGGCCAGTAGAGGCCTCACACTAAGGGTCACCACTTACGTTAGTCTTATACCTAACATGCGAAGTGATTCTAAGATGATAAACTCCTGATTCCGAATAGTCGCATACTTATTGAGGATTGTGGACCACGAATATGTGCATTTAACTATATTTACGCATCCACAATTTCGAATTTATGAGAATATTAACATTTCCATAATAACAATTCAAATTTCGATAATAAAGTCTACTTAAACAAAACAACTTCTGATCTATTTTGGACTTTGCCAGGGTAGAGCACGTACTCTCATTTTAGGGATTAACCCAAGGTAGAGCACCGTGACTATTTTTTGATCTCCTAGGGTAAGATACCATGCATCTAACATTTTAGGGAGTCTAAGTAGAGCACCCATATATAAAGTTACTTAATCTTACATAAAGAAAATACAACTCGCATCCTGAAACACGGATCAAGAATCAAATGTAAAAAATGCTAAAATTCAAAGTGCGGTACAAAATAAACATCCTTTCGGGAATGTCCCTAGGCAGAGCACCTGTAACAAAATAACACAATGATCCTTTTAGAACAAAGCACTCATAACAAAATAACACAGTGATCATTTTAAGAAAGAGCACCTGTAACTTAAATACAATCCTCAAAACAATAATAATGAAATAAGTTTAATTTAAACATATAATGATAATTAGATGGAATCAATCTCCAACTCATAACAATAATTAAATGCGTAACAAATAACCAAATGAAGTCAATCTTCATCATATAACAATGATTAATAAACTTAATGAAATCAATTTACATCGAATAACAATAATAAAATAACTTAATGAAATCAATTTGTATTTAATAACGATAATCAAATAACTTAATGAAACAATCTACACATCTAATAACAATAATAAAATAAACGTAATTTATGATGTTAGCGTAGGGTTTTCAACCAGGAAGATAACTTACATGTTGTGATAACTATTGGAAGAGGCTTCAAACTATACTGAAATAGGGTCTCACAACCGGTCGGTTATCAGACGGGCAGACAGTTTGAACTCTGGACAATTTTGGGGCACCGAGCACCTACGACCGGTCGTCAGTGGCCTGCGACCAATCTTGTGTTGAGGCAGAATAGGTCAAATTTTGAGCAGATCTCTCTAGACCACCAGCGATGGTCGTGGGTAGGCCACGATCGGTCGACAGTATTGGCGGTGATTTGCATGGTTACACGGTTTTGCGTAATATGTTTCTATTTTCGATTAAAAGTTTATATAAACGACTCCTAAATGTGTTTAAATGTATTCCTAAGACTACCAAGGTATGTTAATTTGAGATTAGGATTTGGGGAGAGGATTCTGAGGGAGAGAAGCATTGTTCATCTCTTGGGCTATTGCTTGTGGGTAGATATTTCTGTAATCTTCTGATATTCATAGTGTATGTGTCGCTTTGTGCCTCTGTTTTTTCTTGCAAGAGTTTTCACATAAAATTCGGATTGTCTCTGCGTGGTTGTGTGCGTGTGTGATTTATTATCGTGTGGAAATCGTTTGATTCTTCTCGGTGCTTCCGCTGACCGGTTTCTCAACAAATGGTATCAGAGATAGTGTTTGGAGGTTGAAGAGTAAAATTCTGAAACGATTTTATGACATTAGGCACCAAGTTTGATGTAGAGAAGTTTTCTTGCAAAAATAACTTTGAATTATAGAAGGTGAAAATGTGCGCCATTCTATTTCAGTAAGAGGTCACGAATGCCCTTGGGAATTGATCGGAAGCTATGACAGATGATGAGTGGACCTAGATGGATAAGAAGGTTATGACCTCAATTCAATTGTGCTTGATGGATGACGTCCTCTATAACGTTATGTAGGAGAAGACCACTGTAGATACATGGAGCAAGCAAGAGAAGGTATACACGAAGAAATCTCTAGAGAACTGGATGTATCTGATGATGCGACTCTTCACTTTGAAGACGACAGCAGGGACTGATGTGGATGATCACATCAACACTTTTAATAAGTTAATTTGTAATTTGCTGGACATTGGTGAACAGATGAATGATGAGTATCAAGCCTTGATCCTGCTAAACTCGCTTCCTACTTCATATGAGTTGCTTAGAGACTCATTGTGCACGAGTAGGGATACAATCAATGTTGAGAGCATAGTCTCAGCCCTCCAGTCGAAGGCAATGAGATAAAAGAGTAGTGACGCTGGTCCTTTCTCTGATGCACTGGTTATGAGGGAAAGAAATTCGGAGTGGGGTGAATGATCATCACGTCCTCAATCTAAGTCCAAGGGCAAGGGCAAAGGAAAATTGAAGTGTTGGGGATGTGGTTAGTCAGGGCACATAAATGATTGCAAGAGTCTTAAGAATAAGAAAGAGAAGACGGGAGATTCCTTTAAGGAGGCCAATACTGTTGAATATGAAGAAGGTGGTAGTGATGTGTGCGAGGTCTTGAGGGCGTCAAAGACGGAATCTCTCAGCGATGAGTGGATCATGGACTCCAAAGTTTCGAATCACATGTGTCCGGATAGGAGTGTTTTTACTTCCTATAGGAAGTATGAGGGCGGCTCGATATTTCTAGGCGATGACTATACCTGTAAGGTTGTAAGGATTGTTACAGTGTGCATCAAGATGTTTGATGAGATCGAACGAACCTTGACGGAAGTGTTCTTAGGTTGAGGAAGAATCTAATTTCTCTTGGTGCATTCGAGGTAATGGGGTGCAAGTTCACCGATTTTGATTGGTTCTGCAAAGTTTTAAAGGGGGCCCTTATAATGATAAAGAAGTAGACACGAAAATATTTACAGACTGATTGGGAGCACTTCAGTAGGTGGAGCTGCATCAACTGTAGTGGATTCCACATTTGCGCATATGTGGCATGCTTGTTTAGGCCACATGAGTGAGCGGGGCATAAATGTACTCTCTGAACGATCTTTGATTCCCTCTTTTAAATCTATAGACTTTAGTACATGTGAGCATTACGTGTATGAAAAACAATCTAGCTTGTCATTTAAAGGGGGGAAATATGTATGTAAAAGGGTGCTTGAATATGTCCATTCTGATATATTGGGGCCGTCGCCTATAGTTTCTGTTCGGGGTCATCATTGTTCGTGTTGTTTATTGATGACTATAGTAGGAAGGTTTGAGTTTATTTTCTAAAAAATAAATCTGATGTCTTCACTACTTTCAAGTATTGGAAGACCATTGTGGAGAATAACTCAGGTAGAAATTGAAAGTTTTGAGAACCGACAATGAATGTGAGTTCACTTCTAGGGAGTTTAACCAGTATTGTAAGGAGGATGGGATCATAAAGCACAACACAGCGTATTACGCGCTAGAGCAGAATGGTGTGGTAGAGCGGATGAATCAGACTCTCTTGGAGAAAGCCTGGTCCATGATTAGTAATGCTGGGTTGGGTAAAGAGCTGTGGACTGAGGTCGTTGATGAGTGCTTAATTTTAAATAATTAACCCTATTTATTAAAAGCGTTATCAATTATTTTTCGATTAATTACCCCTCACCAGATGAATTTTCAATGTTTAGGTGATAAAGAGAGGTTGGCAAAAATCTGAACCAATCAGAGCGTTTAAAGGTATAAAAGAGAGCAAATCAAGCATGGGGGTGATTATGAAGGAAATAAGGCCGTAAAGATTGAAAGCTAGATCATATCGTACGGTTGCGATTGAAGAAAATGACCCAAAGGACCTCATCAAAGCCACACATTTTGGAGGTTTAGGATGGACATGTTGTGATGATCGTGATTAAGGCATTCACACAAGAATGAATGGTCAAGCTTGAAAGATCCACATATGGGACCATCCGTCCATCCAAAGAATCCTATCATCCACCGTCCATTAATCAAGTGAGCAAGCAACTAATGGACGTTTCAAATCACACACATATGCTGCCTTCCACTCCAATTCCAGCCGTTGATCTCAACACTTCACCACCACCGTCCAAAGCATATCTCAGCCCATGATCCTTCATCATCCAACAGATGCGGATCATCCAGCGTCCAAATGAGGATGACCCACCATCAATGGCTAAACGATGGACTCCACTATCCATCAGGTGGACCATGTATCCAACTGTCCAGGACAACCACACATGTTGAGCATGTCCAAGCCAGGTGACGTCCAAATCCAGCCCTCCATCAGGCCACACGTTCCATGTAGAGAATGTCCAGATCTTCAATCCAGCCGACCATCCAACAGATGGACCCCACCCTTGCATCTACAATCAGCAACGGTCAGGAAATCTCCACCGTTCAGCAAGAACCAACGAACAGTGGGGACATGCCCACCATCCATGGTGGAGAGCATCTGAACCATTCATTACAGCAACAATCAGTAGCTGGAGTTTCCATCAGCTCCTCGTGTGCAACTCCACCATCCAAGAAATCCATCAATCCACTCCATTTGATGTCAGCAGCTGTGAATCTCCACCGTTCACTTCCATGCCCAACAGATCAGCAATCCACCAGGAGCTCATCAGCCGTCCAACAATGTTGGACGTCACCAGGAACGTCCATCTCCGAGCAGCTAAGCTGCTCTCCCAACCGTTCATCAGCTGGACCCACCATCAAATCCTAGTCGTCTATCAGTCTTAAGTAGTGGACCCCACCTTCTAACGTCACAGCTGCCTGACCATCCAGATGAGTGGCAGATGACGTCTACAGCAGGAGGAAGTCTTCTCCAACAAATGTCCAGCAATGGCAGGGATCTAATCTCCACCGTTCACAGCAACTGCCTCACACCCATCTTCAGTCAATGGTCATCAACAATCTGATCCTCAATCGTTGATCAGCTTCAAACGGCCACCAGAAGCAGCTCTCCCAATCCAACTGATGGATCAACGTCCCAACAGCAGGACGATCACCAGATCTTGCAGCAAACAGTTGATGATTAATTCTCCTCCATTTAGATCGTCCAAGGCCAGCAACTCCCCACCCTTGCACACGTTCCAGCAAGATGATCTCTCTCTCTCTCTCTCTCTCCCTCTCTCTCCCATGTGTAAGACATCCAAGCCTCACTCCAAGCCCAAACCTAGAGAACTTTTGGTCTTAGGCTTGGAGTGACACCTAAGCTTGGAGTATTTTTCATGCCACCTCATCATTGAAGCCTAACTCCACGCCCAAACTTAGAGAAAAAAAATTGCTTTAGGCTTGGAGTGCCACTTAGGCTTGAGAGCATCTCAAGAGGCTATAAAAGGAGGCCTCTCCTTCTCATTTCCATCATCCCATCCCTCAAATCCAATTCTCTTATCTCTTTTTTCTTTCTTTTTTGTTAAGTAGAGTAGAATAGTTTTTTTCTTTTCTTAATGAGTTTAGTCTTCCATTGTAGCATGGTTGGCTAGACTTCTAGCTAAGGCTAGGGGTGAAGCCTTTAAAGAAATTTACAAGCTTTGGTACTTTTGGTTCCGCAATGATGGTGTGAATGTTGGAGTTCTCTTCGGTTGATTGTTTGGTTATCCACTTCGGCGGAAGCTATTGTTGTGCACGGCCCTTAATCCATCGTTGACTCCGGGCACAATAGATGCTTGGATTCCCTTGCACATCAATTAGCTAGTTCATGATCGATAAAGTCATTTGATCCATCATCGACTCAGAAAATAAGGGATGCTTTGGATTCCCTTCGGTCATCGAGCTAGTGCAGGTAAAGTTATCGATCTGTAAAATCCCTTGATCCATTGTAGACTCTAGGCACAATGGATGCTTTGGATTCCTTGCGATCGATGGACAAGATTTTAATGGTTGAATCAATCAATTAAAGCCTCCTATCTTGTAAGTATGCATTTAATCATATGATTTGTGATCTTATCGATTGAATTTTTGACAAAGTTGTTGATCTATATAATTTGTTGATCCATTATCGATTCCGGGCACAGTGGATACTTGAAATTTCCTACGATCAACTAACGAGTGATTTATGATCAAATCAATCGGTTCATATCACTATCTTTTATGAAATATGCAAGTGGTTTAATCGTTTCATTTTTCGATTGGAATAGATCTTTATTCGCTTCCAGTTGAGTTATAGTTGGACCAATGAATCAAACCTTATGGATAAATCAAAGGTGGATCCCTAATGCCTTAGCCCCTTTTCTTTTTTGTTTTTCATTACACATAACTTACTCCACTCTCGTGGATAAATCAGATTTCATCTCTCCCACCTAAGCTAATTCCTCTAAGTGTTCTTAACTTCAATCCTTGTGGTTCGACCTCGGTCTCACCGAGTATTTTACTACTCCGCTACCTGCATTTGGGTATGCAATCTTTGGATTGTAGCAAGTTTTTGACGCCGTTGCCGGGAGTTGTAACTGTTTAAGAATATTTTTGGAATTGGTTTATATATATAGTTTACTAACTCTTTGGTTTTGTTATTTTTAGGAATTATTCATAGCCAAGTGTTCTTCTTCCCTAAGAACCTCTTCCCTTATTTCTTTTACATGCTTAGTTTATGCCGAGGTATAACCATGATCACACATGCCACCTCGTAAAGAAAGTTTGGATGGAGTCTTGTGAATTAATCAAAATCATGGCTGAAAATGAACCATGGGATGAGTATGAAGTACATCATATGCCACCAAGAAAGAAAAGCCTACGTGATTACCTGGGTGGGTATGAAGTGCACCATGTGCCATCAATTAAGCTCTTACATGATTACTATTTTGAAGTTGAAAGGATTGAAAGAGATTGTGGTATTTGTAAGAGCGATGCACACTTAACTATGGATTGCCCTATAATCTCTATTTTGCAAATGTTGCATCATCAGGCTAATACCAAGAATGCTTATCAAAGACCCTTTTGTGCCCCAACGTCAAATATGTATGGCTTTAATTGGCAAAGTCATCCCAATTTTAGTTGGAGGAACGAGCCTACCGTCAATGCTGGCAACACTCCTTAAGTGCCTTATTCTAGCACTCCGGGTGTGCCCTCGTAGAGGAGGACCCTTGAGGATACTTTGCAAGCATTCATGCAGGAATCTACTCAAATCAATCAAGCCCTCTAAGAGCTTAAAACTTCATTTGAAAGAATTGAATCCCACCTTGACGTTAGGGAGGAAGGGACCTTCTCGGCCCAGCCTCAACCTAACCCCCAAGAGCCATATGAGGAGGATAATTCGAGTTCTTTTAACCCTTAGGAGCCTGCACAAGAATCCTCCCCAACCATAAGCATGCAACACTCCAACGATGACATGTGCACACACCAAGGGAATGGTGAAGAGATCCACAAGGCCGATGCAATCGATAATCAAGTGGAGGAGGAATTCCTCGTAACCTCTTCTTTAGACCCCTTCGAAGATTGTTTGGACCACTTTGTCGATTTTGAGGACGACATGATTTTAGAAGTGGTTATTGCATTGCGAGACTCAACTCCAGTGCTCGATATAAACCAGTGGGGCCCTCGTTTCGAAGAGCTTCTCTCTATCGATTTGGAGCCTTCACTGTTAAGTATTGCAGCACCAAAGTTTGAGACTTAGAATCGAATTCCTCGTGCATGTCCCATCGGGTCTAACTACGTCTTCGTTCCATCGAGCGACAAATTTTCTTCTATCAACTCAAATACCAATACTCGATCCTAATCATGGAAGATCAAGAGAATATGGATACCACCATGGTTGCAAAACTAAAACACAAAGGCACCGAGAGAATGCGAGGTGGTCAAGAGAAGAAGAATCCATTCATCTAGACACAATTGCGAAATATTAATACAGAGGGTGCTTACCCCCAGAGTAGCTCAAATTCCATAACAAATGATCAAATTGATGGGTTGAGCCTGAATGAGCTACTCGACGAAGGCTCAAGTAAGGGGCAGAAATCGCCTCTGATTTACTGGATCACATTCATGGTCCCATCTCAGCCGGATGAACCCGAGGAATTGCAAGACATCGGGGATGAGCAAGAAGAAATTGCATTTGAGACCGACTCAGATTCCCACCTTAGATTTATCCTGATGTTTGGACAGGAGTATGTGGGCCCTCCTACTGATCTCTTTGGCCCTGCCTCCTGAGGGGAAGGAGCGCAGGGAAGTAGTGGTTCGTAGTCCCCATGACGACAGAATAAGTCGAATACTCGGCACCCCGAGTCAAATAAGGAAATCCCCAATTACCGTCATTGCTCGTGGTATATATATATATATATATATATATATATATATATATATATATATATATATATATATATATATTAGTTACGATGTTTAGTGTCCATGTCTTTTATTTATTTATTTTTTTCCTGTCAATTCATCCTTTTAGGTAATCTCTACCCTCTATTCTTCACCTTTATAGTTGCTCTCATGTTGATTATGATTTTCTATGCATTTATTTTATTTCCACATTGAGGACAATGTATAATTTAGGTTGGGGGGAGTAATTCCTGCGGAAAAATTCTTCCAATTGCCTATATTTCTGTTATTTTAGATTATTTTGAAAAAAAATTTAATTCTATGGATTTATGTGAATTTGAAGTAGTTTGAATAATAGAATGAAAAAGCATTTACTAATGAGAATGTTTTAGTCTAGAGTTTAGTTACTTCAATGAATTTCAAAATTGAGTTCTTTTGATTAATTTTCTGTTAGAAAATGATAAACATTGATTAAGTCATGAATTTTCACACTTCACATCTAACTTGCACTGCTAGGATTTAAGTTTGATACTATAATGTTGACTTGTTGATTGTTGAGAATGTTAGGAACCAAGCCTGGAGATCCCTATCTACTTTGTTCATAGAAAGGTGAAAAAAAAATATTCATAGTAATCTGGGACAAGGATTTTCGTCCATTGTCGTTACCATTACAAAACATTACTTTAGTCCGAAGTGAGTCTTTTGGAGCCTTCGACTATCGGTTGAAAAACAAAGTTTGAAGAACCAGCTAAAAAACAGTGGCATCGAAAATAACTACCTATTGACACAAGAAATGAAGATAGTTTGAAAGCCGTCGATGAAAAAACATCAAAAGCTAGAAAAATATTGAAAGAACAATGGTAAGGTTCAGAATAAGTGACTTGGTTGATTTGACCATTATCAGCGTTTATGAAAGTAGAAGACTGAATCCCTAGTGATGTTAAGACTGGATTTCACAGTGCATCATGGAACTCAGTGTTTAGAATGTTTCTATTGAATAATTAATGCTTTGAACTCGATTACGTTGTTTACTAAGTAGCTAGAATTTAGGTTTATATATTTTCAAAACTCTATGCCTTGAAAATTCTACTGCTTACGAAACTTGAAAAATCACATAAGTACATAGAACATTTTCTTTTCATTTTCTTTATTTAATGAGGAAATAAGAGAAAACCTCGAGATTGTTTCCATTGATGAAAACTATCCATGAAAAGATTGATTGCATTGATTCGAAAAATTCTTGGATGATTTTCGCATGTTTTGATCAAGGCTAGCAAAATGCTGGTTGGGGGTGTGTGATGAGTGCTTAATTTTGTATAATTAACCCTATTTATTAAAAACATTATCAATTATTTTTCGGTTAATTACCCCTCACTTCAAGCTTTCTTCTAACAATGTCCCAAGATAGATGAAGAAAATTAGGTTATGTCTCACGTGCCCCATTCAAGTGCTGTAGGCAGTTTGATGTATGCTATGGTCTGTACAAGACCTGATATTTTACAGGCTATGGGTGTTGTTAACCGATTCATGTCTAACCCCGACAAGAAATATTGAGAAGCTGTGAAATGGCTACTTCGATACATTCAGGATACGCATGATTACATCTTGACGTTTGAAAAGCCCAATGACAAGTTGGTTGGGTACGTCGATTCTGATTACGCAGGTAGTATGGACTATAGGAGATCGACTTTCAGATACTCATTTGTGTTAGTGGGTGGAGCCATTAGTTGGATGACTAAGCTTCAGTCTATGGTGACTCTTTCCACTACTAAAGCTGAGTATATGGTGGTGACAGATGCTTTTAAGAAGGCTGTTTGATTGATAATCAGTTAGGGCTTCAGCAAGAAGCCGTGCCGGTTAATTGATAGCTCTAGTGCTATAAATTTGACTAAGAATTCTGTTTATCACTCTTGTACTAAACACATTGATGTGCATTACTATTTTATCCCACAGGTGCTTGAGGAAGGAGATGTGACTTTAGAGAAGATTCACACTAGCGTGAATCTGATAGATATGCTGACCAAGGCGGTCCCAATGGAGAAGTACAAGTTCTACGTAACTTCTCTGGGATTGGCAATGACTTAATGAAGATCTAAGGTGCACTAGAAGCAATGACACTATGATTGAAGATGAGATGATTGATGAAGCAAAGGAGAGATGGTTCAACGTTTGAAGCGTTAGTGGAGATTATTGGAAGAGCCTTCAAACTATGCTCAAACATGTTCTCACGACTCGTCTGCCAGACTGGCCGATTGGTCTTATTATCAGACGGGTAGACAGTTTGAATGTTGGACAATTTTGGGGCACCTACAACCAATCGGGCGACCGGTTGCCAGTGGCGTATGATCGATCTTGTGTAAGGCAGAATGGGTCGAATTTTGAGCAGATCTCTCTGGACCACTAGTGACTGATCATGGGCAGGCCATGATCGATCGACAGTATTAGTGGTGATTTGCATGGTTACGTGGTTTTGCGTAATATGTTTTTATTTTCGATTAAGAGTCTATACAAATGACTCCTAAACGTGTTTAGATGTATTCCTAAGACTACCAAGGTGTCTTAATTTGAGATTAGGGTTTGGGGAGAGGATTCTGAGGGAGAGTAACTTTGTTCATCTCTTGAGCTATTGCTTGTTGGTAGATATTTTTGTAATCTTCTGATATTCATAGTGCATGTGTCGCTTTTTGCCTTGTTTTTTCCCGCAAGGGTTTTCCGCATAAAATTCAAATTGTCTCCACGTGGTTGTGTGTGTGTGTGTGTGTGTGTGTGTGTGTGTGTGTGTGTGTGTGTGTGTGTGTGTGTGTGTGTGATTGATTGTAGTGTGGTGATCGTTTGATTCTTCTCGGTGCTTCCACTTACCGATTTCCCAACAATAATAGGTAACCAAAAGAATTTTCGATCCTTTTATGTGGGTCTTCCTATGTATCAAGTAATCTTAATCAATTCATTTGGTGATTCGATTTGGTTGAATCCAAACAACTACGAGTGTAATGCTAACCTCTAGTAAACTAAACCTGATTTTGAAATGTGAAGAATAAATAAAAGTCCTTTATGATAACATCGAGGTTCTTAGCCCCTTGGGCTAAAACTCCAACGATAACCAACAATCTAACGCGCAGAGTCAACTCGGTTAGTCAGGGCTAAATATGGTGAAAACATTGCAATAAAGTCCTAAGTTTTTGTAATTTGAACTGTATTTGATCATATGGGAGAGGGCCTACCTTAGGGTTTATAGAGTTTGTCTATACACAGTAGGAAACGGTGCTAAACTTGGTGGAGAACTAGTTCAACTCGGAGTTCAACTCGATGGTGACTCGTTGTTACACCCGCAATTCTCTCTCTCTCTCTCTCTCTCTCTCTCTCTCTCTCTCTCTCTCTCTCTGTATCTTTCTCGATCTCTCCGTCTCGTTGCTTTTTTTATATCTCTAGAGGTTTTTCTGGGCTTTCTTCTATGGTGTTTTAGAGGCAGTAATAATTCTAAAAATCAGTTTATACAAGGGTCTTGGGGTAGGGAGTTAGCGCGTGAAAGTTTTGAATTTGATAAACATTGAATTGCTTTTGGTTTATATACGTCGAGTCACGTCTTGATGAGTGTCTTAGGATATCCGTTGATCAAATGGGCCTCAAACATGGTGTTTTCAAATCAGAAAAACGAGTTTCCATGTACTACATGTGATGGGTTCTCTATCGTGCTAGAGGACGATCATGGTGGATCTTACGTCCAGGGATGTTTCTTCAAACGAACGATTGTAGATGCTTTTTTTTGGGTCTCATGGAGCTTGTGAATGCTTGAGATCGAATGTATGAGACTATTCAAGATTAAGAGTTTATCATCTTGGAATCACTTCGCACGTTAGGTATGTGACTAACGTGAGTTGTGACCCTTGGTGTAAGGCTTTTATAGGCCGTGATACCATGCATTACGACTCGACTTGCATTTTTTTTTTTTGTAACATGCCTATTTATAATTTCATGTTGACTTTATTCATTTTATTGAGCTATACTTGATGCCAATATAGAATTTTCAATTTGGGAATAATATGGCCCTACAAGCTATCATGCTCACACTCTCTTAGACTATTTGGCAGGTGCAAATGTGGAATATCATGAGCGCTAGATAAGCAGATTAGTTTTATTTCTATTATTAAAATTTGTAGTTTGATTTTTTTTTTTTTTTTTTTTTATATATTAGGTTGGTTTGTATCTTAAGTTTTGATGTAATGAAGTGTATTTGTGAGAGTTGAAAATGTATTAGTGAACATTTATTTAATGAGAATAATTATTTTCCTTTAGTAACTTTGATTGCTTGTGGATATATGAATGGAAATCATGTGTTTGGAAATTGAATATGATTTATTATAACTTATAGGTCCGAGATTTAGATTTGGGCTTGACCAACTCGGGTACCAAATTTCAAAGCATGACAAAAGGAAAATAACTCACAATGCTAAGGAGATTAGAAAATGTTCACACCCAAAGCTAGGAAAGAAAATAAGCTCACACCTTTGGCCTTTAGGGTGAGCGTTTGGATAGTAAATTACTTAAGATAAGCTACTTATGCCTCAAGTAACTTATCTTGATTTCTACTTATTAAACTGAAGTGATTAAGTAACTTTAAATAAAAAAAAGTTACTTATAAGTGATCATAAACCAAACTTACATATCTCAAATAAGTTACTTATCTATTGCTACAAGTAGAAATAGTAACTTGTTGAGATGAGCTCTTAGGAAAAAAAAGCCTGCACCCCAAGTTAGAAAACAATTAGAGTAAACAAGTAAAAAATTGCATGACTTAAGAAGAGTTCACTAGGTTTTCACTGAGGCAAGAGAATTCTCACTGTACATCACAAAGGATACATAGGGGATAAACACAGAATGAAGCCTATTTAGGGCAGATAAAAGAACCTTGAGACATACATACTCCTGGAACCTTAAATGTCAATGTCAAAAATCACTCCCCAAATCACTTTAGAAGATGGGAGTAAAGCGTAAAAGTTCACAACGCTTGTATGCAATACTCGTGAATGCATAGTGGTTTCTTCATGTCCTTTTGACTTAAAATCACTACACGTTGAATAATAATCATATAATAAAAGATGGGTCTAATCCGAGTTGACTCGGACTGAGTTAACTCGGATTGGAACGTTATCACTGTGATTGTAACTCATTCAAATGAGTCATAGCAGTTTTGCACCAGGCGGGTGGCACTTCAAAAATAAATCATGCGTACAAATGTTTTTATTTACCATGATATATACATTTCTCAGTCAAACATTTTTCCTACCATAGCTTTGAAGGACACGGATCAGATGGCTAGGATCATCTGATCTAAGTTTGTTTTTGCACATTTACCCCTCACATTAAGAGAAAGGAAACTAGATGGACGGTCTTGATTGATGCATAATGCTACTATGTACTTTAGATCCATGGCTTCATCTCCCTAATCCGAGCCATTTATTGATGCATAATGCTACCACGTGTATTATACAACTGGTAGATCCATATCTCTTAATACTGCACGTGGCAGGGTTAATAATCAATCACGACCATCCATATAGTTGCCTCCACTTTGGATGGCAAATGGTTGGAAATACATAAGTTTTAGATCATCCTAGCCATCTGATCAGTCGCCATTTGAATGGTGCTTGAAAGTGAAGTAAACCAATGCCTAGAATTTGAACATGGACCATTCATTATAGGTTCCAATAGATGGACGGTCCACCTAAATACATCACTCCCCCAAGCGCGACGTGGAGAGAGAGAGAGGTCTGATCATAAATTCCGGTTCCGCTGTCTCTATCGTATAGCTTTAATACTCGGGCAGACTGTGACAGATTATCCGCAGGCACTTAAAATTGCATAAATGTAATTAAAATTAATAGATGTATCATCATGATCTAAAAAAGTAAATTATTAGATTATCTGATTATTGGATCGGTGGACATTTATTGGACAGTTAAAAATGAATAGTATCCAATGGTCCTATTTCAATAGGCAAGTGTCCACTAATCACAGGTTAGAATTGTTTGAACAACTTAATTTTGGGACTGTGGCTTAACTCCATGTTGGGTTCTGCACTTCAATCCGTTCAATTGAGTTAATATATGCTGACGTGTACAATTTCTCACTGCCTACGTATCAAGTGTCATAGGCTTACAGAGTATCATATAATTCCCCCTTTTTAAAAGTATTTTTTTTTCCTTAGCTTTTAAGATTAGTTCTCTCAGGTTCTGTTTTGAGCAAGATACATGTACCACCTACCGTACGTTTTTTAAAAACCTCATTTAGCTGTCTAGTACTGTAATGGTTTGATTAGTCGCGCTGGACCAAGTTGCTCTTCCGTATGTGCCAATTGGGGTGACGGATCCAGACCGCACACCTTGTGGGTCCTAGTTAGGCATGGCCCTCAGATGAGGTGAGGACCGTAGTCACAGCTGTTCATGTTGATTGTTGACTATCAACGCATTCCACTTTCAAAGGGGTGTTTGTTTTACAGTAAACGAGTAAATGAGGAAAATGCATGTAAATGGGTAATAGTTACCATTTAGGCTTATTTGATTTTTTTTTCTCAGTAAACATATTGTAAATGTATAACGATTATTTCCCTAAGTCATTTCTGCGGTGTTAGCTATATATGATTTAATTGTCTACTTTTTTATTGCTAAAATCAAGGAGAAAGTGAAATATGGGTGGGGCTCACTGTGATGTATGTGGCTTATCTATACTATTCATCTATTTTGCCAAATAAACTTAATGCATGAACCAAAAAATGAGGCAAATCCAATGCTAAGGTGAACCACACCTCAAAAAAAAAAATCCAACATTTATTGTTAAAAACTTTTTAAGGTCACTGTTTCCTTTAGTGTGAGCCACTCGAGTATTGGATTTGCCTCATATTTTGACTCATGTCTCAAAATATTCAAATAAAACTAATGGATAGAATGAATATATCATATATATACAGTAGGGCTCATAATTTTAAACTATTTTTTTGGACCGATTTTTAAGATAGGAATTACACCAAATTTTCAAACAGAATAAAAAAGTAATAATAATTTATTTCTAGGGCATTTATAAAAGAAATGAAAAATCAAACTGGCCATTACCTGGCCATTACCTGTAAAAGTCGTTTTAAAAGGATTGATGTAAATTCATGGGCCTTATTGTGATGTCTATGACATATCCATGCTGTCCATTCATTTTGTGAGAACATTTTAGAATATAAGCCCCAAAAATGAAGTAGATTTGAAGTTCAAGTGGCCCACACCATAGGAAATTGTGGTCGTAAAATGTTTTTAACGATAGGCATTCAACGTACTATTTCATGTTGCGTGGTCCACTTGAGCTTTGGATCTACTTCGTTTTTGGGCTCATGCCTTAAAATCAACCTGCAAAATGGGTGGCGGCTAATTTTTTTCTTGATTTTCATGTAAAAAGCAATCAGGTTAAAAAAAGTGTAGGAATTACATTGATAATTAATCATAATAATCAATCATAATCCATTTACCGGCATTTACACGTAGGAATTGAAAAACAACCCCCACGAAAAAAAACAAACACCCCTGATCTAGGGCTTTGAATGGAAAACATCATGCATTTGACATTGGATGACAGGTTCACATTCCAGGTCCCGCACGTTGAATTAGATAACGATGCGAGGTTAACATCCCACGTCCAGCGCGTTGAATGGAAAACGTCTTGTATTTATAGAAAGCTGATCACATGCAACTGAAGTACAATAACTTGCACATACACACATGTTTCCAGCAAACATGCCGCTTGTGTACAACATCCATACACCTGGCAAAAAATCCGGCAGGTCATCTTAATAAGTGGACGGCGATCCAAATGTTTACTCATTTCGTTGGCTGTCCATTGATTCCAACAGTGTGGCCCACCTGATCAGAAGAACGGACAGATTTTGGTAGTGGGTGATCTTCACGTCACGTCCTACAGTTTTCACGGCACGGATTTTCTACACAAATAACATGATAGTGGAAACACACGGCTGTACAAAAAGTTGGTGTACTTCCAGCTGTACGTGATCAGCCCTCAAATACCACAATAATAGATTTGACCAAAATAAAAAAAGAAGACTTCAAAAACAACACAATACGAAACCGACAACCAAAATACTCTTTCTTATTCTCTGCCATATCCATATAATTAAAATAAAAAAATGGTCCACATATTCCATCATCAGAACCTGAGATGGCCCATTTGCCCATCGCCACCGTATATTTGATTATGAAGTTTGTTGGATGAGACCTACGGTTGATTGTGGATGATACACGGTGCAAAGTTCTTATTGATCATGCAATCTTTTCAATCTTCACCGTAAATTTAGAGGCTGCCAATTGGACAGTTAAGACAGCCGGATGATTGTCACTTTCGTACCATGAACTGTAGCGGTAGAGACTATCCAATGAACGGTTCGGATCTAATGAGCATTAGCCACGTGTACGGTGGCGATGGAAAATAATAATAATAATAATAATAATAAAATCTCCACTAAAAATCAACAGAGATTATAGCAGCACCCAAATTACATTCGTAAGGCTGTTTCTCACTAACTATACACGTGTAACATACATACGTCACTCGACGCCGTCCAAATTGCAAGTGCCACCGCATGCGACGATCGTAACCATGCAATCGGTGGCCATCGAATGGATGGTTAATAAGGAATAGATCAGCAATCCAACTCAACGATTGGAATCAGATGGATAAAGTCTTGTAATTCGATTTAGACGGTGTGGATTGATGTGCATGGACGGTGCGTATGGTCATCACATGGGGGACCCATTGATCACGTATAAGACTAGAAATCAGGTTGGCCCACTAGAAAGATGAACCTCACGTGAATATCGTACAGGCACGTGCAAATGCGCGAATGAGTCACAACTCTTAAAAGGGGAGTGGATACGTTAGAGCCGGAACTTGAAATTGGCAGTACACGTGGTAGGTTGGAGTATCAATCTGGACCGTCCAACTAGTTTCCCATACCGTAGATGTTAAATATTTCAAAACACACATACTATCAAGCAAACTTAAAAAAGTGATCGGTTAACCGCGAAAGTCCAAAAGACTTATTATGCGTATGATTCTCTAACACGTAATAATTTTCAAACATACCTATCCGTAATTACTCACACTAAATGGACGGCTCCGATTGCTGCATCAGTCTACCACGTCGACGGCTGTACATCATTTTTGAGAAATGGGGCCCACCGTGATGGTTTTGAGAAATCTACCGTCCCAAAAATAGATAAATCCAAAACTCTAAGTGGACCGCAGGATAGGAAACAGTAAGGATTGAACGTCCACCGTTGAAAGATTGCTGGGACACAGAATTTTTAGGATCAGGATAATGTTTTTGTGTTTTCAGTTCATCCCAGTAGGAATGACCCAATGAACGGTATGGATGACATATAAACATTACGGTGGACCCAAGGGGGTTTCAACTTTAGGCATTTCCCTACCCACTTTTTCCCATTTTTGTATCTGCCTCATTTTTGGGTCCGTCTCCTAACATGACCTGTCAAAACGGATAGATGGGGCGGATTTCTTACAAACATCACTGTGGGCCCCACCCACGACAGGCTGTCGCAGGCAATCCGCTTACCGTAACATCTCCTTAAAAAACATACAGATCCCACCGTCGATCCACGACCCCTCCCGCCATGGAGTGAAGAGGATTTTGTTTTGTATCTGCCGCGATTGAGAATCTAGTGTCTGTCGCCACTCATTGGGGCCCACAGTCTGCGATAGTTCTATGATTTGAAGATCTCATATACTCTTTACCACCATAAAAAAGCTACTAACCTATAACCACTCCTCATAAATGATCCTAGCCTTTGATTGTCATACCCTAATGCGATCCACTGATATCTTCTTTTCACTGTTCTAAATCTGTATACAAATATCGAAGGCCAGAATCGTCCATTCACCGTAATTTCGTTCATGTTTCTCTTATAACATAGGATACACCACATAGACGGTTCAGATCAATTAGAAACTCACAGTGTGGGCCCCAGAGGGCGCTGACACATGCTTGATTCCGAGTGGCGACAGACAGATAGAGATGTTGGGCCCCACCTCACTCCACCAAACGTCATTTCTCTCTCCCAACCTTCCCTTCCTCCGCGCCTTCCCTTTACCACATCCGTCTCTCCAGACCCTCCTCGAAAGAAAACATCGACACCCTCTTTTTTGCCAAAAAACACACCCCTTTTTCTCTCATCCTTTGATACAAAAACCCCATCTTACTACACACACACACACACACACCATCTACCAATACGATGAAGCTCGTTGTGGAAGTCCAGGACGCGAGCGACCTCATGCCCAAGGACGGCAACGGCTCCGCCAGCCCTTTTGTCGAGGTCGAATTCGACGAACAGCGACACAGGACCCAAACAAAGCCCAAGGACCTCAACCCCGTCTGGAACGAACGGCTCACCTTCAACGTCACAAACCCGCCCCAACTCCCCGACCAGACCATCGACGTCATCGTCTACAACGACAGCAAACGCGGCCACCACAAGAACTTCCTCGGCCGAGTCCGGATCTCTGGCGTCTCCGTCCCGAGATCCGAATCCGAATCCACCGTCCAGCGCTACCCGCTCGACAAGCGTGGCCTCTTCTCCCACATCCGCGGCGACATCGCGCTGAAGATCTACGCCGTCTACGACTCTCCACCAACCGGCCCACCACTATCCAACGGACTAGATCCCCCGATCGCACCGCCGGATGTCAACATCAACCAAGGCAGCGGAGGCGGCGGTGGCGACGATGACCACAACGAAACCAACAGGAAGAAGAACAAGAAGAAGAATTCGAACAAGGCCAACGAGACCCAATCATGGTACTCGGTCGGGTCCGGTCCCCCGCCGGGCCCGCCGATCTTCGAATTCATGAAGCCGGCGCCGGCGCCGGCATCCAAGCCGTCGGAAGAGAAGCGAGCGGACTACTCGCGAAACGAGTTCGTCGGCGGCGTCCCGGTGACCCTCCACCATGTGCAAATGCAGAAGCCGCCGGAATTCGGGCTGGTGGAGACAGCCCCACCGCTGCCGGGCCGTCTGTACGGGCACCGGCGGGATAAGACGGCGTCGACCTACGATATGGTGGAGCAGATGTACTACCTCTACGTGAACGTGGTGAAGGCGAAAGAATTGCCGGTGATGGACATCACCGGCAGCCTGGATCCGTTCGTGGAAGTAAAGCTCGGAAATTACAAGGGCGTGACGAAGATCTTAGAGAAGAATCAGAACCCTGTATGGCGTCAGGTCTTCGCCTTTCCAAAGGAACGGCTGCAATCGAATCTGATCGAGGTAGTGGTGAAGGATAAGGACTTCGTGAAGGATGATTTCGTGGGCCACCGGACCTTCGACCTTTCGGAGGTGCCGTTGCGGGTCCCGCCGGACAGCCCACTGGCGCCGCAGTGGTATAAGCTGGAAGACAAGAAGGGGGAGAAGGCGAAAGGAGAGCTGATGCTTGCGGTCTGGATGGGAACTCAGGCCGACGAGGCGTTTCCAGAGGCCCGGCATGCGGATGCTCATAATCTACCCGTTGGAGCCGAGATCCATACCCGATCACAGGTCTACTACTCTCCTAAGCTCTACTACCTTCGGGTCCTCATCATCGAGGCGCAGGATCTCGTGCCGGCTGAGAAAGAGCGGTTGCCGGAAGCGTGGGTGAGGGTTCAGTTGGACCATCAGCTGAGGTATACCCGCATTTGTCATACCCGGACCTTGGATCCGGTATGGAATGAGGAGCTGATGTTCGTCGCATCGGAGCCCTTGGATCAGATGCTGGTGATCACCGTCGAAGACCGGGTGGGCCCCAACAAGACGGAACCGTTGGGGAGAAAGGTCCTGCCGCTGTCGGGTGTCCCGCAGCGGCTGGACCATCACAAGCCCGCTCCGCCGCGGTGGTTCAACCTCGACAAGCCTTCTTCTTCTGCAGAGACCGACGAGAAGAAGAAGGAGGTGAAATTCTCAAGCAAGATCCATCTCAGCCTCTGTTTGGACGCTGGATATCACGTCCTCGACGAGTTGACCCACTACAGCAGCGATCTACAGCCGTCCGCTAAGCATCTCCGGAAGCCGATGATTGGCATTCTGGAATTAGGGATCCTCAACGCGAAGAACCTGCTCCCGATGAAGACAAAGGACGGGCGCACCACCGACGCCTACTGCGTGGCAAAATACGGGTCCAAATGGATCCGGACCCGAACCGCATTGGACACTTTGATTCCGAGGTGGAACGAGCAGTACACGTGGGAAGTCCACGATCCATGCACCGTCATCACCATTGCCGTCTTCGACAATTGCCAGATCACCGGCAAGAAGGATGACGGGCCCAAGGATCAGCGGATCGGGAAGGTTCGGATCCGGCTCTCGACGTTGGAGATGGATCGGATATACACGCACTATTACCCGCTTCTGGTCCTCCATCCGTCGGGCTTGAAGAAGATGGGGGAGCTGCATCTGGCCGTCCGATTCACGTGCACGGCCTGGATCAACATGCTTACGCTCTACTCCAGGCCGTTGCTGCCGAAGATGCACTACGTGCAGCCCATCTCGGTGTTCCACGTGGACTTCCTACGGCGGCAGGCGACCCTGATCGTCGCGGCGCGGCTGGGCCGCGCCGAGCCGCCGCTGCGGCGGGAGGTGGTGGAGTACATGCTCGATGTGGACTCGAACTTGTGGAGCCTGCGGCGGAGCAAGGCCAACTTCTCCCGGATAACGTCGCTGCTGTCGGGGTTCCTGACGATCGGAAGGTGGTTCGACGACGTCCGGAACTGGAAGAATCCGGTCACCACGTGCCTCGTGCACGTGCTCTTCTTCATCCTCGTCTGCTTCCCTGAGCTCATCCTACCCACCGTCTTCCTCTACCTCTTCATGATCGGCATATGGAACTACCGGTACCGGCCGCGGGACCCACCGCACATGGACGTGAAGCTGTCCCACGCCGACCGGGCCCACCCCGACGAGCTCGACGAGGAATTCGACACGTTCCCGTCGTCGCGGCCCAACGACATTGTGCGGATGAGGTACGACCGGATCCGGAGCGTGGCCGGGCGGATGCAGACGGTGGCCGGGGACCTGGCTACGCAGGGGGAGCGGGCCCATGCCTTACTCAGCTGGCGGGACCCACGGGCCACTGCTATCTTCATCATGTTGTCGTTGATCCTGGCCGTGATTTTGTACGTGACCCCTTTTCAGGTGCTGGCCGTGATCTACGGCCTGTATTTGCTCCGCCATCCCAGATTCCGAAACAAGTTGCCATCCGCGCCTTTCAATTTCTACAAGAGGTTACCCGCCAAATCAGATATGCTTATCTGAAAATGGGATTTTCAAAAAAAAAAAAAGAAAAAAGAAAAAAGAAGAAAACAAAGAAGAAGGAAAATCCATTCCAATCCAGGCCACACGTTCTTGCAGTGGGCACACCATTTCTATACATATGTACGTATGTATTAATAAAGTATTTTTGATAGAAAAGAGGAGAGCGTAGAAAGGGGATGGGATATGCATGGCTGAGAAAAGTCGGGATTCTTGTTGTGGCGAGAAGGGAAAGGTCGGTCTGATGGGAGATTCTGCTTTTATGAATTTTTTCTGGGATTCGGGACTTTTGAGGTGGACCCCACTAACTTTTCCCCTTTGCGAAAACTAAAGCCTATCCGTCCTCTTTTTTTTTTTTCTTGCTTTTCCCCTTTCCCACCATTTTGAATATGGGGGTGAATCAGCCACACGGTATATGCGCCATCGTTGTACGGTAATCCAGACCGTCCAAGCCGCTGAACCAATCATGGATTGAGCATAATGGGAAAATTACGGTGGTCGGATAATGTTGGCCGTGTGATTCGGCCCTTAATTGGATGGTTGGGATCGCTTGATGAGCCTCTTTTTTGAGATGCGCTCGCAATATGTATTCACTAATGGTGGGTCGCCATCATTTTCGAAAGGGTGGTCCACTACCACTTCAAGTTTAGCGATTCATACATCTCACACGTGACAAAGCGCACACGTGTCAGAGATCCTATCCGCTCATCCGGCAGGCTTTGCTATGCGGATGTCAGGCTGCTTCAGTTGCCAATAGATGGTGAAGGGAAATTGATAAAGTGTCCTATTTGTGGCCCAATCGCTTTGATTTTTTAAGATTAGGCATCCACATTGTAGGATCTGCCTGATGAGCGGATTGGATCTTTCACACGTGTCTGTAGTTGACACGTGGGAAGCGAATACCAAAATGTATGCCACATTTTTTTTTCAGAGGTAAAGGGCGTGGCCAGGCGTTGACGTCATTCTCGGACGCGAGTTTCCTGCCGCACGTTCCATGGAGTTCTCGCAACAAGAAGCTCTGTGGGGCCCACCGTGTTGTCCATGTAAAATCTACTCCGTCCATCAGTTTTCCCAGCTCATCTTAGGATGAAAGGCCAAAAATGAAGCGGATCCAATACCCAAGTCATTTACAACAGATGAAAAAGTACGGATGGAAACGACCACCATTGAAATTTTCCAACGGCTCACCATGATGTTTGTATGCCATCCAACCTGTTCATAAGGTGACTCTCTCGTAGATGAAGGGCCCAATACAAATATCAGCCTGACCCAAAACTTGGTTGGATCTCAGTAAGGTTTCAATGGTGGCCGTTCAAGCCGTACTGTTTATTGTGGTGTAGTCCACCCGAGCATGGACGTGGTTCAGTTTGCTGCTGGTCTCATCTTAAAATGAGCTGATGAATATTACCCGGACATCACAGTAGGCCAAGATGTGGCAGGAACTCCCTTCACCAGATATCGAATCGTATATGTCGATTGATGTGACATCTGTAATTATAGGAAAGGTTAGGGAGGTGGATGGATCTTTGCCTCTGTGGGGTCCACACCATGGTGAATGTGTTTTATCCATTTCGTCAGTACATCTTGCATGAACAAGAAAATAAGGCAGGTCCAAAACTCAAGTGAACTGGTTTCCCATTGCACATCACATGAAGTGGATGGATGGATGAAATCTACAGGGGTCCTCTGGCACCATGGATTTCAAATCCTCGTGTGTTTGGCACCATTGAGTAAATGGGTATTTCAAATATATGGGATTTCAAATCCCTTCAAAGAGTGGGATTGAAATTCAAGGTGGAAGCTATGATTTCTTCTAAAATCCTCCCATGAGTCTCTATGTATAACATGTGTCACTAGGCTACCAATTTATTGCACACGTGGCCCACTGATGATATTCCAAAATAATTAGATCATCAGTTGCATCACTGAAATTACTTCGATATGATTATTTGCACTGTCCAAACATTATTCATGTAAATCAACGATTAAAAATCATTGGTTAGTCAATTGTTTATTATCTTATGCTTGTGGATTATCCAAGATTTTGAATTTCATCATTTTCGGTCAAAATACATATTTCAATAGGCTTATTATAATAATTGTGTCAAACATTACATACAAACACTAATTAAGATTGTTGAAGGTGTTTTAGTAACTAAATTCAAACCCCTATAAATATACTATGCATGGCTACTTTTGAATTAGAGGGATTTCAGATCTAAGGTGCCAATCACAACCGGAGTATTCCTCATCAAGCGGCTCTGAATCCTGGGAATTTCAAATCTACACTCTCAAACAAGCTTTAAATATCCACTTCATCTAAAAACTTTTGCAGCCACTAAAAAGTTTTCAACAGTGGGCATTTAATCTGCTTTGTCTCTAGACCTATGCATTAAAATGAGTTGGCAAAGAGGAGGATGATGCGGATAAAACATGTAAACCATGTGGCTCCATAAAGTTAGGCCATCAGTATAGTATATACATCATTAATGGGGTATCTAGATTGGGTGCTATACGTGTACTATTTTGATGGGATTTAATTGGACAAGCTGATGTCAAAAGTGAACAATGAGATGTGCATTGAACAACCTTCAAGCATGCTTCACATTCAGGCCATTTCTGACAATGGCCCGCCTTAGCATCAAATTCGAAGGGCATTAATACAAGTCGAGATGGTATCCAATCTGCACACAAAATAATTGAGGGTGCCAATTGCATGGTGACCAAACACCCCTTAACTACATGGTGTCCAGATCTATGGTTCATTGTGATGTATGTGTTTTATCCATGCCATGTAACTTTTCATTTTGCCAGCTCATTTTGTGTTTTATCCATGCTATATAGCTTTTCATCTTGCTAGCTCATTTTAGGGTCTGTTTGGCCCGTGAGATTTCATGGTATTAAGGGCCTGTTTGTTTTATATCTACCTAATGTAAAGACAAGTAAACGAGAAATGATTATTTACCAAGTAATTCTTTACACATTTTTTAAAGTTGATAATTACAATCTACCTTTTGTACACTAAAATCGAGGAATGTTTGAATTTCATGTGGGACCCACTGTGATATATGTGGCTTATCCACTCTGTACATCCATTTTGCAAGGTGATTTTAGGGCATGAACCCAAAATTGAGACAAATCCAAAGATGAGGTGGACCACGCCATACGAAACAGTTGGTTGAATGCCTACCATTAAAAACCTTTTACAACCACAATTTCTTATGGTGTGGGTCACTTTAGCTTTAGATCTACCTCATTTTTTTGCCTCAATCCTTAAAATATTCCGATAAAATGGATGGACGGCGTGGATATGTCACTAACATCACAGTGGGGCCCGCGAATGGATGACAATCCTTTTCAAATGCTTTTTACAAAAAGTAAATTCACATCCTCTATACTTCTTATCAAACAGAGGTAAATGATAATAATTACTAACTTACATCAAATTGCATGCATTTACCTCCGTTTATCCCAAAACAAACAGGCCCTTAAAGTGGTATTGTAAAATCAAGCTTGTGTTTACTTTCTTCACCACTTTCTTTAATTTTTGTCATTGGAATATGTGCCTGTACTAAGATTAAGAGGTATTTCAGTAGCTCCTCTTCTCCACCGCTTGAATCCAGTGTGAGATGGACATCACTGACCTCCCCACCATGATGTATGTGTTATATCCATACCGTCCATCCATTTTTCAAGATTGTTTAGGGCATGGGTACAAAAATGAGGTAGATACAGAACTTAAGTGGACTCCACCACGGAAAGAAGTGGGGACAATAATGCCCGCCGTTGAAACCTTCCTAGGGCCCACCATTATGTTTATTTGCGATCCAACCTGTTCATAGGGTAACATAGACCTAGATGAAGGGAAAACACAAATATTAGCCGGATCGAAATCTTCTGTGGCCCCCAAGAAGTTTTCAATGGTAGTCGTTCAATCTCCATTGCTTTCTATGGTGTGGTCCAACTGAGCTTTGGATTTGCCTCATTTTTGGGCGACAACCCTAAAATGCTCTCGTAAAGTGGATGGATAATGTTGATATAACAGATACATCATAGTGGTGCCCACAACTTGCTGGCAGTTTTGGATAGAAAGATAATTCCCTGATGTAGTCAACATCCTTCGAAACATTATACATCCATTGTATTGCTGAGTATCCATGACATTCTTATAATCCAAATATGGAGTAAAATTTTGAAATATAGACAATCCACTACCATCATGATTACTTTTTTCAAATTTCATTCAATCTAATACCATCTAAATACACTCTGATCCTACTGGTCAAACAGGCCCTTAAGGCATGAGTCCAAATTAAAAGGATTTAAAGCTCAAGTGGATCACACCATAGGTGTAATGCCCCAAATTTTCATAATTCATTTGAAAATTTTTGAAAATTTATTTTGATTTTATTTTAATTAAATATCAAGCATTTATTTTGTTTTAAAAACAACGGACTATTCGTGAAAGTTTTGATGGGCGACCTTTTACAAAAATTACTTAGAATAATTCCACGAACGACATAAAATGGTTAGATTTCTCAAAACTCGCATTCTTCGATAATTATGATAATGCTCTTGGATCTCCTGATTTGCGATTTCTGATAAATCAGTCTTGTAGTTTTCGAATCCGTCCGAAAGGTAAGCGTAATTTTAGGTGTATAACAATTTCATGTAGAAAGATTTTCAAGTCGAACCCACGATCATGGAGATTTTAACCTAGGAGCATCCGTAGTCGTTGATTAAGGAATGTAGTTGAAAAAGTAACCATACCAAACTGAATATCTTTGTGGTAAACCCTTATCTTAGAATTTTTGTGATTATCTAATGCGTATAAATATGAAATCTTGAGTGCCCAAAAATGTTAATGGCTCACCTTAACCTAGATCATTGATTTTTATTTCACATGGTTCCTATGATTTGATTGATGTGAAATTTTATACCATGCGTATTTATCATAAATGAACTACACATGTCGAATTTCAGCCTTTAGATCATAGTATAAATGACATAATTAGCAAATTGACGCCTTAACCCTTGATTTTAATGTCCATCGAGTGAGGAAAGTAGATGGTTAGTTGTAGTCGAATATTTCTCTTTATGTGAGTGACTTAGATCGTCCATATCATGAGCCAATAGTGTGATTTGAGTGTCCCACATTGATAAGCCTTTTTCTTAAGTGTGAAGTTATCTCGTTTTAGGAAATAACTGAGTTACCAACTCCTTTCAAATACGGACCTTTCAATTAACCCACTTCGCACCGTCAATCGCAACTCAAATTTGGAATATATTTTGGCCTCATATGACTACGAGACTCCATAAAATTTGGACACCAATCTATAATCCTACACCGTTAAACTACAAAGCCAGCCCCTTCATTTTTCGCCAAAAGTTGAAATTTCATATCTAGGCATTTTTCACCATCGATGAACCACTAATTTTGTCCAATTATCTGCTTACCATGACTACACATGTTTTCAATTTTGGGCCTTGATTATCAAGTGTGGACCGTCAATTGAGATCAAGCCCATTTTAGTACCTGCCAGGCCATTTTCAAAGATCGACCAATTCAAAAAGTGGACAGCCAAGAAAATCACGTATTACAACTCCTCTTTTAATGTCAAATCAGATTAGTGGTATGGATTTCACAAAATATCATCATGGACATCATAATGTGGACCGTCAATGTATTAAACATTCACCCTCATGCGCATGAGGCATTATATATGAGAGAAAGCCTCTCTTAACATATGTTATAGAGAAAACCTAAAAAAATCCAGCCATCTTTACATCCTTGCATGTCCAAACCCTATGAGGGGGGGGGGGGGGGGGGGGGGGGGGGGGGGGGGGGGAGAGGAGGGGGGGGGGGGGGGGGGGAGAGGGAGAGAGAGAGAGAGAGAGAGAGAGAGATCTCTAATTTTCCAGCAACGTACTCAGCCTCTTTAACCTCTAAATGTGTCCTTTCAAGAGGTGAGAATTTTTCCTTCAAGCCATTCATAATTTTCTTTTATCTTTTTAAGTTTCCTTTAATATAGATCGTGTTAATTAGATTTGTGTGGATGATTCATATTATGCGTTGATAACCGTAGGATTATCGTTGAGTTCTACTATATTATTTTGTGATATGCGTGTGGATGTTTGGATGCAAAAATATAAATATTTTCATGTTTATGTGAGAACCATGCGTATAGTCATTTTGATTCGTGCCGTATATGTGCTGATGATGTTTATGACGTTACATGTATTGTGTGAACGAGATTATTTATATGAATGTTGCATTAATGTATACCCCTTGTTCCCATGTTGGTGAAATCACATGACGTAGAGAGATGAAACCTGTGTGGGGTATTCATGATGGAAAGCTGTGTCTTGGCTTGATTATGAGATTACAATAAATGTGTGCAAATAGATCATTATGATTTTATGTTGCTTAAGATGGATCCATGTGCTATACTTAATGATCTTGGCTATGTTGAACAATATGAGTTTTTAGGAACATGATTGGATTATAGAACGGGACAAGGAGTACTGAACATTGATGGTATATGAATCTCATGAGCCGAGGTTGGTGTTAAGGACACTAAGCCCATGTTGTCGGCCTATGTTGGGTTGCTTGCGACTCCCCATAGTGACCATTGAGTTATATTTAAAACAGATGTATATGAAAATACTTAACTAAATGTGAAATTAATTTTATGCATTCACTTAGCTCTACGTGGGTGTACGAAATTGAGAATAAGCTAGAGCATCTTACTTCTGCCGGACAGTCTCGTGAGTTTTAGGTCCAATCACAAGGCTAGTATAACATTAGCAATTAATCAACCTAGCCTAAGCATGCATAGATTATCAAATGATTAAACTAATCAATTACATAATTTATGCAACCTAAGTAAACTATATAAGAGTAGATCATATAAGCTCAAGTCTACTCTACTTAGTGAAGGTACTGTGTGCGGATGTACCTATCTAGTGCTTAGCATACATCCTAATCAAGTATGAATAATTAAGCAATTAAAACAGCAATGCTATATTAACAATGTGCTCAACTCAATCACAAACACAAGAATATATAGTGGTTTGACTTTGGGTCTACTCCAAGGTGTCCCGTATCGGTTTCGGTGGGTGTAATGGTGCCTACCGTTTCCTTTACGGATACGGGCCGATACGGCCCCCGTAACGGTCTGTTAGTGCACTTTTCCGTGGCATACTAGTGCACCTTGTTTTTCAATCACTTACGTCAGTGAGTCTAGTGTCGGTTGAGCCCATTGAAGACAAAGACCGAAGACTCAAGACAGACCGGCTGCATCAAGGAAGAAGATTCAGGTAAAAGTTATGCCTTGGTGCCTTAACCTTGACCAAAACCCATTCCCTTTGTATCTTTGATGACCTTGACCATATTAGGAATCTTTTAGGCATCATAGATAGGCCCTAGGTGTCCCATTTGATCACCCTAACCTTGGCCAAAATGGATAGACTGAAGCATGTGGTGTTCAGCTATATGGAGGGGAGAACCAGGCTGGTCCGACTGGTCAAGACCGGTCGGCCAGCAGCCTTTGCTGCTTGTTGAAATAAGCAGCCATGGCGTGTGGATCAGCAAGCTTGGCCGACCGGTCAAGACCGGTCGGCCTTCACACTCCAGGCCATCCAGCAAGCCCTGCCGACTGGTCATGACCGGTCGGCCTGTTGTTTTCAGGCTGTCCAGTAAGGGGGTCCAACCGGTCATGACCGGTCGGCCTATGTAATTGGCCTGTACAATTGGCAGCTTTCAGCAAGGGATCCGACCGGTCATGACCGGTCCGGACAGGTCGGTTTATAGCCGTTTTATGGCCGTTTTATGACCGTTGGAGCTTTCTTTTCCTACATATAGAGCTCCGGTTTTGGGCATTTCAAGAGGGATTTTTGAGGAGTGAAGCCACCATTGTTTGAGACCATTTGAGGCTCATTCCTTGACCTATGCAAGGCATCTTCCTTGTGCTTTAACACAAGATTAGAGCATTCCAAGCTCATGAAGAAGATGACCTTCATCCCCTCTTGATCTCTAGAGTTTGGAAGCTTCTTGATTGGCAAATCCTTGTCCAAAACTCTAAGATGAGATCGTTGTAGGTAAGAGACTCTAGGCAACCCTTTCCCATCCGTTGTAGAGTTCTGAAACCCATCCTCCTAGCACCTTGGGCATCTTAAGGCATCGCATGCAAGGTGTTTGATCGAATGTGGCTGAGGCATTGGCGACGCAACGGCAACACGATCGTGGGAGCAAGGGAAGCTGATTGAAGCACGGGAGAGCGGAGATCAAGCTACCCAATCCGGTGCTAAACAAGGGGCTCATCCGACAAGTAGGTTGTCTTATTTGAGAGTCCATTTTAGAGTTTGTTTTCTGAACTCGACCTAGGGACGTTAGTCGTTCCTTGGCCCGTCAGCCGGGCCTAAACTAAGTCTCCAAGGGGGAGCCTCCGACACGGGAGTAAACGTGCGTTAGGTTGAGAGTTAGCCTATGTCTAAAACTCCGAGTACGGTTGAGAGGTGAACCGATAAAACCTCCGTGTAAAAGTTGAGAGGTGAACCTCATTTAAAACCTCCTATAGTGAATGCCGGTGTGCTCAAAGGGGTTGAGTACTTGAACTGGGAGTGGAGTAGACACGTAGTCGAACCACTATACATCCTTGTGTTTGTGATTGTTCTCGAGCACATTTATATCTTCGCATTGTTAGTTTAATTGCTTAATTATGAATGCTTGATAGGAATGTATGCTAGGCTCTTATTAGGCTCATCCACACACAAGATGTACCTTCACTAGTTGTGTAAACTTGAGCTCATTGATCCACTCTCATAAGTCTACACAAGTTGCATAGGTTAGAAGCTTAATTAGTTGTATCATTTACTTACCTATGCATGCTTAGACTAGGATTGTTTGTTGCTTAAACTTTTGCTAGTCTTGTGATTGGACCCACCTAGGCTTGGAAGCCGAAGTGTTCTTGCTTACTAGGCTAAATTTGTTAAATTGTGTAAGTAGGCGAAAATAATTTCAAAGGTCCTAATCACCCCCCCTCTAGGTCCTTAGACATATCTCCGAGTGTCTTTACAAGCGGTAAAACCGCAATTTCACGGTCCACTTTTTTTTTTTGCCAAAAAATTCTAAAAAAATATGGATTAAATCCAGAAAATTCCAAATATCTCAAATATGCATTCATTTATAATTTTGAACATGTTTATGGTGGTGAAGCGGTCTACTCTTTGGCGAAAAAGCTGTATCGGGCTATCTGGTGAATTTATGAAGCTAATAACCTGGAATTAACTGCAGAACTTATAAATTCAAATTTCTAACTGTCTAATACCAATAATATGTATATTAGAATAAATGTAACATCAAAGTATTTCAATTTTCACATGTACTATTATTTTTTATAATTTACTTTATATTATTTACAATTTATTTACATACCTGAGGAGTGAGGAGTGAGGATTGAGGACTTGCAAAAAATAATGTATTAAGACTTCTCTTATCTTGAATCTATGACTGACTCTTGTCCTACCAATTGAACATTCTAAAGTAGAAAAAAAAATTAGTAATACCTGATATGCTCCCCTGCAAGCATGTTGATTAAAGATTACTTGACTGGTTGTCACTTGTCAGGGGAGTTATTTTAAACACAAGTTCAACAATGTAAAGTGTGTGTTTTTTGGTGAATGTATGACCATGTGGGTAATGAAAAAGACTCACCAAACCGGAACTCACCACCAAAATGAAAACCTGCTTTGTTGTGGTTGCTCAACCTCCACGTCGTCGTCGTCATCATCATCGGGTTGTTGTGGTCTTGTTGTTGCATATCCATAATATTCAGTGCCAGAGGGAAAGACCAGGTCAACAGAACCTGATGATGACTGATCCTGACTAGGCAAAGATTCTGACCCTGAGTGAGGATATCTACTAGTGCCCGTCGAATAGCCGTGCCCATACTGGTACTCGTATTCAGGGCCAGGCTGTTGAGATTGAGATGAATAACTTGGATTTGGTTCATATGGTAGATGTGGAACAGTGTCAGGAGGACTACTCCAACATGAAAGTGGCGGAATAGGTTCCCTACAATCCCATTGGCTGTAAGAATACCCATAATTCCTCGGATCATAGCCATACGCATGCTGATGTTCCAGATCTGTCGGTGTAGATTGCGGTGCAGGACCTGTAAGTGCAGGACCTGCAGGTACACTACTGGAGCCAGGCTCTTGCTGGCTGTATCGTGACTCAGTACACTCATAAGTTCGACCCCCTCGGCTCCGCTTGCTTTGTCGAAGTTCATCAGCCTCGTGATCCGTAGACGGCTGTATGGTATCAGTAGCCCCAGTGGGTTGAGCAATACCAGAAGTGGGACCAGCATTAGGTGCATCATCATCATCATCATCATCATCATCTGTTTCAGTATCGTTAGAGCTTGCACTCTTCTGCTGAGTTTGCATGAAATCCGCCCCCCTTTCTGGGTCCAACACAAATGCACGACTCTCTTGCTGTGCCTTGCGTATTTCTGGGTCTTCAACTTCTATTTCTTCACTATCCTCTTCTATTTCTTTTTCCCTTGCTTCCAACCAAGGTAGAAGTGGGTCATCCTCATCATAAATATTGTCCAAGTTTATTGGACAATAATCCACATCACTGGCATTATTGGTGTCAGGCCTCTTTGAATGCATGCGCATTCTTAGCCTCATGTTGTATTGCATAAAGACAAGTCTATCTAACGTCCTAGTCTGAATTCTATTTCTATTCTTCGTATGAATAAGTACAAAACAACTCCAATTTCTTTCGCAACTAGAGGAAGACGTTGTTTGGCTCAAAATCCTTACTGCAATTTTTTGGAGAGCCGGTGTGTCCTCTCCGAAATTTACCCACCAGTCGGCGGGGTGCAACCTAAGTACTGCATGTTGTGCAAGAGTATCTCCAAAGCTACCCTGGCGAGTTCCAAATATATCCAATTCATTCAAAGCCTTTATTTGTACATCTAAGTCAGGCTCTAATCTCTTTATCACGTTCTTTAATCCAATACGAATCTCATCATCCATAACAAATGATTGGGCATATCTATACCTAGGATTTAGGTAATAACCTGCTGCATGAATGTCGTGGTGGAGCTGCTTTGTCCATCTTTTGTCGATCAAATTCCAGTAAGATTGCCAGCTTGAACAATCACGTTGAATTGCCAACTTCGCTTTATCCATAGTGTCGTAGAGGAAGCCCATCGTAGGTGCTTCATCAATTTCAACAAGACGAAGTACCCTCATCAGTGGTTCCATCACCTTTAAAATTTTCTTAACCCTCTTCCAATATTTGTTGTTCTTATGGTGTTTACAACATCAACCGGCGTCCCTGATGTCTTCTTCCCATATTTTGTGTTGAGCCATTGTTGGGAAGCAAACATTTCACTCAAGTCTCCCCTATGCTGATACAAACTCTCTAAAGCTATAAAGTTTGTTGCAAATCTAGTCGCCGCTGGCCTAAGCAACTCTCGTCCCTTCGTGAACTTCCTCATTATTGCAACTAGGTGATTATGGTTGTAAATAAATGTTGTCACTTCTTTTGCTTTTTCAACCATTTCTTTGGCATTCTTTCTCTTTCCAATATCTTCCAATATAAGATTAATACAATGTGCAGCACACGGTGACCAAAATATATGTGTTCTCTTTAGCATCAACAAATTTCCTGCAGACTTATATGTTGCTTCATTATCTGTCACAATCTGCACTACATTCTCCTCCCCAATCTCATCCACTACTTTATCCATCAAGCTAAAAATATATTTAGCATTTTTTATTTCATCCGAGGCATCAATTGACTTGTGGTACACTGTTCCCAAGTGGTAATACACCATGAAGTTGATCATGCTGCGTCTTGTTGGGCCAGTCCAACCATCACACATGATCGTGCATCCTCTGGCCTGCCATATGGGTTTAAAGGTATTTACGTATGCTTTTGTATCTGCATACTCTGCGTCTGTCCATTTTTCCCTAATCTCCTTGGCTGTGGGAGCTTTAATTCCTTCACCTGCTTCTGCTGCTGCATCAATTACCACCTGCCAATATGGAGAGTTTGCCGCATTAGGGGGTATGTTGGCATGTATAAATAATTTTGCTGCTGCTCTACCCAGTTTCTCAATAGAAGTTCTACTCCACATTTGTTTTATCTTCTTTTGTTTACTAGATTCTTTCCTAAAGAGGATCGGATCAACAGAGGGTCTCCTAGGCACATCTTCTTCTTCCACATCTACATCTATAGGATGACGAGCTACATGTGAAGATGTACCCCGCCGGCTGCTAAACATACGCCTTAATCCACCAAACATACCCCCTCCAACCCCAGCTGTACTTCCCGTTGGGGCTGCAGTTGTACTCCCCTGGCCACTCCCACTCCCACTCGCACTTGAACCAAAAGTGAGTCGACGTTCTTCCTCTTCACGAGCATAGTGCATGCTTTCTCTCCTAGCTATAGTCATTTCTCGATCAGAATCTTCCCCAGAATCAATGATGTCTTCGCCACGAACGCCCATATATTCTGGACCGAACACCTCTTGTCGGGCCGCATCAAGGATATCATCTTTCTTTTTCTGCACAGCAGCTCGTTTCCCCTTTGACTCATCTAAATTGGCTTGCATCAGTATCATTATCTCTTTGGGAACTTTGGTGCATCCTGCAACTTGACCCTTTCGATTTGCCAAATGTTGTTTAAGTCGCGTAATTTCACCACTTATTACTCTATCACAATAGTTGCATTTTATTTGGTGCCTTCCACCACCTACCCTCTGACAATGTTCCCATCCAATATCCTCATTTGCAGTTCCACTTCTAGTTCCAGACATTTTTTAATTAGAGATGGCTTATGTGATGTGGCTATGTCACTTAGATACTGAGTCTAAGAGTGAAATACTTAGATTTTAAAACTTCTAAATGTAATTGTAAATCTTAAATACAGATAATGAAATCAAGTACTAACTACTAAATTCAAATACTAAACCCTATGGGCTACAGCCTACCAAGTACAACTACGAAGCTCCAAAACGGCAAAACCTGTCGAAAAAATAAAAATATAAACATACATTAGTCATTACTCATTAATCTGTAAATATGATTCTCCATGTTTTTGAAAAAAATGATTTTCTCTAATTTTTAAAATTATTCCGAAATTAAAAAAAATACAAAAAAATAACAACCCATATGCATAATCTGTAAAATGCACATGATTATGTTCTATTATAAGTAACACATGTTATCCAACCTTTAAACTAGAATTTTTTTTTGAAAAAGATGATTTTCCCTAATTTTTAAAATTATTCTGAAATTAAAAAAATACAAAAAAATAGCAAATTATGCATAATCTATAAAATGCTCATGATTGTGTTCTACTATAAGTAACACATGTTATCCAACCTTTAAACCAGAATTTTTTTTTTGAAAAAAATGATTTTCCCTAATTTTTAAAATTATTCTGAAATTAAAAAAATATAAAAAAAATAGCAAACCATGTGCATAATCTGTAAAATGCACATGATTATGTTCTATTATAAGTAACACATGTCATCCAACCTTTAAATCAGAATTTTTTTTTGAAAATATTAATTTTCCCTAAATTTTAAAATTATTCCGAAATTAAAAAAATACCAAAAAAAAAATAATAATAACAAACCATGTGCATAATCTGTAAAATGCACATGCTTATATTCTATTATAAGTAACACATATTATCCAACCTTTAAACCAGAATTTTTTTTGAAAAAAATGATTTTCCCTAATTTTTAAATTTATTCCGAAATTAATCCGAAATTAAAAAAAATACAAAAAAAAATAGCAAATCATGTGCATAATCTGTAAAGTGCACATGATTGTGTCCTACTATAAGTAACACATGTTATCCAACCATTAAACCAGAAAAAAAAACATGATTTTTACTAATTTTTAATATTAATCCGAAAATAGACAGAAATTAAAAAAATATAAAAAAAATATAAAAATCAGTTGCATAATCTTGAAATACATATTTTAACATTTTACAATGGCTACAACATCATATCAAGGTGGAAAAAAAGTGATTAGAGGAAGAAAAATGTATAAATACCTATTTTCGGATTTCTTCGAAAAATGGCCCACGAAGCTTCGATTCATCCAAATCGTAGAAATTGGTCGTTTTAATTCTCCAAAATAGACTAATTGTGGTCATTTTTAGCAAAAGAACAGATTAGAAAAGAAATAGGGGAAGAAAAGTGTGAAGAAATTACAAAACAGCAAGTATTTATATATAAAAAAAAAGTTACCGTTTTTTTACCGTTATGGGGGCCGTAACGGCCGTTTTGGGCCGTAACCGCTGTTACGGCCGTTACGGCCCCGTAACGGGCCGTTACGGGCCAAATATTCGTGGTCCCCTTTTTGGACCCCGTATCGCGTAACGGTCACGGCCGTATCCGTTACGTATCGACCGATACGGCTGATACGTAACTGTTTTGGCCCACCTTGGTCTACTCCACTCCCAGTTCAAGTACTCATCCTTATGAGCACACTAGTATTCACTAGGGAGTTTAAATTAGGTTCCTCCCAACCTAGGTGTTTAAACGGTTCCACCCTACCGAGGAGTTTAGCAAGGTTCCTCCTAACCTATAATGGTGGTTTTACAGATGTACCTTTTAACCCAGATGTTTACGGGTTCTATCAAACCCAGGAGTTTGACAAGAATCCTTTTAATCATTCGGTTTTAATCTAAGAACCTAGCGTACACTCCCGCCAGAGGCTCCCTATGAAAGCTATCTAAACTCTCACACTTAATCCTCTACGAGGAAGGAGTGTAACTAGACTCTTAAATTGACAAATTAATTGTCGGATGAGCCCTTTGTTCAACGCCTTCTTGGGTTGCTTGATTTCCGTTCTCCTATGCTTCAACCAGCTCTCCTTTGCTCCCCTGATCATGTTGCCACTACGTCGCTAATGCCTCAGCTCCACTGATCAATCACCTTGTATATGATGCTCTTGTGATGCCCAAGGTGATATGAGGGTAGGTTTGATATCTCTGCAACTAATGGAAATAGGTTGCCTAAAGTATCTCACCTACAAGGATCTCATCATAGAGTTTTGGATAAGAATATGACTATCAAGTTTAATCCAAACTCTAGAGATCAAAGAAGGACAAAAACATCTTCTTCATGAGCTTGAAATGCTCCATTCTTGTGTTGAATTATACGGAAGATGCCTTGTTAGGGTTAGGATTTGAGCTTCTAATGGTCTCCAATGATGGTAGCTTCAAGCTCCTCAAAATCCCTCTTCTCTCCCCTAAAATCGACCTAAGCTGTTTTATAAAGAGAGTCAAAACGGTTATAAAACGGCCAGTAGCCGACCGGTCAGATAGGGCCTCGACAGTCCAGTTTGCTCACTATCTTGCTAGGGTCAGTCACGATCGATCGTATGACCAGTCGGACCTATCCAGCCGACTGGTCGTCTAAGGTTAGGGACTTCAGCAATGTTGTTGTCCCAAATTGTGGTCTTATGATCGATCTGCCAAGGGCCCAGTCGTTAGCCTTGTTTTGAATGCTGTTTTGATGTATTGTTTGTAGCAATAGAAGAAACCTTTATGACAATATTTTGGGTGGTCTTTTGGGACACTTAGGGCCTATCTAAGATAACTATAAGTATGCCTAAAGGGTCTGGGTCATTTAGAGGTTTGATTTTTTGTTTGGTTCAAGGTTAAAGGCTTCACTAAGGCATCTCTTTTACCTGTTTCTTCTTCCTTGATGCAACATGTTTGCCTTTAGTCTTCGGTCTCCGTCTTCATTAAGCTCAACCGACATTAGACTCATTGATCTAAGTAATTGACAAATAAGGTACACTAGTATGCCACAGAAAAGTACATTAATAAATTGTACTTATGACTTAGCTTGGGGATATTTGTGCATTCTCTTGAGATGAGTGTGTGTTTTTCTTTTATGATGATTAGCGTGAAATAGACATATAAACAACCGTAGGGCATAGAAACTTGGCCGCCTAGACCTTAACATGAGTTAATCTTCGGTATTTCCAACCTCATCTTTCTATCGCATGTTTAGCCATTAAAGGACCGTCAATGATATCTCATCCACTTGGTTACTCGCCCGCTTATCTACTCTTTCACATGACAATGTGATCATGCCTACCTAATTAAACCCGGATCCATCCTTTTAGACCTCCGATTGATTATCTTAGATATCGAGCAAACATCCTTGGTAATTATCTAACCCCAACCATCATCTCAGATCCTTGATTATGGAGTACCCCCAAACATGAGAAATAGTAGGGTGTTAAATGATTGATTGGTTTACGGGACCCGTTGATATACACCGAACTATCTAGGAATCAAATTGCACAATAGAAGCGTGTCAGGCCAGAAATTGGAGAGCTTGTAAAATCAACCTCGAGGTCAGAAAGCTTTTTTTTTTTTTGGGGGGGGGGGGGGGGGTGAAATATAATGACCGAGATCGCAACTAACTTGAAAGAGTGTCTGAGTCGAACCGCATAATAAGGTAAGAGACGCATCCAAACGAAGATGAAACGAAGAGAGAATACCTACAATTTTTCGACAACGCCGCTTAGGAAACTTTGGGGACGAAGTTTGTTTTTAAGGGGAGTGGATTGTAATGCTCCGAATTTTCAGGATTCACTTAGAAATTTTTGAAAATTTATTTTGATTTTAATTTAATTAAATATCGAGCATTTACTTTGTTTTGAAAACAACAGAACATTTGTGAGAGTTTTGATGGGCGACCTTTTAAAAAAAATTGCTTAGAATAATTTCATGAATGATGTAGAATAGTTAGATTTCTCAAAACTCGCATTTTTTCGATAATTACGATAATGCCCTTAGATCCCTCAATTTGCGATTTCTGATAAATCAGATAGGTAGTTTTCGAATCTGTTCGACAGGTAATTGTAATTTTAGGCGTATAGCAATGTGGTGTAGATAGATTTTCAAGTACGATGCGATCATGAAGATCTTAACCTAAGAGCATCCGTAGCCATTGATCGAGGAATGTAGTTAGGAAAGTAACTATACCAAACCGATTATCTTAGTGGTAAACTTTTATCGTAGAATTTTTGTGATTATCTAATGCATATAAATATGAAATCTTGAGTGCAAAAAATGTTAATGGCTCACCTTAACCCAGATCCCTGATTTTTAGTTCACATGGCTCCCATGATCTGATCAATGTGAAATTTTATACCATGAATATCTATCATAAATTAACTATACATGTCAAATTTTAGCCTTTAGATCATAGTATAAATGGCCTAATTAGCAAATCATCCCCTTAACCGTTGATTTTAATGTCCATTGAGTAAGGAAAGTGTGGATGGTTAATCGTAGTTGAATATTTTCTTTCGTGTGAGTGACTTAGATCATCCATACCATAAGCCAATAGTGTGATTTAAGTGCCCCACATTGATAAGCCTCTTTCTTAAGCGCGAAATTATCTCGTTTTAGAAAAGAGCCGAGTTACCAACTTCTTTCAAATCTGAACCTTTCAATTGACCCACTTCCCACCGTCAATCGTAAACACAAATTTGGAACATATCTTGGCCTCATATGACTATGAGACTCCACAAAATTTGGACCCCGATCTATAATCCTACACCAATGAACTACAAAGCCGGTCCCTTCTTTTTTCGCCAAAAGTTGGAATTTCAGATTTAGGCATTTTCCACCATTGATCATCCACCATTTTTTTTTCAATTGTTTGCCTATCATGACTATACATTTTCCCCAATTTTAGGCCATGATCATCAAGCGTGGATCGTTAGTTAAGATCAAGCTTGTTTTAGTACATGTCATGCCATTTTCAAAGATCGGCCAATCTAGAAAGTAGACCGCCAAGAAAATTAAGTATTACAACTCATTTTTTAATGCCAAATCAGATTAGTGGTATGAATTTAAAAAAAATATCATTATGGACATCATAATGTGGACCGTCAAAGAATTGAACATCCACCCTCAAGCAATAGGTGGTTCTATTTCTTACTTAGTTAAGTAAGCAAAATATTGCTGAAATCTTAGACATCAAGTTCCATGATAAATACAAGAAGTGAATAAACAATTGAAAGAAAATGAGTGGGTTTTAAAACCTATAAAATTTATGAATTAAATGAGTCACTTTAGTCAATCAGGTTGGCTCATTTGTTTTGGTGAGTTTACAGTAGCTTGTTGAGTCATTGATGAGTCACCCAAAGTTATTGTTTCCTAACTTGACGTATCTGTATAACCCAAAGTTGAGTCATTGATGAGTCACCCAAAGTCATTGATGAGTCACCTAAATGACTGAACTCGGGTCAACTTACTCAATTAATAGAATACAACTTAAACAAGTTTTCAAATTATGTCTACAATACCAATTTAATTTGTTGGGAAATTTCAATTAAAACATAGGAAAGACCAATGTAGTTTTCTTCTTTAACTTTTTCCTTTTTTGTTTAAGAGTGTTGTTTATCCCACACAATATAGGGAGAGAACTAGAGCTGCCCTTATATTAAGATCTTGGTCTGGAGGTTTGTCAGTCAAACTAAGAGTCTTGGGGACATTCTCGCATGCACATACTAAGTTGGGCTAGGTGCTATGGGGTATCTAGAGTGTGTGAGAGTGTCGCACGTGTCTTTTTTGTTCTTTTATTATTGTCTTTATTATTTCTTAATAGTAGGAGTATCTCTCTAGTGGCCAACTAGAGATGGTCACATGTCTAAGCTGGCTCATCCTTAACGTTTATTTAATTTCTCTTAAAAGTTATGTGAAGCCTTGAATTGTGCGTATTTATCTTTAATTTCATGCTTTAATTACATAAAACAATGCATTTAAAGACTGACTTTAATGTGTTTTTGTGATTATAGGAGCAAATAAGAGACGCGAATGAAATGAGCTCAATAGGGAATCGATAGACAATAAGCAATGGACCACCACATGAACAGTTTGGATGTGAGGCATGACCAGCTGTCAAAATAAAAAGGAAAGAAAAAAAAATAGGAAACAAAGATGCTGCATATTTTTAGAGTTTGAAATAAGAAAGAAATTTTTTTTTGAAATAAAATTGGTGTTTTGAGTTTCAAAGAAAATAGAAAACAGATTTGTTTTCATTTTAGGTTTCAACCAGAGTAGGAAACAGATAGCCCAATCCCTTTTTTACCTTCTGGCCCAATTTGTGGGGCCCATCTTGATAATTTTTACAAATCCAGTCCATCCATGTCGAAGAGCAGCTCGATACCGAAAAAACTCAAGTGGTTTTGTGTCTATTCAAGCTATGAATTGACTGTGTCGGTCAAAACAATATGAACTGTTCAAAAGTTTTCTGATTTCTGCTGACTCAATTCTGGGATAGTCCAAGTGGCCCATTAATACTGATATGAAGAATCTAAGTCGTGCATTTTATAGAGAACATCAATATTTGTAAAACTATAAAATGTCATGTCAAGCTGATGTATGGTTTGATCGTACAAGTTGAAGGAAGATGGACAATCCTGAAAGATTCCAATTGCGCAGTTCTAAAAAATGCCCTAAATGTTCTGATTTTTGGACCATATTCTAAAATAATTTTAGACAATCTAAACTATTTATCATGTAGAGGATGAAGTTTTTCTACCAGTGTTCAAAATTTGAGACTAATCCGACCTCTGTACACTCTGTACCGTCGATCGCAAGATGACTGGTTCCGCAAGTATCAAAATTTCACGAATTGGAGAGACAGTCACTGTTCTGATTCTTGGGCCCACTCAGAAGATAATTTTGAAAATCTAAACCATCCATGAAGAATTTCAGATGTTAAGGAAGCTAAAAATCAAAATCTAAGGCAATCCGATCGTTGGTTAACCTGTACCAAGTGAAACAAAATCTATTATGTTGTTGTCCTCCTGTCTATCATTATAAATATGAGAGCTCCTTTCTCTTTTAGGTATCTAGGAGGTGGGGAGCAAGGAGATTAAGGCTAAGGAGGCTCCAAGCCTCTTTTTTTTTTCTAATTTTTCTTCCTTTTCTAGTTCTAGTTTTTCATGTTTTTTTAGGCTAACTCTCAGCTACAGCTGAGTGGTGATACTTCTGGTTTATTAATAATATTTTAGTTCCTTGATTTTGATTTTATGCTTTAATTGAATGTGGACCCTTGCCGTTTCCGCGCTCCCACACGACGTTCTCGTCCCTTCCCCTTTCGGGAAAAGAAGGAGAGGAGGATGCGTGAGTGCGAATCACCGTTTGTGCCACTGGCTTGCCTCGTTCTCGAGGGCTTTGTTTGGTTGTTGTGTTAAGCTGGATGTGTTTAAATGAGTTTGTATAAGACCAGAGTCGCCACTAGCCAGTTACTTCGAATCTACAGTCGGCTAGACCCCGTAGAAACGTTAGAGAAGGGGATCCAAAGATTCCTTCCTCTAAAATGACTCCTTTTGATCTGCGGCCAGAGATTCAAGGTAAGGGATCACGGTTACAGGGTGGGAAGAGGTTAAGCACCCCACACACTGCCCGTACCGAAGTACGGTCTCTACTTCACAGAATCGAACTAATACTTGAAAGTCTGTTTTAATCATCGTACATTCTCATAGATGACATGATGCATGAATGCGGGTCTGAACAGTAAGAGTTTCTGATGGGCAGGTTCCAACAACGAGCAAGCCCAGAGCATACGCTCGAACTGACAGGTGCTTAATATAAGACGTATGCAGTGTGCTTGGATAATCAAGGTGCTTTATAGTGAAGCATGAATGCAGGTCTGAACAGTAAGAGTTTCTGATGGGCAGGTTCCAACAACGGGCAAGCCCAGAGCATACGCTCGAACTGACAAGTGCTTAATATAAGATGTATGCAGTGTGCTCGAATAATCAAGGTGCTTTATAGTGAAGCAGGGGGGTTGGAAGAAAAGTAAATGTTGCACTTATGCTAGATGCAAATGAGATGATGCTAGAAAAAGAGTAGCTGGATGGACGGAGGTGTCGCAAGGGTTGGCTTCGAGTGGCTGGATCAAGACTTGTATGGCTTGGGAGACTTGGACCAGTGGTCAGGCTGGGCTGGACCAGGGCTAGGCTCTCCTCACTCAGGCTCTCCCTGGTGGAGGAAT
Organism: Liriodendron chinense; assembly: GCA_003013855.2. Lineage (NCBI taxonomy): Eukaryota > Viridiplantae > Streptophyta > Magnoliopsida > Magnoliales > Magnoliaceae > Liriodendron > Liriodendron chinense. Next base: position 2,519,331 of record ML058459.1, read on the forward strand.
GGGCTAAAGGGTGGAGAAGAACTCAGACGGACGGTCGCTGGACTGGGCAGATTGTTGTGTTGAAATGAGAAGGGGAGGGGGGTATTTATAGCAGCGGGCAGTGGCAGATCCCGTAAATATTTTTGGGCGGCCCGCTATGGGCCGTCTGCACGGTCACTCCTCGATTTCCAGCGAGGTACGGTCGTTCCCTCGGGGCTGCTGTTTGGCTCGGTGGGTCGACTCAGTGAGTTGACTCAGCGGGTCGACTCGGTGATTTGACTCGGCGGGTTGACTCGACGGGTTGACTCGGTGTTTTGACTCGACGAGTTGACTCAGCGGGTTGACTCAGTGGGTTAACTCAGCGGGTTGACTCAGTGAGTTTGACTTTTTTAGGATTTTTTGACTGGCTTTTCTTATGGGGGGTTTTTCAGGCTGATGTTTAGGACTGGGTTGACTGGGTTCAGGCTTGAGTTGGGCTATGGGTTGGGGCTTACAAGGGTGAGTTTGGCTGAGTTTGGACTTAGGATTTGGGGGTATGGTCCTCCATTCATCCAGCATCTCTACCAACAGTGTAGCCGAAGGTGGGGTGTCTACATTGAAGAACATTGTTTGATTCTAGTTTGAATAAAGTTCTAGTAATAGTTCTTCATTGATCTATCAATGAGTCCAGGCTCATTAAATGCTTAGAAGTTATAAGTCTAGTAACTTACTTATTTTGCATTGTTTAGACTTATAAAGTTTATTGATCTACTATAGACTACGGGCATTGTAGATGCTTTGAATTTCCCATGCTCTTAAACATGGTTCTTAATGTGGGAACTATTTCAAAATAAAGTTCTAATCTTTTTTATGAACCTAAGTTGGATATTTTGCTTATTGATACTGGTTTGATTGAAGTTCAAATCATGGTTCTAATCAAGTCTAGTGACAAGATTTGAAGAAGACCATGATTATGATCTTACTAGTTTTGTTAAAGGATTGGTCTGTACAATTGAGTGCGTTCAATGCTTAAGCCTTATTGATGGAACTATATAAATGAACAATCTATCTTATATATGATATTATGATTTAACCACTCTATATTCCGACTGGATAAGATGGAACTTTGATTCCAGCTGAGTAAGTAATCGAATCAATTGAATTGGACATTGTTGATAACTAGAAATGGATCCTTGATGCTCTAGTGTTTAGTTTACTAATTTTCTCTTTTATAATTGATTCATCTATCCTCAATTCAAATTTTATTTATTTTAGTTAATTTGGTTCTAAATCCTAGATAGCCTTAGAGTGTTTGAACCTATATTCCTTCCCCGTGGATCTACTTTAGTCTCACCAAGATTATTACTATATCGCGACCCTACACTTAGGATTATGAACAAGTTTTTGGCGCCGTTGTCGGGGAAGGTGCCAAATTTGAACACTCCTAGGTTTAGGTTTTATTTTGTTTTTAGTTAGGATATGTTTTCCATCATTTTATAGGTTTGAGTTTTATTTATTTATTTCAGAATACTTACATTGTTTCTCTTTTTGTAGGAATTATTGTTAACATAGTTCACCTTCTTGGGTGACATCTCCCCCTCTCCCTTCTTTTTTTATTTACTTTTCTAGATTAGGGTAGGTTTCAACTTCTTAAAATTTCACCATGAACAATTGCACGGGTGAACTATCTAAATATCTTTTAGAAGATGAGATATTGAATTAAGGGATCCAAAATTTTTATGATCGAAACACCTCAAAGTACAAGTATTTTTCTGAGATTCACTTCACTTCCACTACTCCTCACGTAAGACGCTGCATGATTATTATAATGAAAACAACATGTATAAAATGACACCGCGTAAGACGTTGGGAGAGTATCGGAATGAAGCTAAAACACATAATGACCAACCAGGTAAAATGCTGCATGAATATTGGATTGAAAATAACATACGTAGTTTTTCACCGAGTATGGTAGGAGGCATGCATCGAAAAAAGGAACGGGTGCATGATGATCAACCAGTTAAGACGTTGCGTGAACAGTTGTATGGCTATGCTTACCAACCATCACACAATTCTTCACCATACAATACATATGGTGTTAATTAAGAGAACCATCATACCCTTCATAAAAGGAAAGAACCAACCATGACTAGTAGCAATCATCCTAAAATGTCTTCCTCCTATGACCTTGGATATATAAAAATCCTTGAGGATATATAGAATAAGTATGAAAATGAGCAATCAAATCAAAATTCCTCGCCATCCCTTGAAGACGTTGAACCTGACATTGGGAATACCGAATCAATCCTCACTAATGAGGAAGATGAGGCTATCCAAGCCTAACCTTTTTCGAATTTAATGACTAAACTTTTAGAGGATGTTGATCTCAGTGATCCCAATATTATCATCGACTATAGTGAATCCACTATCTCTTTTAGATGTCCTGACCTTAATGATGAAGAGATTTCGATGAAAGTTGACAAACTCGAGGAATCCATAAAATCGAAAAGTGATAGTGTGATTAACTACAATGAGGGTTCAGAGATTGTTTATGAGCCTATGATTTCTTCTTCCCATGGGCAACGTGATCCACGTCTCCAGAAATCGCGCCACCAACGGGTCTCACTCCCATGATCACGGCCATGGTAGTGGCCCATGATCACTCTCCGATGGCTACAAATAGAGGCATCCGCCTCTATTGAAAGGTACACAAACCTATCTACCTAAAAAGGTATCACCTACTTCTTGCTATCAGACTCATCTAACTTAGGCATTGGAGGACTAACGACCGGTCATCGGCCACCCTCCTAGTTTCCTTTGTGCTGTGCAGGATCTACTTCTTAGATCCAACCAGCTCACTAGAAAGAGATTGGTGACATGCACCATCCCTAGGTGGCCATTCCGCCCACCTCTTCTGTTGATCATTTTTCAGTAACAACACTAAGCTCTAGAGAAAAGCATCACTTATATCTATAACTCAAGTAGGCAACATGATAGGGAATAGTGGGATGAGATCCTAACCATAGGTTTGTATGTAGGGTTGTCATGGTGGGTATATTGTATTAAACTCATTCATCACATGTGACTCGTTGACATCCAGGAATGTACAAAAATCAATTTGATCTAAAACACAGGTGCATAAAAACTTGTCAATTTGGAGGCTTTATGTGCAATTTTACATTATTCCCATTAGTGTGGCCCATCAGATTTTTTTTTTCTTTATTATCAGAATGATCTTTTGTATGCATGTTGAACATAACAATTATCACCGATGGATGGAGTTGGATTTCACATATACAACATGGTGGGTTGGAAAGCTGCTTAGGCATTATATGTAAGGGTGTAAGTAGGGGTGGCAATGGGCTAGGTGGAGGGGCCTAGGCCCGACCTTGACACTTAAGACCCAAGGCTTCAGCTTAGCATAGGCCTAGCATAGAAAGCCTAAGACCGACCTAAAGAAATATCTGGTTGGGTTAGGACCCAATTCGGCCTAAAATTTCTTAAAATCTATATTTCCCTTGAAATTTCCCTAATCGATTCATTTATTAAGTGGGTCACTCATACACAAAGAAATAAACATTCTATAGGAATGAAACTAATGATCCACATTCAAGATATAGATGGTCTCCTAAGGATTAACATGTCATATTTGTAGGATATTACATGTACATGTAAAGTTAGGTTGGGCCGAGCTAGGTCAAATCGAGTTAGGCCAAAATAACTTTAGCCTAAGACCAACTTAAGAATTGGTCATGCCATGCATGCGAGGCCTAAGTCTTGGCTCACAAGCTCATATGATAGGTCCAAGCCTAGCCCAAAGCTAGGTCAGGTGGGCTACTGGCCCTCTGCATCGATTGGGTCAGGTGATTTGGGTTGATGGTCAACCCAAGCACAACCAAACCTTAAGAGGAGTTGGCTTAAGGTCTAACCCAACCTTTGACCTGACCGAAGCTATCCAACCCAAGGAATTGAATGCTTAACCCCATCGAACTTTGGGTTGAGTTGGGTTAGATCAGGTTGGGTTGGGTTAATACCTACATAATAAATTAAAACATAAAATTAAATATCTAGCCATCAAATAACAACATTAAAATAACATATATAACAATTGAAAATTTCAATAGCACTATAATCATCACTCATAAATAAATAAAACAAAAGAAATGAATGAAGTAGATGTCACATGGATAACATGGTGAGCCCCCACAAAGCTTGGGTGTTGTGGATTTTGTAAAATAGGTTGTAAAAATAGTGTCAAAACTTACGTGCCGTGAATCATGAATATTCAATGAAGAGCCCTCATGTGAGGGGAAGAACACCCGTGGGGAATCTCAACAAGTAAACCATGCATAAGAGATTGATGTTATTCATTAAGTAGTAATCAATGTGAATATGCTTGGAAAAAAAATAACAGGAGTTCATTGGTGATGCAAGTCAAACTTGTATGAACTCTTTTTCTACCTAGGCCTTGATTTTTTTATGTATACCATTTATGTTGGTTATAACCCACATGTATTTGTAATACATATAAGGCCAGGTTGATATTGAGTCCAATTGTTTGAGACCTAAGCCTAACCCAAGTCAGGTTGAGGATTTTAAACTCAAGCTCAACTCAATACAACCCAAAGTTCAAATTGAGCCAATTCAGCTCGAGTTGACCCAACCCAAATTGTACCCTTAGTTTTCTGTGTAAAACAGTAACAACCTGTATAAGAGAGTTCCTAACTAGTTAGATACTTAGGCAGCATATGATACTTGATATGCAGGCATTCAAAAGTTATATATGTGGCATGCTTTAACTGGAACAACATGTGGTTTCATTTGTTAAAACTACTTCTCATGTTAATAAAGTTAATACATTAGATTTGGTTTATTCTGATGTATGTGGTCCATTGAGGACAAAAACCTTAGGTGAGGCTTTTTATTTTGTTACATTCATAGAGGATGCATCTAGGAGGGTTTGGGTTCATTCATTGAAAACTAAAGACAAGGTCTTTGAAGTGTTTAAAACGTTTTATGCAATGGTCGAGAGAGAAAGACATGAAGACCATTAAAGTGCATCCGCACTGATAATGAATGTGAATACATGGGGGAATTTCATGAATATTGTAAGATCCTAGGTATACGGCATGAACAGACATTGCCCATGACCCCCAGTACAATGGTGTAGCAGAGCGTATGAATCACACCATTGTGGAGAGAATCACGTGCATGCTTTCCCATGCCTAGCTGCACAAGACGTTCTGGGGAGAAGTAATGCACACAATCATGTATTTGATAAACATGTCTCCATCAGCCCCTTTAAATGGAGAAATTTATGAGAAGATATGGACTGAACATGATGCATCGTACAGTCATCTCATGGTGTTTGGATGTCGTGTGTTTGTTCACCTACCTAGAGATGAGAGGTCCAAGCTCGATACAAAAATCAAATAGTGTGTATTTCTGGGGTACGATGATGAAAAGTTCAACTACAGGTTATGGGATCCAATTGAGAAGAAGCTCATCAGGAGCAGAGATGTAGTGTTCTTTGAATATCAGTGTATTGAAGACATTGGAAAGCCAAAGAAGACCCAACCCATTTCAGGTGAGCTAGAAGACATGGATTCGATTATTCCTTCCGCGGTGCTTGATGAAGAGGGAGTGTAGAGTGTTGCAGGGGACGAGGATGTTCCTACAGTAGATGAACCGGGGGAGTAGCCCCCACTTGATCCACCTGTTGAGCTACAGGCGAAGATGTCATCTAGGGACAGACATCCGTCCAAGAGGTACTTACCACATGAGTACATTATGCTTACCGATAGGGGAGAACTAGAAGACTACTCTGAGGCCATATCCGACGTGCATAAGACTGATTGGTTAGAAGCTATGCAAGAGGAGATTGAATCCTTGCATAAGAACCACACGTATGAGTTGGTGAAACTACCTAAGGGCAAGAAAGCTCTGAGCAACAAATGGGTGTTCAGAAAGAAGGTAGAGCAGAAGAGTTCACATCCAAGGTTTAAGGCTAGGTTAGTAGTGAAAGGCTTTGAAAGGAAAAAAAGAATTGATTTCGATAAGATTTTCTCACCGATGGTGAAGATGACATCCATACGGGTGTTGCTTGGTTTGGCTGCAAGTATGGACCTAGAGATGGAACAGTTAGATGTGAAAATGACTTTTCTCTATGGTGACCTAGAAGATGAGACATGTATGAAGCAGCTAGAGGGGTTCGAAATCAAGGGCAAGGAGTACATGGTGTATAAGCTAAACAAGAGCTTGCATGGATTGAAGCAAGCTCCGAGGCAATAGTATAAGAAGTTCAACTCGTTCATGTTGAAGCATGGGTATGATCAAATGGAGTCGGACCACCATGTGTTTATGCAATCGTTTACGAATAATGACTTTCTTATCCTTTTGCTATATGTTGATGACATGCTCATCATTGAAAAAGACATCAAGAAGATTGACAGGATGAAATAGGAGTTGAGTAAGTCATGTGTGATGAAAGACTTGGGCCCAGCTAGCCAGATCATAGGAATGAAAATCACCAATGACAGAGCAGCAGGAAGTTATGGCTATCACAAGGGCAGTATGTTGAGAAAATCCTAGAGAGGTTCAATATGAATACAGCAAATTCGGTTAGTTCTCTACTCGATGGTCACTTCAAATTGAGTGACAAACAGTGTCCCAAGACAAAGGAAGATGTGGAAGAGATGTAGAAGATACCCTACGCTTCAGCGGTACGAAGTTTGATGTATGCTATGTAAAGCTGCACGCGAACCGAGTTGAGCCGAGCTTTGCCCTGTTCGGGCTAGGCTCGCTCAATGACCACCCTGGCTCGTGTTCAGCTCAGTTCGGCCTTTGAGCTAAGCTAATATGTTTGAGCTGGATCGACCGAGCTTTCGAACCCTATTCAAGCTAAGTTAGAGCCTGGGAAAAATTAAAATTTTAAATAGGCCCAGCCTAAAATTATTTAAAATCGGGCCCAAAAGAAGCCTAAAGCCCATTTAGACCACCATTTATTTCTATAGAGACTTTCACCTCTCATTTCTTTGCTCACTTTTGATGTGGGACTAAAAACCATACTTTTCCAACTGAGTGAGCCAAGTTCAGCTTCGATCGAGCCAAACTTTGAGCTGAGCCGAATAGAGCTTGGGTTAGCTCGAGCTTGGCTTGAAAATCATTTCTAGCTTGGAAAAAATGGCTCGGCTTGGTTCAAATCCAGCCTTCGAATTGAGCCAAATCGAGTTGGTCCGAGCCAAGTCGAGCAAGCTTGGCTTGTGTATAGCTCTAATGTTATGGTGTGTACCCGCCCAGACATAGCATATGCGGTTGACATGGTGAGCCGATATCTTGCCAATCCTTGCAAAGAGCATTGGGCAACAGTGAAATGGATACTACGGTATCTAAGGGGCTCTTTGAAATTGAGCCTATGTTTTGGTGATGGGAAACCTATATTAGAGAGCTACACAAATGCGGATATGGCAGGTGACATAAACTCCAGGATGTATACATCGGGGTTCATGTTCATGTTTTGTAGGGGAGCAGTCTCATGGTAAAGCAAGCTATAGAAGATCGTAGCATTGTCTACAACCGAGGCTGAATACATCGCAGTCACAAAAGCATGCAAAGATATGCTTTGGATGAAGAGATTCTTACAGGAACTTTGCCTGAAGCAGGAGAAGCACGTGGTCTATTGTAATAGCCAGAGTGCGGTACATTTGAGCAAGAATCCAAGCTAGCATTCCAAGTCGAAACACAGAGGCTCCGTATCACTGGATCAAAGATATGTTGGAAAATAAGGTGCTACAACTTGAGAAGATCCATACGGATGATAACATGTTAGACATGATAACCAAGGCATTGCCCAAGGGCAAGTTCGAGGCTTCTAGAAGCCTGGCAGACATGAAGACAGTGAAACCCTCCTCCTGAGTCAGAAGGGGGAGATTTGATGGGGTGTTCCTCCTCAGGAGCAGAGGAGAGAGAGCAGCTCGAGGATCATCGGTGGCCTAACCAGTCTGGGTTGGGCAACTTAAAATACCCTGAATTTGGCAGTTGCTCTCTGAACTGCTTCGAACAGTCTCAGGCAACCGAAGCCCAGATTGGGCGCCCGACAGTGTTGGATCGGGCGATCGAAATTCGGTTGATTTTTCCTCGGAACTCTCTGGACAATTTTACCCATTATTCGGCGCTCGGCGACGCGCGGACTACGATACACAGTTTTCTATTTCGACTTTAATTCTCCCAAAGTGCTATATAAGTACATGCTAATCGAGATTAGGGCATCATAATAGAGACTCCACACATCCAAGGAGAGAGAGAGAGAGAGAGAGAGAGAGAGAGAGAGAGAGGAAGATCGTAGAGAAGAGTGTTGTGCTCGTGACGCTTCATCCATGCAGTAGATAACGTCTTAGTTTCTTCTACATCTTTGGATCTGTGAGATCTCTCATTTTTTTCAGTTCTCTTTGATTGTTATCCTCCCTTTGGGGTGAAGATTGATTAAAACGAAGCGGGTTGTGCTTTTGATTGCTATGTAATTGGTTTTGTATAGTGGATTTGTTAATTTAGACAAGGTCCCGTAGTTTTTACCTCTATTAGAGGGTTTTTTCACATAAAAATCTCTTGTGTTGTAGTGGTTGTTTGTATGATTGTGTTTTCCACATTATCATATTGCATAATTCACGGTAGTTGGGGTGCGAGATCCTGAACCTTTGTGTATCTGCCTTAACACAAACATTTATGTCTAAGGGATAACTTAGTTAAACAATGACTAAAGGATGGAGTAATTTTAATTGACTTTGTAAGGTCCAATGATAATTTTGCTAATCCACTAATTAAATGATTATCCCGATCGTTAGTATTCCATATATTGAGGGTCATGAGGCTTATGTCTATGTAAAATAAATCACTAATAATTGGAACCCTACATGATTAGAAATCCTAAGAACTAGTTCAATGTGTAAGAATAAGTTATTCTTGAGTTTAGTATTCGCACTGTAACTAATTCTTGAGGGCTTTATTCTTATGGTGTGATACTGATAGTGCTATGACCTATAGCCAGAAATGTTCAAATATGTCCTTAGTGATTTTCATAGCTATGATATAGTGGAATGTATATCTACATGTACATTCTTGATGGACTCACCTATATAAGTGTGGAAGAAAAACTACTTTCTATAAGATTTTGAACATTTTCTAGAGCACTCATGAAACTATAATAAAGCACGAGGCTGTAAAGTGCTAGCTTTATAAAGACTTAGACTTGCTTGAAAAGGTTGTGTGATATACCAGGAATATTCTTTTATAGGATCTTGGTTCAAACCACTAGATTACTAAGCTTGTAACCACCTAGATATATTTACTCTAGGTAGGATTCAAATCTCTAAATACCTCTAACGATGCACCTCATTTTTGTTAATTTGCTCATTAATTTTTATTCTTCTTACCATATTTTTACTATTTTTGAATATTTTAAATTATGGGTAATTGTTGGGAAAGTTGATTTAAAACATAGGAAAGACATGTAAGTTTAACTCTTTAACTTCTTTTATTTTGAATTGTTGCTTATCCCATATTGGATAGGGAGAAGACTATAAAGGCATTTATATTAAGACCTTGGTCTAAAGGTTTGTAATGCAAATTAATAGAGTCTCTGAGGATATTCTCACTAGGGCTCTCAATGGGTCAGATTCAGTTGGATCCAGCTCCAAGTCCGAAAATTTGTAGACGGTTTCGGATCCGACTTGAATCCAATAAGTGATATCCATATCTGATCCACTTATAAATAGTCAGATCCATTTCCGATCCAAAAATCCATGTAGCCATCGGATTCGGGTCGGATTTAGGGTCTGAATCCACCCCATCACAAATCTAAAAAATGTATAATATAATATATTTAATTTAGAACCAAAATGATGTAAATCCCACCGTTTACTATGATATGGTCGACCTGAGATTGACATATGTCTCATTTTTGCGAGATGTTAGGAAAATTGGATGGCCGGCATGGATATAACATATACATCAAGGTGGGTCCCATGGGACCCTCATTCACTCCCAAAAAGGGCGTACGTGACACGCCTCTTGCTCATGGATAATGGGCATTAGCGTCCTTTACGCTTACCGTTCCAACATCTTTAACCCCCCTCTCTCTTTTTAAATCTTTAGCCAAGTAGGGTCCAGGTACGGATGATCCACTCCGTTCATTAACTTGGTCAGCATATGAAGGGCCGAAAGGGACCTATATTGGGTAGCTTTTGGTGGCATAAATACGTCACAGTGGACCTGGAATGGTTTCAATGGTGGACACACAACTTCACTGTTCCCTGTTGCATGGTCCACCTAAGATCTGGATCTTCTTCCGATTCGAGCCCATGGCCTTAAATGATCTTTCAGGATGGATGGACGGTATGGATATAACATATACATCATAATGGCCCCCATGAGTGGGCACTAGGACCACTTTTCTCAAAAGGGTTCAATTGAAGGCCTGAACCATGCAATAGTGAGGATCCAATCCGATCTCACTACTAGATCCGGAACTAACCCAAGTATGATTCAGATTTATTTATATGAATATGAATCTGGTCCATTTAATTAATCAAACCTATTTTAAAATATAAATCCACATTATACGGGTTTAGAGTGAATCAGATCTCGAATCTGACTTGCTCCATTGAGGGCTCTAATTCTCACATGTGTGCGTTGCATGCTTGCTAGGCGGAGTTCAATGGCGTGGTATCTAAGTGTGCCACATGCGTGTCTTTTTTATTATTTTATTATTATCATTATTTTCTTAACATCAAGAGCATCTTTCTGGTGGCCAACCAGAGATTGCCATGTGTCCTAAGATGACTCATTCTTTTTGTTTATTTAATTTTCTTCCTTAAAAGTTGTAGCACCTTACTGGTGCTCAACCGATGAGTGCCATGTGTCTTAGGATGGCTTTCTTAGCAAGCCACCTTCTCTTCAAAGCTTCTTTATCATTTTCGTTTTTCATTTTCTATGCATGTAACTTTCTAAGGTTTTCTTCTCCTCTTTTCTCTACTTCTTTTGTGGACAAATCGATAAGGCAGTTCTCAGTTCACGGGATGATATGAGCCAATATCGATCATCATGGGGAGCTGTTGCGAGGTTCAATTCAGTGCATCAACGATAAAATTCTGTGTGGGAGCAAATCCATCTTTAAGACAACAACTATAACATGCCTTAACTCTCCTCCATCTCATTTTAGATATTTACTTCTATTTTGAAATTAGAATTTTTTTTGTGCTCTCTTTAATCCGAACTAACGTATTTTACATAGTGTGGAAAGAACACCTAAGCTTTTGAGGCCATAATGTTGTATATGTGAAATCCACTCAATACTTCAAGTGTACTACTTTGAAATCTACTCTCTCTCTCTCTCTCTCTCTCTCTCTCTCTCTCTCTCTCTCTATATATATATATATATATATATATATATATATATATATATATATATATATATATATATATATATGGGCAAAGCATTAGTTATATCTATAACTCAGGTAGGCAACACAATAGGGAGTAGTGGGATGGGATCCTAACCATAGGTTTGTGTGTAGGGTTGTCATGGTGGGTATGTACATTTTATCAAACTCGTTCCTCACGTGTGACTCGTTGAATCAAGGAATGTACAAAAATCAACTTGATCCAAAACTCAGGTGCATAAAAACTTGTCAATTTGGAGGCTTTAGGTGCACTTTTACCTTATTCCCATTGGTGTGGCCCATTTGAGTTTTTTTTTTTTCTTTATTATCATAATGATTTTTTGTATGCATGTTGAACATAACAATTATCACCGACAGATGGAGTTGGATTTCACATATACAACATGGTGGGCTGGAAAGCTGCTTAGGCATTATATGTAAGGGTGTAAGTAGGGGTGGCAATGGGCTAGATGGAGGGGCTAGGCTAGGCCTAGGCCCGACCTCGACACTTAAGACCCAAGGCTTGAGCTTAGCATAAGCCTAGCATAGAAATCCCAAGCCAACCTAAAGAAATATTTGGTTGGGCTGGGGCAAAATTTGGTCTAAAATTTCATAAAATCTCTATTTCCCCTGAAATTTCCCTAATCTATTCATTTATTAAGTGGGTCTCTCATACATAAAGAAATAAACATTCTAGAGGAATGAAACCAATGATCCACATTCAAGATATAGATGCCTAAGGATTAGCATATCATATTTGTAGGATATTACATGTACATGTAAAGTTGGGTCGGGCCAAGCTAGGTCAAGTCAAGTTAGGCTAAAATAACTTGAGCTTAAGATTAACTCGAGAATTGGTCATGCCATGCATCCGAGGCCTAAGTCTTGGCCCACAGGCTCATATGATAGGTCCAAGCCCAGCCCAAAGCTAGGTCAGGTGGGCTACTGGCCCGCTGCATCCATTGGGTGCAAGTCGGGTGATTTGGGTTGATGGTCAACCCAAGCACCACTGAACCTCAAGAGGAATTGGCTTAAGGTCTAACCCAACCTTTGACCTGACCGAAGCTACCCAACCCAAGGAGTTGAATGCTCAACCCAATCGAACTTTGGGTTGAGTCGGGTTAGATCAGGTTGGGTTGGGTTAATACCTACATGATAAATTAAAACATAAAATTAAACATCTAGCCATCAAATAACAACATTAAAATAACATATATAACAATTGAAAATTTCAATAGCACTATTATCATCATTCATAAATAAATAAAACAAAAGAAATGAATGAAGTAGATGTCACATGGACAACATGGTGAGCCCCCACAAAGCTTAGGTGTTGTAGATTGTGTAAAAACAGGTTGTAAAAATAGTGTCATAACTTGTGTGCCGTAAATCATGAATATTCAATGAAGAGCCCTCATGTGAGGGGAAGAGCACCTGTGGGGAATCTCAACAAGTAAAACATGCCTAAGATATTTATGTTATTCATTAAGTAGTAATCAATGTGAAGATGCTTGGAAAAAAAAAATAACGTAAGTTCATTAGTGATGCAAGTCAAACTTGCATGAACTCTTTTTCTACATAGGCCATGATTTTAGATTTATACCATGTATATATGTTGGTTATAACCCACATGTATTTGTAATACATATAAGGCCAGGTTCAGATTGAGTCCAATTGTTTGAGACCAAAGCCCAATCGAAGTCAGGTTGAGGATTTTAAACTCAAGCTCAACTCAATACAACCCAAAGTTCAAATTGGGCCAACTCAGCTAGGGTTGACCCAACTCAAATTGCACCCCTACTTTTCTGTGTAAAACATTAAAAACTGCATAAGAGAGTTCCTAACTAGTTAGATACTCAGGCATCATATGATGCTTGATACGTAGGCATTCAAAAATTATACATGTGGCATGCTTTAACTGGCATTGAAACGTAAGTGTACAAAATGCTTGTAGGCCACATTTGCAAACTTTAATTTGTTTTTAAGTGCCTGAATATCATCCATCACCCTGTCTTAGTTCTAAGATGGTTTTTTTTAGTCTGACCCACTTGTCCTGCATTTTGTAATGCGTACACTGATAAGTGATTTGGTACTGCTGCCATGCGGTGGGATCTTATTGGATGACTGTCCAATTGATTCTGTCACATTGTGTTTGTACCGATGTTAGTATTGGCAAGGATAGTACCCATGTCTGGACATGGTGTTTGTACCATTATTGGTGCAGGCAAGGACAGTACCCATTTCCTGTCCACATGATGTGGATTTGATTGGATGGCTTACTTGTTTCAGCAACTTTCAAATATATTTTGGGTGGTCCATCTCCAATAGTAACCTGTCATCTAATCAAATTCTGCAGTTTGCTCTAGGCCATGGCAGTGCCCAAGGTAATTAGGAAATTTCTGCGTGTATAGGCCATCGGGCCTTCAAACTAATTTCCTTACTACAACAAGCCTTCTTATTCGGACTTACAAGGATGAATTACAAAGGATTGAAATACATTTTTATAATTAATGCCACTGGTAGTGAATTGTCTCCCCTTCCATGAGATTCATCCAGGCATGAGGCGTGGTATAATGCCTTCTTTTAATTACGTATCAGGTTTAGGAAAATGTGGAATTGTAATCAACAGACTATATAATGCCTTCGTTTAATTTCATACGGGCTTAGAAAAATGTGAAATTGTAATCAATGAACCATACTTCACAACTGATGTCGATCACTTAGATGCATATTTAGCTTGAATGTCATGTGTAAAGGGCACATATGGATGGACAATATGGATAAAGTACATGCATCAATGCAAAGCCTACAATTGTAGTAGATTTTGAAATCTACCAAAAATCTTGCAATATACACTATTAGCATTGGAATATGTGATATCAAAATTAATCCAATCCTTCCTATTGTTATCAAATACGAGATGAAATTTGCAACGACCAAATGCAATTTCATACCACCTAATCTTATTGAATACCATGCACCAAACAGCCCTAGATTTTATGAGACGTAGAAATTAACCCAGAAATTTATAGTTACTACAAGTATAGGATTTATGATGCAATGGAATCTACAGATACAAGACTCCTCTATGAATTATCCTGAGCATAACATAATTTCTCTAAGGTGATAGGCCGTTAAGAAGAGAAATACACACCGGTCCATAATCAATGCAAGGTCTTAATATTGGTGGCTGGGATCTTCCAATTTTAGAGATTCTTTTGGTTTTTTCCATCCAGGTTTGAACTCAATTACCAACCAATGGTCTTGATCATCAAACTCACTTGCCACAGCAAAGCACCTGTGCATGATGTGCAAAGATGGGGCCACGAATCACATGATTCCTGTGTGGGAGTTTTCGTACAGTACATAGGTGGGTTATCAGTTTGACAAGTGGGACCCATGTTTGTGTCTATTGGTCATGCCACAAAAATATCTCAGTGCTACAACTGTAACATTTCGATTTATCACCTAGCAAAAAGACTTTTCAGAAGAGAAACAAGCAAGGGTAAATGTCCATGATTAGTATCTAGAATCTTCCAATATTTAATTTTTCTTTTTCAACATGGTCCATCCACAGTATGATGCAACAGACCAACGGTCTGGATCACCGAAACATGGGTCCAATTGTTTAAAATCACCCGTACTATCTAAGACACGAATAATTCGTGGACCTACTTAAAATATAAGAGAAGTGAAGGGTTCCTATTACTTGGGTTCGGGTCAACCGAACCTGATTGACACAACCCGAGGCTGGGTCTAAGTTGGGTTGGGTTGCCAAGGTCCTGGTTGGGTTCGGATTGAGAATAATCACATGTATTTGGCTCGAGTTGGGTCAAGTTTGGGTCAGGCACATTGGGTTGGAATTTAGGTTGGCTCAGGCTGTGGGTGTCTTTCAGGTTGTGCTGGTCGTTCCTCAACCTGTGTAAATGAGCTGAGCTTGTGGGTCTTTGGGACTGGCCCATTAGCCTGGACTCAGTCCTAGACACCCGCGCCCACCGGTCCGGTCAGTTCTAGAAGTTTAGATACAACTAGAAATTGGGCCAGAGGGAAGCTCTGTCGGGTCTATTCTGGGCTGAACCTCTTGCATTCAAGGCCAGGCCCATTGACATCTCAACTCAGAAGGGTGATCCTCACCATTGGTTGCTAGGATGCAACTCAGGGCAACTTTGTACTTGTTCAAGTGGTTTGAGGTTGGCTGCCGGCCTATGCGCATACATTCGAGGGCCTAGGCCAAGGCCATCGAACTTACTAAGCATCTAGAGCCGGGGCCCAACTAGTCTGCTGGCTAAGCAACGCGGACATGGCGGTCCTACAAGCATTATATAGATCAAGCCAGGTCAGTCAAGCAACGAGTCAGCCACAGGATTCATCCTCAAATTGGGCAAGTCAGGATGATCCAACCCCCAATTCAGCTGAGTTGCAACTCGACTCAGTACTGAGCAAGTCTTCTGAGTCGCAAGCCTTAAAACCATGGTAGCGCTTAGTTCAATAACTATGTTCTAACTGGTCGATTGGATGACATCTAATGGACGCTAGAAATTTTATTTTCAATGATCTGAATTCACAAATGAAATGCCCATTTGAATGTATCTAAAATGCTTAAATAAGATTTTATTTTTTATTTTTTTTATTTTAATGTAAGGAGATGCCTTTATTTCTTACTATTCACAGCTTATTTCTTCCTTCAATCCTTCATTTATCATCTCGGCTAATGGGTCTCATCCAATGTGATTCGTTCATAGGATTGACTGGTGCTTCCCATCGACCCAAAAAGAATTTTCTAATAAGTGAACATTGCACTTATCACTAGAGAATCACTTATCATGAAAAATGAAATACTTTTTATTGTACATACCGGCTCATTTCATTCAAGCTGTAGCAAGGAGAGGATAGTAAGAAATGAAGGCTAGAAAGTTCGGAAAATTGCAAATATGGCCAGGAGGCTGCCCGATCCAAGAGAGAGAGAAAAAGAGAGAGAGATCCGTTGCAAATAAAATTAATTACGTCTAGAGTATGGTTCGGGTCAGGATATCCAACAATTTCTTTAATAGAATGGGTATTTGGTCTGCCTTTCAATTTTATACATTCCATCCTTTCTTATTTTCTCTTTTTCTTCTTCGATCCAGTTGAATAACTTGTGTCAAGCTAATAGGGCTCCACAAATAACCTACGATGTTACCGTGTTAGAATTTAGCCGAACCTCTGAAATTTTTTTAAATCCCATCAAAATAGAGAATACAAGTTGTGTAGGTGAAAATGGGTGCCTAACTCCTTCCTTCTCCATCATTGAGTCCTTACTTGGAATCTTCAGTTGTAAACTAATTGCATGAATCACTTGAGTTGAAGAGTTTAGCGATTTCCCAACCCTTTAGTAATTTTATGGTTTCTAGCCAGTTGAAGATTCTAAGTTTTATTTCACTAGTGAGAACTCCAAATTATATGTACCATCACACAACCCATCAATGCAACAAAAGAAAATTTTTTAAGTGAGTGTCAACTCCCGAGCGACTTCACACCTCAACATCAAGATTATTGGAAGGTTGAACACTTCCTCTCATTAAGGTCATCCCTTCAAAATGTCGTGACATCATTTCCTATACTTTTTGGGCACGTTTCTCTAATGGGGTTTTTCTCCTCAAGACAGAGGAGAGTTATGGTGCAGCCTGGGTGTGGTTAGGCGACCAAAACCACATAGATGAGCCAGAAAGTTGCTGGATAGTTTTGACTACAGTTGGGCGCCTGATGGTCTTGTGACCGGGCGCCCGACCAAGTTGGTCCGGGCGTCCAAAATTGGACAGTTCATCTTAAAAGGTTGTTGGACAGTTTTTTGGCTTGGGCGGGTGCTCGACCCTACGCGAACTGCTTATACGCAGTTTCCTATTTGGATTCTAATTCCTCTAGTTCTCTACTTAAGGGGTTTCAAATCGGGATTAGGGCATCTCATTAAGGTGTTTTTTTATGTCCAAGGTGAGAGAGAGAGAGAAAAAGAGGAAGAGAGAAAGAGAAAAGAGAGAGAGGGAGAGACAGGAAGCTTGTAGAAGGGAGATATTGCTTGAAGAGGTGATCTTCGGCGCAACTATCGTCTTAGCGCTTTTACGTCCTCATGATCGGTGAGATCTCTCCGTTTTTCATTGTTCTCTTATTGTTTATCCACTCTTACGTGATTGAAGAAGGTTTTATCCAAGCGGTGTGTGCTTGTGATCGGTTATAACGTTCTACTTCATAGTGGATTGTTTATCTGAACTGGGTCCTGTGGTTTTTACCTCTTTAGAGGGTTTTCCAAGTAAAAACTCCTTATGTCGTGTGGTTGATGCTTTATTCTTGATTATTACATTATCATAGCTCATAATTCTAGCGCATTGGGGGGAGAGATCCTAAGATTTATGTGAAACGCACCCAACAAAGTGGTATTAGAGAGTTCAGGTTGGTTGAACGGAGTGGGACCGGTTCTGAATTATGAAAGGTGGCTCGTCAAGGATGATCAGTCTCAATAGTTCTAACTAGACCATATGGAAGGCTAAGATGGATGACTTGCTCTATTGCAAGGACCTATATGCTCCAATCTTAGGCGTATCAGCAAAGATAAATGATATGTCAAATGATGATTGGAAGAAGTTGGATCGGAAGGCGATGGGGTTCATTAGACAGTGGTTGGATGATTCGGTGTTCCACCATGTGTCTACAGAGACCAACCGCTAGTTTATGGCTGAAATTGCAATGGTTGTATGAGAAGAAGACAGTCGGCAATAAGATTTTTCTGATAAGACGACTTGTGAATCTCAAGTTCAAAGATGGTGGTTCTGTGGTTGAACACATGAATGAGGTCAGCAACATATTGAACCAACTCTCCACTATAAAGATGATCCTGGATGATGAACTACAGGCTTTGCTATTGCTTAGCTCATTGCCTGACAGTTAGAAGACATCGGTGGAGTCTCTGAGTAACTCCGCGTCAGACGAAAATGTGTCCATGGAATAGGTAACTAGTTGTCTTTTCAATGAGGAGACAATGAGGAAGTCTCTAGGGTCTACTCAACAAGAGTCCCTTGTGACACAAGATCGGAGGAGAGAAAAGAACAGAAAGGGCGGGAAGGCCCGAGATAAATCAAGAGGCAAGTCGAGTGTCAGGAAGGATGTTGAATATTGAAATTGTGGCAAGAAGGGCTACTACAAGCATGAATGTCATAAGAAGAAGAATGACAGGAAATGAGAAGGAAGATGAATCAAACTCCACTGCGGTCTCTTCAGATGGCGACGTTGTGGTTATTCTTTCGGCATATCATGATGTTTGTCTCACGGCTACGAGTCAAGACACCGAGTGGGTGATAGACTCAGGAGCCTCGTTTCATGTGACTCTACGCAGAGATTTCTTCATGAGCTACAAGTTAGGTGATTATGGGACCGTCAAGATGAAAAATTCTGGTGTACCGAAGATCGTGGGGGTCAGTGATATTTGTGTGAAAATCGATGTGGGCTGCACATTGGTTCTCAGGGTGTGAGGCACATTCCAGACTTTCGCCTCAACTTAATGTCAATGGGAATGTTGGATAATGATGGTTATGAAAGTCGATTTGTTGGTAGGAGTTGGAAGTTCATCAAGGGTTTGTTGATCACAGCCAGAGAAAATAAGTGTTGCACCCTTTACAAGGCAAGTGTCAGTGTGCGCAAGGGTGAGTTGAATGCAGCGGAAGATTCAGCAACTGACATGTGGCACAGGCGTCTAGGCCACATAAGTGAAAAGGGGCTTCAGCTACTAGCGAATAAGTGGCTCCTTTCAGACGTGACAGGTATACCTCTCAAAACCTGTATTAACTGTTTCTCAAGGAAACATCATAGAGTTTCATTTGTTAAATCTGCTTCCGATGTTAATAAAATGCATACATTAGATTTGGTTTATTCTGATGTTTGTGGTCCTATGAGGACAAAAACCTTGGGTGGGGCATTGTATTTTGTCACTTTTATAGATGATGTATCTACGAGGGTTTGAGTTTATGCTTTAAAATCCAAGGACAAGGTCTTTGGTGTGTTTAAAACGTTTCATGCTATGGTCGAGAGAGAGACAGGTAGATCGTTGAAGTGTATCCACATTGACAATGCTGGTGAATATATAGGTGATTTCCACAAATATTGTAAGTCACTGGGTATACAGCATGAACAGACGGTTCCCAAGACCCCCTAGCATAATGGTGTGGCTGGGCGAATGAATCGCACAATTGTAGAGAGAATCAGATGCATGTTATCCCATGCAAAGTTGCCTAAGATGTTCTGGGGAGAAGCAATGCACACGGCGGTGTATTTGATAAATAGGTTTCCATCAGCCTCGTTGAATGGAAAAGTACCTGAGATGGTGTGGACTGGACGAGATCCATCATATAGTCATCTCAGGGTGTTTGGATGTAGGGCATCCGTTCACGTACTAAAGGACGAGAAGTCTAAGCTCAATACGAAGATCAGGCAGTGTGTATTCTTGGAGTACGGTGATGAAAAATTCGGTTACAAATTGTTAGATCCGATCGAGAAGAAGCTCGTCAAGAGTAGGGATATGGTTTTCTTTGAGGATCAATATATAAAAGACATTTGTAAGCCAGAGAAGACCCAGCCTAGTTCAAGTGATCTAGAGGACATAGATCTGGTTACTCCTCCCGTGGTGCTTGATGATGGGGGAGTACAACAAGGTGTAGAGGATGAGGGAGTCCTTACAGAAGATGGACCGGGGGAGCAGCTCTCACTTGATCTACCTGTTGAGCCACAGGTGAGGAGGACATCAAGGGACAGACATCCATCCAAGAAGTACTTGCTGCATGAGTACATTATGCTCACTGATGGGGGAGAGCCAGATGACTATTCTGAGGCCTTAGCTGAAGAGCATAAGGGGGAGTGGTTGAAAGCTATGCGAGAGGAGATGGAATCCTTGCATAAGAACCACACCTATGATATGGTGAAATTGCCTAAGGGCAAGAAAGATTTGAACAATAAGTAGGTGTTCAAAAAGATGAATGAGCAGAAGAATTCACAAACGAGGTTCAAGGTCAGGCTGGTAGTGAAAGGGTTTGGTCAAAGGAAAGGTATAGACTTCAAGGAGATATTCTCACCAATGATGAAGATGACATCCATACGGGTATTGCTTGGGTTGGCAGCTAGCATGGATCTGAAGATAAAGCAGTTAGATGTTAAAACTGTCTTTCTCCATGGTGACTTAAAAGACGAGATCTACATACACCAATCAGAGGGTTTCGAACTCAAGGGCAAAGAGCATATGGTGTGTAGGCTTAGGAAGAGCTTGTATGGGCTGAAACAAGCTCCTAGGCAGTGATACAAGAAGTTTGACTCGTTCATGTTGACACATAGATATGATAGAACGGAGTCGGACCACTGTGTGATCATGTGCCAGTTCTCAGATGGTGATTTCTTAGTTCTGCTATTGTACGTTGATGACATGCTCATCTGGGAAAAGACATCAAGAAGATTGACAGGCTGAAACAGGAATTGGGCAAGTCGTTTGCGATGAAAGACTTGGGCCCGACTAAACAAATCTTAGGAATGGAGATAACCTGTGATAGAAGCAGCAGGAAGCTTTGGCTGTCACAAGAGCGGTATATTGAGAAAGTCCTAGAGCGGTTCAATATAAATGCAGCGAAGCCGGTCAATACTCCACTGGATGGTCACTTCAAATTGAGCGACAAGCAGTGTTCCAAGACGAAGACAGAAGCGGAAGAGATGCAGAAGATACCCTATGCGCCAGCGGTAGAAAGCTTGATGTATGCTATGGTGCGTACGTGCCTAGACATAGCATATGCGGTTGGTGTTGTCAGGCGGTATTTTGTCAATCCTAGCAAAGAACATTGGGCAGCGGTGAAGTGGATATTACGGTATCTGAGAAGCTCATCTAAGTTGAGCTTATGCTATGGTGACGGAAAACCTGTGTTCGAAGGCTACACAGATGCAGATATGGCAGGTGACATAGACTCCAGGAAGTCTACATCGGGCTTCATGTTCACATTTGCAAGGGGAGTAGTCTCTTGGCAGAGCAAGCTACAAAAGGTCGTAGCATTGTCGACGACAAAGGCCGAATACATTGTAGTCACAGAAACATGTAAAGAGATGCTTTGGATGAAGATGTTCCTACAATAACTCAGCCTGAAGCAAGAGGAGCACGTGGTCTATTGTGATAGCCAAAGTGCTATACACTTGAGAAAGAATCTAAGTCAGCACTCCAAGTCGAAGCACATAGAGATTCGGTATCACTGGATCAAGGATACCTTGGAACAGAAGGTGCTACAGCTTGAGAAGGTCCACACGGACGACAATGGGTCAGATATGATGACCAGGGCATTGCTCAAGGGTAAGTTTGATGTTTGTAGAAACCTAACTGACTTAAAGAAGGTGAATTTCTCCTAAGTTGAAAAGGGGGAGATTTAATGGAGTTTCCTCCTCAAGATGGAGGAGAGTTATGGTGCAGCCTGGGTGTAGTCGGGCGTCCGGACCAGTCTGGTCGGGCGACCGAAAATCACCTAGATTAGGCAGAAAGTTGCTGGACAATTTTGACAATAGTCGGGCGCCCGATGGTCTTGTGACCGGGCGCTTGACTAAGTTAGTCCGGGCGCCCGAAATTGGACAGCTGCTCTTAAAAGGTCGTTGGACAGTTTTTTGGATTGGTCGAGCGCCCGACGGTCCACTGACTGGGTGCTAGACCCTGCGCGAACTGCTTATACGCAATTTCCTATTTGGGTTCTAATTCCTCCGGTTCTCTACTTAAGGGGTTCCAAATCAGGATTAGGGCATCCCATTAAGGCTATTTTCACGTCCAAGGTGAGAGAGAGAGAAAAGAGGAAGAGAGAAAGAGAATATATATATATATATATATATATATATATATATATATATATATATATATATATATATATATATATATAGAGAGAGAGAGAGAGAGAGAGAGAGAGAGAGAGAGAGAGAGAGAGCTTGTAGAAGGGAGATATTGTTGAAGAGGTGATCTTTGGCACAACCATCGTCTCAGCGCTTCTACGTCTTTGTGATCGGTGAGATCTCTCCGTTTTTCATTGTTCTCTTATTGTTTATCTACTCCTACGTGAGTGAAGAAGGTTTGATCTAAGTGGTGTGTACTTGTGATCGGTTGTAACATTTTACTTCACAGTAGATTATTTATTTAGACTGGGTCCTGTGGTTTTTACCTCTTTAGAGGGTTTTCCACCTAAAAACTCTGTGTAATGCATGTGGTTGATATTTTATTCTTAATTATTGCATTATCATCGCTCATAATTCTAGTGCATTGGGGGGGCGAGATCCTAAGGTTTATGTGAAACGCACCCAACATTCTCAACAACCATTGTTGTGCAAAGTAGGACATTTCCCCTAGATTCTTAGATCTAGCTGTATCCCAAACTCATGTTTCTACCATCTAAATATGTATTTACTGAATGATGTTACAAATCTCCATCAAGGCTGGTTTTCTTTCTTTCTTTCTTTCTTTCTTTTTTAATTGGACAAAAGCAAGGAGCCAGCTGAATTTTCTTTCTCTCATATCAAATAAAAAAAATAAAAAATAAAAAAATTCTAAGCATGTGTGGTAGAGTATGGTTTACCTTTACCATGAGTCATTTTCCTTGGCTAATAGTAAATGTTAAAAGTTGGGATGATTCACCGATCTGGCCTGGGGCATGACCTATCACAATTTGGGCTGTCTAATTTGAGGTATATTTCACAGTTGATGAGTGCATGGGTATATATGGTGTCTTGTCCTCTCACTGCAGTCTAACAAGAGTTGGAGAAAAACGCTTTAATACTCTGGTAGAGCGTAATGGTTCGTATGCATGAATGATGTGTCCATTGGCCGTTTGGTGGAGATCTACTTGATGAACAGTCCTATTTGGTCCACTTAAGGGTGGGATTTTGGTTGGTTCAGTGTCAGCCCGAGCCTGACCCCTTCAATAGATTGGCATGAGAGTGACCACCACATTTGTAGTGGTGGCAGCCTTTGTGGGCCTCACCGTCGTGTATTTTCCGACTTGAATGTTCCTAATCTATCCATTGAAAAAATGGGTCACACATGCACAAAGGACTTGAGAGGAACAATCTATGTCCAATGTGCATGGGTTGCCTAATCAAAGATTAGATGGCATGTTTGCAGGATACAAGATGCACATATGAAGTTCAGTTGTTCTAAAATGACTTGAGCCCAAGCCCAGCCCACCAGCTAAGCTAATAGGTTCAAAGTCTGGTCCAAAGCTGGGTTGGGTTTGTCGAGCCGGCAGATTGCCTGACCCATTGCCACCCTTAATTGGGTTGATTGAGTCAGAGACCTGGTCTCATTTGAATAATTATCAGGTCTCACTGCTTAAGTCCAGGCCTAGATTGGGGCCTATAAAAGCCTCTAGCTGGGTTTGGGCCTGGCTAGCTCAATCAACTTTGACCCCACGGTACTAATTGGTTGCTATACCTTCGGTGGGACATCCAGTTGTTAGTGGGCCTCACTGCATCAATCAATGGGTACTTGGATTCATGTGGTCCCGATAGGCCCAACTGGATTTAATTTGGGGACCTGTTAGTCAGACTGTCTGGGTCTCACCTTCTTGGACCTGTTTAAAAATCTGGTTTGGTTGGGTTTGGGTCAGGTCCATAAACTTGGATCCGTTAATATTGGGTTGGGTCAGGCTGGGTCCAGTTGGTTTTAATAGTACTATTATAGACACACCCAACGCACGGGCACAGGAGATAGGTTTACACCCCATGCATGTGTTGAAGTGGTACACGTGCGTGCGATCGACTCCATCCATCAGACAGGCCTGACTTTGTAAATCCTGTTATTTTCCCAAAACCAGCTTTAAACCTAGATCCAAAAACCCAATGGCGACCCATATACCATTGAATTCGAGCCCAGGTTTTTAAGGACGAGAGCCAGATCCAGAAAGACCCAAACCCAGTTAGCCAGGCGCAGGTGCCATAGGACCTATCGCAACCTGACACATTGACAGCCCTAGACTTACCTAACCACACCCCATTTTGTGTTTAACATGTTGGGTCAATTTGGGTTGTGCCCAGATTAGTTAAAGGACCTTGAAATACATGACCAAGCCCATTCCAAAGTCAGTTAGCCTAAGGCCTTAGCCCAAGTCAAGCCAAAAGTGAGCTAGACAGAGTTGTCAATGGGTCTGATGGGCCCTGGGTTTTAACTTATAGTGAAGGCTGAAGATTGTCGATCACACGGATGGCAACAGTTCTTATTCTTTTTTTATTTAACTATGATTTTAGCTACCTTGATTTCTTGATTAAAAGATAGGGCTGTTTTTTACTGCTCTACGTCACAACACCTCCACCAAGGGTGAACACATGATCAGATGTGGATCTTCTTTTGTTCTGGTCACTACCTCATTCTACACTTCTAAATCCTTGCAAGTTTAAGTCATTACTTTGGTAGCACAGGCAAAGATGCTTGGTTCCCTTAATATGCCGCAAAATTCTTTTCACTGCCTACCATTGTGACATACCAAGGTCACCCTACAATCCGCAAAATTCTAGTTTAGTAGACTGATTTTTAATGTTGGTCATGATAACCATGTTCCTATGTGGACATGTTATTAATGTCATAGTTAATACGTGAATTTATCTTACTGTACATGTATTCATGGGTTAAAAGAGAGGGTTTTCTTATTATCTTTAAAAAATTTAAGTTTGGGTGCAATGCCCAATTACTAAGGGAGAATTGTATTTTGTAGGTCAATACTCTATTATTCCATGACCACCAAGAGGTTTTAGGATAAACATGCATGTACTCTTACATAGTTGTCATGGGTAAGAGGGACCAATGACGAGTTTGGATGAAAAGTCTCTATCATCATTCTTGACTAGGAGTTGGTGCCTTTGCCCTACCTCATATAGGAGTTTGAGTGTTCATAGATGATGGATTTTGTTATTAGACCCTTTGAACACTTACCTTGGAGGATCAGTTTAAGTCTATAAATCGAAAGGCTATCATATACATACTAGATTGACCTGTGTATGTATTAGTTTTAACTAATTCTTAGACTTGAGGATATATG
Source organism: Liriodendron chinense (assembly GCA_003013855.2). Taxonomy (NCBI): domain Eukaryota; kingdom Viridiplantae; phylum Streptophyta; class Magnoliopsida; order Magnoliales; family Magnoliaceae; genus Liriodendron; species Liriodendron chinense. Next base: position 2,544,778 of record ML058459.1, read on the forward strand.
GGGAGTTGAAGTTTTTAGTGCAATGTTCTATGATTCTTTTCACACGATCACTTTTATATGTGGGTGTGGTTAGTGTCAATGCTGTGTTCCTCGCAAAACCAATATTAATTTTAGTAATGAATTTGATGATATTAATTGTAGATTATGATGGCCATAGGTCTTGTATGAATATATCACCAGTGTCATAACTAATATATGTGTATATCTTAAATCATATATATATATGTATATATATATATATATATATATATATATATATATATATATATATATATATATATATATATATATATATATGTATATATATATAGGTTAAAAGAGAAGGATTCTTATAATTGTCTTAAGAAACTTGAGTTTGGACACAACTACTAAGGGAGACTTGTATTCCATGGATCTCAATATTTTGTTGTGTTGAGGTTGTCTTCAATCTTGGAACAATTTGATAGGGGTTGTTGGTCACCTGACGGGTTTGGGTCGGGCGCCTAAGTCACCTGGACTAGGCTTTTGGAATCTGAAGTGTTGTTGGACAGGAATTGTCGGTCACCCGACAGGGTCAGGTCAGGCGCCCGAAATTTTGATGGATTTTGTTGTGAACTCTCTAGAAAGTTGTGTGCATTGTTGGTCACCCGACAAGGTCGGGTCGGGGACTCGATGGCTGTTGCGCAATCTAGGCCGATTTACGTTGTTTTGCGTAAGTAGTTTCTAATTCCGATTGTTATGCTATATAAAGGGTGTAATGCGGGATCAGGGTTAATTGCCATTGGGGCCGGGTATCCTAGAGGGATTGAGAGAATTCTAGGGTGAGAAAAGCTTGAGAGGCTTGGGTTTTTCTTGTGGGCCATGATCCGGGTTTGAGTTCTTCATTCTCTTATAACTTCTTATTCATAGTGGATTGTTCATTTTGTGTCATAGTTTTTTGCTCGTGAGGGGTTTTTCCACGTAAAATCGAATTGTCTTCTCTTACATGTTGATTTGCTTGATCATTGTAGTTTATCTCATTTGATATCTCTCACTTTTGCTGCGAGGCCGGTTTTCCCAACAAGTGGTATCAAAGCTAATGTTGAGAGGTAAATCGAAATCCGAGACGAGGTTTTAATGGAGTCTAGCATAAGATTCGACATAGAGAAGTATTTCAGAAAAATAACTTTGAACCGTGGAAGGTAAAGATAGAAAGTCTTCTAGTTCAACAAGGGTTGGAGAAGCGATCCTTGGGAAGCGACTGAAGCCTATAAAAGAAGAAGAGTGGAAGAAGCCAGATTAAAAATTCAATGTCTCAATCTAGTTGTGCCTAACGGATGAGGTCTTGTATAACATCATGAGGGAGAAGACTGTGACTGATACTTGGGCAAAGTCAGAGAATATCTACGCGAAGAAATCTTTTGAGAATTGTCTGTATCTTATGTTGCAGTTGTTCAATCTAAAGATGGCAGTTAGACTGATGTTGAGAGTCAAGTTATCACATTTAATAGGCTCATTTGTAAGTTGTTAGATCTAGATGAACCAATAAAAGATGAATATCAAGCATGCATCTTGTTTAATTCGGTTCCTAAATCATATGAGTCGTTTAAGGACTAGTTGTGTGCAGGCATTGAAACTGTTAACTTAGCCCTCTAGGCGAGGCGATGAGAAGGAAGAGCGATAACGTGAGGTCTTCCTCTGACAAGGCACTGGTTATGAGGGGCAGGAATTCTGAGCGAGGTGAGGAATCTTCATCATTGTGGTCTAACTCCAAGGGCAAAGGGAATAACAAGGTAAGGTGCTGGAATTGTGGAAAATAAGGGAACATAAAGATGGATTGTCATAATCCCAAACCAAGGCAAGAAAATTTGAAGATTCTTCTAGGGAAGGGCTTAATATCGTGGAAGCCACATATGATGGTTGTAATGATAACGATGTGTTGATTGTATCCGGTAAGGAGCCTTTCGGTGGAGAGTGACTCTTAGATTCAGGTGCGTTATATCACATGTGTTCTTATCGGAGTACATTCATGACATACAATGTATATAATGGTGGATCGTTGTTTTTGGGCGATGACTACACCTGCAAAGTTGTCAATGTTGGCACGGTGCACATTAGGATGTTCGATGAGATTGAACGAGTCCTGAAAGGTGTGAGGCACGCCCCTACGCTAAAAAAGAATTTGATCTCTTTTGATGCACTCAAGACGATGGGGTGTAGATTCATCTATCGTGATTGATATTGTAAATCGAAAAAAGTAACACTCGTGATGATGAAGGCACAAAGGTGCAAAATATTTACAAGTTGATTGGGAGTACTTCTCACGGTGGAACTACAACGGTTGTAGTGGGATCTACAGGTGCTTGTGTGTGGCAAGTGCACAAGGGCCACATGAGTAAGCTACATGTGAACGTGTAGGGATCGAGTGCAGTGATTACATTGATCATGTGTGTGGCAAGTACAAGAAAATTGGCTTTTTACTACAGGTCAGCCCCAACCATTGTAAAAAAGCGCTATTTAATTAATTATAAGCTTTTTTTTTTAATGAGTCTAGATCCTCTGTTAAAACCAAGCAGGAAAATCCTGCTCGCCACCATTCTGATTGGTCCACCTCAGTCTGACTGTATAAACAGCTCTGACACATTCAGGCTGAGGTGGACCAATCAGATCAGCAGCAGCAGAGTTCTCTGCTTGATTTTAACATAGGATCCTGATTCTTTTTTAATATGGACTTTTGGTGATAGTGCATTAGGATCTTAGTGGTAGGCTCCTATCAATGCTTAAAATGGTGGTGACCCATTCTCCGTCCACTTGGTACTTGTGTACAGTTATCTAGACCATTGAAATTCACGGGCACCTTGTGAATAGAGAATACATTTTAAATCAGACTGTTACTGTTGAAGAAATCCAACCATCCCATTTATGATCACGAAATAGACAGTTAAAAAGTAAAATAGTGAGTGGTCTAAATTTCTAGGCGAAGATCAAATTGTTTATACTCTATCTACAGCTTTGTCAGAAACTTGGACGGTCTAGATACCCGTAAAATTGTACCATGTGTACGGTCGAAGAGTCACCACCAGTTTTAAAACGGTGGTGAAGTATCATAGGAATCCAACCGATCACCACCCAAAAACCTTGCTGGCGTGGAGCAAATGACAACCACCAATCCAAGAAAGAGGGGGAGATAAAACAACTCACCACAAGCTGCCACGTGTAAGGATCACGTTCCTCACAAGCCAAAGCTATGTGCACCACACACTCCCCACCATTTCCACCATCCATGCTATATCTTCCCTACACACACAACACACAACAGTACTCTCAGAAATCTGCAAAATGGCAGCAGCAACAGCTACAGCCACCCTCTCCAGCGCCACCTTCAGACCATCCACCCTTCGCCGACAGCCGGCGTCGAGCCTCCGGGCACTCCCGAACGTAGGCCAGGCCTTGTTCGGCATCAAGGCGGGCCGCGGTGGGCGGATAACTGCGATGGCCGTCTACAAGGTGAAGTTGATAACACCGGAGGGGCCATTAGAATTTGAATGTCCAGACGACGTTTACATCGTCGACCAGGCAGAGGAAGCGGGTTTTGATCTTCCATACTCATGCCGCGCGGGCTCTTGCTCTTCTTGTGCTGGGAGGATCATTTCAGGGGAGGTCGACCAAGGGGACGGTAGCTTCCTTGACGATGAACAGATAGGCGAGAAATGGGTTCTCACATGCATCGCTTACCCGCAGTCTGATCTTGTGATTGAAACCCACAAGGAAGAGGAGCTGACTGCTTGAATTCATCAGTTTTAGGTGGGCCTTAGTAGGGATATGATGTAGGTCATCTGTGTGTGTGTGTTTCGTTCTTCTTGGTCTTTTTGGGCTGTTGTTTCTCTTTCTCTTTTCTCATGCTTGAACTTTGAATCCTTCTTTGGGCATAAGTGTATTGCAATAATGTAATAATCCCCCCCTCTCTTTCTCTCTCTCTCTCTCTCTCTCTCTCTCCCTATATATATATATATATATATATATATATATATATATATATATATATATATATATATAACACTAAGAAATTGGATTTGGGCTTTAATTGGTCCATCAATTCTTGCTTGTAGGTAATTGGTTTCGCAGGACGCGTTACTCTATCCACATAGCTTAAATGTCAAGTGCTTGTCACCAATGCGATCATCACATGGATCCATCCAATGATCCTACAGATCTATATAGGAAACTTATGATAATTTTATAAGACATGATAGCGGTATATCTCATATGTACATGCATATCAATATACCTTACTTTTAATCTTTATACTAGCACAATTATTAATGACGTGCAAGGTATGGACTAAGCTTTTTAATCGATGAATATTTCCCAATAAATGAATATTTCCATATATCAATATTAGTTTGATTTACCACACAATGCATGTCCACAAAAGTGAGTGCCATCATGTCAACAATATCGACTAGTACCATGGTTCCCACTAATGTGGGCCTGTGGCCTTTAAATGAAGGGTAAAAGTACAAACCTAGAGATAGTGAGATTCCAAAGGATAAAGTCTACAAACTGAATTTTACAGTTGGATTTTTTTTATATCATGGGCCACTCATACTAGGGCCCACAGGTTGGATTGTCCAAATTCATTGTTTCTCTAGCAACACAACCTGCAAGGGGTTTACTTCTCCTAGCATTGTTGGTGGTTTACAATTCACTTGAGTCACAAGTTTGCTTTCCCTTCCTTTTTTTTAATATATCCCCAATTCAAATAAGCTTTAATGGTACACCAATGAATACTTAGATCTCAAATATTCAATCTGCAAGGGTGAAACGGTGGTCCCAGTACTGGTCCAGGTCACTAGTCTGTTGCACCCTATGTAACTGGACCATGCCCCAAAAATCTCTTGAATAGACCAACTACAACCTTCCAATTTTATGGCCTACAGATAGACATCTAAGAAGACATACTACTACAAACCATATTCAAATATAAACAAAAAGAAAGAAACCCAGCATTAGCGGCTAGGATCCACTGATTTACAATGACAGAACTATGGGCCCCACTTGTTATAAATGCAAACCTGGGCATGCACTCCATGCAAATCCTTTGAGAAGGTGGGGTCATACTAAGCAAAACTACACAAATTTGGGATCAAGATAATGTTTGTGTCCATGTATCATGCAGGGAAATGGTACTATATATAAGGTCGACCTCATGGGAACTTCCAATGAGGTCGACCTGTGTGGGCCCCACATTGATGTGTATCATATATCCGCATCTTGCATTTTGTGGGTCCCCTCTAGGTTATGGGATACCTAAAAAATCAGTTATATTTGGAGCTCAAGTGGGCCATACCATTTGAAACGGTGTGAAATCATGCCTAAAATATCTAAAAGCACTTGGTTGGGCCCACCTGAGTTTTGGATATTGCTGAAATTGGATGTGTGAACCACATAGCAGTGGGCCCTATAAATGATCATATAAGGTTTTAATGGGTGGGTATCTACTCTCAAGCATTGTTTGTAATGTGGCCCAACTAAGTCATGGATTAGACTTATTTTTTGGATCGTGACCCACCACGGAAGGGTGCATCTGACTGATGAGGTGGATGTCTAATATGCATCAAGGTGGAGCCCACGCGGCTCGACATCATGGGAAGTTTTCATGAGGTGGACCTCACAGTACCATTTCCCTATTGAATCCTGATCCTCTGTTTGCATCTTTTTTATTGGTCCACGTCATCAAATAGGTTTTCAACCACATCACATCCTCAGTGCAACCTCATCACACTGAAGCTGCAAACAGATTTCCTGTTCCGTAATCTTCCCTATTAGGTACAAATAAGGTTAAAAGTAGGGGTGTTAATGGGCCGGGCCTTGGCCTGCAAAATCAGAATTTTGAATAGGGCCGGCCCTATGGCCCGGCCCGAAAGTGTAAAATCAGGGCCGTGACCTACCCCAGGCCCGACCCATTGACACCCCTACTTAAAAGAGAGTTCTATTGAAAAAATATTTCTCGTTGCACTTGGTACTTGTGTACAGCAATCTGGACCATCGAATTAGTGGGCACCTTGAGGATAGAGAATATCTCTCAAATCACACTTTTAAAAAAATCCCAACCATCCCATTTATATCAATGCAACAGACGGTTAAAAGTAAAATAGTGAGTGGACCAAATTTCAAGGCGAAGATCTAATGGTTAATATCATTTTTACCTTCTAAGACTTGGTTTATGCTCTATCCACAGCTTTGTCAGAGAGTTGGACGGTCTTTACGTTTGAAGAGTCACCACCGATTTTAAAACGGTGGTGAAGTATCATAGGAATCCAACCCAAGATTACCAGCCAAAAAGCTTGCTGGCGTGGAGCAAACGACAACCACCAATCTAAGAAAGAGATAAAACAACTCACCACAAGCTGCCACGTGTAAGGATCACGTTCCTCACAAGCCAAAGCTATGTGCACCACACACTCCCCACCATTTCCACCATCCATACTATATCTTCACTACACACACAACACACAACACTCTCAGAAATCTGCAAAATGGCAGCAGCAACAGCTACAGCCACCCTCTCCAGCGCCACCTTCAGATCATCCACCCTTCGCCGACAGCCGGCGTCAAGCCTCCGGGCGATCCCGAACGTAGGCCAGGCCCTGTTCGGCATGAAGGCGGGCCGCGGTGGGCGGATAACTGCGATGGCCGTCTACAAGGTGAAGTTGATAACACCGGAGGGGCCATTAGAATTTGAATGTCCAGAAGACGTTTACATCGTCGACCAGGCAGAGGAAGCGGGTTTTGATCTTCCATACTCATGCCGCGCGGGCTCTTGCTCTTCTTGTGCTGGGAGGATCATTTCAGGGGAGGTCGACCAAGGGGACGGTAGCTTCCTTGACGATGAACAGATAGGCGAGAAATGGGTTCTCACATGCGTCGCTTTCCCGAAGTCTGATGTTGTGATTGAAACCCACAAGGAAGAGGAGCTGAGTGGTTGAATTCATCAGTTTTAGGTGGGCCTAGGTAGGGATATGATGTCGCTCATATGTGTGTGTTTCCTTCTTTTTGGGCCTTGTTTTTTCTATCTCTTTTCCCATGCTTTGAACTTTGAATCCTTCTTCATGTGTAATAAGTGTGTTGGAACAATGTAATCATCTTCTCTCTCTCTCTCTCTCTCTCTCTCTCTCTCTCTCTCCAAAACAAAGAAATTGGATCTGGGCTTTATGGGCCCACCAATCGCGTACTCTACTTTCTACACTTTATCTGATGGCAGGAGTGCCTGGGCCGGGCTGAGTAGTCTCCAGGCCTGTCCTGTTAACTAAGGATCTGACTCGAATTTCAGCCTAGGATGTATAGGGCTGTAAATGGGCCAGGCTGGTCCATCAGCCTCTCATGCAGGGTTTTGGCTGGAATACAGTGTCTTTGGGCCGACCTCGGTATTAGCTGGGCTTTGGTGTAGTCTGAGAGCCCATCAGCGCCCAAACCAACTCCGGCGAGCATATTTTGTAATAAATGATGTATGGTGGGGCACACCTGATGAGCAGCTTCAATCTTTGCACCAGCATAGATGACGGCCTGTTTGTTTCGGCTTGTCGCAGGCCTGGGTCAATATTGGGCCTCTGTTTTGGCCTTGGACAAACCTCAGGCTGGACTGGGCACTGATTGCTGACAGCCCTACTAGAGTGCGAGTTATAAAACAATAGTCAAGCCAAACGACAGCCACCAATCAAAGAAAGTGATAAAACAAGTCACCACAAGGTGCCACGAGTCAGGATCACGTTCCTCACCAGCCCATTCTATGTGCACCACACACCCCACAGCATTTCCACCATCCATACTGTATCTTCCCTACACACAACACACAACATGCACCCTCAGAAATCTGCACAATGTCAGCAGCAACAGCTACAGCCACCTTTAGACCATCCACCCTTCGCCGGCAGCCCGCGTTGAGCCTCCGGGCGCTCCTGAACGTGGGCCAGGCCCTGTTTGGCATCAAGGTAGGCGGATAACCGCGATGGGCGTCTACAAGGTGAAGTTGTTCACACCAAAGGGGCCATCAGAATTTGATTGTCCGGATGGTGTTTACATATTGGACCGGGCAGTAGAGAAGGGTCTAGATATTCCATACTGTTGAAAGTGATGTCTTTAATCCGTAGAAAATTCAACCCCTTAGCTCGAGCGACCGCGCCTCCTTGATTTTATTCCGAATTACGTAGAAAATTCTCTCGATGTTTTTTGATGCGGTCGACCGATCGAACATGTGTCCTCAAGCGATCGAAGATGGCTCAATCACTCCTGAGCAATCGACCGTTTGCATTGTTTTGCGCGGTTTTGTGTATTTTGTTTTTAATTCTCGTGTAACTCTATATAAGGGCTTGTAATTACGATTAGGGTTATTCTAAGTCTGTCCAAAAGGGTTTAGAGGGGTTTGCGAGAGAAAAAGCTAGGGTTTTCTCCGGGGTTTTGATTCGGTAAGTTTCTTTCATCTCTTGTAATTGTTATCATAGTGGATTCATTACATTTTGCCGTGATTTTTTACTGCAAGGGCTTCTCCACGTAAACTTCGTGTATTCTCTTGTTGGATGTGTTTGTGCAATTGTGATTGCCTTGTTTAATTCTTATTTGATTTGCTTCCACAATCCTAACAAATGGTATTAGAGATATCATTGAGAATCAGTTAGAATTTGAGACAAGACATTAATGGCTTCAAGCATGAAGTTCAATATTGATAAGTTCATGAGGAAAAATAACTTTGAACTATGGAAGGTAAAGATGAAGAGTCTTCTAATTCAATAAGGATTGGATGATGCATTCCTTGGGAAGGACAAGCGACCGGAATCTATGAAGGAAGAAGAGTGGAACAAACTGAATCATAAGGCTAACATCTCTATCCTATTATGTCTATCGGATGAAGTCCTCTATATTAATGTTCTAAGAGAGAAGAGTATTGCAGGGACATGGGCGAAGTTAGAGAGCCTTTATGCTACGAAGTCTCTCTCAAGTCATTTTTACCTGAAGCGACAGTTCTATAATCTGAGGATAACAGAGGTGACTGATGTTAATGAACACATTAGTCACTTTAATAAGTCAATTTGTCAATTGTTGGATGTGAAGGAGACGATCTAAGAAGAAGACCAAGCCCTTATTCTATTCAATTTCCTACCATATTCATTTGAGAATCTCGTTGAAACTTTGTACCATAGTAGGGACACCATCAATATTGATACCATTATCTCAGCCCTTCAGCAGAGGTAGATGAGAAAGAAAAACGGTGGCGAGGGTACCTTTATGAATGCGCTGGTTATAAGGGAAATGAGTTCTGAATGGGAGAAGGGGACTTTGCGATCTAGGTCCAAATCTAAGGGCAAGGGTGAAGTGCTGGAAGTATTGGAAGATGGGACACATGAAGGACCGCAAGTCTTAGAAAGAGGAGAAATCAAATGGATCTTCGAGGGAGGCCAACGCAGTGGAATCCAGTGAAAAGGTGAGTGGTTCTGACGTATTAACCGCATCTAAATCTGGGTATCTCAGCAATGAGTGAATTTTCGATATGGAATTTTATACCATATGACCGCTCATAGGAGTTGGTTCACCAGTTACAGGGAGTGTGATAGCGTCCAGGTGTTTATGGGCAATAATAACGCATATAATGTGATTGGCATTGGATTGGTGCGCATCAAAATGTTTGATAGAGTGAAACATATTATCACTGATATGAGTCACATTATTAAGCTGAGGAAGAGTTTAATATCTCTAGGAGCTTTCGAGGCACTTGGATGCAAATATATCGAGTTCAATTGTGTCTTAAAAGTTTCAAAGGGGGCACTCGTGGTCACAAAAGTACAGCGAAGCAGAAACCTTTATAGGTTGATTGGGAGTACTTAAACTGGTGGAGCTGTAGTATCTGGAGCGGATTCTACGTTGTCATGTATGTCACACGCGCGCCTAAGACACATGAGCGAGTAAGGTATAAAGGTATTCTTTCTTATCATTTTTTTATTTTTACATTTAAAAGTGTTGATTTTTATATGCAAGCGTTGTATATATGTGCATTTAGATGTATGGGAGTCGTCGCCCGTGGTTTCTGATGGAAGATCGTTATGGTTTGTTACATTCATTAACGACTATTCTAGAAATGTGTGGGTTTATTTTTTGAAAAATAAATCCAAAGTTTTCGCCACCTTCAGTAATGAAAGGCAGTGATAGAAAAATATTTAAGGCAAAAGGTGAAAGTGTTGAGTACAAATAACGGTGGAGAATTTACTTCTGAGGAATTTAATCAATTTCGTAAAGAGGAGGAGATTGCGAGGCATAACACAATGCAACATATACCAGAGCAGAATAGTGTGGCTGAAAGGATGAATCATACTTTTTTAGAGAGGGCCCAAAGCATGTTGAGTAATGTTGGGTTGACAACGAGCTATGGACTGAAGCGGTTAACATGGTTTGTTATTTAGTGAATTAATCACCATCTACAGCGATTGATTGTAAAATTCTAGAGGAAGTGTGGACTGGTCATGCAGTAGACTACTCAAGGTTCCGAGTATTTCGTTGTGACGCTTACTCTCATGTACTGTCAATTGAGAGAGATAAGCTCAACCAAAGGGTAAAAAAAGTGTTTCTTTGTCAACTACGGTTATGGTGTAAAGGGAAACAAGCTATATGACCGGTCACATGGAAAATCATCCTTAGTTGTGACGTCAAATTCGATGAGGGATCCTTGTTCAATGAGAAGGAATACAAGGAAAAAAAAAGTTGGTTGTTGATGTTAAGATAAACAAAAGTGAAATACAGGAAGAAATTGAAATATAAACAGAGGTACATGAAGAGGTGGAGCTAACACCGCCTGTGAGAATGAATCTACCAATAGATTGCAGGTTACCAGCCAGGTATAGAGATGACTTAAACATTGCATTCACCCTCATTACGGATGAGGGGGATCTGTCTACTTTTCAGGTGACTCTTTGTCACGCCCCGAAATTCGGGACTCGAGCACAGCAACTCAAAGCCCGAGTTCCAGGGTGCGAACTTAATTCAAACATAACTTTAGAGAAATTTCATTCCATACACCACAATATTAACTAAACTAAGGTACTTTATTTATCATAATTTAAATCTCAAACGGTAAATAAACAACTACATCTATTCTACAAATTAATTAAGTCTACTAAAGTCTGTTTACATCAACTTTAAAGGGAAATAAATTAAACAACCTAATCCAAAATAAAGCTTCTAATAGAAGTAGCCGTCTAGATATTCCACTTCAACTGCTTCTTCTTCCTCCTGAAATTCTGTAGGAACTATGGTGATTTTGGTGAGCTAAAGCCCAGTGAGGTCATTTCCATCATAGGTAATATTCCAGTTAATAAGAGATAAGATGCGAATCATCAACGGATAGAATTGTATGAAATATACGAGGATAAAGTTATGATTGATACACTTTATGATTTATTATCAATGGAACATGATTATCATGATGTTAAGTATGTTATGATACGTGTGAGAGCAATAAACGTCTAGGAACTCACTGCCACTGAACATTAAGAACCTGTCGCAAATCAACCATGCTCACCTAACCGGTACAGCGAGGCGGCAAATCAACCATGCACGCCAATGGACAAATCAACCATGCACCACTAATCCAACCGAGCAAATCAACCATGCTCAATAAGTGAAACGACCATACTCGATACCACTGAACATTAGAAACCTGTCACAAATCAACCATGCTCACCTAACCGGTACAGTGAGGCGGCAAATCAACCATGTACTCTAGGAGTCAAATCAACCATGCTCCTGTTTTGTCGCAGTGTATAAATGTATGTATATGTCATGAGTTATGAAAGCATTATTCAAGCATACAATGCATATCAAACTCAATTCCAATTACACCATGCATGTGTTTACTTTATTAAAGTGTTTCTTTATTTAAACCATAATTTATTGTCAATCAGGAAGTGTGAGGACAATACCAAGTAGAATTTCGATAATGCCACAAATATCTAGGGTTGTACCTCGTTGACATCATACGTATGTTGCCTAAGTCAAGTGTTTTCCTAAAATTTTGATTTGCACAACAAGAAAGAGAAATTGGGAAAAAGAACCAACCAGAAAGGAAATATGAAAAGAAGGACTAAGAGAATGGAAATGAAAGATGGATCCTTGACCTAGGATCAAAGATGCTATTCTAAACTCAATTTAGAAAGAAATTGAGGAAGGAATCTTTACCAAAGATTCATTACATGAAAAAAAATAAAGAGAGTTGGAACTTGAACGTAAAGAATAACACATATATGAAAAGAGAAATCAACTAGAAGTTTCTGAGATGAATCACTCACTGATTTGCTGATCCCTAAGTTTCAAATAGTCTCAGCTCGAATCCGAGTTGACTCAGCGAGTCGATTCGACTTAGAAGAAAACTCTTCTTCTTTCTCTCTTCTACCTTCTTCTTTCTTCTTTCTCCTTCTTTTCTTCTTCTTCTTCTTCTTCTTATTTTACTTCTTCTTTGCTGGAGGGTTCTCCCCACAGCAACAGGAACAGTCATAGTGGGTGGGTCCCCCACTGGTTAGAGAGATCACACAACCTTTCTCTCCTCTCTCTCTCTCTCTCTCTCTCTCTCTCTCTCTCTCTTTCTCTCTCTGGCGTTTTCTTAAGGAGGGGGAGAAACAGATGGACGGTTTATATAGCTAAGCAAGGGAGGTAACGATCGTACGTGCGATCGGTTAGCTTTACAATTCCAAGAAGGAATCGATTTCCTCTTTATTGTAACTTACACTAACTGGGGATCGTTGGATAGGTAGGTGGGGTCCACATGAAGATTTGGAAGAGATCTGGCCCATCCATGCAAGGTAGATCCGGAGATCTTGAAGTTCTTTGGTTTATACGGTGGCTTGAGGAGGGTTGCATGGTCAACGGATGACTAGAAGTTTTCAAAGGATTGGGGACGGGTAGCGCACCAACATGATGGACAGTTTAGATCAATGAAATGGGGACCACTTAGAGGATGGTGTGGATCGTGATGGCGGCAGCAGCAGCGCTGTCACTGTAAAATTCATGAAGAAGACGGACGGTCTGTCCTTCTCGCGTGCAACGCGGTCAAACCGCGTGGCCAACCGTGTGCACCACACACTGGGTCACACCATGATAGTTATATGAAATCCACTCCGATCAGCAGGTGGGCCACCAATTCTTAGGTGTTGGTACTAAGATTAGGACAGATCCGAGTTAAGGTGGGCCACTTATGGTCCAATTTCTTATTAGAGTATTTATAGGATGATCGAATGGCTGAAATTCGACGTGTACAGCTAAAATGTATCCAAGAACTAATGTATGAAGTTTCACATAAAAGTGATCTACAGAAATCATAAAACTTAAAAATGGTCATTTTCTTTAAGTTTAACTAATGGCAATTATGTAATTATTGTAAATTTTCGAGTTTTGTGAAATACGATGCTTCTACGGTATTCTAGGGTTCATTCTGAGTAACTTTAATAAAGGAACCCTATTTTAATTCTTTATGAATTATTTATTATAAATTTATCAATACTTTAAGTGATTTAATTAATTAAATTATTATTTAAATTATTTCAGAAACTTAAAATTAATAAAATTATTATTTAAATTATTCTAAAAACTTGGGTCATTACACTCTTGATGACGTAGATGCTGAAAACTGGAAGGTAGTGATGTAAGATGAGATGAACTTTTTGTACAAGAATAAGACGTAGGAGCTGGTGGAGCTTCCCGTTGGGCATAAAGCAATCGGGTGTAAGTGGATCTTCAAGAAGAAAAAAAATAGGTACAAGGCAAGACTGGTAGCGAAGGGTTATGCACAAAAGGAGGGCATTAACTTCAATGAGATTTTTACACCCGTAGTAGAGAAAGTATTTATCAGGTTCATGTTGAGTTGGTTGCCCAAATACAACCTTGAACTGAAACAAATGGATGTGAAGACTGCTTTCCTGCATGGAGAATTAGAAGAGTAGATCTACATGAAACAACTAGAAGAATTAGAGGTATAAGGAGCAGAGAACAAAGTTTACAGGTTAAAGAGTTCGTTGTACGACTTGAAACAGTCGCTTATGCAATGGTACAAGAAATTTGATTCTTCTATGGTGAGTCAGCGATTTATCAGAAGTGAATATGATTATTGTATCTACTTCAAGACACCGAGTGAAGGGAATTCATTATCTTGATATTATATGTTAATGACGTGCTTATCGTCAGTAATAGCATGCCTGACATCAACATATTGAAACTTAATTATTATGGGCATTTGAGATGAAAGATCTAGGGGCTACAAAGAGGGTTCTCGACATTGATATGCATAAAGACAGGGAAGGGTGCAGGCTATGGTTATCTTAAATAGAATACATTGAAAAGGTGTTGGTGAAGTTTGGGATGGACAAGGCAAAGCTGGTTAGCGTTCCTCATGCAACTCACTTTCGGCTTTCTTCAGAGTAATGTCCTCTTACAGATGAAGAAATGTAGGTTATGTCTCATGTACCCTATTCGAGCGCAGTTGGAAGTTTGATGCATACCATGGTCTATACAAGACTGAATATTTCACATGTAGTGAGCGTTGTGAGCAGATACATGTCTAACCCAGACAAGTAACACTAGGAGGTAGTGAAATTGTTACTTCGATATATTCAAGGTACGTAAGACTATGTCTTGACGTTCGAGAAATCAGGAAAAAAGTTGGTAGGCTATGTGGATTCTGATTACACAAGTAGTGTAGACAATAGAAGGTTGACTTTCAGTTAATCATTTGTGTTAGTAGGTGGTGCGATCAGTTGGATATTGAAGCTTCAGTCTGTGATAACTCTTTCCATAACCGAAGTTGAGTATATGGCAATGACAGAAGCATTCAAGGAAACAATTTGGTTATGAAAAATGATAAATCTGTTGGGTCTTCAGCAGTAAGCTGTGCCGGTTAATCGTGACAGCGAAAGCGTGATCAATTTGGCTAAGGACTTGGTTTACCATTATAAAACTAAGCATATTGATGTGTGTCATCATTTTATCCGAAAAGTGCTTGACGAAGGCAGCGTAACTCTTGAGAAAATTCATACGAGCGTGAATCCAGCTGATATGCTTACGAAGGTGATCCTTGCAGAGAAGTTCAAGTTGTGTTCAACTTCACTTGGTCTGGCAAAGATGTACTAAAGACAGAGTGTACATGAAAGACAATGATAATGGAGTTGTGATAGAGACAAATTAAAGATGAAGAATAGAGCTTGGAGTAGAGGAGTTTGAAGATTGAAGCCCTGGTGAAGATTGTTAACAGTGATGTCTTCAATCTATAAAAAAAAAATTAAAAAAAAAAAGGGGGGGGGGGGGGGGGGGGGGGGGGGGGAGTTTGATTGCTCGACCCCCTAGCTTAAGCAATTGAACCTCCTCGATTTTGTTCCAAATTATGTAGAAAACTCTTTGGACGTTTTTTTGTGTGTTTGAGTGACCAAACATGTGTCTTCGAGCGATCGAGGATTGCTCGGTCACTCTCGAGTGATCGACAGTTTGTGCAATTTCACATATTTTGTTTCTAATTCTAGTGTAACTCTATATAAGGGTTGTAATTGAAATTAGGGTTATTCTAAGTCGTCCAAAAGGGTTTAGAGGTTTTTGAAAAGAAAAAAGGCTACAGTTTTATCTAGAGTTTTGATTTAGTGTCTTTCATCTTTTGTAACTCTGTTATCAAGTGGATTCATCGCATTGTGTGGTGGTTTTTCCCCCAAGGGTTTTTTCACATAAAATTTATGTGTTCTCTGGTTGGATGTTTTTGTGCGATTATAATTGCCTTATTTGATTTCTCTCTAAATTGCTAATGTTGTCCCAACACATACTCATGCCGCTTGGGCACTTCTTCGTCGTGTGTTGGCAAAGTCATTAAATGGAAGGTTAACCAATCGAATGATATCTCCCTCAAAGATGAGAAGATAAGCGAGCGAGATGTTCTCACGTGTGTCGCTTACCGGCAGTCTAATGTTGAGATTGAGACCCACAAGGAAGCTGATCTGATGGGTTGAATTCATCAATTTTAGGTGGGCCTTGGTAAGGATATGATGTCGGTCATCTATGGGTGTTTTTCGTTATTTTTATTCATCCTCTGTGTGTGTGTGTGTGTGTGTGTGTGTGTGTGTGTGTGTGTGTGTGTGTGTGCAAACAAAGAAATTGGATTTGGGCTTTAATGGTTCCATCAATCGTATATTCTTTTACACTTAATTGGATAGCTGGACCGCCTGAGCCGGCTTGAGTAGTGTCCAGGCCTATCTTATTCACTAAATATCTTACACAAGGTTCAGACTAGCATGTATAGGGTTGTAAATGGACCGGGTTGGCCTGTCATCCTCTCCTACCGGCGTTTGGCTGGAATTTAGGGTTTTTGGGCGGCCTTGTCCTGTATTGAAGCTCATTTATTAGTATGAGCACAGGCTAGGTCTAAGAGACCATTAGCACCCAAACCAAGTCTTGCCCCTTAAGGGTTTGAAGGGCATTTTTGTAATAAATGATGCATGGTGGGGTGCACCTAATGAGCAGCTTTAATCTTTACAACAACATGGATGACAGGGCTCGGGCCTGTTTGTTTTAGCTTGTCAGAGGCCCGAGTCGAGCTTGCACGTCAATTGTACTATGTGGGCCAGGTTTGGAGAGGTCTAGGGCTGGAAGATGTCCATAGTGTTGACAAATTGCCTCTAGGCTCATCCCACCTCAAACCTACAATCAATGTCCTCTTAGCAAACCTTGCTAGTTTGTGGACAATGTTAGGCGTGGTGGGCCCGAGTTTGGTTCTAAGTTGATTGATAAATCAATTTTAATGGGCCTATTTTCTTAAAATTGCTATTGAGGCCCATCCTTTTCCAGGAACATGCCCATTTCTAATCTTGGATGGACTCGAGCGGGTTTGATTTTAGAAGGCCTGAATTTCAAATTATCGCTATTGGGTCTACTAAGTGGGCCTGTTTAAAAATCTTCCATTGATAGACCTAGGTATAGCCCATTACCAGCTTACCACAAAAAAAATTCCTTCACCTATGAGATGTAGGTTCTATTTTTAAGTGTTAAAGGCTATTAGCTTGGGAAGTGCCTTAGGATTGGGAGTGTTAATGGGTTAGGTTTGGGCTTGAAAAATTAGATTTTTGAAAGGCCCAGCTCAAAATAGTTCAAAAGGCCAAGCCTGTTAATAACCCTGCTTAGCATAGATAGGAAAGACATTTAATACTCTTAAGAGCACCGAATTTTCGTGCAATGTACATTTGCTACATCCCAAGGCAATCGGAACCATGCATCCCATCGATGTGAAACAACCTAAATGAGTGTAGGATGATCTTAGCCCTCTAATAGTTGCAAATTATGCTAATTAAATATGGGTCATTGCTCATTTGTTACTCAGATTGTTCTTTTAACTGTCCATTGAATGCCACAGATCTGAATGTTTATGATTCATCGTATGTGACTCTTAAACTGGAACCCTTCTAGAAAGTAACCAACTAAATCAACGGTCCCAATTATCAACATGTGCTGTGGAGATGTTAGAAACGGGTAAGGACACATTATTTTAACTAAATGATTTTAGAAATGATGACAATGGTGTTGGGGCTTAAAATATCGCCAATGATAAAAAAGAAGTGAAGACTCGAATACAGCAGTCCAAGTAAGCAATAGACCTAGAGACAATCAGAAAAGCGGTAGAGCATAAGTGCAGTCCTAACTTGGGCAACTCGCACAATCGCACCCGAAATCGAAATCTACCATTTGGGGGTTGATTTGGACATGCACTTCACGACTAAATGAATCAGGAGACCCAAAAACTCCTAACCCTTGAATTTGGACATCGTGCGATGCATATTTCAGTCTTAAGCACCCCGTTGATCTTGATAAGTAATTAAGTAAAGATTGATCAGTAGATTGATCATAGTGAGGTAAATGCCATTCAAAGTCAAGCATATATACCACTAATATGAAAGTTGTTAGGTAGATTCAATGAATATATTACGAGTTTCATAATACATGATTTATGTTGGCATTTGGGTGGCCTGACTGGTAGATCCAAGTTTGATGGACGATGGATCTAAGGAGTTAGGACCCGAAATTAACCATATATGTCTTAATTTGTCTAATAAGATATTATATGAATTTCATTATGGTTGGGAATTTAAAAAGGATTTTGTATACAAACTCTTAGGATTTTCAACATGTGTGATGTATGTGCACATGTATACGTAGAATTACTTGTAATTTCATAGTAACATCCGAGTACTAAAGTACAGGGTGTTACAACCTACCTCTGCACTACACCTGCACTACACAGTACACCTTATTTACATAAAAATGTTTAAGTAAATTCCAACCCACATGTTTGTTAGTGCACTTTTATATAGCATACTAATACACCTTATTTGTCAATCACGTAAGTCCATGTGTTGTAATGTCTGTTGAGCCTTGATAAGGTAAAGACCGAAGATTCAAGTGGACCAGAAGCATCAAAAAAGAAGAACAGGTAAATGAGATGCCTTGGTGGCCCTAACCCTTTAAACCAAAACACCGAAATCCTTTTAGATGAATTGGACCAACTAGGTATACCCTTAGTCATCCTTATTAGCCTTCGATCATATAGAAAAACATAATAAATTAGGTTAATAAAAGAGGTGAAAGTTGCTGTAAACAATTAGGCTCAAACAACAATTTTAATAAGTCTTCGATATATCGAAGACCAGTTTGATAGGTTTTTAATTAATCGAAATGACCATTTCGATATATCAAAATATGTCCAGCAAACTTACAAACTCTTTGGATAGTTTCTTCGATCAATCGAATTGCTCATTCGATATATCAAGATGAGTGTGTTCAATATATCGAAACCTTTTTCGATATATCGAAAATTTTATCCAGCAGTTTGCTGATTCTTTGGACAGATTCTTCGATATATCGAACAAGATATTTCGTTATATCGAAGATCGCTTCGACCAATCAAAACCTCATTTTGATATATCGAAGCAACCATTTTCTACCCGTTTTGTAACCGTTGAGATTTTTCTTTAAATATGGGACGAGACATTTTTTAGCATAAGAGAGGAATTTTGAAGAGATAAAAGCTACCACCATTACATACCATTAAGAGTTCTATTCTTAACCCTAGCAAGTGATCTTCCTTGTGATTCATCACGAGAATGGAGCATTATAAGCTCATGATGAAGATGCACTTGTCCCTCTTTTGATCTCTAGAGTTTGGATTAACCTTGATAGTTATATTCCTATCCAAAACTCTATGATGAAATCATTGTAGGTGAGATACTCTAGGCAATCCATTCTCATTAATTGTAGAGATCTCAAACCTACCCCCCTAACACTTTGGGCATCTCCGTCGGAGCATCATATGCAAGGTGGCTGATCTTGGACCTAGAGCATTGGCGACGTAATGGCATCAACGATCAAGGGAGTACAAAAGGAACTGATTCAAGCACGGAAGAGTGAGAAGAAGTAGCCCAAAGTGGCGTTACAACAAGACTCAAATCCAACAAGTAAGGTTGTCAATTTTTATTGAGTTCAATCACTCTTTTTTCGGTGGGAATTGAGTGTTTATTTATCAAACTCGGTAGGTTCGATTATAGGACTTAGACCCGGTTGTAGGGTCAAATTTAGTCTCCAAGTGGGGAGTCTCCGACAGGAGTAAACACTATGTTCGGTTGTAGGACCTTGGCTCGGTTGTAGAGCCTAAAATCATTGAAGTTCGATTGTAGGACCTTAGCTTGAGTAAGCTTAAACAAGTCTCTAAAGAGAGCCACCAACACGGGTGTAAACATGTAGGTTGAGAGGAACCTATAAACTCCCCGATTAGGTTGATCCGAGTTAAAACACTTTAGTTGGGAAGAACCAGATTTAAACTCCCTAGTGAATATCGGTGTGCTCAAAGGGGTTGAATACTTGAACTGGGAGTGGACTAGATCCAAAGTCAAATCACTATACATCATTGTGTTTGTGATTATATTTGAGAATATCTCTTATTATACATTGTGTTTAATTATTTAATTATAAATGCTTAATTAGAATGTATGCTAGATACTTGACAGGCATATCCACACACATAAAATGTTCTTTCACTTCTTGAGTAGACTTAAGCTTATATGATCCATTCTCATATATTCTAATTAATAATTAGTTTAATCATATGTTAATTTATGCTTGTTTATACTAGGTTGTGTATTGCTTAAATCATATGTTAGTCTTGTGATTGAACCCACTTAGGCTTGGAAGCCGAAATGTTCTTGTTTACTTAGTTTAATTTGATAAAACTATTAAGTATACGAAAAGAATTTTAAAATGTCATAATCTCCCATTCTAAGACTTAGCCATAATTATAGTTACTCCTCTAAGCTTCCGCACGTATATGCGTCCATAAGTGTAATCAAAGTAAAGCAATTTCAATATTTTCATTTACTTTAAGTTATTTATGTAAATAAGGAAGTACCCCCTTTTAAATTCAATAAAAAATACTAAAAAAAATTAAATTCCCAACAATAAAGATTTTGGTTTTTCATTCCAGATACAAATCGCAACTTTTTTACATTCCTCAAATTAAACGGATGGGTTTTTTTCGAATCTAAACCGTTCAAAAAATATGAAATACCACAATTAGACTAAAATATTAAAGAACGATAAAATATTCATGATAGATTATGGTTGATTTATGAATAGATCGATAATCCAGATTTTTACATAGAATTTTCAAACAGCGATATGACCAAAACATCACTTTAGTGTAAATCTATACAAAAATGGAGCTGTGATTAGATAATATTACTTTATTCATGCATTAACATTCATCTTGTTTAATCTAGCATTCATCTATTCTTAATCTAACATCCATATTTTTTAATCCAGCATTCATCTTACTTAATCTAGCATTCACTTTATTTAACTCAATATACATTCAACCTCATATGGCATACATACTATTATATCCTCACATACATTTATTCTCACATGACATATATTCTATTGTATCCATCATATACAATCAATCTCATACGATATACATTCAATTACATTCATCGTGCATCAAAGATCTCTAGACTTATAACAATGTCCTACACATTTATGCATGTATGAGCAGGTTATCTACTTAGCTTTCATTGCGTATTAGCTATCAGCAAAGGTGCAAGATCGGGATCACTTTTGAAGAAGAGTCAGGAGACTCCAGCCTGATTTTACAACTGATTATAGGAACTTTGTATCGATTATAGGAACTTTGTATCGATTATGTTCATTGCACAACTAGAGTTTAGATCGGATTGAGGCTCCAAACTAAATAGAAGGGACTATGGTTACCACTAGAAATTATGATCAAAGAGTTCTAACAACACTCAAAACATTTGTTATGAACTACTATCTCAAAGCTAGTTGATGTACTACCCATCCAAAACGGGATCTACTGGTTGAACTAATCAAGTAACAACAGTTGAATTACGTGTCTTACAACGGTCACCTGTTCACATAATAAGCGTCGGCCCAGCGCTGCATGAATCGACTAAAAATTCCGATTGCCTCTCAACTCAGAACATCCGAAAGAACATGGGACATAAGTACCCGACTTGTCCAATGATGGCTCAGTCTATAACAAAATTGCACTAGCTCTCTATGACCACAAACTCAAAAACCATAGTCCCCAATGACTTAATCACATGCTCGATCTATACAGGCCTTTTCTTGAATACTCCATTTATTGTACAACTATCATTCATAGTGGAGCTTTTTCGCTTTGTGCTATGGTTTTCTCCAGCAAGTGTTTTCATGTAAAAATCTTTTTGTTCTTTCTGGTGTGCATAATTTTTATTTATGTTTCCTCATTTGCTTTATTAAATTTATCTATGACGCACGCATACATTTACTTTTGCCTTTTAATTAAAAGTAATCATCTATTGATGTAATTAAGGGCTTGTGCTAAATAACGGCCTAGAATATAAAAGATTTCAAAATCTTTGGAACAAAATTCGCCTTACAATACATTCTCTTATGTGTACTCTTGTGAATGATTATGATTGTATATGAATGTTCCTATACTCAGAACCCCGGAGCAATAATACACAGAAAATGCCCATCGCATTTTCAGTTTTAATATACATGGTGGTGGTTTCAAGATCCATTGGGAGACTTGGACAGTCCAATCATAAATCCTGATCGTCCGTTAGGTCTATCATAGATTTTAAAGGCTACTGCGGAATAATGAGACTAATGAGATGATTAAATCCACCCATAAGATGACCTGCCTTTCTTTATAGCCACTTTTTTCCTAGCCATCTATTAGGACTAATCTATGATAGGATTATTACAATTAATTGGACCTGCTTTAATATAAATGATGTTAATCATCTGATTTTATAGGCTATATATGTTGGACCAGAAAATGGATACTAGTCCTAGTGTTCGACCTTGTGATGGGATGCATAAGTGTCCCAGCTAAGCATGGCATAAACACCAGGTCATTAGTTAAGCTTGTGTAATTATAAACATGGTTTTAAGAGTTAAAGGAGTTTTGATGGACCCCACTTTATGGACAACCAAAATCTATGACTAAACTTTCCATATGATGCAATTAAAAGAGAATCTATCTAGTCACTTCTAAAGGATGTGGACCACCCACTCCAGGTTCATGTATATAGCTATGAGTAGTTAGAATGGAGAAGTAGAGGGTTTTCCTACGATAAAAATATTGGTCAAATTGAAAAGGGTTAAACTTGCATTAAGGGATTAGAACAAAGGAGAATGTCAAGATATCTTTCAAAATGTCATGCAAAAGATGCAATTATGAAGGCCGAATTTGAAGGAAGTGCAACATTAGAAGAGGCGAAATCCAAGTTATCTCTAAATTTACTCCGCGACGAAATGGTTAAAGGGGATGCAAATACCTAATTCTTTTGTAATTTGGTTATAAATAGGCAACGACAACCATCAATGTACTATATTAAAGCGAAAGATGGTAACATATTGGAGACTCAACCTAAGAGGCAAGAAAGTTCTTTAACTTTCTTTATACATTATGAAGTGATATGATAGATTCTCTCTTTGAATCCATTCACACATTACTGTCAGCTCAAGATAATATAGATCTTTTGAAACCCCTGTCAAGGGAAGAAGTTCAAGTAGTAGCTTTGGCTACTCCATGAGACAGTGCTCCAAGCCTAAATGAATTTTCTGTTAATTTCTAATGAGGAGAGTTATCAAAATTAAATCAACAGCTCAACAAGATCCAATCATGATAGATCAGCAATATTTAATCACAGCAAATCAACCTCCCTTTGGAATATCTCTATATCAATATGAGTTATATTTTTTTAATAGAAAAGTTCCTCTTATATTATATATTGATAAAAAAATATAAAATATTAATTTTCTTCTCGTTCCTTCTCTTAAATTTCGAGAAGATTTTCAAGCCCTTTTAGAATTCTAAATTTCTTTTTATTGTTAGAGAAAAGAAGGGAGTTGACAGAGAATTATCTATGGCGTTGTCTTCATCCTCAACTTGGCTCTTATGATAGTCAATATCACATACCTGATGGCTATGGTGCTTTTGAAGTTAACTTCAAAGAATTTTCTAGTTTGGAAGCAACAAATACTTTCCTTGGTTGAGTGTAGAGCTACTTGACTACATTGTTGGAGATGACAAAGAACCAATGAAGATCATATCGTCGAATGATATAACAGAGGTTTATATGCTTAGGATTATGGAGGTGTGGTTTAAATTATGTTAATATGAGTAAAATCCTAAATATGTAATCTTAATTATCTTAATATGTTTAAAAAATTATAGATACGTTGTTTGAATTGCCCTTTGCGTATGTGCTATGAATTACGTACCACTTTTATAAATTATATGTGTAGTGTTAGTTTGCCACTTTTGTCACTTGCCTATGTGGATCTGATTGCTATTTTATGAATCGATGAAATCATACCTTGGACTAGTGGTCTTGCCTTTTGAATTGTTCCATCCTTGAACATTTGTGTCCTTCGTGATTTTTCTTGGGAAGAACCCTTTCTTCTGTCCTTTCTCAAACTTTCCTACCTAAGTGGCTCTTTTTCGAGTCGAACCCTTTGTGTCAGAGGGGCCACTAGTCGAAAGGATTATTGTAAATTGGATTGCTTATAGATTAGGTTGTCTATACATTAGATTTTTTGTAGATTTGATTATTTATAAACTAGGTTGTTTGTAAATTAAGTTAATCGCATGGTTGGGTTGTGGATACACATCTGAGGCATGAAGATTTTACTGGATACCTAACTAGTATAGGTATACTTTTCTATATATTTTACCGGCTGGTTAGCCACTATGGGTGTCGCATGCAAGCTAGATGTGCATCCCTAACTTGAAATTGTCAGTGAATTGAATTATTTGTCAATTAAATTACTTGTAAATAAGATTAATAATGGTTATAGATATGCATTCAGATATGCAGTTTTTACAGGCGCTTAGCCAGTATGGGCATACTTTTATGCATTTTACCAGCTAACTAATTTACTATGAGCATCATTTTTCTCTTGAATTTTACCGAGTGGCTAGTCAGTATGGGCGTGCCTTTCTGTACTTTACTAGTTGGTTAACTACTAGGGGTCGTCGCATACCAGTTGGATGCACCTCCCCAGCCTTGAATGTGTTTCTTGCATCCCCGAACTTAAATAGGACTTAACTGGTGAAATCACTTGTTGTGTTGTTAAATTTCCTTTATGTGTGAGAATAACATGTATAGCTTATATGTTATGAATTGTTGCCTTTGTTGTAACTTATGCTAGGCTATTATGTCACGTGTTCAATCTTGAAGGTATTTCTTCACTATGTAGGCCACTGCCACCTTCTATTTAACATATATAGGTGTTAGGGGGAGGCTCAGGCTAATGGAGCGTTTGGGGGAGTAGTTAGACAAGGAGAATTTCTTTTTTCTTTTCTTCTTTTGTTTACATTCTATACATTGTGCTTATTATGGTTGTATATGCCCAGCTGAGGGATTCGAATTTGCACACTTTTGGATTTAGCCTTGGTGTTCTATGGTATAGTAATCTTTAAAGGTGGGCAACGATCTGGGCTAAGCCGAGCTAGCCCTAGTTTGGTTTGGCTTGTTTTTGTACCACCTCAGTTTGTGGATCGGCTTGGTTTGGGTTTCGGACTGACCCATGTGGCCCGAGTTTAGTTTGCTCCAGAAAAATCTGGTTCGAGCTGGGATCGGTTTGGTTGAAAATTTTGAACCGGGCCGGGCTGAGTTCAAATAGGTGGCAGCTCTTTTTTTGCTTGTTTATTTAATTAGAAAAGAATTTAAAAAGTTGGAAGAAAAAAAGTACAAACGTATCTTACTATATAATGTTTAGCATCCTCCAAAGGAGTGCAGCTTCAAAATAGACATGTAAGAGTATTTTCCAAACAAAAGTACACGAGCATAATTTTACAAGTGCAATGAAACAGTGTGAATTCATGTATATGAATTATGTAATATCCATGTCATCATGTATATGTATTATCCATGCTGTCCATCTGTTTTACATATCATTTTAGGACAAGATCCCAAAATGGAATCATATCCAAAGCACAAGTGGATCACACCACAGGAAACAATGTGCTTACAATCTACGAGCCGAATCAAGTCAATTCAAATCGAGCTGAATCAAATTGAGCTTCGAGCCGAGCCTGTACTGCCCTAGTTTGAGCTGGGTTTGTTTTTTCAAACGAGCTTGACTCCAAGGCTTGGTTTGGTTTGAATGCAAACCAATCCAAGCCGAGCTTTTTCGAACCAATTCGAGCCAAGCTTTCAAGCTGGCTTGGTTTGTGCCCACCTCTAGTTATCTTGCTCACTTTTTCATATCGTTGTATAATAAATGCAACTTTGATTGCTAGTTACAAGTTAACCACTAATTTGACTATGCGGACATGTGGGAAATACTCTCAACTTGGGATTTGGGTCTCGTTACTTGGGTGCCGGGTTTTAGGGTGTGACAACTCACATTTATGTAAGTCGTCTATTATGTAGGGCCCACCTTGTTAGATTTTTGGGTTTTAACATAGTGGAATCTCAGCATAATTTGATACTCTAATTTAACATTCTATCCATAATCACCATTTGTAATTATATCAAATTTCTATAATTAAAAAACGAAGGATAAAGGGTAGAGATCTTACCTTCTAGGATTGAATTATAGAACATTTTTCCACGATAATTTTGTTGCTACCGATCATCTAACGGAAGAGGTCTCTCTTTGATCTATCATAAATGAAAGGAGTCAAGAGAACTATCGTCTGAACCTTTGGTTGGGATCGACGGAAATATATGAAGCCCAATAGGTGATCCACACACTTCACATGTGTCAAGGGGAAGAGAAGAGACAGTGGAAAAAAGAAGATGAAGTTTCTCTTTCTCCAAATCACACTCAAGTGGAAGGGACATCTTTCTCTATCTCCCTCTTCTCTTTCTTTAAGTGACGCCCGAGGTGAGGAGGATGTGGAGGGTTTTCTTTATTATTCTCTTCTCTACATTAGGGTCTTTAATGAGGGAGGAGTTAGGGTTTTAAGGGTTGCACTAGTATGGTATATCATCACTTTGCGAACCTTTTTATACCCTGCTATGAGGGAAGTTCGTTAATCTATCTCATATATGCACATACTCATGATCTAATCCTTCAACTATCAAGGCTATTCACCATAGATTTAGATCCGATTGACCATGTAGTGGACTGTCAAATCTAAGCCATTAGGTTATCATTAAATGCGATCAATGTAGTTTTAATAATTAAAACAAAACTTTAATTGTTGAAAATTTTATAAAACTTATTAAAACCTTTTAAGTATTAGGCCAATAGTAAAATCTCTTGATGAATCCCTAATTTAACCAAATATAATAATAAACAAATCCCTAGATTAAACTTAGTGGACCCATGTTAGCCCGAGTGAAAATTAATGAATCTTGGTATACGTACCCAACATCACCCACTTTTAGTAACCTCTAAAGTAAGATAAAGCTACCCAACTAATATCACGATCTTTACATATCCTCTAGTTTAAGTATTGATCATCTTTCGTGCAACACCTATTCCTTAATCATAATGATCATAGTATAAATTGATTAGCTCCTTTTATTTAAACTCAATCTTCCAATGCAAATATCCAAATATTGAATGTTAGGATCCTATATCCATGGCACACTAGCTGTAGGGCACACATTAGTTTTCTAGGTCATAGCTCCAATAATCTCTTGCCAGCCTTAAAATAATTTGTGCTAAAATCCATGATGATCTTTAGCCATCCTATCAAGAAACAACATAATGAATAACCTCAACCGTTTAATTTCATTATTCTAAACCGTTTATCTTGTGGATTCCTCTCTTCTTCTTCGTTATTCTCAAAATTCACTTTAATTTTATGATCCTAGCCATCTAATCATGGGCAACAAAATGGATGATGCTTATCATTTATGAAAAGTATCTAATCATAGATGTGGATTGAACATCCTTTGATCCACACCTTTTTTTGTTACTTGTTTAATCCACACCTTTGATTCTCCTTTTCTCTCAAGAATCACTTTGATACGGTGATCTTAACCATGTAATTGTAGCCCAAAAAATAAGGTGCCAAAATCCTCATGACGAAAAGCTTTATCAATGGGCCTAGACACCCATCTTATGGGCCCACTTGTGGTTATGGATCAAAATTGAGGCCAACATGGCTTAGACTATCCATCATATGGGTCCCACAACTGTGATTAAAAGTGGGGCAACATGTCTCAAGACTACCTATCATATGGGTCAACATGAGAGAGAAAGAGAGACACCATTGTGGAGAGAAATAGCAGGTAGCTATATCTCAAGAATATAATTTTGACATATTCATGGGGAGATACTTCTCTAGATTAAAAGAGTAACTACCCAATCTGTGGTGGGTCTGCTCTACCATTGAGCCCTAATAAGGATGAGTTATTTTAAAAATTCAAAACCTATTACACAATCTTATCCTTCAGTTTTTATCTGGCCATAAGCTAGTGTCATTTTCCACCAGGCTTAGTATATAGCCACTGGTCACATGGATAGGAATGTCTAACAAATGTTTTTCTAAGTATGGCTAATACATGGATGGACCTAATTGGTAGAAAACCATGCCGCTTGACCACTGAATGATGACTTTAATATATTTCATTCTTCAAATGCATTTTGGGCTATCAAAGGGCCTGCCCAAGCCACACGAACCAAAGTTGGAATAGTCGTGACCCAATTAATTCAAATTCTAAATCTATATTAATGGACCTAGCTTGTTCATAGCCCCGCATGCATCATATCTCTTGAGCGGTCTCTGGGTAAGTAGCTACACACGCATACGTGTGGCCAACAACGTGGCCAATAACACAAAATCACCAAAAGAAATATGTAAATTAAAGGCTGAATCTAATATAAAAGGTAGAAAATAAAATAAAAATTTACATGGTTCAACAATATAAGCGGCCATCTATATATAATAATCACGACATCTGTAAGATAAATCTCACTGTAGATGAATCTCTAGCTAGCCCAGGTAGAAGACTGCTGGGGATTTCAATACCAGGTCTCAGGTTCAAGTGATAAGGAGATACACTAACCCACTAGTAGTGGGTGGGTGCATTGTGTGACTAACCGTGTAAGTGCAATGCGTAGTTGACAGGATACCACAGCACAGAAGACCACAAGAAAGTATCGCATGAACTTCATTGTACACCATTATATACACGTGTGTACGGAAGAGAGAGAACAGAGAAAAGTACCTTGGTAGGAGACATGTAAGCATCTATTGCCATGAGACGTACGCCACCGCCTCAACCATTCCTGCCTAATTTGCAAACAGACAAAGAACATGAAGCCCGGGGTTACAACATCTGGTCTCCGTGGACCCCACTGTAACATCTACGTGCCACCAACTCGGTCCATTAGGTTTGCCCGTCTACATTAGGCTTGGAAGCCAAAACCCAATCCGATCCAATAATAAAAATAAAATAAAACCAGATGTTGTGTGAGGCCCACCATAGATTGTATATATCATCTAATCCGTCCATCATCTTCATCTCACATGGATGAAGAGACCCTCCAAAAATCATCCCAATGAATTCAGCAGGCTCATTTGTAATTTTACGTTGAAACATATGGTGTTGGCCCACCTTAATCCAGGATCAGGCAGTTTTTGCGATGCATGCTGAATGGAAACGTCGCCTGATGGACCTTGTGAATGTTCCAAACACAATACCGTGGGCGCGGTGGGCCCCACAGAGCTCAGGTGGTATAAGGATTCCTAGTTATTTATAATCACCGTCTCTTGAAAATAAGAAAAATGAAAAGATAGAAAGAGGGTACATAAGCTGCACGTTTGAAAAGTCATTTTCTTTTCCTTATTAGATTACGTGCCAAACAACTGCCTAACAGATGAGAATATTTATCAGTACTCTCCTAACAAGTACACGTGGAAATTGGAATGCATCAGATCCTCGGTTGCCACCTGTCAAAACACAAAAGTAAAATACGTGGGGTACCTACACCTGGTTTGCTTTCACTAAAATCAACACCGTCCATCACGTACAACACACTTTTTTTTACCTCTTGATACCAAAAATCAGGATGATTAAACACTTTTAAGTGGGCCACCAAAGAAAATTGTACCTGATTTTTTGGTACATCTTTCATCTTGATGATTTGGATGGCATATCAAACACTAAGTGGGTCCTACGCAAACCAATGGTGCGCGTTCCATTTCAGCTGTTTCTTGTGGTGTGGCCTACCTGAATTTTGGGTGATCATGGTTTGAAGATTCTATGGTTAAGATGAGTCGGCGTACCTAATGGACGGCCTGGATCTCTTTAAAAAACCGTACACATACTTTATGTGGGCGTTTTGTATAATTCCTCCTCTTTGACACCCTTAATCATTACTCCCACTAAAAAAACAGCCGGGCGGCGTCAATTTCGGGTGTCAGGTAAATTAATCTGCACCTGACGCACGAGGGCCGGGTTTTCTGGTTGGTGGTGCTGAGCATGCAGTGGAAAGAGAAAAGTTCTGATACTCTGGTAGAGTGTAGTACTTCATGCTCATGCACAGAGTATATTATATGCACAGTATACAATTTCATCAAATTAAACTGATCAGATTTTTCATAAACTAAAATTCACACTGAGAATATGATTCTACCTTGACGATTATGGTCCATTTATTGGACGGTTCAAATAGAAATATTGGAAGGGCAAGATAAAAGGATAGCCGTAAATTGGAGATTGTGGTTTACTTGTTACTATGAAAATTGCCTTTTGATCCGCTACACCGGGCCACGCTATTTGGACGGCTGTAGATGTATCTCATAAGCCTAACTTCTGTGCACCTGCGCATCAACATCACGCTGTAGTATCATATCACTTTGCTAGCGTTAGGGCGATGCGCACGAAGAGGGACTTAAACCGAAGATTCCGGGACACGTGCTAATGAATCACACGTGTTGGAGATGCCGGCCAGTGAAGAAGCTGGAGCATCATTGAACTTAGACACGTATTGGATAGTGACCCCTCAGCTACCCAAGTTGGGGGTGGAAAAGCTATGTGGGCCCACCATGAAGCATGCGTTTTATCTATGCCGTCCATCCATTTGCACCCTCATTTCAGGGCATGAGTCCAAAAATTAGGTGGATCAAAAACTCGAGTGGACCTGGCTGGTGGAAACCGTGGGGATTGAACGGCTACGGTTGATGACTTCTTGTGGCACAACGAAATGTTTATTTGCCATCTAACCGGTTCCTGAAGTCAGGTGAACATGGGTGAAGGAAAAACACACATACCAGCTTGATCTAAAACTTCTATGGCCTCAAAAAGTCTCCAACAATAAGTATCAATCCCTACTGCTTCCTGTGATGAGGTCGCTAAAGCTTTGGATCCATCTCATTTTATCTCTCTTTTTTTCTTTTTTTCTTTTTTTTGCTCATGCCATTAGGATGGCATAATAGATAATAAAACACATAAATCATGGTAGGATCCAAGCAGCTTTTCCACCAGCTACTTGATTGGTGGAGGGTTCACCACCTAGGCATGTTATGGCCCCCATATATCTTTTGTTTATATATATATATATATATATATATATATATTCTAATCCATTTTGTTTTACAGCTTCTCCTCGCTACAATAGCTATACGAGAGTGTTCTTTTTAATAGATAATCATGTCAGGAAGGCTAAGGTTTTAATCATTTTATGATAATACTTAAAACGTATAGCAGTAAATTGCCATGATCTTCACTAGCATCAAATTTAGGGGATTAGATTGAATTTAGAGTGTGTATCTTGATCGATCATTGATAATTATGAAAGAACACGGCTGCACGTTAGTTTTTCGTCTCTATCATATTTGCACTGGTTTGCACACTTCAATGGAAAGAAAACATAAGTGCTAGAATAATAGAATTGAGGACTGGATACTATGAAAAAACCCTCCCATCTCCTTGCCCACAACTTCTCCACCCCATTCTTGGGAGTTATCCTCCAATACAATTCTATCTAGAGTGACATGTTATACCTAATGCACATAAAACCGTGTATACCCATTAATGTGGGTCCCACCCCGGTGGCCATGCGATTTATCCAAATTGATCATTGCATCTCTAGATAAAATTATGCTATATATGGCCTACAATTCCAACAAATACCCCCATTAACTTAAGCTTTACTAATGAATAACTTTTGTGAAATTTTTATCATGATTAGCGTGTTGTGAAATAAATGAATTTAAAAATGGAATAAGATGCTCAATAAGATATGAGTTTAGGTAGCATATGTATTTATTGATAGGAACACCCATGAATCTGATTAATGACTATGCATAAGTGGACATATATTTTGAGTTAAAGAATGCTCACCTTACTATTAACTTTGTTGTAGATGCGGCTGACCAGTTTTTTTTGCACTTTGGCAGCATGTGACTTGATACTCAGGCACCTATGAACACATGTCATACAAGTAACTTAACCTTTAAAATCATGGACACAGTGGGGATTGAATGGCTAAGGTTGAAAGCTTCTTGGTGTTGGGGGTGTTGCACAAAACTTCAGGATCTCGCACTACCTTGAATTATATGAGATATGATAATACAGAAAACACAATCAAACAATCAACCACACGAGCACAAGAGATTTTTATGTGGAAAACAATCTAACAGAAGTAAAAAAACACGGGACCTCGTCCAAATCAAACAATCAACTATGTAAAATCTATTACACAGCGATCATGAGCACAACCAGCTTGGATCCAATCAATCTTTACTTTCACACGGGCGGATAACAATCAAAGAGAACTGAAAAACTGACAGATCTCACTGATTCAATGACGTAGAAGAAACCGAGACGCTGTCTACTACGTGGATGAAGTGTTACAAGCACAACTCTCTTCTCTACAATCTTCGTCTCTCTTTTTCTCTTCTCTTCATTTTCTTTCTCTCTCACCTTAGACATATGATATCTGTAAGACTCCATTAGGTGGGCCACACATGATCATCGGTTTAGATCATGACTGTTGGATTATTCAGATTGAGCGATTCAGTGGGCCCCACTATAGTTGTGATCATTACAAATAGTTTTGGGGCGGGACGCTTGAACCATATTCCCTATACGCAGTTATTAAGCCAGATATGGAAACCTACTGTGTGGAGACCCTAGAGGAGAGAAGTGTGATGGGTAAACTTCTCTGGCCCTCTTTCCTATAAATATATGTCTTGGTCCCCTCACCAACACACAAGAGAAAACCCTACTCCCCATTGAGTGGTTCTCCTAAAGGTGTTAGGTGCGGAAGACCAAGATTTCTTCTCGGCAACACGACGGTATCGAGAATGTCTTCTCAATCAGGTATGGCTTTAAGATTACAGTATGGAATCTCCATTATTAATGCATAGACGATCCGATTATTCCGCATAATGTTTAAGTTTCACAGTTGGTGTCAAAGCTCAACTATGCATTAATCTTGGGGACTCCTAGAGTTTAGATCTTCCATGCCTTACCACCATTGGATTAAAACCCTCTATTGAGTATCGAATTTCATGATGATTCAATGAGTTTGGTGTGTATACCCGCATGATTCCATGGCTGTCACGGTCACTGCCTTCATGTGAGAATCGGTAAGGAAGTAAACAGGGGTGAAAACCCTATTCAGATTGCTGCCTTCGATGTTGTTTTGGACTTGTCTGTTAGGGCGGCTCTGCGTATAGAAAAAAAAAAAGAGGGAGGGTTTCCAGACAACCATGGATTCTGGTAGCAGCCAACGATGAAATCGGAGACTCCTGTTGGATCTCCGCCCTTTAATCCCCGGCAACAGTCCTTTTAGACCACCGACCGTCGTAGACCGACCACAAATCCACTGCTCACGACCGCTGTTGTTTTGTCAACAGAATCAGATTAAAAAAAATGAAAACTCTGTTGATGTGCATCGATTGCTATCGCCATTGCTGTGAATGATTGCATGAGACTAGGGTCTCTACTGTCAATAAGAAAGCCGTGCAAGATGGACGGCCAGATCTGAGGAGAAAGGGAAAACAGCGGTGGTTTACGCCATTAATGTTGGTCGGCTGCCATGAATCAGGAAGCGGACTCGGCGCACGGTCACATCGGCTAGAGCCGCTGCAGCCATGAAAATCAGCCACCCCTGTTCATCTTCTTCTTCAGCGGCAGCCAGATTCGGCAGCAATCAGGGCCGGCAGTGGCCATCCTCCTCTCGAGCGGCAACTGCGTTTGTGACGATGGAGATCGGCGGTGATGGCAGTTGGTGATGGCAGCACCATCTTCTAGCATCATGGCAGCAGCACCAGGATTTAGTTCGACCATGGTGTTGCCGCTCGATTCACAGCAACAAAGTCAGATTTGCAGCAATGGCTACCGTCCTCCCCGTCGGCGGCTGCTGCATCCCAGCTAGGGTTTCGTTAACCCAACCCATTTTTTGGAAAGAAGATGGGATCGGGCTGGATTTTGGGCATGATTTGGGCATTGCCCTTCTTTTGATAGTTATGATAGGATTGGGCTACGGGCTGGGCCTTGGTCCAGTCCAGTGGACAGGCCCGGCAAGCCCAGTCCAATTGACAGGTCCAACGGCCCAATTCACAGGCCCTGTTTTCATATCCCATTGGGCCTGTCTATTGGGTCCAGATTACTCATATTCTTTTGAGCCAGTTTCTAATAGGCTATGGGCCAATTTTGGGAGGTCCATTTGGGCAGATCTCAGCCCTACTTCAAGGCCCACTTTGATGACAATTTTGGGCTGATTGTTGGGCTCCCGGAATGGCAAGAAAATAGACTGAAATAGGGCACATTTTAGTGTGTTTTGGGCTTATTACTTGCCTATCCAATGTTAATTTCATAACCATTTTCAACGTCAATTTTGGACCTTTATTTGGGCCTCCTTTATGTTCATTCTAGGCCCAACTTTTGGGGCCTAATGTTCTCATATTATCGGACATTTAAGGGCCCACTTTAGTTACTTCAACCCATTGCTCAAGATGAATTAAACTACTGAATTAACTATAGTTGAGCCATTCAGTACAAATGAAACCTAAATGTATTAATTGATGGTTTGTAGGTTACACTTGATAAATGACCCTAGTAATTCAGTAAATATGGTTATATACTGTTGAGCTCTGATTTGGCTTAAAATGGAGCCATTACCCATATAGGTTTGGGCCGAATCAAAACTTCTACGTTATGGTTCGTTGTGGGCAGAACCATGTAGCAATCCTTGGGTTTGGAAGTGGGATTGAAGCTTATTGTGTTAGCCACCAAAGTGACCTCAATTGGCAACGATTTGTACTTCTAGACTTCTGCACTTGAAATTCAGTAACCCTCTATTATAGGATTGCATTCAGTTGCGCTCATATCCAGGCGAGCGGTGGTCAGAACAAAGAAGTATCATCGTTTGGCTGGGTGTGAGCGGAATGAAGTGATTTGTGATGGTGATATAGGTTTGAGAGACTCATTTCATTCAAAGATGATGGGCGTCTTAGATTTATTTCACTAGCATTGATCAGCTTCATGTTCGGTAGAGCCTCCTGTATGTTACAATTTCGCCCAAAGGAGGAATCGTGATGATACGCTGGGCTCTTGCCAGATTTTGATGATTATGGCCCATCATCATTCTGGGTCATTTGATTGAAGGCCCAAATCAATCGAATGTTTATACATGCGTAAAATTTGTGGTTTATGTTCATGCATTGTTATATGGGACTTTTTTTTTTATTAATGTGAGTTTTATGCTTTGAATGTCCAGCTATGACTGTTTCCAATATTCCAACCCAATTCAATTCCATACCTTTGCTTACTGGGTCCAACTATTCCAAATAGAAGTCGTCTGTTGAAATAGTCCTAGGTTGCATGGACTTGGACCTGGCCCTGGAGGAAGTAGAGCCTCCTATTCCAACTGACTCTAGTACAGAATCAGCAACGGCTCACTACAAGGCCTGGACCAAGTCAAATAAGATGTGTCTCAAGATCATAAAGAACTCGATTTCTGAGACCAGGCAGGGTGTCATGCCCGACACTGAGAAAGCTAAAGATTTCTTAACTGAAATAGAAAAATAATTTAAGAAATCGGATAAAGCTGAGCTGAGTTCACTTTTACATAAGCTGACTCAAGCCACCTATAACGGTCAAGAAAATATCAGGGAGTACATTGGTGGATTGTCTGATGTGGTGGCCAAAATCCGTACATTAGACCTTAAGATTGAGGATGAACTCCTGATTTTCTTGGTTTTGAACTCCCTCCCTCCACAGTTCAGTCAATTCCAAATCAGCTATAATACTTAAAAGGAAAAGTGGACATTGAACGAACTGATATCTCAGTGCGTTCAAGAGGAAGAGAAACTCAGAAGGTTGAGCAAGACACAAAGTGCGCACCTAGTGACATTTGGTCAAGGACGAAAAGAAAATAAAAAAAGAAAGAACACTTCAGGAAAAGGTTTTACGGGTACTGCGGGTGGCAACCAGCCTAAGTCTGAAAAAATATTTAAGAAAAAAAGGAAGGGTCCTAATGATGACTGCTTCTTCTGCAATAAGCTTGGTCATCAAAAGAAGGATTGTGAAAAATTTAAAGCATGGCTCGTTTCTAAGGGTAAAAGTCAGTCTATTTTGAATCAAATTTAGCTGATATGTCCACAGACTCCTAGTGGATAGATTCCGGTGCAACTATTCACATTTGTAATTCCATGCAGGATATGCTCCAAAGCCGGACGCCAACTGATGCAGAGAGATCAGTTTATATAGGGAACGGCATTAGAGTAAACGTGGAAGCTATTAGAGTCTGTAAGCTTAGGTTATCGTCAGGACACTTTCTTGATCTAGTAAATACTGTTTGTGTGCCTTCTATAAGGCACAATTTGGTTTCCATTTCTCGTTTGGACAAATTTGGTTATGAGTTTAAATTTGCAAATGGAAAATTAAGTATTTGCTATGATTCGGTTGTGATTGGTTCTGACACTTTAGTTAATAACCTTTATCAGCTAGATTTGGATGTTTCACATGTATACAGTATTAACTCTTCACATGGAAATACTAAAGGTATCAAACGAAGTTTAGATTGTGAGAATTCCTTCATGCTATGGCATAGGCGATTAGGCCACATATCTCGTGAGAGATTGGAAAGGCTTGTGCGTGAAAGAATTCTTCACTCCCTGGACTTTTCAGACTTTGGGGTTTGTATTGATTGTATCAAAGGTAAAAAGACTATAATAAGGAAAAATGGTGCCACTAGGAGCGTAGGACTCTTAGAAGTGATTCATATAGACATCTGCGGACCGTTCCCTACAGCATCCTGGAATGGGCAGAAGTATTTTATCACTTTTATAGATGACTACTCTCATTATGGGTATTTGTATCTTATTAATGAAAAATCAGATGCCCTGGATACATTTAAGATCTATAAGGTTGAAGTCGAGAATCAACTCGACAGAAAGATCAAAGTCGTTAGATCCGACCGTGGTAGTGAGTACTACGGAAGGTATGACGAATCTGGGTGTAATCCAGGTCCATTCGCTAGATACCTACAAGATTATGGCATCGTCGCCCAGTACACCATGTCTGGTACTCCAGAGCAGAATGGTGTAGCAGAAAGGCGTAATTGCACCCTAAAGGACATGGTGCGATCTATGATTAGTAATTCTACGTTGCCAGAATCTTTATGGGGTGATACGTTGAAAACGGCTATGCATATCCTTAATAGGGTCCCAAGTAAGGCTGTAATGAAAACTTCATATGAATTGTGGACAGGGCGAAAACCTAGTGTACGATATTTTCATGTATGGGGTTGTCCTGCAGAAGCCAAATCATATAACCCGCATGAAAGAAAACTTGACCCTAGAACTGTTAGTTGCTTCTTTATTGGATACCCAGAAAGATCAAAAGGATTCGAATTTTATTGTCCATCATATTCCATGAGAGTCATTGAGACTGGAAATGCTAGGTTTATTGAGAACACTAAAAATAGTGGGAGCACAAATTTAAGAGATATTGTATTTGAGGAAGAGCGGATTGTGATTCCTACCACAATCATTCAGAATAGCATGGTTGTCCATCCAGCAGTGGACCCTGAGATCCCTATGGGCCACCATGTACAACCTCAAATACAACCCACTGATGAGGAAATGGAAAACCCAATTCAGAATAATGAGCCATTAAGACGATCTCATAGAGAGAGAAGATCTGTAATACCAAATGATTAAATCATCTATTTGCAGGAACACGAGTTTGATATTGGGGTTGAAAAGGATCCTGTATCCCTTTCACAGGTCGAACAAAGTGCAAATTCTTCTCATTGGTTCGATGCCATGAAGGATGAATTGAAATTCATGAAGGACAACAAAGTTTGGGACCTTGTTGAATTGCCTGAAGGGATTAGGCCGATTGGTTGCAAATGTGTATTTAAAACCAAACGGGACTCTAAGGGCAATATCGAAAGGTATAAAGCCAGGCTAGTTGCAAAGGGTTTCACTCAGCACGAGGGCATTGACTTTAAGGAGACTTTCTCACCTGTATCCAAGAAAGACTCCTTTAGGATCATTATGACTCTTGTGGCTCATATGGATTTGGTGCTACATCAAATGGACGTGAAAACTGCGTTTCTCAATGGAGATCTAATGGAGAACGTATATATGTTGCAGCCAGAAGGTTTTAAAGCCAAAGGCTTAGAACATATGGTCTGCAAACTTAAGAAGTTCATTTATGGGTTGAAACAGGCATCACGACAGTGGTACCTAAAGTTTCATGAAGTTGTTTTGTTATATGGTTTCATTGAAAACACTACGGATGAGTACATATATGTGAAAATTAGTGGGAGTAAGTTTATCATTTTGGTCTTGTATGTCGACGACATTTTATTGGCCAGTAATGATATTGGATTATTGCGTGAGACTAATAAATTTTTATCTCAAAATTTTGAGATGAAAGATCTTGGTGATGCCTCATTTATCATCGGCGTTCAGATTAGGTGGGACAGATCACGTGGATTACTTGGCCTGTCGCAGAGGGCTTATATTGATAGGGTTCTCGAAAGGTTTGTCATGCAAGGTTATGCTTTTGGCCAAGCACCTATTGTAAAAGATGACAAGTTTGGTCAATTTCAGTGTCCTAAAAATGACCTAGAAAAGGACAAGATGAAAGCTATTCCATATGCGTCAGCAGTAGGGAGCATCATGTATGCTCAGGTCTGTACGCGTCAAGATATTGCTTTGTGGTTGGAATGTTGGGTAGGTACCTTAGCAATCCAGGAATGAATCATTGGATAACTGTAAAGAAAGTGTTGCACTACCTGGGAATGACAAAGGACTTCAAACTCACATACAGGAGATCCTACCATTTGGAGTTGGTAGGATATACAGATGCAGATTTTTCTGGTTGTCTCGACAACAAGAAGTCCACCACGGGCTATGTATTCATGATGGTTGGTGGAGTCGTATAATGGAAGAGCATGAAATAGTCGATTACGGCATCATCTACCATGGAAGCAGAGTATCTAGCTTGTCATGAAGCCATGAATCAGGCGGTCTGGCTTCAGAGTTTTTTCTCTGGTTTACGGGTTGTGCAGATGATCCCGAAACCATTGAAAATCTATTGTGATAGTTCAGCTGCAGTTAACTTCTTCAACAACAACAAGCATTCATCGAGGTCAAAGTACATTGAC
Source organism: Liriodendron chinense (assembly GCA_003013855.2). Lineage (NCBI taxonomy): Eukaryota > Viridiplantae > Streptophyta > Magnoliopsida > Magnoliales > Magnoliaceae > Liriodendron > Liriodendron chinense. Next base: position 2,583,901 of record ML058459.1, read on the forward strand.
ATCAAATACCTTGTTGTAAAGGAGAGAGTTCAGAATCGTCAAGTGTCTGTGGAACTCATTGGCACAAGGTAGATGATAGCGGATGCTCTCACTAAAGGCCTTCCTACCACGCTCTTTAAGGAGCATGTGACGTCTATGGGAGTTGTTGATCCCAATGATGTATTTCAGTAGTGAGAGTTTTTATGTATGATCCGATTATGTCCAGACATTTTTTAGAGATATCTTTTATGCATTGATGATTCTGTTTTTCAGTTTATATCTTACTTCTCCTTCAGTGTGCACATTTAGTTTTGAGTAAGTAAGACTTTGATTTGTGTCTTGAAGACACATTTAGTAAGACCACTTGAAGATAAACATGTATGATCACATAAGACGTGTAATCTTCATACCACACCCCATATCATTGATCCATGTCGTTAAGGCTATTGGTATTTGTGATTGTGACTCGTCACACTTCGAACAAATATTAAATGTTGTGTTGACTACGATTCAATATCAGTGGTCTTGATGGACCGGATCTGACAAGCGTTGCTCATAATTATCCAACGGTATTGTTTTGAAATCAGTAGGACGCCCATTAGGAACTTTTGAAACAAATGCGTTTTATAAAATTATTTTTCACAAAAAAAAAATACTTGTTTTCTTTCAGAGATCAGTGTAGCCCAAGTGGGAGAATGTAAGATTTCATTAGGTGGGCTACACATGATCATCGGTTTAGATCATGACCGTTGGATTATTTAGATTGAGCGATTCAGTGGGCCCCACTATAGTTGTGATCATTACAAATAGTTTTGGGGCGGGACGCTTGAACCATGTTCCCTATACGCGGTTATTAAGCCAGATATGGAAACCTACGGTGTGGAGACCCTAGAGGAGAGAAGTGTGATGGGTAAGCTTCTCTGGCCCTCTTTCTTATAAATATATGTCTTGGTCCCCTCACCAACACACAAGAGAAAACCCTAGTCCCCATTGAGTGGTTCTCCTAAAGGTGTTAGGTGCGGAAGACCAAGAGTTCTTCTCGACAACACGACGGCATCGGGAATGTCTTCCCAATCAGGTATAGCTTTAAGATTACAGTATGGAATCTCCATTATTGATGCATAGACGATCCGATTATTCCGCATAATGTTTAAGTTTCACAATATCTCTATTATGATACCCTAATGTCGTTTAAGAAATGATTATATATCATTTTGCAAGAGATAGGGCCAAAATAGAAAATTGCGTTTCGCAGTTTGCGCGCCCTTGGTAAAATTGTCCAGAGAGTTCTGAGGAAAACTGTTGAATTTTGGTCGCTCGATCCGACGCTGTCGGGCGCCCAATCTGGGCTTCGGCCGCCCGATAACCAAAATGTCTGTTGCTCGAGACTGTCTGAAATAGTTCAAAGACCAACTGCCACATCCGGAGTAATTTTTGTCTCCTAAGCTTGATTAGTCAGGTGCCTGATAACCCTCAAGCTGCACTATCTCCTCTACTCCTGAGAAGGAACACTCCATCACTTGGGGGCACACTAAAACATTTATTTGCCATCTACCCTATTCATAAGGTCACGTGAGCCAAAATGAAGGGAAAACACAAATATTAGCTTGATCCAAAACTTCTATCGCACCAAAAAGCTTCCAATGGTAAGTGTTCAATCCCCTGTTTCTTATGATGTGGCTTACGAGAGCTTTGGATCTGCTTCATTTTTGGGCTTATGTCATAAAATTAATGAGTTAGCAAAATAGATAACACTGAAGTCATGGTATCGATTCGCATAGTGGGAGTGGCTAACATTGTGACGTGACTAACAAGGGTGGGTGGGTGTACTAACAATGGAGTCTGTGAACTAACCCAATAATAATAATAAATAAATAAATAAATAAAAATTGGCAAAATAGATAAATGCCACGTATAAAACATATGCACCATGGTAGGACTCAGGGAGCTTTTTCCACCAACTACTTGTCTGGCGTAGGGTTCAATGGGTTCCCAGGCCAATCCGCATCTGGAATAGTGGACGTAGGCCTATAATGGGCAACCACTATGTATGTCTTTTGTTTTCAAATATATATTCTGATCCATTTTCTTTTACAGCTTCTCCTTGCTACAATAGCTTTATCATCTTTTTATTGGATAATTATGTCTCGGACCACAAGGTTTTAATCATATTACGATAGTACCCCTCTTAGCTTCGGCTTGTATTAATGACTAATTAACTTGTGTGAAGCTTCCATCATGATTAGCATATTGTAAAATAAATCAATTTAAAAAGGGTTAAAATGCTAGATAAGACACGAGTTCTGGTAGCACAAGTACTTATTGATAAAAACACCCATGAATCTGATCAATGACTCTTTGTGTGTAAGCGGGCTTATATTTTGTGTCATGGATGCTGGTGACATACTTATTTTTGTACTCTAGCAGCATGTGACTTGATATTAAGGCACCTGTAAACACATAGGACCAATTATTTGGTGTACCGAAGTCTATCAAGGGACTCCGGCTCCCATGGAAGAATATATTACCAAGTTATATTTTGATGGTCCCAAGATTCGATTGTAAAATAAATCAATTTAAAAAGGGTTAAAATGCTAGATAAGACACTAGTTCGGGTAGCATAAGTATTTATTGATAAGAACACCCATGAATCTGATTAATGACCCTTTGTGTGTAAGCGGGCTTATATTTTGTGTCATGATGTGGGTGACATACCTTTTTTTGTACTCTAGCAGCATGTGACTTGATACTTAGGCACTCTAGCAGCATGTGACTTGATACTTAGGCACTCGTAAACACATAGGACCAATTATTTAGTGTACTAATGTATATTAAGGGACTCCGGCTCCCATGAGAGAATATATTACTAAGTTATATTTTGATGGTCCTAAGATTCGAATGCAAGACATTCTGCTTTAATACCATGTCAAATGACCCCTTGCTCTAAAAGCTCAAGCCCTTGGAGGATGGCATATCAACATATCTGAAGGGACTTTAACAGGGCCCAATTTTGATCATTCTTGGGTTCCAATCCACAACTTCGTGATGAACGAAGTGTGTTTCAACATTGACATCATGGGTTCTAGTGCACGCATGTAGCGTGTGAGTGTGTTTTTAACCTAAAATTACTCCATGATATTACAGGAAGATGCTTTGACATTGGATATGTACCGAAACAGTTTTCAAGCACACAGACACAAGGTGAAGTGCAATCTACTCTCTAGAAAGAATTCATGTAAAAACCACTAGTGCAGGAAAAAACAAGAAGCTACGTGGACCCCACCATAATGTCTTTTTCAATTTCAATCCGATCACTAGTTGCATGATTTAGGTGGACCACACGATTGGAAAAGGTGTACAGGGTGAAGCCCACCTTCCAAACTATTTTCCTCGGCGTGACCCACTTGAATCATGGATTGTTCTAATTTTTGGGTCCCATGACTAAATTTTTACATTGCATAATAATGGTCAAGGTAGATTTCACATAATCATCATGGTGACATTCTCTCAACTATTTCCTTTGATGTGGCCCATCTGAATGGCATGCTAGCATGATTTTTTTGCTGTAGGCTTAATGTGGGATTATACATCTAATGATGGAAGTTGATTTCACATGCACATTAGGGTGAGCTTGCCAAAAATCAACAAGGTGTCACTCTCGAACTTGAATTTAGTAGAGCATCACACAACGCCTACCTGACTACCGTGTGGTGCTGGAAAGCCTCTATGGTCCCAACATGATGTATGTGTTTTATCCATGTTGTCCATTCAATTTTTTAAATTATTTTAGGACATAAGCTAAAATTGAGGTAGATTAGAATCTCAAATGGACTACATCATAAGAAACAACAGTGATTTTCTTTCATTCAGGTCTGTGTAACCTAATCATCAGGTTGGATGGCAAATAAATATTACAGTGAGCCCTAAGAAGTTTTTTAATGGCAGGCGTACAATCACCATTGTTTGGTGTGGTATCGTCCACTTGAGATTTGAATCTGCTCATTTTTCGGATCATTCCCTAAAATGACCTAGAAAAATGGATGGATACTGTGGATAAAACATATACATCATGGTGGAGCCCATAAATTTCAGCACCGCATAGTACCTATGTGGATCGGTGTGTGCGCTTCACTATCAGTCGAAGTCTGATAACAACCTCCTCGGTTTTTAGCGGGGCCCACCTGATGTGTACGTGAAATCTACTCCAATCATTAAATATGTAATTCCATGTTAGGCTAATAGCAAAAAATTAGGCCCCACCTATGATTCATGTGTCATACAAGAGGAAACAATTGAGAGAGACATTGACAGCTGATTTTTTACCAGGCCCACCGTGATGATTATGTGAAATCCACTCAGACCATAAGATGAAATACAAAAATTTAGTTCTAGAGTCCATAAATTAGGACAATTCATGATTTAGGTGGGCCACATTTAGAGAAATAGTTTGGAGGGTGGCCGCCACCTTGTACACATTTTCCAATCATGTGGTCCACTTGAACCATGGATGAGGATGGTTTTTGAGTCCTACACCTAGAACTCAGTCATGCAACTGATGGTCAGAGTGAAATTCAGAAACACATCATGGTATGGCCCACATTACTCTTGATTTTCTTTCAGTTGTATGATTTTCCTATTAATCGCAAGATAAAATTTAGAGAAGTACTTTGGCAAATATCTCACCTCAAAGCATCTGCCGGTAACATCATATGTTTCTAGAAATTCTCGGTAAAAATCCCAATAAAAAAAGCTTAAGTGGCTCAGACGAAAAACCAGAATATGGGATAGCCATATTTCTGCAGTACGGATGGCAGGGATATCTATCAATCAGTACCGTTTAGTGGACTCTATCAAAGGTGGTTCATGTGTCAAAAATCACAGCAATTCGACTAGAGTTGGCTCTACCATATTCTCGTTTCACTGGTTCAACCCATATCATCTCCCTAGTAAACAAATGGTTATTTATCAGGACCGTTAGGTTCTGATGATGACTGGACCGTTCATTTGAGTGAAAGCATCCTGCATGTACAATCTATGAACGCCTTCACATCAAGCATCACACTCTGCAGGAGCATCAAACTACTCCCAATGGATAATTGCAGGAATTCGCTATTAAGCCGTTCCGCTTAACTGTTTTGTGATGAAGGGTTGTCCTTATGCCCGGTTTTTAAACTGCTGTGGGGCCCATCCGGTCAGGCCCATTTAAAATTTGAAAGACACGGAAGCAGATTGCGTGGTGTGCCACACACCATTGATCTCCGCGGTGTGCTGGCTTCACCAAGTTCCAGGAACCCAACACCGTGTATTTGTTATATCCATGACATCCATCCATTTTGCGAGATCATTTTAAAGCATGGATGAAAAAAATGGGGAGATCCAAAGTTTGAGTGGACCATACTGCAGAAAGAAGTTTTGATAATGACATCCACCATTGAAACCTTCCTAGGGCCTACCATGATGTTTATCTTCCATCCCACCTGTTCATAAGGTCATGCAGACCTAGATGAAGGGAAAATACAAATATCAGCTTGATCCAAAACTTATGTGGCCCTCAAGAAGTTTTCAATGGTAGACAATCAATCTCCATTGCTTTCTTCAATGTGGGCGCTTTGTGTGATTGACTGGGTGAGTGTGTTGCGGTACTAATAGTGTGTGTGAGTTGCATAACTACGGTAATAAAAGAATTACCTCTCAATATATATATATATATATATATATATATATATATATATATATATATATATATATATATATATATATTGCTTTCTTTGGTGTGCTGTAGTATTCTATGGGATAGAATGAGATTAGATGGGATAGACATTATTTATTACGCATTAATTATATATTTGGCAATACCATGGTATTAAATAGTATCGTATAAGATTAGCATCATCTTTGTCATGTTTGGATCAAATCCTTCTCGTGGCATATACAATGTATCACGTGAATTCTGTATTTGGTGGCCATGGAATCATAATCAACAAATCACATTTCACAATTGATTTTGGTCATTGGTGCACATATGTAGTTTGGTTGTCACGTGTAAAAGACATGTATGGCCGAACGGTATTAATCAATGTGGGGCCCACAACTATACCGAATTGTGATGGATAATAGAAATCTAGTGAATTCCACCATTGGCATTCAAATCTTCCTATTATGACACAAGGCCCAATGCAAATCAATAGCTCCTAAACCCATCTAATACCATTTCCCCAACAGGCCCTTAAGCTATCAATCTTCTTGCTTTCTGGGCCATGATCGAAAATGATACGGCAAAATGGATGGATAGCGTATACATAACACATGCATCATGGTGAGGCCCATAGAATTAATAACGTTAGCACACCAACCACTTGGCACACCATGCAATACACTTACGAATCACATTGTTCTGTACAAAAAATTGCGGTGTCATAGAGATCATTGTGAGGAAATGATGATCCATTTATCACACCACGCAGATTAAACCATTTAAATAATCTATATAAGACACGGGCAGAGGCTCTAAGAGGCCTACCGTGATGAATATGGGCTTTATCCAAAATGTCCAACCATTTTCCATAGCATTTTAGAGCATGAGCCCAAAAATGAGGCCGATGCAAGGCTCAAGTGAACCACACCAAAGGAAGCAGCAGGGATTATGATGCCCATGGTTGAAACCTTCAGAGGGCTCGTTGTCATATTTATTTGCCATCAAACCTATCATAAGGTCACATAGACTTGGGTGAAGAGAAAACACAAATATCAGCCTGACCCAAAACTTCTACAGCTCTCCAAAGGTTTTTAATGGCGAGCATCCAATCCCCATTGTGTGGCCGAGCCTCAAATCTACCTCATTTTTAGGCTTTTACGCCACACCACATATGACCCTTGATATGGAAAAATGGATTGACAATATGGATAATGCATATACATCATGGTGACCCCTTAGAGGCCCTACGTGTGTGGGGATGGTACCCATTCCGTGTAAGGAGAGAGAAAGGATAGGTTACAATCAGGTGCAAGTTAACACATGGAGATAAAAAGCAAAGCATCTGGAGTTATTTCAACACTTTTTTCAATGTTGTGGACCAGTTGAATTTTAGATTTACATTACTTATAATATAATCTATTTATCCACCCCGTCTATCCCTTTCCTCTCATGGTTTAATTCATAAGCCTAAAACTGAGGCCGATCCAACGCTTAAGTGGACCACACCACATATGACCCTTGCATTTAATGCAACCCAAGCTTACCATTTGGTGTGGTCCACTTGAGCATTGTATCTGCCTTATTTTTTTCTCATATGTCAAATAATAGGAGAAAAGAGATGAACAGCATGAATAAACATATACATCACAGTGGCCCCATACCAATCTGCCCGTTTGTGGCTAGAGATGGTCGGGATCAGACGCAATCCACGTCCCTGAAAAAACCAGAGAGCAGATTGGCTGTGTGGGTCCACAGAAATGTCGATGACACACTTCGTTTATAAGTTTATAAAGACCACAATAAGATAAGATTCTAAAAATCAGGCAGATCCAACACTCAGGTGGGCCGTACCAACAAAATAGTGGAAACAGCAACATCCACCGTTGAAAAATTCCTGGAGCTGACCATGATATTTTTCTACCATCCAAACCGTTCATAGAATTATTACCACGAACAAACAGCATCCTGATACAAAACTCATGTCACCGCCAGGCGTTCAATCCTCACTGTTTTCGTGTGGTATGGACCACATGAGTTTTGGATCTGCCTGTGTTTTAGAAACCTGTCCTATTGTAGTCTTCATGGATCTGCCTGAGTTTTAGAATCCTGTCCTATTGTGGTCTTTATGGATCTGCCTGTGTTTTAGAATCCTGTCCTGGTCTTTAAAAACAGATGGACGGAGTGGATTTGACACAGACATCTCTATGGGCGGACAATCCTAAATGCTCAGTAATTTACAAATGGACGGTAAAGGTAACATCAAAAGTTAAATAGGAAAAGTCTACATGGCGTCATGCAAGTAAATCAAATCAAACTGTCTATATCATGACTAGAAAGTCGCATCAAAATTTCCTATTAGTGGATGTTTGTTTGTTTAATCCGGATCATTGGCTAGATTTCACTTCGACCGTTCATTTAATTGTCACCGTTCAAACAGTTAGGATCATGGTTTCAATTTAATTGCTATATGCTCCATTTTCCAAGGTTGGCAGTCCATCTTGGAATCCTAATATTCGTTGAATGATAATGTTGCTGCTGACTTAGTCGATTTTTGGGTGAGATGTCTCTTTCACTTGAATTGAGGTTAATAGAGTTTGTCTTTACCTTTGCCGCGACTCAGAATCATAAACCATACACATGGTGTAGTTTGATGGTAACCTAAACCGTTCAAATAACAGACCTAACAAATCACAAATCACACTTAGGTTGTCCATTTAAATTTTAAACGCTATTGTTTTACTTTTAACATATGTTTGACAGTTATCAATTGAATGGTTAGGATTGCTTCATCAATGTGAATTTAGAGATGTGACCTAAGGTTTAGATGGTTTGGATGGTTGTGTCTCAGTGCTGATGTGTGAATTGGATGAGTTAGGACCATTTTTTAAAATGGAGATGAACCATCACAATAGTCTAGCCCCATGGCTATAAGGGAGCGGATTAGGTCTTTCCTAGGCAACACCGAATTCGGTGAGGATTCGATTGGTGCCATTTCATTGTCTGCAACGGTGGGCACGTAGTGGATACTAACCCCACCTGGACCTAGCTAGAGACAAGTGGTCATGTGGGGCCATTGTGATCTATATGTGTTATCCATGCTGTCCATCTATTTTGACATATCATTTTAGGGCATGACCCAAAAAAGGAGGCAAATTGAAGTTTCCAGCAGACCACATCACATGAAGCAGTGGGGATTTAAAGGTTTCCCTTCCTACAGGTATATGTGACTTTATGAACAGTTTGGAAGTCAAATAAACATTATGGTGAGCGCTAGTACATTTTCAAAAGTATGAGTTCAATCCCTACTGCTTCATATGGTGTGGTATACTTGAGCCTTCAATGTAGGGGTGTAAGTGAACTGAACCGAACTAAATACCACCATGTTTGGTTTGAGTTTGATAACCAAAACTCAAGTTTGAGTTTGGATTTGGTTTGTTTACTAATCAAGCGAAATCAAACAACTTTAATCAAACCGAATTCAAACCGTTCACGAATAGTTTGGTTCATTAATCACCCCTATATCTATATGCAACATTTTAAATGCATCTGTAAATGAGATGTTGCACTTTCAGAATTCATTGTAGGTTAGACTGCGTGGTATGGTCTACTTGAGCTTTGGATGGGCTTATTGTGGGGCCCACTTTGCAACATATATTATATATCCAACATATATTCCATATCCAAAAAGTCAAGATAGTGAGGCTTTTACTGTAGGGTCCACTTTGACGCATATATTCCATATCCACTCCGTTCATACATTTCATCAAATCATTTCATGGTAGGAGCTAAAAAAATGAAGCATATCCAAATTTTAGGTGGACCATATCATAGGAAACAATGCTTTTTTAGCTATAAACGAACCCTATTTAGCTTAACCGAACCGAACTCATGCATGTTTGAGTTTGGTTTGATTATTAATCGAACCTAAAGACAATGTTTAAGTTTGGTTTATTTACTAATCAAACGAGCTTTAATCAAACCGAACTCAAACCGTTCACGAATGGTTTGGCTCATTAACCACCCCTACCTCAATGTGATACCTTTTTGGGCTCATGCCCTAAAATGATTAGTTAAAATAGATGGTCGACCTGGATAAAATATATAATCGCAGGGGCCTCACAAAGCCCTTGACATGACTGTCTGTCTTTAGCTGAGTCCTAGTGGGAGCGAATTAGATGTTATCCGACAAGTAGCTTAGTGGGTGTTACCCTAATTGTGTGGGGCCCATTTTGATGTATTATTATTTTTTATATATCTACCACGTTCATCTATTTTTTCATCTCATTTTAGGACGTTACACCAAACCCTAAGAAGATCCAAATCTAAGGTAGACCAGACCACAAGAAACAATGATGAATGACCATTAAAAGCTTTTCGTGGGCCGCTAAAGTTTTGGATTAAGCTGATATTTATATTTTCTCTTAATCCAAATATTATTAACATTATCAACAGGTTGGATTGCAAATAAACATTACTAAAACCTTAGGATGGGCTCTTTGTAATTTTTAATGGCAAGGCACTAATCAACACTGATTTCAATGGTATGGTCCACCTGAGATTCCGATCTGTATGATTTTAGTAACACCATCCAAAAATGAGCTGCAGAAACAGATGGATAGAGTGGATATACAAAATATTACCCATGTGGACCACAAGGCAGGGGTAACACCTAATTCGCTCCCTGTCCGGTGGGTATAGTACCAATGGGAGGGATGGATTTTTACTGCAATAGCCCTAAGTTGTGGCTATTTTTACTAAAAAGTTTAATTTCTTGTCTGGCTTATCTTTTTTGGCCTTTTGACCAGTCGAGAATGCCCCTTTGACCACCACGTGCTCGGGGGGATCCATAGTGCTCAGGGGGATTGGTCGGAGGGGCATTTTCGACCACAAATTTTCAATTTCTTGTCAAAAGGCCAAAAAAGATGGACTAGACGAGAAATTGAACTTTTAGAATAGCCACACCTTAGGGTTATTGCAGTAAGAAGCCCGAGGAGGGAGCTAATTAGGTGAGACCTCGGTCTACGAGGTGGGTGGGACCCTGACTGTGGGGCCCACTTTGATGTCTGTGACTACATCCACGCCGTCCATCCATATTGAAAGATCATTTTAGGGCAAGATACTAAAAATGAAGCTGACTCAAATCTTAGGTGGACCACACCACAGAAAACAGTCGTGATTGAATCCTCACCATTAAAAACATGGACTCCACCGTTATGCTTATTTGCCATCCAACTCGTTGATAAAGTCACTGTTATGGGTAAAGAGCCGACCAGAAAGACAACGGGTTTTGCCGACCCGGGAAAGATGAGCTGACCTATTTCAGGTCCCAGATACGAGTCGGGTCGTATTGACCCGATAGAAACTGATCGGCTCGGTCCTATGTAATGAAGATCGTCCTAAGCGAGCTGAATTGTAAATCCACAATCTTAAGATTACGCCGAGATATCAGGAGGAAAGATCGACATCCCTAGCTTTTAGGGATAAGGATCTTCGTTTGTTATAGGTGGATTCGAGGATTTCGGGAACCCAGCTGGCAGTCCGCTGGAATTACGACTCTCCAAAAGGCAAGCCGTTTCACAACCTAAGTTTATAAATAAGGATGGTCTCTCCATTATCAAGGTATGAAAACTAATATCGATCTATACTAAGGTATTCAATTATCCGAGATCGCTGACTTAGGCATCGGAGGGTTATCGGCTGGACCCCCAGCCACCCCCCTTATTCTCTGTGTGCTTTTGTAGGATCGAAAGACTCCGTCATCTCAGTCATCTCCTACCAGAAGTTCGATTCCATCCAACCATCAAGATTATAAATCTGCATCCTCATCTGTTGATCATTTTTTGGTAACAACAGTCACAAACACCTAGATAAAGAGACCACACATATATAATCTTGATTTAAAGCTTTTGTGGCCCACCAGAAGTTTTTAATGGACAATCACCATTGTTTTCCGTACACTGGTCCATGTAAGATTTGGAACTGCTTCATTTTTTGGATCATGCAGCAAAATGAGCTTTCAATATGGAAGAACTGTGTGGATGTAGTCACATACATCACAGTGGGCCCTACAGTCAAGGGTCCCACCCACCCTCGTGGATTCGGGGTCTTACCTAATCCGCTCCCCCAATGGGAGCCCCTTGTCAGAGAGGCCCACCAACTCTCAAAAGATTATCAGGTTGAGTACCTGTTTTGACAACCTTCTGTGAGCCAATGAAATACCGCCACAGTCTGGTCCTCAGCCTCACCAAGTTCGGTGTTGCCGAGGGAACACCTAATGTATAGTGCTGGTTGTACGGTAGTATTACTTAGGCTGGGAGATCTATCTCTCCCATTTCTTGTGGTGTGGCCACTTAATTTTTGGATCAACTTCTTCTTTGCACTAATGTTCTAAAATAAACTGATTGTCTGTGTAACCGACTGAAAAGGAATAGTACCACAAGTGGATATGTGGCCCACATCCTTGCAAAGCCTATCGGATGGTGTGTCCCACTGTGGAAGATATTATCATTTTGATCTTTGGCTTTCAAGATAGAGTTTAGACTATTATATTATAAAACAAAACAGTCCACATTAAATTGAGAAAAGTTCTGATATGTGGCTGGGATCATCCATGTTGTTTTCAATGGACCAATGTCATTGAATACAAAACGACGTGCCCACTTTTCAGAATTGAAAACCACTTTATACAGTTCAAAGATAGGGGCCTACCATTCAATGATGCCTCATTACAGGTCCAGGTGGGCCACGATTTTAAATGGTTAGGAGGGGCATCTTACTTTATCTTTTTTTCTAAGTCTCCAGCTCATTAGTCGAGCCGGCAGAGATCCATCCCCGCTGGTTGACACCTGGTAAAATAAAAAAATAAAAAATAAATCAATATTAATAAAAATATACACTTCGATCAAATTACATTTTTCATCCCGATAATAACTGCTATATGGGATAGGTCTAACTTGCATAAATAAAATGGATAGCTAGAAGAAAAAAAAAAAAAAAAGGTTTTAAAACTTGAAGGTTTTAAAATGGATGCATGTGTGGGTTGTTCTGATTTTTGGCATATATCATAAGAAGTTTGCTTGAATACATCACGATGTATTACAACAGAGTGTATGTAGACTTTAGCGCTTTGATTATTTATATGATCGATCGGCTTATACTTAGAACTACCCAAAACAATTTTTTGAGTAAAATATTTTAACCCTATTGTTTTTTTTTTTTCGAGGATAAGTAGAATGTCCATTTTCGAAGGAAAATAATTTAAATGATCAAAGGATTATATTATTATAATAGAAGTGTGTTAATCTTTCGGTTGTCCCCATCCAAGGTGACGCTCGGAATAAACCTGATATCAATCATTAAAAGATGACTCCAAATCCAAAGAGGAAGGCCCCGGCACAGAGTCGGCACAGAGTAAATCAATGTGTTTGGATGTATTCTAGCAAACTGAAATGTCATTTCACAGTGCTCACAAATGAATGCCCCAAATCTCTGACATTTGTGCTGTTCAACATGGAATCTGTCGCCGCCTGGCATGGAAGCTATCGTGTGGGCCAGCATTTTGTCGGGACATTTGCAAGAATACATCCCGGTGTGTTACAATTGGGTATGTTGGGACTTTAGTTGTTGGATTGGGGTCTTTAATGACCCGGACCATTAACATAATGAGATTCACCATGGTTGGTAATAAAAGAGGTCTTAAATTAAAATATTTAAACCATATGGTTCTTCAATATTAAGGAGACTATTTATAATTCAAAGGAGAAGAGTAAAATGATGAAGGGTTAAAATATTCCAACTTGACTATTTTTCTTTCTTTCTTTATTTTTGGGTTATCTCCAATTCAATGTAAGTCTCATCATTTAAGTTGTTTGGATCATTGAATAACTTTAGGTCCAAAGGCAAAAGTCCTGATGTATCCCAAATGAGATGGGATAGAATTATAGTCATTGGATCTAGGGTGATATTCGATGATCTAAATTACTTACCTACTTCCTAATTGAAATTTTTTTTAATGAAAAATCTTGTGAATGTATGTGGCACCTGCTTATTACTAATGTGGGGAAACTACAGTACTTGTAGGAGATCTACTCAGCCTATCATTTACAACACTCCTAGTTTGACCTTGATAAAAAAAAATTTGAGATGTTTCAATGTTAGAGTAGCTTCCCAACAAAAGCAGTATAAAATTATACTTAAAACCTCTAAATGCAGGTAGACAGTCAACTTGAGTTTTGGAATAACATAATTTTTAAAGATGCAGATAAATAATGTGTAAATACGTGATGTAGGATAAGAACCCCCTGATAAAGGGCGTGGATTAAGCATATTTCTATCGCACATGGGTCGGACGAAGATCAAGGAAAACTTACTAAAATCAACAATTTTTGCATGGATGAACCAAAAGAAGGTGAATTGTAATCTTATTGAAATTTTGTTTCGAGGTAAATCGACCCACAATAGTGGGTTACGTCCATCTGTTTTGCCTAAAAACGTACGATTACAACAAAAAAATAAAGTTTTAAGAAAGAATTGCTATTTTTAGTAATTTCGAATTTTAGTTTATTTATTCTTTTTAGGGTTTTTATTTGTTTAGGAGTTTTTATTTTGGTTAAACAAGGAGTTTTAGAAAGAATCTACTTAGTAGTAGTCTTTAATTAAAATTTTACTATTTTTAGTAACTTTCTAGTTCAGGAAACTTACTATTTTTAATAAGTACAAATTAGGGTTTATTTAGGAATATATAAAAATGTTAAATTCGTTTTTAATATTAACTTTCATATTATTATTTAATAAAATTTTAGTTTTCACCATTTTTTCTTATGGATTCAAAATTTCCTCTCATGAATTCGAGGAAGCCCTGTTTAAGAGTGTAGGAAACCTTGTGGATTCAAGGTAGTTATCCCGTAAAAAAGATGGTGCTTGACCTCACCACGTTCCCTTACATCAATAAATAATTATTATTTACTCTGACATTTACCTTATGCAGTCACTCCTTATGTTGACTTGATGTACATAAACCTTGTTTGAAAAGCTTTTATGCTCAAATTATAGAAAGAAGCCTTCTTTCACCAAATTTGTCGGGCCCACTAATGAGCATGTATTTGATTGGTGCTATGTATCCATTTTTTTTGTTAATTTTAGGGCATGAGCCCAAAAATGAGGCAGATCCAAAGCTCAAGTGGACCACACCATAGGAAATAGGGGGAATTGAATGCTTACCATTCATTTATTCTCTAAGGACATAGAAGTTTTGGATCAAGTTGATATTTTTGTTTTCCCTTCATCTGTGTTTGCATGACATTATGAATGGGTTGGATGATAGGTACACATCCTCGTGAGTCCTAGCCTCATTTTAACTTTCAATGATAAATGCTTAAATGCCTTTGTTTCATGTGGTGTGGTCTACTTGAGCTTTGTATTTGTTTAATTTTTTGGATCATGTCTTAAAATGAGTATGTAGAGTATATGAACTTCATGAATTAGACACATGCAAAATGATAGTCCCCGCAAATTTTATAAGCATAATTCTACTTGATATCAATGTCTTTATTTCACTATTTTCGAGGCCAAACTGGAATCTAAAATTCTCTTTTTCAAACTGTCGTAAAAAGTAATAATTACTCATTTGCGGTTCATTTACACTGTAAATACAATCGGCCATGGTGAATTACACTGTAAATACAAACGGGCATGGTGAATTGGGTGCAACAGAAAGGCCATGGTGGGCCTTATTGAAATGTGGGTGGGAAAGTACACTTCTTGTGGTGTGGTCCAGTTGAGCTTTGGATATGCTCAGGTTTTGAGCTCATGCCTTAAAATAAGCTGGTGAAACATATGGACGGTATGAACAAGATACATACATCATGGTGAGCCCCACAAAGTGTACTTAGCAATCCCTGCCCTCCTATCAAATCCCACCCCTAGCCGGGTTCTTATCCTTGCCTCATGGTAGACTTAGGAGTTTCAACTCCAGATCTAGGGTTCGAGCCCCATAGGTGGTTAAATCCCCCCTTAGGGATATTAAAGGTGACTTAACAATTAAATTCAAACCTGTAAATATTATACTTTCGGATTAGAGGGGGATTCCAAATCTAGGGTGCCAAATACAACCAGGGGTTCCAAATCCATGCTCCAAACAGGCCCAAGACGAGCATTACGGTAGGCCCCAAATAGCTATTGCTAGAGGGGATTCCTGTAGTCCCATGTTAGAGGCAAACAGCGTCTTCAGTATACCTATTGTTGAACATTTTGGGGACAAACAGCCGCTAAGCTGCATTAGCTTCTTACCATTGCTTAGAAGGCAGCTGATCATCTAGCAAGTGTGTTTGATACATGCATCTTTTGAAATTTTTTGCCATCCACATTTGGGCCCACCTTATGGACGGTCCTGATTGTCACTTTGGAGAGATGGCTATATGAAGTTCCGGTCATACAGTCTCACGCATGCGTTCCATCATAGAATTAACCGAACCACGACTAAACCGGATGGACTGATATTTGCAATAGGGCTCTCAATGGAGCAGGTCACATCCGAGATCAGATTCACTCTGAATCCATATAATGCGGATTTGGATCTTAAAATAGGTCCGATTACCTAAATGGACTGAATTTGAATAGGTCCAATTACTTAAATGGACCAGATTTGAATCTTAAAATAGGTCCGATTACTTAAATGGACTGGATATGGATTCACACGAACGTATCTGAGTTTGATCCGAATCCAATTAAGAGCTGACTCATTGTCACCTTACTGTAAATGTTATATTAATGTTGTCACCTTACTTTTTAGATCTGTAATGGGGTGGATTCATAATTAAATTCGGCTGAATCCTATGGTTATATGGATTTTGGATTGGAAATCGATCTAACAATTTGTAAATGGATCGGATATGGATATCACCTTTTGGATCCGAATCGGATCTACATCTGTCTATAGATATACGGACTTAGAGCCGGATCCAAATGGATCCGATCCGATCCAGATCTGACCCACTGAGAGCCCTAATTTGCAACCCTGTTTTCGTATGTCTACCGCTCTTATAGATAGATTGGGGTGTATTACAAGAAACTGGGTGCGAATAAGCCTCGGATTCGGTAGTGACCGTCCAGCATTGGTGCTCCGTGGGGCCCACCATGATGTAAGTGTTTTATCCAAGCCGTCCATCTATTTTCCTAGCATGAGCCCAAAAATGAGGCAAGCCCAAAACTCAATTGGACCATACTAAAGGAATCAGTGGTGATTGAATGCTCATCCTAGAAAAACTTCTTGGGGCCCAATGTAATGTTTATTTTCCGTCCAACCTGTTGATCGGGTCACATAGACATGGACCAAGGGAAAACACAAATATCAGTTTGACTCAAAACTTTTGTGGTCTCCCGAATTTTTTTAACGGTGGGGTTCAATCACCACTGTTTTCTGTGGTGTGGTCCACATGAAATTTGGATCTGCCACATATTTTGGGCTCATGACCTAAAATGATCTGAATAAATGGATCGGACGGCATGGATAAAATACATACATCATATTGGGGCCCACAGAGCTTTTCCAGCACCGACCGGCAGGGACGTTGGTACTGGAGAGGTCACTACCGAATCTATGAGCTGTTAATTAGGTGGGCCAGATCGAAAGGGTGGTGTTATCATCAAGTGGTCGTACAATGATAAAAGAAAATCAACAGTTAAATAAAAACGACCATGGCACACCGTCAACTGGACAACCCTATTTTTAATGCATGTCATTTCGAGGTTGGGGCCAGGCCGATGAACGGCTCGGATCTTTAGTACGTGCACTCAATGAGAAATGAGTGAGTGTATTTGCAGTGCTCTCGTGTCACATGTGAAAAGGACAAGAGCTGTGAGATCGGGGCCACACATCAGGTGACCCTCGCTTTCTGTATGCCATCTCTCAAAAGTAAATATATACTGTTCACACCAGTGGTCAACCTCTCACAATCGTTCATTTATTTTTATAAATCTGGCGAACTATATGGCTTATGCTTACTGGGATGCCATGATAAACGGCTAGCATTTAAAGGACGCGGATTGGCTAGTGACCCTGCCACTAGCCATTCTAAGTGGTCGGTGCTCCGTGGGGCCACTATAATGTATGTGTTTCATCTACGCCATCCATTCATTTTTTTCAAAGCATTTTATGATATGAGCCCAAAAACGAGGTAGATCTAAATCTCAAGTCAACCACATCACATGAAAAGTTTTGGTTGAATAATTTTTGGGGGGCTACTGAAGTTTTGTATCAAGCTGATATATATATATTTTTTACCTTCATCGAAGTCTTATGACCTAATCAACAGGTTGGCTGTCAAATAAACATTACAGTGGACCCTAGGAAGTTTTTAATGGTGGACGTTCAATACTACTGTTTTCCTGTGGTGTGGTACCTGAAATTTAGATCCGCCTCATTTTTCGTGTCAAGCCCTAAAATGATATGAAAAAATGGATGAACAATGTGGATAAAATACAGACATCAGGGTGGGGTCCACAGAGCACCGACCACTAGCCACTTGGCTAGTGGCAGCGTCACTAGCCAAACCGCGTCCCCATTTCAAACACATTCCTCATTCACACGCGTGGGGGTGAGTGCAATTTTACAAGGCTCCCACGATACGGACGCGAATTAGGTGGTGTGAGTGTTGGGCGTTGTGGGGCCCACCTTGATTTATGTGGCTTATATCCATGCCGTCCATACGTTTTTCCAACTCGTTTTACGTAGTGAACCCAAAAATTAAGCAGATCCGAAGCTGAAGTGGACGACACTACAGGAAAAAGTGGGGATAATAACACTCACCGATGAAAACTTCCTATGGCCCACCGTAATGTTTATTTTCCATCCAACCTGTTGATAAGGTCACACAGACATGGATGAAGGGAAAACATAAATATCATCTTCATCCAAAACTTTTGTGACCACCAAGAAGTTTTTAATGGTGGGCATTCAATTACCAGTGTTTCCTGTAGTATGGTCCACTTGAGCTTCGGATCTCCTTTATTTTTGGATTCACACTAAAATGAGCTGGAAAAACGGATAGACGGTGTGGATCTAAACATATACAGCACGATGGGCCCCACGGAACCCAACAGATCCCCGCACCACCTCTTAGGGTGGTCCGTGTCGTCAAGTGATCCAGCGGCTGTGTGACCTTTCGATCCACGCATCCGTATAGGATCCGTGGGATATGTGGACGACACTGCACACATGGTATGCAAATCTGACCGATCACTCATCGAGATGGACAATGTCAAAACCAATGGACAGCCGATCATCATTCATTGAGTGGACAGACGGTCACCCATCAAGATGGACACTGTCAAAACAATGGACGGCCGATCATGATTCATTGTATTGGTGTGGCCCACCCAATGAATGAAGTGGCACGCCTTCTGCACCGATCGGATTTTCCAAGAATGACCCATTGGTATAAAATAATCGCCTGTACGTAATCGCTGGACGGGAATTGTCTGTTCCCAGCCAAAGAAAGCTCCTGTAGTGAGAAGCTATGTGGGCCCCACAGATATGCCCGTGAAGAATCCACTCCGTAGATCGATTTCTCAAGATCACAATAGGACTGGAATCCAAAATTCAGGAACATCCAATACTCAGGTGGGACACACCACATGTAACAGATTGAAACCTCACCAATGGAAACTTTGTGGGGTCACAGAAGTTTTGCATCAGGATGATATTTGTACCTACAGTTTATCTGAGTGGTAACAACCTTATGAACGGTTTGGATGGCGTATAAACATCATAATCGGTTCTAGGAAGGTTCAACCGTGGACATTTCTGTTTTCACTGTTTCGTGAGCTGTGGCCCATCTGAGTTTTGAATCTATCTTTTTTTGGAAATACTATCACATTTTGATTCTAAGAAGCAGATGGACGGAGTGGATTTGTCACAGGCATGTCTGTGAGCCCCACATAGCTTTCCAAGCAGATGAACTTCATGTGTCCCGCACAGTCAATTCGCGTTCGTCATCGCTTCCGTCTGCAAATGAGTTAGAAATTGCATTAGTGGAATACAAGCAATCCGATATATCTAAGCCAAAAAATTAGACTTTTATTTGGTAAGCTGACTATTGGATGGTGGATATTTATTGGACAGTTAAATCGAAAATATCCAACGGCCGTGTTTCAATGAATAAAGATGGACGCACAAGGAGGCTTGGATTGTTCCACGAATCTGATTTTAGGACGGATCTTTGTATGTAATTAATAAGTGTCTGTGTATCAAGTGTCACATGAACCAGAGTATCGATAGCTCCCTGATATGGTAGAGCTACAAGTCTGGTCTGATTATCGGACAATCTTATTCACATGATCGCTGGCCATTACAGTCAGGGTGGAAAATAAGAAAGTAGTGGATAGGATTGTTTTTATTTTTTAAATCTAAGCCATCTATCCTCCTGCCAGTACATGATGGGTGGACTCGATCGTTACATCATTTGCCACGTGTCCTGTGAACGGGTTGATATTCCGCATTTACGGCTATTCCAGCTCTATTATATCATCTCACGGACTCCCACTCACGCGGATTGAATAGCGAGGGTGGTGTGGATTCCATGTAGGGTCCACCAAGGTGTATGTATTTTATCCATACCGTCCATCCGTTTTTCCAGATCGTTTTAGTTTATAAGCCCAAAATTGAAGAATTTCCAAAGCTCAGGTGGACCACATCATTGGAAACAGTGGGGATAATGACGTCCACCGTTGAAACCTTTATAGGGCTTAACAGTGATGTTTATTTGTAATCCAGCCTGTTGATAAGGTAAAAAAACGACCTGGATGGAGCTAAAAAACGAATATCAGCTCGATCCAAAACTTCCGTGGTTCACAAGAAGTTATCCACGGTTAGCGTTCAATTCCCACTCTTTCCTGTGGTGTGGTCCACTTGAGCTTTGGATATACTTCAATTTTGGGATCACGCCCCAAAATAAGCTGGGACAATAGATGAACGGCATGGATAATGCGCATAAATCACGGTGGGCTCCAAAGAGAATTCACACTACGCTAGAGTGAGCTCCACGCTACACAATCCGCGTCCATCTCCCAGGACGCGGATTTCTTTTTCAAGGAAGTTCCTGCGTTGGGAATCTAGGTGGGACACACATTGATGTTTGTGAGATATCCTTGCCGTCCATCTGTTTGATGAGCTCATTTTAGACGTATGACAAAAAATGAGC
Source organism: Liriodendron chinense (assembly GCA_003013855.2). Taxonomy (NCBI): domain Eukaryota; kingdom Viridiplantae; phylum Streptophyta; class Magnoliopsida; order Magnoliales; family Magnoliaceae; genus Liriodendron; species Liriodendron chinense. The sequence goes on from ML058459.1 coordinate 2,604,772, forward strand.
CGGATCCAAGAAGCTAGTGGTCCGAAAAAATGAGGATTGAACGTCCACAGTTGTAATATTTGTGAGGCCACAGAAGTCTTGAATCAGGTTAATATTTGTATTTTCATTTCATCCCAGTAGGAATGACATTATGAACGGTATGGATGGCATATAAACATCACTGTGGACCTCATGGAGGTTTCAACGGTAGTAATTTCCCTACCCACCTTTTCCTTTAGTGTGGCCCACTTGAGTCTTGTATCCGCTTCAGTTTTGGTCGCATGTCTGAAAATGATCTCACAAAACGGATGGACGGCGTGGATTTTTCACAAACATCATGGTGGGCCCCACCTAGATTGCCAGCGCAGGAACTTCCTGCGAAATCCCATGTCCCACCAGGTAGTCGTGGGACCCACGAACTAAGACCGACCCTCAACCATCTATGCCAAGGCGGTGGCCACGAAGATGCCAACATCGCCGTTATCCAGTAATGGCAGTGGGCCCCACCAGACGAAGGAGTAGGAGAGCTGGCCATCTGACCTGACGGACTGGTCTCTCTCCCTCGCTCTCATATACACACAACTCCAAACGCCCTCCCACTCTCTTCAGAAAAAAAAAAAAAAAAAAAAAAAAACAAGAACCCTCAAAAACTCCAATTCCATCAGACTGTCATCCATGGCCGAAGAAACCCAGACCGTCGCTCAGCCTTCATCAGCTCCTGCTGAAGAAGTCGTGGCGGTCCCTTCCCAGGAAAAGACAAAAGATGGCCCACCAGAAAAGGAAACCCCTCCCGTAACGGACCCCGACACAGAACCCGCTACAACAGAGGACGTTGCCGTCCCTGAATCGGTTTCCTTCAAGGAAGAAAGCAATCGAGTCTCGGATCTCCAAGACCCGGAAAAGAAAGCCCTTGATGAGTTCAAGCACCTCATACAACAAGCCCTCCAAAACCATGAATTTACACCTCTGCCTCCGCCTCCCCAACCGGAGGAGAAACCCGATATTCCTCCCCCTGAGGAAAAATCCGCCACGGAAGAGCCCGTGCCGGAGCCTCCTGCTGCCGCCGCCGCCGAACCCCCCAAACCGGAATCCGAAGCCGCCACCACCGTCGTCGCCGAGGAAGAGAAGGCCCCGGCAGTCGAACCGGTGACTGTAATTACCGAAGTCGTGGAGGTCTCCGTATTGGTCACCAACGATGACGGCACTAAAACCGTCGAGGCTATTGAAGAGACCATCGTTGCCGTTTCCGCTCCGTCGGAATCTGACCCACACACCAAGGAAGCCGAGCCATCGGCTACGGTGGCACCAGAACCTGTTCCAGCCGAGCCGTTGGCGGCGGCGCCAGAACCAGCTCCAGTTGAGCCCGAAAATATCTCCATATGGGGGGTCCCGCTTCTGGGTGACGAGCGGAGCGACGTTGTCCTACTGAAATTCCTGCGAGCCCGCGACTTCAAGCCGAAAGATGCGTTCGTCATGATCAAGAACACTGTCCGGTGGCGGAAGGATTTTGGGATCGATGGCCTTCTGGAAGAAGACCTCGGGACCGATCTTGAGAAGGTGGTTTTCATGCACGGGTTTGATAAGGAAGGGCACCCAGTCTGTTACAACGTGTATGGGGAGTTTGAGGACAAGGAGCTGTATCAGAAGACGCTGTCGGATGAGGAGAAGAGGCAGAGGTTCTTGCGGTGGCGGATCCAGTTCTTGGAGAAAGGAATCAAGCAGCTTGATTTCAGTCCCGGTGGTGTGTGCACCCTTGTGCAGGTTAACGACCTGAGGAATTCGCCAGGGCTCGGAAAGAAAGAGCTGAAGCAGGCTACAAATCAGGCTCTGAACTTGCTTCAAGACAATTACCCAGAGTTTGTTGCAAAACAGGTTAGTAGATTGCAGTTAAGAAAGATGGTTCTTGTTTTGTGATTTTTGATCATTTGAGGCAGATTTTTTTATTGAATTGAATTCCATTAGGTGATAATGAGAATAACCCAATTTGTGTTTCTTCTTATTGGTTGATATTGGAATTGAATTCAACCAAGTGTTTGTGTTTTCTTACTGTCTTGAAATTTGATTGAAATTAATTGAATTAGGCGATTGAGAGAATACTCAATTTGGGCTTTTCTTATTGGATGATCTTGTAATTCGATTGAATCAAATTGTCTGGCATTATTGTTGGTACCGAGATTCTTGTTTTTGTTATTTCTCGATACTGGGATTCAATTGAATTGCATTGAATTAAGTGATGGTGAATATACCTGATTTATGTTTTTCTTATTGCTCCACTCTGAATTTGGATTGAATTTTTGAGTTTTAGGAAATTGTGATGATATTCATTTCTTGTATTTCTGATCAATTGGTACTCAAATCCAATCTTATCGAACTGGGTTCAGATTTTTATCAATGTCCCATGGTGGTATCTGGCGTTCTATCGGATGATCAGTCCATTTCTAACTCAGAGGACCAAGAGCAAGTTCGTTTTCGCTGGGGTATCAAAATCAGCAGAGACCCTTTTCAAGTTAGTGGACATTCCTCATCTTCCTTTGTTTTTTATGGGTTTTCTCTTCATTTCTTCTCTTAATTTCTTTGGTGGGTTGGTTTGTGTATAGATACATAGCTCCTGAGCAAGTCCCAGTTCAGTACGGAGGCCTTTGCATCGAGAATGATCCCGACTTCAGCACTGCCGATGTGGTTACGGAGGTTACAGTAAAGCCAGCAACCAAGCACATTGTAGAAATACCTGTTTCTGAGGTGGGTTTTCTCTCTCCCTTTGTTTTAGTTACCGGGTGTTTGGATAACATGGTGCCAATCCTTCTTCATTGGGTTTTCTCTGCGTTTGGTGGCCATATTGATAAAAAAAAAAAATCATCTCTCTTGAGTTGAAATGATTTTTTTTTTTCGAAGTAAAGGATAAAGTCTACTTTGACATGCATCCAAATTTATAATTTTTACAGACTTTTTCTTAGTTACCAGGTAGATTATTTGATTAGCATTGTAAGATCAATCTATCTTATTCTTCCAAATTGTCTACCTTACTATCTGTCCGGTTCATTAACTGTATATTATCTTGGTTATTCATATCTTAGTCCATTTGGTTTGGTGTGCTTATATCCATGCTTGAGGTTTGTTCTGTGGCAACACCATATGATTGTTCCAATCACTAGGTGTTTGTATTTGTCACGCCCGATCTCTTGTTTCTGGTACCATTCTCAAATGTCTCCATGTAGCATTTGTCTGATTTTGTGTGCTTTGGCAGACATGCCTTCTTGTTTGGGAGCTTCGAGTTCTGGGGTGGGACGTGAGCTACTGTGCGGAGTTTGTGCCAAGTGTGAAAGATGGGTACACAGTGATCGTACAAAAGGCAAGGAAGTTGATTGCCTCCGACGAACCAGTTGTGAAGAACAGCTTCAAGATTGGGGAGCCGGGGAAGGTGGTGCTGACAGTCGACAACACCAGCTCCAAGAAGAAGAAACTCCTCTACAGGTCCAAAACCAAGAGTTCCTCTGATTCCATATGAAGGTACTAGACTAGAGGTAAACAGATGACATGAAAGCTCTAGCTGTACTCCTACCCTCATCTGATATCAATGGAAATACTGCTAGGAAGATGCAAATTTGAGTTGGGTTTTCCATTTTGGAAAAGAAATTTCTTCCCTCTCCCTCTCTCTCCCTCTCTCTCTGGGACTATTTGTATTGTTTCTTTTACTTTGTTTTTGGGTTTTTTCATCCTTCTTTAAAGTGGATTGGTGTTTGATTTGTTGGATTTCTGCTGAGGAAAATGTGGGATTTGAGGGAGAAAGGGCAATCTCTTGCACTGTAAATTTTCTTATGTACATTGAATTTGTCTGTGTGATATTTCTATGTTATATGTGAATGTCTTATGACTTTATAAGCTGTGTTATGATATGAAATGTATTTCTTTTCTTGAGAACATCTTTACTCTTTTCAGCTTGCATGTCTGTGCTTGCTGGAAGCAGAAATGACATCTCTTTTCCTTTTTTAATTATGTGGTCTACCACCATAACCTTGTACAAGGAAAGTAACATTTGGCTTTCTGGCTTTTGGCCATCATTCTCCTCTCCTTTTTTTTTATTATTATTTAATCTCAACATAAAAGTTACTGTTCTGTTGAGGAGCATGGGCTACTATTTACACCCTCCCTGATGTGTTTCGTACACCCATTTTCCACTTTTGGTATTGGAACAAGTACAGATATATTCCTTTGGTATATATGACCTTGTTTGGCTCTAAGTTATTGGAGTCTATATCTATTTGTCCTGAGATCCTTTGGGAAGATACTCTTGGAATGTTGTTTCTTAAAGGAAATGCTGAGTTTTTACGGAGAATTTCTTTGTGTCCAAAGACAAAACTCTTCCTTTGTTTCCTCCCAAGCTGTCATTCAAAGAAACAGCAGAAAATATTATGATACTCCGGCAGAATGATGATGATACACGTGCACAGCGATCGCACATGCTGCATAGATGTACCTGAAGTTAAAAAAATCCAAATTGTGGGTCCTGCTTTAGATGAATCATCACCAAAAAGAATCACATCAGATGGATGCAATCCTGACCTGCTGTTAGTGGACATTCATGGATTGGATGATTGCAATGGTCCAATTCAATGGACGAATGTGAGTTTGTCAGAGGTTAGAATGATATAATCCATCAGAATTTGGGGCTATCATATGTGGTCCAATCACATGGTCACACGTTTAGCCCATGTTTCATAGCTGAATGCATGCGTATAGTCCTCAATTCTCTGCAAAAGTATGAAACAAACCCTGCAGAGAGAGAATATCACATTTTCTCCCATTGAGCTTGCAATGAATGAAGAAAAGTAGATCTTGTCTCGGCAGTGCTATCTTCTTTAGATTATTTCTGCTCGTGGGGAATGAAATCTGCACTTGTTTTGGTCTTTTGGCAGGGAGGATTGCCGGAGTTAATGTGCACCCATGTGCACGTTAGTGGGGCTAATAAAGCCCAAGCGGTCCCTTTTCCTGACTTTTTACATGTGCAGATGGGGCCCAAGTCCAGTTCGTTGCCGGTGGCCATGGTTTTTTAAGACTGGGACAACTCATCCGAGTGGACTCGGACTTAGTTGGATCTGATCTGGCTCGATACCCTGAGTCAACTTGGTAGTCTGGCGAGTCGGCCCGGTTCACCCTGGACTTGGGTGATTCATGATCTGACTCGAAAGTGGAGGAGTCGATCCATGTCAGTGAGTCCTTTAACCATGTGGTTGACCCTCTAGTTCAAAAACCTGAAAACTCGACCCGATGTTCAACCGGGTCAGGTCGACTAGAATACTCGACTGAGTCTTTACTTGACTCAAACTTGATATATTGATAGTTAAATATAAAGTATTTTCGGTGAAGTGTAATTAAAAAAAAATGTTAAAAACTCAACAGTAAACAAGGTTGTGGTGCTTGACATGCTGTAGCAGGTTTGTGCCTTTACAAATTGGGTCATGGGTTTAAGTTCTACGGTTCTGGTTTTGCATTTTTACCAAAAAATCAGCTTAGTTTCCAAGAGACTTGCTCGAAATCTCATTTGAGTCGAGTTCACTCAGCTGAGTTTCGAGTTGAGCCACCGAGTTTTGGAACTATGCTAATAAGTATTCCCAAAATGTAGTGGTACCAATCACAGATAAAACTTCAAGGAATCAATTGGGTTCCATGATTAATGCCAATATTTACTTCCTGGGCCTTTTTCAGTATAATATCATATAATAAAATGTTACCTACTGCCATGTTTGGCTGATGCACGCCTGATAGACAATTCAAGATATATATATATATATATATATATATATATATATATATATATATATATATATATATATATATATATATATATATATATATATATATATATATATGTATTTCTATTCTTACTTCAATTTCAAAAAAATCATAAAAGATTACTTGTTTTGCAATTTTGGGGATTTTATTTGAAGTTGCATTTAAAAATTTTTGTTGGCTCTAGAAATGGGAATGGGCACATGAGCAAATTATGAAATCAAAATTAGGGTTCATATTTACTCTAAGGGGGCATTTGTGTTTGACATCTCTACAAATAAGAGCTTACTGGCTTTTTTCTAAAAAAATAAGCTTTTAGGCCGTTCGTTGAAAGTCTAATAAAGTGCTTATTTTTTTTAGAAAGTTGTAAATAAGTTCCAATTTAACAAGTTAGGGAGGGCTTACTTTTTGAAATGGAGCTTAGTTGGCTTAAGTGAGTAGGCAGTTTAGACTAATTTTTGGACAAGTTTACCCTTAAACTTTTCAAGTAATTCCCATCTTACCATATTCCCTTCTCTTTATAATTTTTTTAAGAAAGGCCCACATCATGAACGACCCATAGTGAAGGTGGACCCCATATGATGAATGACCCTTATCAAAGGTGGGCCTACATAATGCATGGTCACATCAAAAGTGAGCCCCACATGATGGATGGCCTGCTTCAAAGTGTGGCCCCGCATGATGAACGATCCACATCAAGCAAGCCCTACCTGATGGTGGTCCACATCAAAGGTGGGACCCACACGATGGATGGTGGACATTGAATGTGGGACCACATATGGAAGATTGACATTAAAGGTGGGACCCACATGATGGATGGTGGACATTGAATGTGGGACCACATATGGAAGATAGACATTAAAGGTGGGCCCCACACGGACCTACATGATGGATGGTGGACATCAAAGGTGGGTCCCACATGATGGACTATCCACATAAAGTGGGCCCCACATGATAGATGATCCACAACAAATATGGGACCCACATGATGGATGTTCCACATCAACGGTAGGACCCACGTGATGGATGGTAGACGTTGAATGTGAGACCACATGATGGAAGGTTGACATTAAAGGTGGGCCTACATGATGAATGACCCATATTAAAGGTTGGGCCCCACATGATGGACGGTCCACAACCAAAGTGGGACCTACATGATGGATGGTGGACATCAAAGGTGGGTCCCACATGATGGACTGTCCACATCAAGTGGGCCCCACATGATAGTGGTCCACAACAAAGGTGGGACCCACATGATGGATGGTGGACATTAAAGATGGACCCCTCATGATGAATGACTCATATTAAAGTGGGGCTCCACATTAAGGTGGGCCCATGTAATGAAAGGTTTGCATCAAAGGTGGGCCCTACATGATAGATGACCCGCATCAAAGTGTGGCCCAACATGACGGAACATGCGCATCAAGTGGGTCCCATTTGATGGATAGTCCACGTCAAAGGTGGAATCCACATGATGGATGATGGTCATTGAAGGTGGGCCCACCTGATGGTCGGTTGATATCAAAGATGGGCCCACATGATGAACAACACATAATGAAGGTGGGGCTCCACATAATGAATGATCCACATCAAGGTGGGCCCACATAATGGACGGAGTGGGCTTCACATGATGGATGGGACACATAAAAGTGTGGCCGCTCATAATGGAAGATTCACATCAAGTGGCCCCACATAATGGACGGTCCACATCCAAGGTCTCTCATGATGGATGACCCATATCCAAAGTGGGCCGTATGATGGATGATCCACATAGAAGGTGCACCCCACATGATGAATGGTGGATATCAAAAGTAGGCCCTACATGATAGACAATCCACTTCAAAGGTAGGGCCCACACTATGGACACATCAAATATAGAGTCCATGTAATGGGTGACGGGTGATGGACATTGAGGGGCTACACATAAAGAACAATTAGGAATGATGTTAGGACCCACATGATGGACGGTCCATGAAAACAACCATTTGGATTGCTCTTATATTAAAGTTATAATCTTTAAAAATGTCGTCAATTCCCTTAAAAAAACTCTTATTTGAAAGCTTTACCAGACGTGCTTATTTTAAATAAGAGCTTTTTTTTTTATAGAGATTTTACCAAATGAGCTTATTTAAAATAGAGCTAGAAAAAAAAAAGGACTTATTAAAGTAGCTCTTATTGAATTAGAGTAGAGATGCCAAACTAGCCCTAATATAATAAGAGCTACTTTAATAAGCTCTTTTTGTCTTAGCTCTTGTTTTAAATAAGCTTGTTTGGTAAATCATATTTTCAAAATCATAAAAAACTCTTATTTGAAATAAACATGTTTGGTAAAATGATTAGATAAGAGCTTTTTTCAAAGGTAGTTGATGTCATTTCTGAATATTACAACTCCATTATAAGGACAATCTAAACTGTTGTTTTGGTTGACCTTTAACGTGGATTGTCCATTATATGGAACCCACCTTCATGTACGTCATCCATCATGTGGGACCCACCATTAATGCTTATTGTCCTTTATGTGGGCCCCCTCAATGTCCACTAGTCATGATCTAGAATCCATGTTTGATGTGTCTCTCGTGTGGGCCCCACCCCACCTTTGAGGTAGGTTGTCCATCATGTGGGGCCCACTTTTGATGTCTACCATCCGTCTTGTGGAGCTCACCTTCTATGCGAATCATCCATCATGTTGGGCCACTTCGTATATGAGCCCTCCGTCATGGAAGACCTTGGATGTGGACTGTCAATTAGGTTGGGCCCACGTGATGTGGATAGTCCATCACGAGGGGCCACACTTTGATGCGGGACATCCATCATGTGAGGCCCACTCCGTCCATTATGTTGTCCACCTTGATGTGGACCATTCATCATGGAGGGCCCCACCTTCAATACACGTCGTTCATCATGTGGGCCCACCTTTGATGTCAACCGCCATCACATAAGCCCACCTTTGATGTCCATCATCCATCATGTGGATCCCATCTTTGATGTTGACCATCCATCAAGTGGGGCCCGCTCAATGTGGATGGTCCATCATGTTGGGCCACACTTTGATGTGGGCCATCCATCATGTAGGACCCACCTTTGATGTGAACTGTGCATTATGTGGGGCCCACTTTTGATGTGAACTGTGTTGTTCCCGAGTTCAAAAATTAATAACAATAATGACACAAATTAATGATAAAATAAGAACTGAAATATAAGATAGGAGTGAATGCACCTGGATTGATGCCAGAAGGTAAATTGCAATGGAAATAGATTAGAGAATAAGGAATTAGTGGAGGCGCGGATCCACGACACTTTCCTGAAGACTATTGGCGCCTCTTTCCTATCCAATTTCTGACGAAACTGAAGCAGCTGCGAAAGCCCTTGGGATACAACCACCGGCCAACGAATGTTTGCTGACTACTCAAATTAGTGGCAGATGCTCATAAAAGAAAAAATAAAATTAGCATAAGAGGGTTTTTCTTTTGAAAGAGGCAAAGCTTTCTTTTTTCTCGTGAAGGTGTTCTTCTGCGAATTGATTGTTTAGAGTACTGAGACCACTCTAAATATATAGAAAATATTAGGGTGGATGGATGGACACGTGGCACATACGTGTCTTCCAATTCGCCTAAACTCACCAGGTTGCAGAGACGTGCAACAATCTACTGATTAAATCGGTCAATAGCAGACTACCGTAAGAATAGGTCAAAGGAAGAGAAAAAAATAAAAATTAAAAAACGGAAAACAAAAGATACAATATAGACAAAGACAAAGCCCGAGCACGGCACGGCGGGCGCGCGCGCGCACGTGGTCTATAGCATAGTAATCCCAAGAGAATAACAAAAGTCATGAAAACACACTTATATATAAAGGTGAAGAAGTTCTCAATTTTTTCCAATGTGGGACTATGTTTCAAGTAAAAAAGGAGGCATGACACTTTTCTCTTAAAAAACAGTTTTCTTCGAAGTTTTTTTTTTTTTTTTTTTTTTTTTTTTTTTTTTTTTTTTTTTTTTTTTTTTTTTTTTTTTTTAAACTACAACAACCCAACAAACTGTGCATTATGTGGACCATTCATCAAGTGGGGGCACCTTCAATATGGGTCATTCATCATGTAGGCCCACTTTTGATGTCCACCATCCATAATGTGGGTCCCACCTTTGCTATGAACCATCCATCATGTGGGGCCCACTTAATGTGGTTGGTCCATCCATCATGCGGGGCCACATTTTAATGTGGGCCATCCATCATGTGGGAACCACCTTTGATGTTCACCATCTATCATGTGGGTCCCACCTTTGCTATGGACCGTCCATCGTGTGAGGCCCAACCTTCAATATGGGTCGTTCATCATATGGGCACACCTTTGATCTCAACCATCCATCATGTGGTCCCACCTTCAATGTCCACCACTCATCATTTAGGTCTCACCTGTGATGTGGGTTGTCCATCATGTAGGGCCCACCCTTAATGTGACTGTGCATTATGTGAGCTTACCTTGGAGAGATTGTAAAGAGGAGAAGAGGGTAAGATGTGAATTAAAAGTTTAAGGACAAACTTGTCCAAAAATTAATAAAAAATTGTCTCTTGGCTAAATAAACTCTTAAAGAAAAAGTAACCTCCCCATCATTTATTATTTAAGAACTACTTTTTTGTTAGTTTAAAAAAAAAAATTCTAAAATTAGAGCCTTATCAAACAATTTATTTCCCATGTTAGAGCCTTCCCATGTTAGAGCCTTATCTGCAAATGTCTTATCTACTCTCTCTCTCTCTCTCTCTATATATATATCTATATATATATATATATAGTATTATGAGGGAGGTCACACTGTGTAGGCCCCACCGTGATTTGTATTGAACATCTACCCCATTAGTCAGATGCACCATTCCATGTTGGCTCACAGGCTTAAAAATCAGGTCAATCCATGACTTAGGTGGGTCACACCACATACAACAGTTGACAGGGGTTACCCGCCCATTAAAACCTGCATGATTGTTTATTGGGCCGACCGAGATGTGGTTCAAAAATCCAGCCCATCCATTATGTGTGTCCCATTTGGATGAGGGGTCAGACCAAGTTTCAAACGCATCCAAAACTCAGGTGGGCCCCGCCAAGTGCTTTTAGATGTTCTAGGCATGTCTTCACATGATTTCAGATGGTATGGTCCATCTAAATTCCTCATACAACTGATTTTTGGGATATCCCATAACTTAAAGGGGACCCATAAAATGCACGGTGTTGATGTTTAACACACATTATAGTGGGGCCCGCATAGCTCGATCTTACGGGAAGTTCCAATGAGATTAGACCTCAATAGTACCATCTCCATATATATATATATATATATATATATATATATATATATATATATAGAGAGAGAGAGAGAGAGAGAGAGAGAGAGAGAGAGAGAGAGAGAGAGAGAGAGTAATGCTCACCTATGAACCATCTCTCACGAGAACTTGTGAGAGAATTTTTGAGGACTCATCACATGTGATATGTCCTCAAAATCTAAGCCATCCATGTGATGCAGCACCCAAAAAAACCCTTAGAGCCCAATTATCAACTTGGTTCACAAATCTGGTGGGCCATAGAAAAAGGAAACAGTTTCCTTCCTTGATTTGCCTCTCACTCTCTTCTATGGCCCTGGATCAAGTTGAAAGTTGGGCCTTGAGGGTTTTTCGACGTGCTACATCACATGGATGACTCAAATTTTAAGGACACATCACGTGTGATGAGTCCTAAAAAATTCTCTCACGAGTTCTTGGGAGAGATGGTTCATAGGTGAGCATTCCTCTCTCTCTCTCTCTCTCTCTCTCTCTCTCTATATATATATATATATATATATATATATATATATATATATATATATATATATATATATATATATTAAATAGCTCATTGTGCGCACACTCTCTCCTCACAAACTCTCTCTCTCTCTCTTGGCATGCTTTCCCCGTAACATGCCCCCAGGAGTGATACAATGCACTAGAAACTGCACTAGTTAACACTAGTTATGAGGTAATGAGTTTATCTAAACGCAGGAGATGTTTGATTGGACAATAAAAATGTTCTTTATAGAAAGCTACATATGCATAGCTCATTAAATAGAGAAAATAAAACAATAGGCTAACTTGAATTATAATCACAAGTCAACACATACAGTTTCCCACCACTCTCTCTCTCTATCAAATATCAAATGTGTGGGGCCTACTTGATGGACAGCCTATAATTATTGAGAGGCATAAGCGATCAAATGTGGAGCCCACATGGTAGTTAGTTTAAATGTGCCTTAAATATAATTAATATATGGATTATTCATTTTAAGATGATAAGGATTGTTAAAGTGATTCAGATCTAGGAAATTAAAATTGGGGCCATACGATCTATGATTTAAATTAATAATTGAACCTTTCTTTATATAATCAATCTCTACAACTAATTTTCTTAGACATTGATTGGATGATTGGAATCATACAATCAAAGAGCCAGTTTAGAGCCATTTGTGATGAAGGTGGGGCCTACATGTTGGACAGTCTAGATCAATGATTAGCCCTTAACACTAGATAGAGCATGCCAACGTGAGGCATGGGATTAAGCTCAGCTTACCTATTAAAAAAAATCCAGATCATCCAATTTCTTATCTATTTTATCAGAAATAGGATCATCCATTCAAAGTGGTTCTTCATAGGCATAGCCAATCAAAGGTGATGGACAGTCTAGGTCAGTGATCACTCTCTTCCCTATGCTGATTTAGATAACTGGATAAAGTGATTTTTAAGACGTATGCGTGATCAAAGGTAAGGCACACATGATGTATGGTTCATAAAGATGATAGAGCCTTATCCTATATGACCATTAATTAAGATCGTCCATTTTCTTGGCCTTGAATGGGTGGATAAGATCGCACCGTAAAAGTGATTCTTGAGAGTCATGAGAAGTTGAAGCGGGGCCAACACGATGGATAGTCCACATCATCATCAATTATCAGAATTTTTACAGTATAATTAATATGAACTGCCCATTTTTCTGGTCATTGATTAGATTGCTAGAGTTGTCCAATTAAAACGGTAATCAAGAGGCATTGACAATTAAAGGTAGGACTCTCACGGTGGACAACCCATAATAATGAGGAGACCTTTTCTAATATAGTCAATCTAGATTGCCAATTGATTGGATGGTTAGCATAATTCAATCAAAATGATTTTTGTGAGGGAAAAATTTGGATCTGCATGATGGACGGCCCTGATCAATGATCGGAGCTCTTTTCCAACACACCTGATGGTAGCGATCAATAATCATTTTATCAAAACAATTATTAGGAGTGATAGGCTATCAAAGGTGGGGCCATTTTGATGGATGGTCTTCGCGATGAAAGGACCCTTTATAGTTTCTTGATTGGACTGACATGGCCGTCTTAACCGTGGGATCCAAATCATCATCATCAAAGCCTTATCCCAGCTAATTGGGGTCAGTTACAAAAATCATGTTATCCCATTTCACTCTATCACAGACCATCTTTGCAGTTTTTTCGATCCAAATTAATAATTAATAATTTAAAATATTTTAAACAATAATTTAAAAACTGCAATAAATTCAAATCTTAGTTTTAACAACCAAACAACTAATGATCTGCTTATAAATGAATAAATTATGGATGGTGGTTTAATGGATTCTCTATAGAATAACTTCAAATATTCATCTTTGTCAGCACATGCCATGTATAAGTAGAAAATAATGTGCTAAATCATAGTGTTTTAGTCATCCATCAATAGAATAAAACCCATAAAAAAAAAACAATTATTTTTCAAATAGTATATACATTATATTAGGGAAAATTTCAATGTGTTGTTTGAGTTTAGTTATGGGCCGAATCTTTCTAATTACACACATCAACAGACCCTTCCAAGTCAAATCTAGCCATGAGAGCTCACTTGGTCGGCCGAACTATGTTTTGGTCAGGTTTATGTCTTGAGGATGATCTGTCAAATGTTTCATTTCTTTTAAGCAATTTTCTTATTTATAAATAAATATCACGGCAGGAATCCCTACGTTTCAGGCAATTAAAATAGAACTATCGGTCTGAACCCTAGAAACGGACTCATATGGCTGGGCACATTTATCATCTGGCTTGTGCAGCTACTATTTCCTTACTTGGATGGTAGCAATCATTCAAGTAAAAGGCGCAAATAGACTGTGCACCGGTCAACAGAAAATTCATGTAAGCAGAAGCTATGTTGGGACCACCATAATGTTCCCGAGTAGTTCAGTACTCTATCCATCAAATTTGCAAGGTCACAATAAAACATGATTCTAAAAATGTGGTAGATCGGAAACTTAGGTGGGCCACACCACATGAAACAGTGAGGATTGAATACTCACCACTGGAAACTTAGTAGGGGCATAAAGGTTTAGGATCAGGATGATATTTGTGTTTTCAGTTTATCCCAATGGGAATAACCTTAAGAACAGTTTGGATGGCATATAAGTGTCACATTGAGCGTTTCCATTGTAGATCGTTCTCATTTTTGGACTCGTATCCTATTGTGAGCCAGTGAAATTGATAGATGTATGGTGGATTTCTCATGGACATTACAGTGGGTCCACACGCTCAACATTGAAACCTTCATGGGCTACACCATGATGTTGATATGCCATCGATATGGCCTATATTGTTATTCCCATGAGGACAGATGGAGAACACAAATATCATCCTAATCCACAACTTCTGTGGTCCCAAGAAGGTTTCAATAGTGGGTTTTCAATCCCTTGCTTTCTTGAAACGTGCCTCACTTAAGTTTTGGGTTTGCCTCATTTTTTGGCTCATGCCCTAATATGAGTTAGAGAAACTACAAGGAATGAATTTCAATAGACATCATTGTGGGCCCCATAGAGCATGATGAACTCCAATGGGAATAACCTTATGAATGGTTTGGATGGCATGCAAGCGTGGTGAACTCCACCCTCCAGGAAGGTTTAAATGGTTAGCATTTCCATTCTTGTTGTTCCTATCATATAACTCACATGAGTTTTGAATTTGCCTCATTTTTAGATCACTCATATCCTCTTGTGAGCTTGTGAAACTGATGGATTGTGTGGATTTTTCACAAACATTGCATTGGGACCACAAGCTTCCGCCGACAGGAGGAACTTGTTGTTGGTCTAGGGCACGAGGAATTAGCATCCTTCAAGTAAGGCCCACCATCATAGGGAGTCGTTGTAGTTTGAAGCCATGTGAGGCCTACCATGACATAAGTGTAATGCCCACTACATTCATCAGTTTGGCTAGCTTATGTTAGGAAAGGAGTTTAAAAATAAGGCAGATCCAAAACTTTTAGGTAGAGCCACACAAAATCTTAAGGGTTTAAGGCTCAAATTGAAACCTTTATAGGATATACTATAATTCTAATAATGCCATCGAAATTGCTTATAATGTTATTCCCACTTGGACGAATGGAGAAACAAATATTATCTTGATGTAGGGAGTGAATCCCATGATCCAGGGCAATGATCGATGACCTTTATGATGGAAATGGACCGGAGGAAGAATTTGAGAAAATGTAAAGAAACGTCATCTGACGACTGCTCGTGCACACTCGGGAACCAGTCGTCTGACTAGTCGTGAGACGCGTGGACTTTGCGGCAATTTCTGAATTTGGAGTTTCAGCCAGAACATGAAACTACTGTTCTCGTTTTTGGATTTTGGCCCAATTCGTGGGGGCCATCATGATTATTTATGATGATTCATTCCATCCATCTTGTAGAGCTACTCGACACCAAGAAAACCAACAAGTTTCACGTTGATCCGAGCTATGGATTGACAGTAGCATCCAAAATAGTACGAATTGTGTAGAAAGTTTTGAATTCCACCGACTTAATTTGAATATAGTTTAGGTAGTCCACCACTACCAATATTAAGAATCTGAGCCGACCATCTTATAGAGTACATCGATGTCATCAAAATCACAAAGTTTCGTGTCAATCAGATATGTAAATTGCTCATACTAGTGGAAGGAAGACGATGCCCAACAAGCGTAATACAATTTGTGCATATTTTTGCTGATATTTTTCTATTGTGTTTAGGGTTCATCTAGATACGTAATTAGGGTTTCCTAAGCTTTACCTGGACTTAGTTTTATTATAAATATTGGTTTTTATTTGGTTGTTAATAATTTTGTCTTCGATTAATGAAAAATTCTTGAGTCTATACTTTGTTTACTTGTGTTCTTCGAGTGCCCGTTGAGAAATCAAGGAAGATCGAATGTTCTTCTCGATAGATCCGTGGATTTGGATCGTTTATCCCGTAAGCCCCCCCGTAGTTAAGTTCAATCCCCCTAGTTTTTTTTTGTACACGTAGTTAAGTTCTGGATCTGCCTCATTTTAAAGCTCATGTCCTAATGTGCTAAGGAAAATAAAATTGCTGTGAACCCTATATAGCTTCCACATATTATAATTTTAAAAAAAATTTAAAAATTCCATGTTTTTAAAATTTTTGTCAAAACTTTCCTTTAAAAATTTTTCTTTTGAAACTTTTCATACATCGTATCTTATATTGAAAATAGTGCCACATAAAAAATGCAAAAGGAATGTGAAGAGGTTATATGTAGGATGTGGTGTAGAAGGCTTAGACCTTTAGAAGATCTTGGGGTTTGTGTTGGATCATCTTTTTGTAGGGTGTGCATTGGACTGAGCATGGGCATGGGCTTGGGCACAGGTCTGAGTGCGAACACACTTTTGGTGTAATGTGAGTCTCTTCTATTTTTAAAACAAAAAGATGTGTCTGCTTGGGTGGTTGCAATAGTTAGGTTTGAAGCCAATGGACTTAACCCTTTTGAAAAGGTGTTTACTTTAACACTTATTTGAATTGTATAAATAGACTTCTTTAATCTAATTAAATCTGTCTTTCTTAAAAAACTCTTTAGGTTTGTAGCTCAAGAAAGCATGCAGCGAGTGCACTACCCTAGCTACGTGATACTTGTTGTATCTTGAAAGTTGATTGCTCGAAGAATTCTGTTGGACTTAGGACAAGGTTCAAGAAGGGCAAATTCAAATTCAAATCATGGGTCGACTCAAAAGTTCACCAATTTTTTTTTTTTTTTTAAATTTTATTGTTATTATTATTATCATTTTTAAATTCTACATATCCTGAGTTGTCTCCAACACTCCAATCTAACACCGCCTAGGAGTAGCATTCTGTTAAACCTATGGTGGGTTCTTCCATCCAATGATCTTTCTTGAAGGACAATGGGCTTACAAAACCTAATATCTGATGCTAGGGAAAAGATAACAGTAACCCTGGTACACTTACCATGGTAAGGTAAGCCATCAATCACAATCTATACCTGCACTTCCTAATCATTTATAGCCTCTTTCTTTTGCAAATCTAGTCAACTATATTATACTTCATCATGCGTCACAATGCCGTGAACGTACGGCAATATTGCATACATCCTAATCATGGCCCTGGACGTGGACCGCTTAGTAACTGTGTGGTGAGTAAACTGTGGACCCACCATGATGTATTTGTTTTATACACACTGTCCATCCATTTTTAAAGCTCATTTTAGGGAATGATCCCAAAATTGAAGTGTATCCGAAGCTCAAATGGACCACACCACAGGAAACAGGGTGAATTGAATGTATAGTGTTGAAAACTTCTTAAGACCCACAGAAGTTTTCGATTAAGCTGATATTTGTGTTTTCCCTTTATCCGTGGCCCTGTGAACTTATTAATAGATTGGATGGCAAATAAATGTCACTGCAGGCCGTAAGAAGATTTGAACAGTGGACGTCATTATATTCACAGTTTTCTGTGGTGTGGTCCATTTGATCTTTGGATATGCTTCATTTTTAGGCTCATGTCCTAAAATAAACGTGGGAAAACGGATGAACAGACTGAGTGGATAAAACACATATATAAATCAAAGTGGGCACCACAGAATTTACTCAGCACTACACAATCCGTCCCCCTTCTAATATGTGGCATGGCGTGGGAAGTACAGCAATCGAATGATCGTAGCCGTCACGTATGAAATGTACAGTGAGCCCCACTTCACTGATTGGATGATCCAAGCTTAATCTTGGGACATTAGTGGGACGGTGAAAAAACATAGTCAATGGTCCTAATTCGATGGACAAAGCATCATGGTTAGAGTGTCCCATCGTAACAATCCTCCGCCCAGTGAGTGACCAACCCGGACAAAACACAATAATCACCACCTGGTTGACTCAGGACTCACCAGTTTGAATCAACCGAGTGAGTGACCAACTCATGAGCCTAATCTGGGTTTGCAAACTACAGTAATAACCACTCAAACTCGTCAAGCCAACATAAACTCACATTGCCATGATGTTTGCATTGGTCTGGTACTGCACCAATCCAAAATGTGTATGTGGACTTCAAGCAAGATCTATTGAACTGGAGGTTGGCTAAAAAACATATGGACCCGTCACAACAGGATGCATCCGGGACTTCGCCTTTGATTCTGAGTCATCTTCCATTGATCCAAATCATTTACTCAACAACTTCTACAGTGGATAGAAAACAAACAAAAGCTTTGAAATTAGTTTTTTTTTTTTTTTTAACCGTTTAAATTTGACTCTATTGTTTGAATATAAATGGTACCATTATCTTTGTATGATCAAAGGACTGAAATATCCATTTTGGGTGATTTTTTGGACATCCCTTGCCCAATGGCTAGAGTCCGGGTATATCATATTATTGTTGCTAAGTCGAGATCACTAACTAATACTAATATTGATATAATAGAAAGAACTGTCTTTTCTGCATGACATATAAGGATGTATACTAGCAAACCTCTTCGGCTTATTACCAACGGTTGGCTTAAAGTATTGTCGGAAGTTTTTTTTTTTTTTTTTTTTTTTTTTTCTTTACAATAAAATAGTACCGTATGAAACTAGCTTGCACACATCATCCGAAATATAGTGGTTTTGCACACAAATGATGTGGGTTTATAGGCTAAAATAACAATCATGGTGATAATACCTAGTTCTGTTTGGTGACCCATGTGGTAAACACCAAAATAAATTTCAATCCTTGAGTAGTGCTTATTTTTAATGAAGTGGAAAGTAGGTGGTTATTGAATAAAGGAGAAGCTGATAAAATGAGAAAGAGAGAATAGTAGTGCATGGCAATGTTTAGGGTCTCCATCTTTTTCCAACTAAGGTGACTCATCACCGGTCATTTACCATCACTAATTTTATATCTAGTTATTTCATTGGTAGGCATGAAATGAAATGGGTGGCTAAAAGCAAATTGGTATATTTGTAGTTCAATTTAGTCTATGCAGTTAATTTTTGAGCTACGTTAATACATCGAGGGACTAGTGATTTAGAAGACTTAAATTGTTGAAATGTTCATTTATATGTTAAATGAATAACAATCATAAAGGCAGCACAACCCTAGCACAACAAGCGTTCATTTTTTGGACCATGAGTTTGCATAGTAGACGAGAGTTCTCAATTCTTACAATTGTGGCACATGATGAAAGAGTTCAAACATTAGTTGGAGAAAAAAAAAAAAGACTTTTAAGCATGCATGATTTAAAATAAATTTAAAAATTGTACCTTGAGGATGATTTGTGCAATGCTTTTGCTCCTTACCATCGCTATAATTGGCATGCCTAAAGTTTTTACTCTATATATCAATGAAGTTCTTCTAGAATGAAATTATGTAGACTTTTGAAATTACTCACCAATATTTATAGACTTGCCATCAAGTATTCCTTATCATAGAGGAATTTCTCTAAAGAAATTCTTGAAGTTCTTTCATCACAAGTAACATCTACAATACACTTGCTAATGATTCAAGATTTTTGACAAAGTCGAAAACATTCAGACATGCTTAGTGAGGGTCTCCTGGTATAGCTCAATGGAAGACTTAATTGCATTTCAACACTGCTATCATGGGTTCAAGTGCCCATGTGGGATGGGTGTGTGTGTGTGTTTAAAAAAAGAAGAAGCTACGTTTAGATGATATCTCATATCCATCACACATGGATGTATACCTCCCATCTCATGTCATTATATAAATATCCTTTTATGTACGGCCCCCTGAGGTTGACTGTCTTAAGTACGGCCCCCACCATATCCCACATTAACTAGCCTGAAATGAATCAAAATCATTAATATTACAAAACAAACTATATAATTTCAAAATCAACCATTTGATCAAGAAAATTTATAAAGCAATTTTAGTTAGCCATATGGATCAATCATTCCAATTCCCAATTTTAGTCAGTCATATTAATCAATCATTTCAAGTCCTAATATAAAGTCAAACTTATAAGGGGTGAAATATCCCAACTTCTGTAGGAACGTGATTGACCACCTAATTTACCATGGTCCACGTAAAAGTTTCATATATTGGTAAATTAAAGTAATTATTTGAGTCCCCACTAGCCCCTAGTTTCTTTCAAGTCCGAAGTTCAACATAACAAGCATAGGAAGCACAAGCGAGTACTATACAATGAAATCCATCTTGCCTTCTTAGATCCAGCCAATATGTGCACATGCACACACCTACACATGTAGACCAATATCCCATGATGAAGAATCACATATATTCAACAATGACACCAAGCGCCCATGGATAAGTATTCTGAATTAGCTGTCGTATATATACGAACGGGACAAACTAGGCCTTACAATGGATTTCACATCAAACTTACAACTTATCCTACTGTAAACACCCCACTCCAAATGAAAGAGATCACTTTCGGATCTTCAGTTGGATTTTGAAAATAACCTCTAATCAACTCGAAAAAAAGCGCATAAAAAATCCGAATAGGTCAGATGGAAAGGATATTGGGAAAATCAACTAACAACCCTAATCAACGGAACCAAAGCTCAGAAAATCAAATCTTGATTGATCGTCTGGACTAGGAGCCTTTGAATGCACCTGTACACAGTAAATTACACCCACGACCAGCTTAAAAAAATGCTTTCAAAACATTGAAAATCTGCACTTATCAAGTCTATATATATGGGTCAATTTATTCGATTCAGGGGCAAAGAGGGGCATTCCAAGTTAGAGGACAGGGTGCCAGTAGAGGTTGTGAGGTTCTCGAGAATCTGAAAAATTCTTGATAGCACCAACAAGTTGCCCATATATTTCTTTTGTTTATGGTGGAGTTGAAATTGAAGATATCTTACCATCCCTTTTGTAAAGAAAGGGTGTCTAATATTTTTCATTTTTCTCTTCACATCTCAATCCAGATCACATTTCATTTCGTACATTTCTCCTACATTTGTAGCATTATGTCTTCATTGCATTTCTAATTAACAGCTTGCCCTGAGCTATCAGCTCTGTAAAGCAAGGCTAGATTGCTTTTTTCCTTACAACATGCTTTGAGTTATTGACTCTGCGAGGCAAGACTAGATTGGTTTTTCTTTATAATTTTTCTTGATCCATCGATTCTATATAGCAAGGCGAAATTGCTTTTTCTTTACAAGCATGCTTTAAGCTATTGTCTCTGCAAATGCGTTTTAGATTGCTTTTGTTTATTAGCTACCCCTAAACTATTGGCTCTATAAAGCAAGGCCAAATGTAGCATTGCTGGAATTCTACTATATCCCTTAAAAACTCTAAAATTATGTGAAGTTGAGATTGCATATTGTACGAGTGAAAAAGGCACATAATCTCTTCTTTTTCCATCACCAAGACTCTAGGATCTTATTCAGAATCTACCGTCATGATCTTATTGTGGGAAGTCCCTCATTAGAAATTTTTTATGATTCCCCAACTCCCCTTTCAGCGGTTTTATGGGTTCTTGCTAGCCTACCATGGATTTAGAGCTCCATTAATTATTAGTGACTCCAAGTCATAGACATTTTATCCAAGTTAGCATTACATTACATTTGAGAATCAAGCAAACGCCTTAGAAAAAGCACTCCAAGATAAAGCATCAACATTTAAAAATGTATAATTCACTGTTCCAACTGATGAATTGAAAATATTTGGTAAGTTACACGTTCCCAGAGCACGCCTAGGGTAAGAAATCTCCCATCTCAGCAACCATTATTTAGTTGAACGTGCACCGTCCATGCATTTCTATTCTTGACCATCAAACGGTGGACCACAAACTGCAAGGTCATGATTGTCATACCATGAATATTCTGAGGAACAATACATTCATCTACCGTCCAAACAAGAACGGTCCGGATTACGACATTTGGGCCCCACTTTTCAGACCGCCAAACACATGTAAACTGTTGAAAGATGCATGCACCCGCATGCATACCCACGTCCCAGCGAACAGGATAAGATGATGCATGCTTGCGACTTGGATAGACAGATAGGGGAGAGGAATTGTCCACAAGCCTAAAACAAACGAGCCCTGTGAGGTGCACCATGTTGTATATGTAAATCCACTCCGTCCATTAGGTGAGAATGATAATTTGAACAGTACATAATTTTTTTTATATTTTATTATTATTATTATTATTTATTTTTATTTATTTTTAATCCTGATAACAACCTCCCATGGGCCACACTACAGGGAACAATGTAAAATTGCCCATACAACCTTTTAAGTTCACGCGGTGTAGTACGCCTGAGTTTTTTATGAGGATGATTTGTTTATTTATTTTTATTTTTTTATCTTCACTTATGCTGGTGAATTACAACTGATTAACGACTTTGATGAAAGATACAAGCCATGGTGGCCCACACACAAATCTATGGTTGGAATACCATCTCCCTGTGGTGTACCCTCCTGAGTTGTACATCTAGCTGATTTGTTTTTCTTCGAAGGGCTTAGATTTGAGGATAGAAACTGATTAACCGCGTGGATTTTTACATATAAAACATTGTGGGCTCCATAGTGTTGGGTGCGTTTCCCACAAACCTTAGGATCTCATCCCCCAATGTACTCGAATTATGGACTATGATAATGCAATAGTCAAAAGTAAATCAACAATCTCACGACACAAGAGGTTTTTACTTGGAAAACCCTCAAAGAGGTAAAAACCACGGGACCTAGTCTAGATAAACAATCCACTATCTCGGAGAACTGTTTACAACTGATCAGAAGCACACACCTCTTTGATCAAACCTTCTTCACCCATGTAGGGATTGATAAACAACAAGAGAATTATGAAAATATGAGGATCTTACTGATTATGAGGACGTAGAAGCGCTGAGATGACGGTTGTGCAGAAGAACTCTTCTTCAAGCAACTTCTCCCTTTTACAAGCTTCCCCTCTCTCTCTCTCTATCTCTCTCTCTCTCTCTCTCTCTTCTCTCTTCCTCTTTTTCTCTCTCTCTTACATTGGATGTGAAAATACCTTAATGAGATTCCCTAACCACGATTTGGAACCTCTTAAGTAGAAAAGTGGAGGAAACAGAACCCAAATAGGAAACTGCATATAAGCAGTCCGCGTTGTGTTGGGCGCCCGATCACCAAACCTTTGGGTGCCCGCCCAAGCCAAAAATAGTCCAGCGAGCTTCAGAAGAAAAATCCCGAATATCGGGCGCCCGGTCACCTTGACCCTAGGGCGCCCGATTGATGAAAAAACAGTCCAGTAACAAAAAGCCTCATCCGAGAGAATTTCGGTTACCCGACCACACTTAGGCTGCACCATCTCTCCTCTTGACTAAGAAGGAAAACCCCATCAATTCTCTCCATTTCTGACTCAAGAGAAATTCACCTTTTTTAAGCCAGCGAGGTTTCTACAAACCTCAAACTTGCCTTTAAGCAAAGCCTTGGTCATCATGTTTGACCCATTATCGTCCGTGTGGACATTCTCAAGTTGTAGCACTTTCTGTTCCAAAGTATCCCTGATCTAGTGATACCGAATCTCTATGTGCTTCGACTTGTAGTGCTGACTTAGATTCTTGCTCAAGTGTATAGCACTTTGGCTATTGCAATAGACCACATGCTCCTCCTGCTTCTGGCTGAGTTCCTGTAGGAACCTCTTCATCCAATGCATCTCTTTGCATGCTTCTGTGACCGCGATGTACTTGGCCTTTGTCGTCAACAATGCTACGATCTTCTGTAGCTTGCTCTGCCAAGAGACCGCTCCTCCTGCAAACGTGAACATGAACCCCGATGTAGACTTTCTGGATTCTATGTAACCTGTCATATCTGCATCTGTGTAGCCTTCTAACACAGGTTTTCTATCACCATAGCATAGGCTTAACCTGAATGAGCCTCTCAGATACCGTAGTATCCACTTCACCGTTGCCCAATATTCTTTGCCAGGATTGGCAAGATAGCGGCTGACAACACCAACCGCATATGTTATATCTGGGTGCGTACACACCATAACATACATCAAACTTCCTACCGCTGAAGCGTAGGGTATCTTCCGCATCTCTTCCACTTCTGCCTTCGCCTTGGGACACTGCTTGTCACTCAATTTGAAGTGACTATCCAGTGGAGTACTGACCGGCTTCACTGCATTCATGTTGAACCGCTCTAGGACTTTCTTAATATATCACTCTTGTGACAGCCAAAGCTTCCTGCTGCTTCTGTCACGAGTTATCTCCATTCCTAGGATTTGTTTTGCCGGGCCCAAGTCATTCATCGCAAACGACTTGCCCAACTCCTGTTTCAGCCTGTCAATCTTCTTGATTTCTTTTCTCACGATGAGCATGCCATCAACGTACAATAACAGAATTAAGAAATCACCATCTGAGAACTTGCGTGTGAACACACAGTGGTCCGATTCCGTTCTATCATATCCATGCTTTATCATGAACGAGTCGAACTTCTTGTACCATTGCCTAGGAGCTTGTTTCAGCCCATACAAGCTCTTCCTAAGCCTATACATCATATGCTCTTTGCTCTTGACTTCGAACCCCTCTGGTTGGTGCATATAGATCTCTTCTTCCAGGTCACCATGGAGAAAGGCAGTTTTAACATCTAACTGCTCTATCTCTGGATCTATGCTAGCCGCCAACCCAAGCAACACTCGTATGGATGTCATCTTTACCACTGGTGAGAATATCTCCTCAAAGTCTATTCCTTTCCTCTGATCAAACCCTTTCACCACAAGTTTGACCTTGCACCTCGTTTGTGAATTCTTCTGCTCATTTTTCTTCCTAAACACCCACTTGTTGCTTAGAGCTTTCTTGCCCTTAGAAAATTTCATCATGTCATAGGTGTGGTTCTTATGTAAGGATTCCAGCTCCTCTTGCATAGCTTTCAACCACTCCCCCTTATGCTCGTCGGCTAGGGCATCAGAATAGTCTTCTGGCTCTCCCCCATCAGTGAGCATAATGTACTCATGCAGCGAGTACTTCTTGGATGGATGTCTGTCCCTTGATGTCCTCCACACCTGTGGCTCAACAGGTGGATCAAGTGGGCGCTGCTCCCCCGGTCCATCTTCTGTAAGGACTCCCTCATCCTCTGCACATTGCTGTACTCTCCCGTCATTAGGCATCACGGAAGGAGTAACCGGATCCATGTCTTTCAGTTCACCTGAACTGGATTGGGTCTTCTTTGGCTTTTCAATATCTTCTATACATTGATTTTCAATGAAAACCACATCTCTGCTCCTGACGAGCTTTTTCTCGGTCAGATCCCACAACCTGTAACCGAACTTTTCATCACCGTACCCTAAGAATACACACTACCTGATCTTCATAACGAGCTTGGACTTCTCGTTCTTTGGTACGTGAACGGATGCCTTGCATTCAAACACCTTGAGATGACTGTACGATGGATCACGTCTAGTCCAAACTTTCTCATGTACTTCTCCATTCAACGGGGTTGATGGAGACCTGTTTATCAAATATACCGCTGTGTGCATTGCTTCTCCCCAGAATTTCTTGGGCAACTTTACATGGGATAACATGCATCTGATTCTCTCTACAATGGTACGATTCATACTTATAGCCACACCATTATACTGGGGGGCCTTGGGAACCATCTGTTCATGTCGTATACTTAGTGACTTACAAGACTCATGGAAGTCACCAATGTATTCACCACCATTGTCAGTGCGGATACACTTCAATGATCTGCCTGCTTTTCTCTTGACCATAACATGAAATAATTTAAACACACCAAAGACTTCGTCCTTGGATTTCAAAGCATACACCCAAACCCTCCTAGATGCATCGTCTATAAAAGTGACAAAATACAATGCCCCACCTAAGGTTTTTGTCCTCATAGGACCACAAACATCAGAATAAACTAAATCTAATGCATGTACTTTATTAATATGATAAGCAGTTTTAACAAAAGAAACTCTATGTTGTTTTCCAGATAAACAGTCAATATAGGTTTTAAGAGGTATACCTGTCACGTCTAGAAGGAGCCGCTTCTTTGCTAGTAGCTGAAGTCATTTTTCACTCATGTGGCCTAGACGCCTATGCCACATGTCAGTAGCTGAATCTTCCACTCAACCCACCATTGCACACACTGACACTTGCCTTGTAAAGGGTACAACACTTCTTTCCTCTGGCAGCTATCAACGAACCCTTGATAAGCTTCCAGTGCCCACTAACAAACCGGCTTACATAGCCATCATCATCCAACCTTTTCGTCAACATCAAGTTGAGGCGAAGGTCTGGAATGTGTCTCATATCCCTGAGAACCAATGTGTAACCCACATCTCTCTTCACACAAATATCACCGACTCCTACGATCTTCGAAACACCAGAATTTTCCATCTTTATTGTTCCATAGTCACCTGACTTGTAGCTTGTGAAGAAATCCCTACGTGGAGTCACATGAAATGAGGCTCCCAAGTCTATCACCCAGTCGGTGTCCTGACTCGGAGCCGTGAGACAAACATCGTGATCTACTGAAAGAATAACAACAACATCACCATCTTAGGTGACCACAGTAGAATCTGATTCATCTTCCTTCTCCTTTCCTCTACCCTTCTTGTCACATTTCTTCTTGTGACATTCATGCTTATGGTGGCCCTTCTTACCATAATTTCAGCATTCAATATCTTTCCTAGCAACCGACTTGCCTCTTGATTTATCTCGGGCCTTTCCGCCCTTTCTGTTCTTTCCTCTCCCTCTATCTTGTGTCACAAGGGCCTCTTATTGAGCAGGCCCCAAAGACTTCCTTCGTGTCTCCTCATTGAAGAGACAGCTTGTTACTTGTTCCATGGATATCTTTCCGTCTGGCGCGGAGTTACTCAGAGACACCACCAATGTCTCCCAACTGTCAAGCAATGAGCTAAGCAGTAGCAAAGCCTAAAGTTCATCATCCAGGATCATCTTCGTGGCGGAGAGCTGGTTCACTATGTTGTTAACCTCATTCATGTGTTCAGCCACAAAACCACCATCTTTGAACTTGAGATTCACAAGTCGTCTTATCAGGAATATCTTATTGCCGGCTGTCTTTTTCTCATATAGCCTTTGCAATTTCTGCCATAGGTTAGTGGCTGAGGTTTTCGTAGACACATGGCGGAATACGGAATCATCCAACCATTGTCTAATAAACCCCATCGCCTTCCGGTCCAACTTCTTCCAATCATCATCAGGCATATCCTTGATCTTCGCTGATATGCCTAAGATCGGAGCATATAGGTCCTTGCAATAGACTAAGTCCTCCATCTTAGCCTTCCATATGGTCCAGTTAGAACCATTGATGCTGATCATCCTTGATGAGCCACCTTCCATAATTCAGAACCGATCCCACTCCGTTCAATCAACCTGAACTCTCTGATACCACTTTGTTGGGTGAGTTTCACACAAACCTTAGGCTCTCGCCCCCCAATGCACTAGAATTATGGACTATGATAATACAATAGTCAAAAGCAAATCAACAATCTCACGACACAAGAGGTTTTTACGTGGAAAACCCTCCAAGAGGTAAAAACCACGGGACCTAGTCCAGATAAACAATCCACTATCTCAGAGAACTGTTTACAATTAATCACAAGCACACATCGCTTTGATCAAACCTTCTTCACCCACACAGGGATGGATAAACAACAAGAGAACTATGAAAATAGGAGGATCTTACCGATCACGAGGACGTAGAAGCGCTGAGATGACGGTTGCGCAAAAGAATTCATCTTCAAGCAACTTCTTCCTTATACAAGCTTCCTCTCTCTCTCTTTTCTCTTTCTCTCTTCCACTTTTTCTCTCTCTCTCTCTCTCTCTCACATTGGACGTGAAAACACCTTAATGGGATTCCCTAACCACGATTTGAAACCTCTTAAGTAGGAAACCGGAGGAAATAGAACCCAAATAGGAAACTATGTATAAGCAGTCCGCGTCGGGTCGGGCGCCCGCCCAAGCCAAAAATAGTCCAGTGAGCTTCAGAAGAAAAATCCCGAATATCGGGCGCTCAGTCACCTTGACCGTCGGGCGCCCGACTGTTGAAAAAATAGTCCAGCAACAAAAAGCCTCATCTGAGAGAATTTCGGTCGCCTGACCAGAATTTGATCCGGGCACCCGACCACACTCAGGCTGCACCATCTCTCCTCTTGACTGAAGAGGAAAACCCCAGCACATAGAACTCATGTGTTTTACCCTAAGAGGTTCCGGTCTGTAGGTAGGTGCCGCTGGCCACATGCGGTTGTTAGTGGTGCCTTTGTCTGAGAAGTAGGTAGCTTTCTTTTTTCCTTCTGTATTTTCTAGTAGGCAGGGCAAGTCAGACAAATGGCACGTGCCATAACAACTTTCCACGTGCCTTGGCCCACTTGTTTTTCATTTTTCTGATGGGAGACTTTGAGCAGCACACGTGTGGAGGATCCAGGCCACTAATCGAGTAGGTCGGAGAGGAGCTAGCCCACGTGAACATGGCTTCTATTAAAATGTAGAAATTTCACTCGTCGGGGTCGGCCACAAGCAGTCATTGAGTAGCCGTTAGTCATCCTTTTCCTTTTAAACCTATCCATTTTCATCATTCACGTCCAGCCGCCTGACCATGGAAACATGGTTGATTTTCGGGCCATAAGCATTTTCAAGGTGGGCCACACAGGGTGAGTGTCTCGATCCCCCACGAGCGCGACTTAGGTGAGACCCCGGAACCAGCGATGTGGGTGGGACCCTGAACCTAGGGCCCACCTATATGTATTTGATGTATATCCATGCTGTTCATCTATTTCTTTAGATTATTTTAGGATTCAGTACAAAGAATGAAGCACATGCAAATGTTAAATGGACCACACCACAGGAAGCAGTGCTCATTGAACGCCTACCATTAAAAACTCACTGGAGTCCACCATAACGTTTATTTACCATCCAATCTGTTGATAAGGTCACGTAGACAGGGATGAAAGGAAAAAAACAAATATCAGGTCGGAGAGAAAACTTTTGTGGCCCACAAAAAGTTTTTCATGGTCATTAACTAGTGTTTCTTATGGTGTGGTCTACCTGAAATTTGTATCTACTTTATTTTTTGTACCATGGCATAAAATAAGCCTCAAAAGAAGATGGACAGCATGAATATGCATCAAATACATCTAGGGGCCCTAAGTTCAGGGTCCCACCTACATCGCTGATTCCGGGTCTCACCCAAGTTGCGCCCAACTCCCACGGCTACGGAAACCGGCACGTGATCTCTTGGATATTACCTCATAAGATCCTCGCGAGAGCCACCGTAGCAGTTGTCATCCTGCATGTTACTGGAAGGAAACGCCGCGCGGGTCCACGCAAACAAACCACGTGTCAATTCAGAGAGTCGATGCAAGATCCAAGTCGTTCAGCAACTAACCCCTTTTAGTGGGCCCCACCGTGAAGATCAGAAGTTAGCCATCGTATCATACTGGTCTGGATAAAGATTCATGAACACTGACCACTTAAACGTTAGCCTTCGTGCGGGGATCACACTGTTATGAACACGTGTCTACACACACACCAATGCTTGTCCAGAGCCAATTAATGCATGTGTGTTGTTGTACCCTATTTCTACCAAGCTTGGCAGAGCTAATTAGGAGAGGACATGTGTGACTATGATTACATGAAATAGATGTAAGAATCTATATATTGCAGAATTTATACGACCTAGTAGTGCATCAAATATATAGATCAGATAATCTGAAACGAAGACATACTTGATTGGTGGGCCATCTTGAATTTCTAGTTTGGATCTTCCTCTCCTGAAATAGCTGTAGAGAAAACCTTAGATGGGGCTTGTTTTCAATGTAATCCCGAATTGGGGATCCAACACCTTTTAAATAAGGATTGTAGTGGGTGTGACAGTATTTAAAACCCATCAAAACACTGTCACCCTTACTCCACACGAATTTCATATTTTAAGAGTCCATATTCTGATGTAATACTGCTTCCAGGCAGTTAAGACGTACACCTCGTTATCTTTATAAGATCACACTGTAGTGGGGTCCACTGATTAGTCCTTTTATAGATCTGGCACTTATATCAGATCTGGGCCATTGATCAGTTGAGCCCACCATGTAGAAAAACTTACATTCTCCCACTGGGTTATACTGTTCAATGTCATAGATCTTATCTTTACTTTAGTGGTCAACCAATTTGTTAAATTCTATGGACAACGTCTTTTCCAATCTAGTCCATCAAGACTACTAATACTGGATCATGGTAGTTTGCATAATATTAATTGAAGCAAAGTGAGATGAATCATGGTCATTAGTATCATTAATCTTAATGACGTAGATTATGAACATAGTCGTGTGGTATGAAGGTTACACTCAAGTGTGATTGAAAGTGCCTACCTTCAAGAAGTCGTAGGAGCTTTCTTAAGATGTTTCTAATAAGACAATACTGAAATTATACTATTCTCAAAGCACATTGTGTACACTAAATGAGAGAAATAGTATAAACCAAAAGATGAAATTATCAAACTAAATGAGATCTCTACGAGTGTCTGAATAAAATATATCTAAATTGAATCTAAAAACTCCCACTAACTGAATGTATCAGCGAGGCCAATGACTCTCATAGTCACTACATGCTCCTGAAATGGTACCACAGGAAGCCCTTTAGTAAGAGGATCGATTATCATCTCTTTAGTACCGACAAGCTGAACAGACACTTGATGTCCCGCACTCTATACTTTACGTCGATATGCCTCGACCTTGATGAGTGCTTGTTGTTTGTACGAGAAACTCATCACAGCTGAACTGTCACAAAATATTCTCGTAGGTTTTGGGATATGCTCCAAGACCCGTAAACTAGTGAGAAAGCTGTGTAGCTACACTGCCTGATTTGCGGCTTCGTGACGTGCGATGAATTCTACTTCCATAGTGGATGAAGCTGTGGTAGATTGTTTTACACTTTTTGAGGACACAACTCCTCCACTCATGAGGAAAATATAACTGGACGTGGATTTTCTTGTGTCGACGCAGCCAACTTAATCTGCGTTTGAATATCCGACCAAATTCAGATGGTCGGTTCTTCTATAGGTGAGTGTAAAGTCTTTCGTTCATTGCAGGTAGCGCAACACTTTCTGCAGTTACCTGCTCAATATTCCAACCATAAAGGTAATGTATAGACTTGAGCATACATTATACTCCCCACTACTGACGCATACAGAATTTCCTTCATGCAATCCTTCTCCAAATCATTCTTAGGGCACTAAAAAAAAAGAAACTTTTGAATTCGTTACCTTTAACTATAGGTGATTGAGCAGGAGAGCGATTCTATATGCCAAACCACTCGAGTATCCTACCAATGTAGGCTCTCTGTGACAAACCAAGCAGTCCTTGAGATCTATCCCTATGAATCTCGATGCCCATGACAAATGAAGTATCACTAAGATCTTTCATCTCAAACTTTTGAGATAAAAACTTCTTGATATCACGACGCATCCCAATATCACTGCTGGCCAACAATATGTCATCGATGTACAGAATCAAAATGATGAATTTGCTCTCACTGATTTTAGTGTCCTCAAGAAATCTGGCATTCCCAGTCTTACTGATCTTCATAGAATGGAAAAGACAATAGAATCTGTAACCTTTTGACCTTTCAGGATAGCTTATAAAGAAACAACTCATTGTTCTTAGATCAAGTTAATTTTAATGCGCGTTGTAGGGTCTAGCTTCTGTACGACAACCCCAAACATGATAATAAGTAAGATAGGGCTTTCTCCTATTTCATAACTCAAAAGAGATTTTCGGGACAGATTTGCTAGGAACTCTATTAAGGATGTGGACTGCGGTCTTAATGGTATTACCCCACAGGGATAGTGGTAATGTCGAATTACTTATCATGCTTAGCACCATGTCTATAAGGGTTCAGTTGCACCTTTCGGCCACATTGTTTTTGCTCTGGAGTCCCACACATGGTGTATTAAGTGACAATGCCACATTCCTGCAAGTGACTGCAAGAAGGTCCTGGATTCCTGCCTGATTTGTCATATCTTCCGTAGTACTCACCACCACGGTCAGATCTGACGACCTTAATCTTTCTGTCGAGTTGGTTCTCGACTTCAGCTTTATAGATTTTGAAGACATTTAGGGCATCTGATTTCTCAAGTATCAGATACAGTTATCCGTAGCGAGAGTAGTCGTCCATAAGAGTGATAAATTATTTATGTCCATTCCATGAGACTATAGGGGATGGCCACAAATATCTGTATATATCACTTTTAGTAGACCTATGCTCCTGGTTGCATCATTTTTCCTGATTCTAGTCTGTTTTCCCTCAATGCAATCTGTACAATCTTTAAAATCGCAAAAGTCTAAGGATTGAAGTATTCCATCCCGCATAAGCCTCTCCATTCTCTCACGAGAGATATGGCCTAATCGTCTCTACCATAGTATGGAGGAAACTTTATTTCTCTTGCTTTTCTTGATTCCTGATCCATTATTATGTTGTAGGTTTATGTTCAGGACGTTTGCGGCATATAACTTTAACTGATCTAGATCATTCACTAAAGTACCATGTCTAATTTCATTTAAACCAAAGTAAATATTAAAACCTTGATTATCAAATTTAAAAGTGCATCCATATTTAACTAAACAAGAATCAAAATCAAATTTCGACTTATAAAAGGCACATAAAAATATCTACTAGATCTAAATAATGGTCATATGCTAATTTAAGTCTATAAACTCCTACTGAGCAACGTTCACTTTTATGCCTATTACCAACGTACACCGATTGCTCCGTGTCAATTGGCGATTGGCTCTGTAGCATATCCTGCATGGAAGTGCATATGTGAATAGAATTACCAGAGTCTATCCACCAGGAGTCTACCGATACATTAGTCAGATTGCTTTCAAAACAGACAAGAATAGAATGATTACCTTTCTTTATCGTCCACCTTTTAAAGCCTTCGCAATCCTTCCTTTGGTGTCCTAGCTTCTTGTAGAAGAAGCATCCATCATCAGGACCCCGCTTCCTTTTCTTAATTTTGACATCAGATTGTGGTTTCATGCTACCTATAATACCCAAAGAATCATTTTCTATAGTCTGTCTTCTTTTTCTGTATTTTTCTTTTCTTCCTTGTCCTAGGGTAGCCAATTTTTCCTCCTCATTGCTAACATCTAGAAGATTAGGAGAGGTAATGTTTAACTTCATGCACCCCAGGACAATCTCAATGGACTTCTTCCATTAGATATAATCGGAGTTGGTTAAAAGGGTTACCGTATTAAAATCATTTGGAATGTTAATTGTAAGATAAACTCACATTAGACTATATATTATAAAGTTTCAGGCGATTAAACATTCAATTGATTGAGGGCCTTTAATTAAATTATCCAGGATAAAGATGTGCCTAAATAATCAAACTTGGCGAGAATCGGCCACATCATCATGACTCCACCTATGGGTGGTAGTCATAACATGCAGATGTTTCTCTTGAACTTGAATCTAAACGGTGATCGTTTGTGTTTTTGTCACTGTTTGCATGTGTTCATGTCCTTGCTAAAATGGTGATCGTTTGTGTTTTCGTCACCGTCTATATTAGACGTGAACGCAAACTGTTTGTAATCCTTTAACTTAATCCCAACATTACATGTCTGAATTCGTGCAAATCTTCACTGATAGTGGTCATAGTGGTGGCTAACTCTACCAGATCCAACTCCATGATTTTTGACTCAGGACTGCAATCATGTGTTCATATCCCTACTAAAATGGTGAACGTCTATGTTTTCGTCACCATCTGCATGGGAAACAAACCCAACTGTATGCAATCATTTACTTAAACTCAATATTACAAGTCTAAAATTATGAAAATCTTCACTAATTGAGGTCACTGTGATGGCTAACAAAATCAGATCCAATGCCACAAAATTTAGACTTAGGATTGCAATTTAATCATGCCCTCAACGGATTAACTGTAATATAGTTCAATTCGGCCCAATAAGCAGCTGGCATTAACTATTGAGAGACAAGAAATCCATAAGGTGAAACATATAGCTAGGTTTCATTTCCCACTCAAACTGTCCATGTCAGCTCTTAAATGTGGATAATGGTCCCAAAGCCAAGCCGAATCAACACTATAACCATATGATTTGTACACTATCCAAGAGCATACCAAATTTGGACAAAATACCCATATGATGAGGGGTCTAGATTCAACGTTTTGGTTTGATTGATAATGAACCGTCAAATCTTAAATATGTGAGGTCTATTATATGGTGTATATACACCCTTAATTGTCCATCTGGTGGGTAATCCAGATGATATGTCCACAACATACTTAATAGATGGCTCATATCACAAGTTAAAGCCTATGAAAACCTGCTTGGAACAGAGGCTCAAATTATAACTTTAAATGGGCATAAGCCCTTTAATTAGGCCCATTGACCAAAAAATGTGTGAGCCTAACCCGATGGCCCACAACAAGGCCTATATAACAAATATGGAGTGGGCGCTGGCTGAATCGATAGTACGCACTAGCCCACTTTGGTGATAAAAAGGCAGGGCTATGAGCAGTAGAGACCATGCAGGTCCCATTATCTACTAGAGTACCAAAAGAAAAAAAAAAAAAAAGAAGAAAGAACAGGCCCTATCAATGTCTCTAACAGAGACCTAGCTAATAGCCAAGGGGAATAGAAAACCAAAAGTTTTCTTTTTCAAACCCTAGCCTCGCAGGCATAACACAACTGTCACCATAGCAATTGCACCACTTACTACGGCTGCAATGGCTGACCACCAATCCTTGCCAGTTGAAGACCCATGACTGCAGTGGTCATCTTCCTCAAATCCAATCGATGATAACGGACATGATACTAAAAGCAAGGGGTGAAAAAACTGCCGCTGCCCCGAGACATGGAACGAAGAGGTGATCTCCACACAGGTGATAATGGCAACCCAAATCGCTACCATCTCTGGATGCCAGTGGTGCATCTTCCTCAAATCCCCAAATCTCTGTGGTATGTTGCAGAATTAGCGGCTACTCAAGGTGCTTGAAGGAATCAAGGTTTGCATTCAGGAATTAGGAGTGGTGGGAAAGAATCAGTTGGATTCTTCACTAGTTCCATGACTAACGACAGAGGTTTGTGGATGAATTTAACATATTGCATGGATCTAAATGGGTCTCCTTTGCTGCCTAGGGCTAGGAAGACTCATGGCTCAAATCCGAAATTAGATGTCCGTGAATGGACGGTTCAAATCTGGCCCATAGATTTTTTTTTTTTTAATTTGTTGCTGTAAATTTCGGATATGTGAGACAACAACAATGCCGAATTCCAGTGATGCCTTAATATGGGAATCAGGCCATTGTTATCACTGGATGCCGATTAATGCATAATCACACCCTAACTCCCAAATCTGAGTATGATAGACTGTGATTAGAATACATAGATCCGACCCTAATAGTTCTAGTATAGATTCAACAATCTGACTTGATTTGCCATACCAATGCACCGTTGGCTCTGATACCAACTATAAGAATCTATATATCGCGGAATTCATAGGACCGTGCAGTGCATCGAATATGTAGATCAAATAATCTGAAACAAAGACATACCTGATTGGTGGGCCATCTCGAATCTCTACTCTGGATCTTCCTTTCCTGGAATAGCTGTAGAGAAAACCTTAGATGGAGCTTGTTTTCAGTATAATCCCGGATTGGGGACCCATCATCCTTTAAATAGGGATTGTAGTGGGTATGGCAATGTTTGAAACCCATCAAAACACTGCCACCCTTGCTCCACACGAATTTCATATCTTAAGAGTCGATGTTCTGCTATAATACTGCTTCTAAGCAATTAAGACGTACACCTCGTTATCTCTACGAGATCACACTATAGTGGGGTCCACTGATTAGTCCTCTTATAGATCTGGCACCTATATCGGATATGGGCCATTGATCAGTTGAGCCCACCATATAGAAAAACTCACAATGGATGCTTGCGAAAGTGTAGCAATATTCACGGTGACATAGTTGGTGTTAATTAAACAATGCCACGACACTAGTGAGGTTAAAGAAAGCGAATGTGAACAAGTCAGCAAGAGGGTTACAAGGACAACTGTTAGATGAAGAAGGATTTGGAAGAGCGATCGTGCCGAATATAGCATCAAAAGCTCTAGGACATGCGGTCAACAAAAACTATAATAATAGAGGACCTCAACAGAGCAAAGGGTCCAACACCAACTAAATCAAATCAAATCTCAAATTATCTTTCAATTGCTATGCTCCTCAGTATTTTTCTATTTACATTCCTTAGTGTAATCAACATCCTTAGTTTTATTTTCATTAGCATAATTCTGCTCTTTGCATTCCTTAGCATAAGTTGTGAATTTCTTATTCGTAGCAGTAGATCAGTAACAATAATCCAGTAGTTGGTAGCTTTAGTTATACTCGAAGTCTATGCTTATGTTGGAAGATCCTTCAAACTATGCATGTGCAGGATCCCCTGACCGGTTGAATTTCAGACTGGGTGTGCAGAGTTGGTTCTGGACAGTCTTCATAGGTCATGACCAGTCAGATAGGAGGGTC
The DNA here is from genome assembly GCA_003013855.2 of Liriodendron chinense. Classification (NCBI taxonomy): domain Eukaryota; kingdom Viridiplantae; phylum Streptophyta; class Magnoliopsida; order Magnoliales; family Magnoliaceae; genus Liriodendron; species Liriodendron chinense. Next base: position 2,641,324 of record ML058459.1, read on the forward strand.
TGACCGGTCATCCAACCGGTCGGGTGTGGAGGTGGACAAGTCAAATTTTGGTATTTTCTTCTCTAGACTGTTTTTGCCATGTCCAACCGGTTGGCTGTATTGGCGGTGATTTACATAGATATGCGGTTATACGTAAGTTGTTTCTAATTTTGGTTTGTTGCCTATATAAACGGGTTATAACCGAGATTAGGAGGTATCCTAAGGTGTCCAAGATTTTTTAAGTGTATTAGGGAGATGGGAGAGTGTTTGAGAGAGAGAGAGAGAGAGAGAGAGAGAGCTTGGGTTTTCTCTTGGGTTTCCTTGCTTGTGGGCTGTTCATCTCTGTAATCTTCTGATTCATAGTAGATCACTTTGTGCCATGGATTTTTACCCGTTGAGGGGTTTTTCCACGTAAAATCAGATTGTCTCTGTGTGGTTGAATGCTTGTGTGATTGGTTAAATTGTTTTGCTCGTTTGATCCTATATTTTGCTGTGGTGTTCGGCCTTGCTTCTGCTACTAGTTTTCCTAACAAGTGGTACCTGAGATATCGTTGGGGTGGAGCAGAATTCGTATCTGAGATATCCTTGATATAGAGAAGTTCTCCGGCAAAAATGACTATGAACTATGAAAGGTGAAGATCGAAGCCCTCCTAGTTCAGCAAGGGTTTGAAGAAGCTCTTGGGAAGCGACTTGAGGCAATGAAAGATGATCAGTGGACGAAGCTTGACAAGAAGGCCAAAACCTCAATCCAGTTGTGCTTAACGGATGATGTCCTCTATCACGTCATGAAGGAGAAGACAATGGCTAATACAATGGTTAAGCTAGAGAAAGTGTACGCTAGGAAATCTTTAGAGAACCGGATGTATCTATTGATGCAGTTGTTCACTTTGAGGATGACGGAGGGGACGGATGTGGAGGACCACATTAGCACGTTCAATCGACTGTTTGCAAGTTGGTGGAGATAGATGAGCTGATGAAGGATGAATATCAAGCATGCATCCTACTGAATTCTGTAACACCCGTACCTTAATTAGCCCTCCGTACACCTCTTTTCCGAACTCGGCATACCTGGAATAGTCCAAACCGGCGAGTTCCAATCAGACACCCTATTTTGGTAGCGCAACGACCCGAGACTTGTACCCCGGTGACCGCGTAGGCGCTGCGATTCCAACGCCGCGCGGCACGCCCCATTGCGATACCCAGTGTGAAAGTTATGATCTATCGCGTAATCTGAGGTGGGCCGCGCAACATGCATGGTGTGGGCCCCACTTGCACAAATCCCTAGGTTGTCCCATCAATCAATCGATATCCCATCAATCAATCAACATCCCATCAATCCATCAAGCATCAATCAATCAAGTACATCTCTCTCTCCTCACAAGTCAACTTAAGCCATACCCAAGCAATCCAATCTCATAATTACCCCATCCATCATCATTCCCATTTTCTAATACCACTTATATCCCAAGCTCCCTACAAACAAATGCCATACGTAGCCATTTTTGGAGAGAGAAAGAGAAAGAGAAAGAGAGAGAAAGAGAAAGAGAGAGAAAGAGAAAGAGAGAGAAAGAGAAAGAGAGAGAGAAGAGAGGAAGAATTGAGAGAAGAGAGAGATTTTGAGGGAGATCTAGGATTTGAGGGTGGAGATCCTTGCTTGGAGGGCCCCAACCATCATCCGGACCGTCCGGATCGTCCGATCATCAACTCGATTCAATCCAACCGTCCATTATTTGAGGTGAGTGCAAGGGGTACATAAATCCCCCATTTTCTTCTTTCCCTTCATTTCTTTTCCTTTTCTTTTGGGCCCACCTGATGGTGGACAACCTGATGGATGGATTGGATCATCCATGAACGGGCCCCACTTTGTAAAAATAATTATAATAATAATAATAATAATAATAATAATAATAATAATAAAAAAAAAAAAAGAAAGAGAGAGAGGGCTGCCGCTGGACAGCCAGCGTCCAGGGCACGCTGCTGCCCAGCAAGGCAGCCGGTCGGCCAGGAATAGGGCCCCCACACGTGGGACCCACCCTGATGAATGTATTAGATCCATGCCGTCCGTCTGTTTCTCCAGCCCATTTTAGGGCTGGGCGCCAGAAATGAAGAAGATCCAGATCTCAGGTGGACCACACCATTGAAAACAGTGGGGCTGATGAAGCCTACTGTCGGAGTTTCTTGGGCCCACCGTGATGTTTGTGGACCATATTACCTGCCCAATATTGGGCTCGTTGGGACCCCAATGAGCTGGGGGACATGATGAACGGGGTGGATCGCCCCTAAGTGGGCCCCACTCGATATAAACACAAAAAAAAAAAAGAAAAAAAAAAATATAAAGGACACTGGACGTCCAGCGTCTGGACGTTCTGACGCTGGAACGTCCAGCGTCCAAGGGGACGTTGCAAGGGGTCCCGCTCGTGGGACCCACCTTGATGTTTTTTTGTTCCATCCACGCCGTCCATCGGCTTTCCCAGATCATTTTAGGGCCAGGGCCCAAAGATGAGCCAGATCCAAATCTTCAGTGGACCGCACCGCTTGAAACAGTGGGAATGATGATTCCTACTGTCAGAATCTTTTGGCCCACCTTTACGTTTCTAGATGGATTTGTATATCCAATATGGGGCTTGTTGGGTCCCCCATGAGATGGGGAACCTGATGAACGGAGTGGATCAGACCCATGTGGGCCCCACTTGATATGAATAGAAAAGAAAAAAAAAAAAAAAGAAAAGAAAAAGAAAGAACAAACAAGGAGTCAGCGTCGCTGACGCTGACGCTGGGCGTACCAGCGTCCTGGCACGCTGGCTCGGCCAGCAGTGGCCCACTTGTGGGTCCCACCATGATGTATGTGTTGTATCCACACCGTCCATCCAGTTGGGGAGATCATTTTAGGGCACGACCCCAAGAATGAGCCAGATCCAAGTCTCGAGGGGGGCCCACCACAGAAAACAGTAGGGACAGTGCCCCACCGTTGAAACCTTCTTATGGGCCACCGTGATGTTTATTTGAGATCCAACCTGTTCATAAGTTCACACAGACATGGAGGGAGGAAAAACAAAAAAGATCAGCTTGACCGAGAACTCCTGTGGGCCCCACTTATTAAATAAATAAATATATATATATATATAAAAAAAAATAATAATAATAAAAATATATATATATGCTGCTGCTGGACAGACAGCGTCCAGGGGACGCTGCTGCCCAGCAGCCTGTCTGTATGGGCTTTGGCAATGGGCCCCACTCGTTGGGCCCACCTAGAATGTATGTGCTGTACCTATCCCTGTCCATATGTTTTTCCAGCTCATTTTAGTGGGCTATGCACGGGGTCAACTGGTGGGAATAATGATCTCTACCGTTGAAACCTTCCCAGCCCTACAGTGATGTTTAATTGTCATCCAACCTATTTTATAAGTGGACCGAGCCCAAAAATCTTAGCATATCCAAATGACAAGTGGGCCATGCCATGGGACAACAGTGGGAATAATAATCTCCACCATTGAAACCTTCCTAGACCCAAAATGATGTTTATTTGTCACCCAACCTATCCATAAGTGACTGGGCCCAAAATTTAAGCATATCTTAATGTCAAGTGGACCATGCTTCAGTGGAAATAATGATTCCAACATTGAAACCCTTCTAGGTTCTACAGTGATGTTTATTTGCCATCCAATCGGTTCATAAGATCACATGGATATGTATGAAGGAGAAAACACAAATATCTGCTTGATTCAAACTTATTGGGATCAGTTGGGTACCACGCTGCCCAGCAGGTGGCCCACCCTATGGGTCCCAACGTGATGTATCTATTAGCTCCACCATGATGTATCTGTTTTATTCATGTTGCCTATCTTGTATGTGCAGGCCCAAGTATGGGGCCGATGTAGTCTTAAGTGGGCCATACCACGAAGACCTTTACATTCCAATGGGATCCACAGTTCGGGTCCCACTCTCTGTAAAATATATATTGGGTCATTCAAGGCCAACAGTACATGATATGTCTGGTAATATGCTAGTATACTTAGCTGGATAGGTCACACTGATAATATGCTTAGTGTAATGAATATCATACCCATTCATTTGTACATACGCATCATATGTATGCCTGACTGTGGACGATGTCGATCATAGCATATGCCTTACAGCTTGAGATACTTAGGGGACCCGTATGAGATAGGGTCACCCTACATGATCGCGCGGTATGCGCAGGTTTGGTGCATGGCTTTAATAGTGTGACTCATGCATCTCGCATTATACATGTCATGATCAGATTCTCACCCCAGCGGCATCGGGGTTTTGGACCACCACAGTCACATCGTGGATGGTAGGAATGGACACCGGAAATATGTTCTAGCACTTGGGCGCCAAAGATGTCCTTGGGTGAAAGTCCCTAAACCCTGTGGTACCAGTAGGATGCTCCAATGTCTAGACCGAGTGGATTTATGAGCGCATGAGGGCCAAATACCAGTAGGCCGCGTCTCCCACTGTGTCGGGGTCGGTTGGAAGGGGGTGTGACCTTACCCGCCCGGGTGCAGAGGGCTATATACTAGGTTGAGTTTGACCAGCTCGTGAATGGGTTCGCTATCGACGAGCCGGGTGAATTATCTTATATGTCATTGATGAGGCGGATAGTGAGGTCTCTTCCACTCGCTTGGTTATGCGCGCGATGGGCGGCAACCAATGTCTGGAGTGTACTAGACCCCGGTGATGTCCCAGTTGTAAACCGTATGATATATGACAGTTGAGGGTTGACATGCGCACATGGCATCATTAGCATATGACACTCGGCCATATAGGCCCATTGCATTGCATAGCCTCGAGATGGCTAATGACATTCATAGACTTGGTAGTGTAGCCTGCCATCATTTCCGCTTACTCTGATATCTGTATACCTGTCATATGCATTGCGCACACACCACGCACTCTCTAAGCTTCATAGTAAGCTTATGCACGTTGTTTACGTGCAGGTCATACTATAGCACGACAGCAGTGAGACAGGGGCGCGCATTTGATTTTCAGCTTTCAGTTATACCTTGTATTTCCTTTTCTACAGCATTGTACTCAAAAGACTATCTTAGTGGATATGTGATGTGATGCTTTTTTTTGGTTTGGTATACTTATGTTTATGCTCATCTATAAAAAAAAAATTTACCTTGAAAATCCTCCTTGTGGGATCCCAGGATCGGAACCTGGCGTATGGGAGCTAGGGGCCGAGAATGGGGTACTACGGAGGCTGTTGGCACCGGATTCGGCGGCCGGGAATTTAGTAAGCCCGGTCCCCGAGTTTGGGGCGTGACAGAAGTTGGTATCAGAGCATAACTTGGGAATACCTGTCCATAACATTACATATCTACTAATAACCTTTAATTACCTGCCTTGTACTATATGATTGCTAGGACCCCAATCTTACTCACCTGCTTTGAACTTAGTTTAAACTAGGACTCCCCTATTGTATGCCTAGAAAATTTTGATTGACGTGTGGGCACTCATGAGTAACCCGATGCTAAGAGGATCCTGCCTTTTTGTAGGACATGGCACCCAAGAGAGCCGTTGGTAGGCAATCGTCTAGTGCGGGTACGTCCCAGACTGCCCCAGCTCCAGGCATGACTGCTGGTCAGTTCCAGCAGATGTTGCGTGCCATGACCTCCTTGGTAGAGCGCCAAGAGAGGAGGTCAGCCGATTCACCTGCCACATCCGAGCAGGATCGCGCCCGTTCCTTACTTAGGGATTTCCGGCAGATGGATCCCCCACGTTTCTCGGGCGAGCCGAACCCGGAGGCGGCAGAGAGATGGAAGTCTGAAGTAGAAAAGATCTTTACCATTATGCGATGCACGACTGTGCAGCGAGTTCCTCTCGCCGTCTTCCTTCTTCAGGGAGAGGCCGAGCATTGGTGGTCATCGATTACCCGCACAGTAGAGGCAGATTTCGAGTGGACCTGGGAGGATTTTGTTAGACCGGTTTGACCAGAAGTTCTTCCCTGAGCATGTCCGTCAGCAGAGAGCGTTAGAGTTCGAGACGCTAGTCCAGGGAGAGATGACCGTATCACAGTACGAGGCCCGATTCGTTGAGCTGTCTCGATTCGCGACGTATCTTGTGGATGATGCGAGGCGAAAGGCCCGTCGGTTCGAGGGCGGTTTGCGCCTTGGCCTTAGGGGCCGTGTCGCAGGACACAAGCTCCCTACATTTGAGGAGGTGGTGGAGCGGGCCCAAATTTATGAGGCAGAGTGGGCCGACGCGCAGCGGATCCGCAGTCAAGGCGGCGATCGAAAGGGGAAGAGAAAGGCACCCTCTGGCAACTTCCGACAGCAGCGACTTCGACCACCGCAGAGGCATGTAGCTCGTCCACCCTTCCGAGCACCAGCAGCACCAGTGGCACCCGTAGCACCCCCAGCACCACCGCAGCAGCAGATTATAGGCCATTGTTATGGGTGCGGAGAGATGGGACATCGTCATAGGGAGTGCCCCCATTCACACCGACAGCAGCGTCAGCAGTATCAGCCGCCGAGACCCCATCAGCAGCATCAGCGACAGCAGTACCCACCGCCGAGAGCTCCTCCGCAGCAGAGGCAGCAGCAGAGGACGCATCAGCAGCAGCAACGACCACAGAGGGGACAGGCACCTCCCCAGCAGGCTCAGGGCCGGTTCTATGCAGCCCAGCAGGACCCTCAGGCACCAGGAGGAGTCGTAGAGGGTACACTCCTTGTCTCTGCATGCATAGCACATGTTCTATTTGATTCTGGCGCATCACATTCATTCATATCCGAGGGTTTCTGTCGATCGATTGGTTTGCCGTTAGAATCCGTGCGCGAGGGTTTGTCAGTGTCGACACCCTTAGGGAAGACCGCAGTATTAAGTTTGATTTGTTCGTCTTGCCCCGTCTTGGTAGGAGAGACCTTTTTGCCTGCTGACTTGTTTGTTTTGCCGATGTCCGAGTTTGATGTTATCTTGGGCATGGATTGGTTGTCCGAGTATCATGCCATCATAGACTGTTTCGCGAGAACGGTTACCTTCCTTATACCCGGCATGCCGCAATTTCAATTTGTTGCTGAACCCAGAGGAGAACAATTATCAGCACTGATGGCTTGTGCAATTGAGGAGCCGGTTGCTTTGAGCATCGACCACTTGCCGGTCGTTTGTGACTTTTCAGATGTATTTCAGGAGATTCCGGGGTTGCCGCCTCGTCGGCATACCGAGTTCCAGATTGACCTTGTACCCGGTACCGCGCCTATCTCAAAGGCCCCGTATCGTATGGCACCGTTGGAGCTGCGAGAACTGCAAAAGCAGTTGGACGAGTTGCGTGAACTAGGCTTCATTCGTCCGAGTAGTTCACCATGGGGAGCGCCGGTACTCTTTGTGAAGAAGAAGGATGGCTCGTTGAGGCTCTGCGTGGATTACCGCGAGCTCAACAAGGTCACGATTAAGAATAGGTACCCGCTTCCGAGGATCGACGATTTATTTGATCAGTTACGGGAGGCCCAGTTCTTTTCGAAGATTGACCTACGGTCCGGTTATCATCAGGTCCGTGTCCGGGAGGAGGATATCCCGAAGACGGCATTCAGGACGCGTTACGGTCATTTTGAGTTTCAGGTCATGTCCTTCGGACTGACCAATGCGCCCGCTGTGTTCATGCAATTGATGAACGAGGTCTTTCGTCCCTACCTCGATCAGTTCGTTGTGGTGTTTATCGATGACATTCTGATCTATTCGAGGACTTGGGAGGAGCATGCGCGGCATCTGGAGATCACCTTGCAGACCCTCCGCACACACCAGCTTTATGCGAAGTTGGAGAAGTGTGAGTTTTGGCAGGAGGAGGTGAAGTTCCTCGGTCACGTGGTGACGAGGCAAGGAGTAGCAGTAGATCCGGTGAAGATTGATGCCGTGCGTCAGTGGAGGCAACCCACGAATGCGTCCGAAATTCGGAGTTTCCTGGGGTTAGCAGGTTATTATCGCCGTTTCATAGAGGGCTTCTCTCGTATTGCAGCCCCGCTGACCAGGTTGACCCGAAAGGGCGCAGGGTTCGTTTGGAGTGATGCCTGTGAGCGAGCATTTGCAGAACTGAAGGACCGTCTTACTTCTACACCAGTCCTCACCCTTCCCTCCGGGAGTGAAGGATTCGTGGTTTTTACAGATGCCTCACGGATTGGCTTAGGTGCTGTCCTGATGCAGCATGGCAAAGTAGTAGCGTATGCGTCTCGCCAGCTCAAGGTCCATGAGCAGAACTACCCCACGCATGATCTGGAGCTAGCAGCAGTAGTCTTCGCACTGAAGGTGTGGAGGCACTATCTTTATGGGGTCAGGTTCGAGCTCTTTTCTGACCATAAGAGCTTGAAGTACCTCTTTTCGCAGTCCGAGTTGAACATGAGGCAGAGACGTTGGATGGAGCTCCTGAAGGATTATGATTTTGATCTTCAGTACCACCCTGGCAAGGCCAATGTGGTGGCTGATGCCCTTAGCCGTCAGCCACGAGGCCTGGTGGCATATATGATGGTCCAGGAGTGGAGGATGCTCGAGGAGGTTGCCGAGTATGATTTTGAGCTGAGCCTGCAGTCTTCTATCGCGCAGTTATCGAACTTGTCGATTCAACCCTCTCTTGTTTCTAGGGTGATCGAGGCTCAACAGTCAGATCAGACGTTGAAGGATTATTGGGAAGAGGCCGCGTCAGAGGGTCAGACTGATTGGCAGATTGGGTCAGATGGTGGACTTCGTTTCAGGGGTCGGTTGTGTGTTCCAGATATTCCTCAGTTGCGCAGAGACCTTATGGATGAGGCACACCGATCGAGGTTCACGATTCACCCAGGTTCTACCAAGATGTATCGTGATATGAGGAGGCAGTATTTTTGGGCCGGTAATGAAGCGTCAGATTGCCAGTTTTGTGGCGGAGTGTGACACTTGCCAGCGTGTCAAGGCCGATCATCGCAAACCTCCAGGTCCCCTGCAGCCGTTGAGTGTCCCGTTGTGGAAATGGGAGCACGTGACCACAGACTTCATTATGGGCTTGCCGAGGACTGATCGCGGTCACGATACCATCTGGGTTGTCGTTGATCGTTTGACGAAGTCGGCACACTTTCTTGCGATACGTGCGACCTGGTCATTGGACAGACTTGCAGAATTGTTTATCGAGGAGATTGTGAGGCTGCACGGAGTCCCAGTCTCGATCGTTTCTGATCGAGATCCGAGATTTACGTCGCGGTTCTGGAGGAGTTTTCAGAAGGCGATGGGGCCTGCCTTGAAGTTCAGCACCGCATATCATCCTCAGACTGATGGTCAGACCGAGAGGGTCAACCAGATCCTTGAGGACATGCTTCGAGCTTGCGTGTTGGATTTCTCAGGTAGTTGGGATAAACACCTGCGTTTGGCTGAGTTTGCATATAATAACAGCTACCAGGCGACTATCGGTATGGCTCCTTTTGAGGCATTGTATGGTAGACCTTGTAGGTCTCCTAGTTGTTGGGCCGAGGTTGGAGAGCATCGTCTCCTAGGTCCCGAGCTTGTGCAGAGGACATCAGAGGCTATCGATATCATCAGGCAGAGGATGCGCACAGCTCAGAGTCGACAGAAGAGTTTTGCAGATCGTCGACGTCGTCCCCTAGAGTTTTCCATTGGGGATCGTGTGTATCTCAGGGTCTCGCCCATGAAGGGCGTGGTTCGTTTTGGAGCTAAGGGGAAGCTTGCCCCGAGATTCATTGGACCCTTCGAGATCATTGGGCGCGTCGGCGCCGTGGCCTATCAGCTTGCCTTGCCACTTCAGTTGTCTGGCGTCCACAATGTTTTTCATGTTTCCATGTTGCGGAAGTGTGAGTCAGACGTGGTTCCTGTGATAGATTGGCAGCCGTTGGAGGTTCGTGAGGATGCTTCATTACATTGAGCAGCCGGTTCGTATCCTTGACCGGAAGGAGCAGGTCCTCCGGACCAAGGTCATTCCTTTAGTGAAGGTCCAGTGGAGTCATCATAGCGCAGATGAGGCGTCGTGGGAGCGAGAGGCAGAGATTCGCGAGTCTTATCCTCATCTTTTTGATGATTGATTGTATCTGTATGATTGCTTTTCGAGTCGATATGCATATATAGTGATGTGATTTTTTTTTTTATGATCTTCGGCTAGTTTGGGTTTGTATTGCAAATTTCGAGGACGAAATTTTTTTGTTAGGAGGGGAGAGCTGTAACACCCGTACCTTAATTAGCCCTCCGTACACCTCTTTTCCGAACTCGGCATACCTGGAATAGTCCAAACCGGCGAGTTCCAATCAGACACCCTATTTTGGTAGCGCAACGACCCGAGACTTGTACCCCGGTGACCGCGTAGGCGCTGCGATTCCAACGCCGCGCGGCACGCCCCATTGCGATACCCAGGTGTGAAAGTTATGATCTATCGCGTAATCTGAGGTGGGCCGCGCAACATGCATGGTGTGGGCCCCACTTGCACAAATCCCTAGGTTGTCCCATCAATCAATCGATATCCCATCAATCAATCAACATCCCATCAATCCATCAAGCATCAATCAATCAAGTACATCTCTCTCTCCTCACAAGTCAACTTAAGCCATACCCAAGCAATCCAATCTCATAATTACCCCATCCATCATCATTCCCATTTTCTAATACCACTTATATCCCAAGCTCCCTACAAACAAATGCCATACGTAGCCATTTTTGGAGAGAGAAAGAGAAAGAGAAAGAGAGAGAAAGAGAAAGAGAGAGAAAGAGAAAGAGAGAGAGAAGAGAGGAAGAATTGAGAGAAGAGAGAGATTTGGAGGGAGATCTAGGATTTGAGGGTGGAGATCCTTGCTTGGAGGGCCCCAACCATCATCCGGACCGTCCGGATCGTCCGATCATCAACTCGATTCAATCCAACCGTCCATTATTTGAGGTGAGTGCAAGGGGTACATAAATCCCCCATTTTCTTCTTTCCCTTCATTTCTTTTCCTTTTCTTTTGGGCCCACCTGATGGTGGACAACCTGATGGATGGATTGGATCATCCATGAACGGGCCCCACTTTGTAAAAATAATTATAATAATAATAATAATAATAATAATAATAATAATAATAAAAAAAAAAAAGAAAGAGAGAGAGGGCTGCCGCTGGACAGCCAGCGTCCAGGGCACGCTGCTGCCCAGCAAGGCAGCCGGTCGGCCAGGAATAGGGCCCCCACACGTGGGACCCACCCTGATGAATGTATTAGATCCATGCCGTCCGTCTGTTTCTCCAGCCCATTTTAGGGCTGGGCGCCAGAAATGAAGAAGATCCAGATCTCAGGTGGACCACACCATTGAAAACAGTGGGGCTGATGAAGCCTACTGTCGGAGTTTCTTGGGCCCACCGTGATGTTTGTGGACCATATTACCTGCCCAATATTGGGCTCGTTGGGACCCCAATGAGCTGGGGGACATGATGAACGGGGTGGATCGCCCCTAAGTGGGCCCCACTCGATATAAACACAAAAAAAAAAAAAGAAAAAAAAAATATAAAGGACACTGGACGTCCAGCGTCTGGACGTTCTGACGCTGGAACGTCCAGCGTCCAAGGGGACGTTGCAAGGGGTCCCGCTCGTGGGACCCACCTTGATGTTTTTTTGTTCCATCCACGCCGTCCATCGGTTTTCCCAGATCATTTTAGGGCCAGGGCCCAAAGATGAGCCAGATCCAAATCTTCAGTGGACCGCACCGCTTGAAACAGTGGGAATGATGATTCCTACTGTCAGAATCTTTTGGCCCACCTTTACGTTTCTAGATGGATTTGTATATCCAATATGGGGCTTGTTGGGTCCCCCATGAGATGGGGAACCTGATGAACGGAGTGGATCAGACCCATGTGGGCCCCACTTGATATGAATAGAAAAGAAAAAAAAAAAAAAAAAGAAAAAGAAAGAACAAACAAGGAGTCAGCGTCGCTGACGCTGACGCTGGGCGTACCAGCGTCCTGGCACGCTGGCTCGGCCAGCAGTGGCCCACTTGTGGGTCCCACCATGATGTATGTGTTGTATCCACACCGTCCATCCAGTTGGGGAGATCATTTTAGGGCACGACCCCAAGAATGAGCCAGATCCAAGTCTCGAGGGGGGCCCACCACAGAAAACAGTAGGGACAGTGCCCCACCGTTGAAACCTTCTTATGGGCCACCGTGATGTTTATTTGAGATCCAACCTGTTCATAAGTTCACACAGACATGGAGGGAGGAAAAACAAAAAAGATCAGCTTGACCGAGAACTCCTGTGGGCCCCACTTATTAAATAAATAAATATATATATATATATAAAAAAAATAATAATAATAAAAATATATATATATGCTGCTGCTGGACAGACAGCGTCCAGGGGACGCTGCTGCCCAGCAGCCTGTCTGTATGGGCTTTGGCAATGGGCCCCACTCGTTGGGCCCACCTAGAATGTATGTGCTGTACCTATCCCGTCCATATGTTTTTCCAGCTCATTTTAGTGGGCTATGCCACGGGTCAACGGTGGGAATAATGATCTCTACCGTTGAAACCTTCCCAGCCCTACAGTGATGTTTAATTGTCATCCAACCTATTTTATAAGTGACCGAGCCCAAAAATCTTAGCATATCCAAATGACAAGTGGGCCATGCCATGGGACAACAGTGGGAATAATAATCTCCACCATTGAAACTTTCCTAGACCCAAAATGATGTTTATTTGTCACCCAACCTATCCATAAGTGGCTGGGCCCAAAATTTAAGCATATCTTAATGTCAAGTGGACCATGCTTCAGTGGAAATAATGATTTCCAACATTGAAACCTTTCTAGGTTCTACGGTGATGTTTATTTGCCATCCAATCGGTTCGTAAGATCACATGGATATGTATGAAGGAGAAAACACAAATATCTGCTTGATTCAAACTTATTGGGATCAGTTGGGTACCACGCTGCCCAGCAGGTGGCCCACCCTATGGGTCCCAACGTGATGTATCTATTAGCTCCACCATGATGTATCTGTTTTATTCATGTTGCCTATCTTGTATGTGCAGGCCCAAGTATGGGGCCGATGTAGTCTTAAGTGGGCCATACCACGAAGACCTTTACATTCCAATGGGATCCACAGTTCGGGTCCCACTCTCTGTAATATATATTGGGCCATTCAAGGCCAACAGTACATGATATGTCTGGTAATATGCTAGTATACTTAGCTGGATAGGTCACACTGATAATATGCTTAGTGTAATGAATATCATACCCATTCATTTGTACATACGCATCATATGTATGCCTGACTGTGGACGATGTCGATCATAGCATATGCCTTACAGCTTGAGATACTTAGGGGACCCGTATGAGATAGGGTCACCCTACATGATCGCGCGGTATGCGCAGGTTTGGTGCATGGCTTTAATAGTGTGACTCATGCATCTCGCATTATACATGTCATGATCAGATTCTCACCCCAGCGGCATCGGGGTTTTGGACCACCACAGTCACATCGTGGATGGTAGGAATGGACACCAGAAATATGTTCTAGCACTTGGGCGCCAAAGATGTCCTTGGGTGAAAGTCCCTAAACCCTGTGGTACCAGTAGGATGCTCCAATGTCTAGACCGAGTGGATTTATGAGCGCATGAGGGCCAAATACCAGTAGGCCGCGTCTCCCACTGTGTCGGGGTCGGTTGGAAGGGGGTGTGACCTTACCCGCCCGGGTGCAGAGGGCTATATACTAGGTTGAGTTTGACCAGCTCGTGAATGGGTTCGCTATCGACGAGCCGGGTGAATTATCTTATATGTCATTGATGAGGCGGATAGTGAGGTCTCTTCCACTCGCTTGGTTATGCGCGCGATGGGCGGCAACCAATGTCTGGAGTGTACTAGACCCCGGTGATGTCCCAGTTGTAAACCGTATGATATATGACAGTTGAGGGTTGACATGCGCACATGGCATCATTAGCATATGACACTCGGCCATGTAGGCCCATTGCATTGCATAGCCTCGAGATGGCTAATGACATTCATAGACTTGGTAGTGTAGCCTGCCATCATTTCCGCTTACTCTGATATCTGTATACCTGTCATATGCATTGCGCACACACCACGCACTCTCTAAGCTTCATAGTAAGCTTATGCACGTTGTTTACGTGCAGGTCATACTATAGCACGACAGCAGTGAGACAGGGGCGCGCATTTGATTTTCAGCTTTCAGTTATACCTTGTATTTCCTTTTCTACAGCATTGTACTCAAAAGATTATCTTAGTGGATATGTGATGTGATGCTTTTTTTTTGGTTTGGTATACTTATGTTTATGCTCATCTATATAAAAAAAAAATTTACCTTGAAAATCCTCCTTGTGGGATCCCAGGATCGGAACCTGGCGTATGGGAGCTAGGGGCCGAGAATGGGGTACTACGGAGGCTGTTGGCACCGGATTCGGCGGCCGGGAATTTAGTAAGCCCGGTCCCCGAGTTTGGGGCGTGACAAATTCTCTTCCAGAATCATACAAGTCATTCATGGACTCTTTGTGCGCAGGGAGGGAGACGATTAACGTTAAGACCGTTATCTTAGCCCTCCAGTCGAGGGCGATGAGAAAGAAAAGCGGTGACGTAGGTTCTCATTCTTCCTCAGAGGCACTAATTATGAGGGAAAAAAATTCTAAGCATGGTGGGGGATATTCTAAATCGGGGTCTTAAGCCAAGGACAAAGGGAAAGGCAAGGTAAGGTGCTGGAATTGTGGTCAAGAAGGTCACATAAGGGAGGATTGTCAGAATTCCAAGTTGAAGCAAGAGAAGTTTGAAAATTCTTCTTAAGAGGGAGCTAATACCGTAGAGGACAATGGTGATCTTTGCGAAGTACTGACTGTATCCGGCAAGAGATCTCACAATAGAGAGTGGATCCTGGATTCAGGTGCTTCATGTCACGTTTGTTTTAACTGGAATTCATTCATGACATACATGGAGTATTATGGTGGATCAGTGTTTGTAGGCGATAGTTATGCTCACAAGGTTGTGGGTATTAGTACGGTGCGCATCGGGATGTTCGATGGGATCGAAAGAGTCCTGGAAGATGTAAGCATGTCCCCAAAATGAAAAAGAATGTGATCTCTCTTGGTGCACTTGAGGCAAAAGGGTGCAGGCTCATCGGCCACGATCATTGTTGTAAAGTGATGAAGGGGGTACTCGTGTGGATGAAAGCACGGAGGTGTGGCCATCTTTACAAGTTGATTGGGAGCACGTTTCATGGTGGACGTGCGAGATCGGTAGCAAGATCCACGGTTGCTCATATGTGGCAAGTGGCCATGGGCCAGATGAGAAGAGTGGTAAAGGGCATGAAAGTGAAAAGATATGGTTAATGAAGGCACGAGAAGTGGTAGACTACGTTGAATTTGAGATGATGAAGAAAGCAAGGAGGAAGGCTTTGATTCGACGTTTGAAGCTTCGGTGGAGATTGTTGGAAGAGCCTTCAAACTGTGCATCTATAGGATTCCCTTACTGATCGGACAAACTGGTCCAACCGGTCGGATTTCGGACTGGGTTTGCAGAGTTGGTTCTAAATAGGCTTCACAGGTCATGACCAGTCAAACAGGAGGGTCTGACTGGTCATCCGACCGGTCGATTGTCGAGGCGGATAGGTCAAATTTTGGTATTTTCTTCTCTAGGTGTTGATTTACGCAAATACGTGGTTCTGCATAAGTTGTTTCTAACTTTGGTTTGTTGCCTATATAAATGGGTTGTAACCGAGATTTGGAGGTATCCTAAGGTGTCCAAGGTTTCCTAAGTGTAATAGGGAGAGGGGGGAGTGTTTTGAGAGAGTGAGAGAGCTTGGGTTTTCTCTTGGGTTTTCTTGCTTGTGGGTTGTTCATCTTTGTAATCTTCTGATTCATCGTAGATCGCTTTGTGCCATGGTTTTTTTACCTATTGAGGGGTTTTTCTACGTAAAATCGGATTATCTCTGTGTGGTTGAATGCTTGTGTGATTGGTTACATCGTGTTGCTCGTTTGATCCTATATTCTGCTGTGGTGTTCGACCTTGCTTCTGCTGTCGGTGTTCCCAATAGCTCATACGCTAAACTTATTTTAATAAAGTATTTCATTCAGAAATTAGATCTAAGGCACGATCCATGCGACCAACTGTAAGTATTCCCTTTCTGTTTTATTTAGTTTTGTATTGAAAAGTCTTTTTGTACGGAAGGCAAAAGTGTAACCCATCATTGGAGGACGAACCCCACCCTCTAAATATCACCTGATTATTGATAAAGCAATTGTGTAAGTGGCTAAATAGGTAACTGATCTGTACAGGTCCTGATCACATATGACCGATTATGGTGTATTTGCCTATCTTGATGCTTGGGGTCATCATTGTTCGGTTTGAATCAAAACGCACATTTGATTCTGGCATACTCGCACACACATTACACTTGTGACTAAAAAATTGAGGACAATACTTTTTTGTACACCCGGTGGGACAGATTTCAAATATATTTTGGATCTTCTTCCACTTGGTTGCCATAGATATTCATTGTGCATTGTTTGTGCGAGGGCAACATTTTTTAGCATGCCCGGTGGGACTAGATTTCAAATACGTTTTGGATCAAACTCTACTTGGTTGCCATAGATATTCATTGTGTATCAGTCGTGCGAGGGCAACATTTTTTGGCACGCCCAGTGGGACCCTACTTTGGTTCATTAGCCGGTGTGGCACTGAGAAATATTATATGACTAGAAGAAGAAATCGAGTGGCTAGGGCTGAACCTGTGACTCCTACTCCATCCCCTATGGAGGATGTTCCAGTCCAAGTGGCTCCCGAATCGAATTTGAACAATCATCCGTCATTTGGCCCTAGTAATCAGTCGAGACTGTCTGTATCCCAAACAACATCTTCGGAAGACATAACGGCTGGGCTAAGGGAAGTTTGAATGAATGTACAACACGTACAAAAACAAGGGAGAGCTCAGGCATAGATGATACATGCTCAGGCCGAGCATTTCCACGTGCAAATTGAGAGCGTCAATAGGTGGATGGTCCATCAAGCTGAAGCTATGCATCGCCTATTGAGTGTTGTTACTGAAAGAACATCTGTTCCAACACCACATAATAAAGGGAGTTCTATTAGTAACGCAGCTCAACCACCATCAATTACTCCATTAAAACGGAATATACAACCTACCCTAATTTTGAAAGGACGCAATGTTGTCCCACTACCTGAATATAGGCGTCCGGAGAGGGAAGCTAAGAATTTTGTTCATGAAATGAGGAACCATGGGATGACCAGAGGACAGCGGCTTGTGTGCTCTACCTTGGTCAAGGCTGACATAGTAAGACCTGTCACACATAAAGTATAGAAGACTTATACTTTCTGTTAGTGCACTTTTCTGTGGCATACTAGTGCACCTTGTTTGTCAATTACTTAGGTCAGTGAGTTTAGTGTCGGTTGAGCTTAATGAAGACGAAAACCGAAGACTCAAGACGGACTTGCTGCATCAAGAAACAGGTGAATGAGATACCTTGGTGAGCTTTAACCTTGTACCTACCCAAAACCATTAACCTCTAGATGATCATGACCCAATAGGCATACCCTTAGTCATCTTAGATTGGCCTTAGGTGTCCCAAAAGACCACCAAAAGAATGGCCAAAGAGGTTACATGATCTGCTGCAAAACACAAATCAAATAGCAGAAATTCATGCCTAGGCGGGCGCCCAACCCAGTATCCACCGGGCGCCCGACCTATAGAGGAATCTGTCCATGTGAGTTGGCTTGAAAGTCCAATGGTCATCGGGCTCCTGACCACAACATGTCCGGGCGCTCGACCAGTGCAAAAATTGTCAAGCAGCACAGACCCAATTCTAGATTGAATTTCGGGCGCCCGACTAGTAAAAATTATGGTCATCGGGCACCCGACCACACCTTCACCGGGAGCCCGACAAACTCAAAATATGTCCATCGTTTGAAATCATTTTATGGACCGGATTCCGGGTGCCCGACCCAAGTCGACCCGGTGCCCGACCCTGGTCGAATCTGCCCGTTATTTGACCATTGGGAGAAACTTTATAAAAGCGAGGGATTCGATTTGAGGAAAAATAGAGGGAATTTTTAGAAGATAGAAGCCACCATTGCCAAAGACCATTAGAGGCTCTACTCCAAACCCATAGCAAGTCATTCTCCATGTGTTTTCATCACAAGTTTAGGCCATTTAATGGCATATTCAGAATGGACTTATTCCCTCTTGATTCCTAGGGTTTTAGACACCTTGATCATAGTTAAATCGCTTGTCTAAACACCACTTAGAAGTCCAAATAGGTATATTCCTCTAGGAAACTCATTTTCTACCATTTGTAGAGGTTTCACCTGTAACGCCCCGAAATTTCGACTCTCGTGGATAACACAATAGGCCAAGTTTTCGGGTGTTATTTGGAATGTGTTAAGGATATATTTTTACACATTCATCTTTATTTCCCACATTCATGGTATTTATAACAAAATGACGGAATTCAAGGTTTTTATTCGAAGTTTTTCTACTCTACGTTATCAAGATAATGTCCTTAAATCATACAAATTACATAACATTCTACTTTCTAGTCTCAATGAGAGGCTTATTACAAGTTACATGAAAATAAATCTACTCTACAAAGATAATAAACATCATCTTCAAGCCGTTTCGGTTTCATCGTCTGTCATTTGCTGCCACGAGCCTTTGAGCACCTCATCATAATGTTCGATTCATTTACTGGATCTTCACCTAGATTATCTGAGATGTGGTTAGATAGGGTTAAATGCTATCATAGTGGGGAATACCCCTCCAAGACAATCATGATAATAATAATGACACACAGTAAATGCAAGCAGGATATTATCATTTAATCAAATCAAAACAACTTAGTAAAAGATCTTTGTTAATGCAATGCATGACATGCATGCTCTAGCTAAGGCACCCTGACTAAATGAGATGGGATCACTCCACTCTTCTCACCAACCACTAGTCACTAGAGGTTCTAGCTAGGACGGGATCACTCCATTCTTCCCTTGCACCAAAACCCAACTAGTGAAACGGGCCCATGCACACTTTCACTAGATAGCGAGAGAGAAACGGGCCCATGCACACTTTCTCTAACGCCCGAGGGGCTGACCCACCAAGTTGGGTCCAGTGAATGCATGATTAGTTTCTCCTTTAATTAAGTCAGTTTAGCATTCAGCCCATTAAATGATGTATACAGCTAATGATCACTCCTTACCTCAATTAGTTCAAGAGTCTTCACATTCATCAATTTTATACTTCAGTGGATCCATCACAGGTAACGAATCAATAAGGATCCTTTGACACGTATCCAATGATGCGGACACGATAGTGTCAAACTCAACATCATAGCATATGCAACCAACAACACATACACGTAATGCCAATACTTAATCTTCAATGTTAAGGCATATTCATTCAATAAGTCACATGATAATGCCAACTTTCACAATAAGGAATATTCATTCAAAACATCCACATGGTAATGCCAACGTAACAAGGCCTTACACGGCTTCTTCTCTTTACATCATACAGTTACATCAATATGGGGTTAAGGGGTGTTCATTCACGTAACATCCATATACAATATCCTATAGCAAACAACACATCTATCATTATGAGCATGTGACAACGTAAATCAAGCATAGTCTCCTTATAAGCATGTATATCATCACAATTCCTTTTCCAACTACTTAAGCATAGTTCATACATCAAAATTCAACATACACAACAAGGAACATCATACAATTCATATTTACATGGAAAGATTTCAACAAGCACGGTTTTAAGAAATCACGTAACAAAATCCTAGTTTCTAAGCGTAAAATCAACATACAATTTAATATTATCGTAGATGGGCTTAAAGGAAATCCCCACCTCTAATGTTTGGTTGGTTTGAGACGTTGTTAGGGCCGTGTACTTCTCTTTAGATTCAAACCCTAATATGTAAATGGAATCATAAGGTCAAGGCATAGATTGGTAGGGTTTTCATAATTTGATCATCTAAGGTTGGATCTCATCAAATATTATAGAATAAGGGTAAATCTAGGAATAAATAGCTATCTTAGAAGGACTCACCTCTTCAACTGCGGGATGGCTTAAGAACTCGACCGTGTCAACTCGGTTTGACTCAGATCTCTTCTTTCTCTTTCCTTCTTTCCTTTCCTCCTCTTTCTTCTTTCCCTCTTCTTCTTTCTCCTTCTTCTTTCTTTCTTTTCCTGGAAGGACCTCCCAGTGGCAGCAACAGAGCCTTGGGCCCTCTCTCTCTCTCTCTCTCTCTCTCTCTCTCTCTCTCTCTCTCCCAAACAACTCTCACCTTCTCTCTCTCTCTCTCTAGTATTTTCTCCATGGGAAAGAAATGAATGGACGGCTTTATAGCTAACCTAGGCGGTGGGTGCGGAAGGAACGGAGAGTTGAAGCTGAAAACAGATTGCAACAAAGGTTTTACGGGGCATGAGGGCCGTTGAGATGCTAAGTGGGGTCCACATGAAGCTATGGATGAAGTTTGGAGAGGCCATGCGCAGCGGATTGAAAGATCTTTAGTTTCTTGGTTAAGAATGGTGGAATGGAGCGGGCTAAACAATGATCGAACAGACGCGAGGTTTGGGCCAGCTAGGTTTGGGTGGGGTGCGACCAAGATGGACGGATTGGATGGAGGATATGGGGCCCACCTGATGAATCGTGTGGGGTGCACGGACGACAGTGGGAGCCGCTGTTGTCGTGAAGAAAAGTGAGAAGAAGACGGGGTGCTACCTCGTCCGCACGGTCAAACCGTGCTCAACTTGTGCACGCGGTGTACACGGGTCCCACCGTGATGCATGTGGCAGATCCAGTCCATCCACTAGGTAGGCCATGGAATTTTAGGCCACGTCACAAAAAATGGGATGGATTCAAGATCCGATGGGCCATCTACAGGCTAGATACTAATTAGGGCATTTGTAGGATGATCAGAGGGTTGAAATTCGACGTGTACGGCTAAAATATGACCAAAAGATTGTACATGAAGTTTTGCGTGAAAGTGATCGTTAGAAACTATCATACTTGAAAACAGCGGTTTAACTTAAGTCTCACTAATGGTATTTTCGTAATTATAAGAAAATTGCATGATTTTCAAAATTCGGTCTTTCTACGACGTTCATAGAAATATTCTAAGCACCTGTTGTAATGGTTCCCCTATCAGATCTCCTAGGGATGGTCTGTTGTTTTCAAAATAACATAAATGGTCGATAAAAAAGATTTCAAATAAATCCCGAAAATCTGAAGCGTTACAATCCACCCCCCTTAAAAACAAACTTCGTCCCCGAAGTTTCCTAGGTGTCGATTGTGGGCAGATTGTGGGCAATCTCCCTCTATCCCTCCATGTCTTTAGCCACCCTGATCCTTCTTCGAGTTAGTTGCGGACACGCTCCACCCCCCTTAAAAACAAGGTCCCACCCTAGAGGTTGATTCTCTGAATTTCCTAATCTAGCATGCTTCCACTGCGCACTTCGATTTCTAAATCCTTCTTTATACATTAATGGGGTCCGTTAAACCAAACAATCATCAAACGCCTTAATATTTCTTGGGTCCGGGAGTGCTACTATAGTCAAAGATCTAGGATGATTAGGGTTAGATAATTATCAAGGATGTCCGATCGCTACTGGAATGACTGATCGAGAGTTTAGAGATAGATTTGAGTTTGACTGGGTCGGTATGATCCAATGGTCGAGTGAAAGATTAGATAGAGAAGCATGTGGCTAAGCGAATGGGGTATCATCGATGATCATCGACGGCTAAAGGTGCAGTGCCAAGATGGGATTAGGAGTACCGTAGTTTAACTCATGTTATGGTCTAGACGGTCTAGTTACCATGTCCTACGATTGCTTATACGTTTACTTCACTCTAGTCGTCACAAAAGAAACACATAAACATGCATATCAAGAGAATACACATATCCCCAAGCTGAGCCACATATGCATTTAATATAGTGTAGGCATCACGACGGACGGTTTAAGTAGGGTTGGGTCCGATACTTAGATCTTCTACCCACATTGAGCATTGAGTTCATTAGTATCCATTCGAAATTTCGAGTGTCGACCCTTTGGATTTAAACTTGGATCCAATCGTTTACACAATATATCAGGTACAATTCCATCCTTTCATGTGATCGTTTAGCCTGACATCATGGAGACCTTCATGTATTCTCCCAAATGGCACAAAGCAATCAACAAGCTCATACAAAATAAAATCCATCATTACAAAAAATCAGAACATTACAAGGTCCTATTTACTTTTGGTGTCATACATGGTCAAAGATTTACATGGGGTTCGTTAAGTGGCGTTCTATGGTTGTGATAACTTACCTAAGGTGCTGAGTTGGGCCAAAATCCATAGGAACGTATAATCAAATGTTGAGAAATACTCCTAAGGGTGCAAGTTTATGAAAACTAGACCCGATCAAGGGGTTCTCAGGGTTTCAAGGCTAAAGAAACTAGGGTGGAGCCCAATCTGGAATGTAGGACCTACAAGCGTTCCTAAAATTATTTCTCTCAAACCGAACGTTATTTTTACCTGAAATTTAGTAGGTAAGCTATAGGTTAGGTGGGGAACAACCATGATTTTTCTCAGCTTAAGATTCCTACGATAACACATGTTTATACCCTAATCTAGTTCGAAAAATGCAGCAGGTCAGCAGGGTTCTGTGTAGTATTTCCTCTACTGTTGGAATTTTCTTGATTTATCCATCCATCGGATTGGTATAAACCTTTTATGGGGATCTTGAGAAATGAGTCAGGAGTCTCTAGAAAAATTCATAAAATTTTTCTAGTTCTAAAAATATGATTTATAATGGTGGTATTACTGCTGGTTCCAAAAATCTAGCCTAACCGTGAAAATTTAAAATAAATAGCTAACGGTATGATTCAAATGGAGATAAATCATACAATTCAGAGAATTGTTGAAATAAATATGGGGAATGGATGAGATCTCAAATCGACAAACAAAAGTGAGAATACTCTTCTCAAAAACCTAATATTTTCAATTTTCTACATTTATCAGCTACCCTAACGATTCCAAATGGAACCTAGGTGTGGGTCCATAAGTTTATAACATTACATGCAACCATTCATGGGCGTTCCTAGGTTAATGTATTACTAGTTTCAGGGGCCTAAGTCCTAGGGTGAATTCATTATGCGATGGGTTAGGCTCCACACCCAGAGGTCCCGTTTATGCTCTAATACCAACTTGTAACGCCTCAAAATTTCGGCTCTCGTGGAAAACAAATAGGCCGAGTTTTCGGGTGTTATCTGGAATATGTTAAGGATATATTTCTACACATTCATCTTTATTTCCCACATTCATGGTATTCATAGCAAAATGACGGAATTCAAGGTTCTTATTCAAAGTTCTTCTACTCTACGTTATCAAGATAATGTCCTTAAATTATACAAATTACATAATATTCTACTTTCTAGTCTCAATGAAAGGCTTATTACAAGTTACATGAAAATAAATCTACTCTACAAAGATAATAAACATAATCCATCTTTAAGCCGTTTCGATTTCATTGTCCGTCATTTACTGCCATGAGCCTTCGAGCACCTCGTCGTAGTGTTCGATTCATTTACTGGATCTTCACCTAGATTATCTAAGATGTGGTTGGATAGCGTTAAACGCTATCATAGTGAGAAATATACATCCAAGACAATCATAATAATAATAATGACACAGAGTAAATGCAAGAAGGATATTATCATATAATCAAATCAAAACAACTTAGTAAAAGATCTTTGTTAATGCAATGCATGACATGCATGCTCTAGCTAAGGCACCCTGACTAAATGAGATGGGATCACTCCACTCTTCTCACTAGCCACTAGTCACTAGAGGTTCTAGCTAGGACGGGATCACTCCACTCTTCCCTTGCACCAAAACCCAACTAGTGAAACGGGCCCATGCACACTTTCACTAGATAGCGAGAGAGAAACGGGCCCATGCACACTTTCTCTAATGCCCGAGGGGCTGACCCACCAAGTCGGGTCCAGTGAATGCATGATTAGTTTCACATTTAATTAAGTCAGTTTAGCATTCAGCCCATTAAATGATGTACACGGCTAATGATCACTCCTTACCTCAATCAGTTCAAGAGTCTTCACATTCATCAATTTCATACTTCAGTGGATCCATCACAGGTAACGAATCAATAAGGATCCTTTGACACGTATCCAACAATATGCACACGATAGTGTCAAACTCAACATCATGGCATATGAAACCAACAACACATACATGGTAATGCCAATACTTAATCCTTAATGTTAAGGCATATTCATTCAATAAGTCACATGATAATGCCGACTTTCACAATAAGGCATTTGCATTCAAAATATCCACATGGTAATGCCAACGTAATAAGGCCTCGCACGGCTTCTTCTCTTTGTATCATATGGTTACATCAGTATGGGGTTAAGGAGTGTTCATTTTGAATGAAAAGATTTCAACAAGCACGGTTTTAAGAAATCACGTAACAAAATCCTAGTTTCTAAGCGTAAAATCAACATACAATTTAATATTATTGTAGATGGGCTTAAAGGAAATCTCCACCTCTAATGTTTGGTTGGTTTGAGACGTTGCTAGGGCCGTGTACTTCTCCTTAGATTCAAACACCAATACGTAAATGGAATCACAAGGTTAAGGCATAGATTGGTAGGGTTTTCATAATTTGATCATCTAGGGTTGGATCTCATCAAATATTATAGAATAAGGGTAGATCTAGGAATAAATAGCTATCTTAGAAGGACTCACCTCTTTAACAGTGGGATGGCTCAAGAACTCGGCCGTGTCAACTCGGTTTGACTCAGATCTCTTCTTTCTCTTTCCTTCCTTCCTTTTCTCCTCTTTCTTCTTTTCCCTCTTCTTCTTTCTCCTTCTTCTTTCTTTCTTTCCTGGGAGGTCCAGAGCCGTGGGCCCTCTCTCTATCTCTCTCCCAAACAACTCTCACATTCTTTCTCTCCTTCTACGATCTCTCTCTCTCTCTCTCTCTCTCTCTCTCTCTCCCCCAAACAACTCTCACCTTCTCTCTCTCCTTCCATGATTTACCTCTCTCTCTCTCTCTCTCTCTCTCTCTCTGATGTTTTCTCCATGGGAAAAAAACGAATGGACGACTTTATAGCTAACCTAGGCAGTGGGTGTGGAACGGAGAGTTGGAGCTGAAAATGGATTGCAATGAGGGTTTTTCGGGGCATGAGGGCCGTTGAGATGCTAGGTGGGGTCTTGTAGACACCCCACCTTCGGCTACACTGTTGGTAGAGATAGCGGGATGAATGGAGGACCATACCCCCAAACCCCAAGTCTAAACTCAACCAAACTCACCTTTGTATGCCCCAATCCATAGCCCAATTCAAGCCTGAGCCCAGTCAACCCAGTCCTAAACATCAGCCTGAAAAACCCCCCATAAGAAAAGCCAGTCGAAAAAATCATAAAAAAGTCAAACTCACTGAGTCAACCCACTGAGTCAACCCGCTGAGTTAACCCACTGAGTCAACTCGTCGAGTCAAAACACCAAGTCAACCCATCAAGTCAACCCGCCGAGTCAAATCACCGAGTCGACCCGCTGAGTCAACTCACTGAGTCGACCCACCGAGCCAAACAGCAGCCCCGAGGGAACGACCGTACCTCGCTGAAAATCGAGGAGTGACTGTATGGGCAGCCCATAGCGGGCCGCCCAAAACTATTTACGAGTTCTGCCACTGCCCGCTGCTATAAATACTCCCCTCCCCTTCTCATTTCAACAGCAATCCAGCCAGAGAGAGCCCGTCCGCTCGAGTTCCCTTCTCCACCCCTTAGCCCATTTTCCCACCAAGGAGAGCCTGAGTGAGGAGAGCCTAGCCCTGGTCCAGCCCAGCCTGACCACTGGTCCAAGTCTCCCAAGCCATCCAAGTCTTGATCCAGCCACTCAAAGCCAACCCTTGCGACACCTCCGTCCATCCAGCTACTCTTTTTCCAGCATCATCTCATTTGCATCTAGCATAAGTGCAACATTTACTTTTCTTCCAACCCCCCTGCCTCACTGCAAGCATTTTGATTATTCAAGCACACTGCATACGTCTTATATTAAGCACCTGTCAGTTCGAGCGTATGCTCTGGGCTTACCCGTTGTTGGAACCTGCCCATCAGAAACTCTTACTGTTCAGACCTGCATTCATGCTTCACTATAAAGCACCTTGATTATCCAAGCACACTGCATACGTCTTATATTAAGCACCTGTCAGTTCGAGCGTATGCTCTGAGCTTGCCCGTTGTTGGAACCTGCCCATCAGAAACTCTTACTGTTCAGACCGGCATTCATGCTTCACTATAAAGCACCTTGATTATCCAAGCACACTGCATACGTCTTATATTAAGCACCTGTCAGTTCGAGCGTATGCTCTGGGCTTGCCCGTTGTTGGAACCTGCCCATCAGAAACTCTTACTGTTCAGACCCGCATTCATGCATCATGCCATCTATGAGAATGTATGAGGATTAAAACAAACTTTCAAGTATTAGTTCGATTCTGTGAAGTAGAGATCGTACTTCGGTACGGGCAGTGTGTGGGGTGCTTAACCTCTTCCCACCCTGTAACTGTGATCCCTTACCTTGAATCTCTGGCCGCAGATCAATAGGAGTCATTTTAGAGGAAGGAATCTTCGGATCCCCTTCTCTAACGTTTCTACGGGGTTTAGCCGACTGTAAATTCGAAGTAACTGGCTAGTGGCGACTCTGGTCTTACACAAATTCATTTAAACACATCCAGCTTAAACACGACTACCAAACAAAGCCCTCGAGAACGAGGCAAGCCAGTGGCACAAACGGCGATTCGCACTCACGCATCCTCCTCTCCTTCTTTTCCTGAAAGGGGAAGGGACGAGAACGTCGTGTGGGAGCGCGGAAACGGCGAGGGTCCACAGAATGGCGACTCTGCTGGGGATGAGCTAGTCCCACTAGTCATGATCTGACTTGAAAAACAGAATCCTTCCCGTACTTGAAAGTCACTAATCCTCATACAATCTCATCTGCATAGCATTCTACCCAAAACAAAAAAAATAGAAAATCCCAAAACCAGAAAAAAAAATAGAAAATCCCGAAACCCCAAGAGAGTAGAGTATAGTCCTCACCATTGTGCCTCCTCGGGCTCAACGTGTTCGGAAACAACTTCCCTTCCGCAGCATAATCCGCACTCAGGCTTAGCAAGCCATGTCCGATCACGAAGAAGAAACTCATCTCTTCCCTGCTCTTGAGATGACCGAAGCGCAACCTCCAACGCAACAGCCCATTGATAATACGCCAATCATACAAGAATTGGCACAAGGAATGAGAGCAATGCAAGAAATGCTCTTGCAATTCATGCAAACACAAGCCACCGCAACAGCCAACAATCAGGTTGGCCCAGTTCAGCAGTCTCAGCAACCATGCCGGATCCCTCCGGCCTCCAGTTCAAATCAAACACAACCATCGGAGTCTGCCCAAGACTACCGACAGCAGCCATCTCAGCCCTTCGCTATGGGGCATCCTCCTCAGTACCTTCCTGCAACGACAGGGCCATCTCATAGCGCTCCCATCGCAGGGACTTCCAGTCAGCTACCAGTCAATCTTGCAAACAATAGTCTCAGTAGATCTCAGCATGTCCCCGCCGATGGGACACCTTTTCAATTCCAGCACATCCCCACCGATGGGATTTCAATTCAATTTCCAGCAACAGGGACAGCACTGGCGAATGCCCACAATGGGGGTCAATGTCAAGCCCACATCAATCAGCGGACAGTGGCGAATACCCAACAAGAGGGTCACTTCCCAGCATCTCAGCCTCCTGCAAACAGGAGCACTTTTCAATTCCAGCACATCCCCGCTGATGGGATTTCAGTTAATTTCCAGTAATCTTCAATTCAGCAAACTCCAGTTAATTTCCAGCTATCTTCAATTCAGCAAACTCCAGTTAATTTACAACAAGTTCCAGTTCAACCTTCAGTACAGTCTCCAATTCAATTACAATCCTCTCAAGCACAAGTTCATTAGAATCCAATTCAGTCATCAAATCAATTTCAGCAACCCGCGATTGCTTTTCAGCAAACCCATAGGGTCGAAAATATCAACCACTATGCCGAAGAAGAACGTGCCTTACTCCAAGAGGCACCAGTCGCTCGAACAGATCATTCAGGACTGGACGAGTTGTGGGAGTAGTTCCAGATCCTGCAAAATCAGCTTCAGCGACAATAAGGAATCGATCTACCTTCGACCAAGTTCAGAGATTTGTGTCCTTTCCCAGATGCTCAGGTACCTCAAAACTTTGAGGTACCAAAATTCAAAAGATACGATGGCAGCGGTTGTCCCACAGCACATCTCAAGGCCTTCTGTGGAGAGCTGAGTGCAATCTCAGGAAATGAAGGGGCCCTCATTCGTTTGTTCCAAAAATCTCTGAAGGGCGATACCCTAGATTGGTATACCTCATTGGACTGCCACCGCATTAGGACTTGGGAACAGCTTTCCCAGGCTTTCGTCGACAGATTCGCATACAATCTCAACATAGCACCTAGAAGAGCCGACCTCGCAGCTCTCAGACAAAGGAGTGATGAAACACTATCTGCCTACGTGGGACGTTGGCGAGCTATGACAGCCAGAATGCGGACACCTATCGATGACGAAGAACAAATTTCCATGATTGTTCATTCAACATATCCGGGCATATCTGGATATCTCATCTCGCATCCATATGCGAATTTCTCACAGTTGATTCGTGCTGGAGAGCAAGTTGAAGCAGGAATCCGTGCCGGGACAATCTCCCCATGGCCTCATCAAGCCACTCCAGTCAAGAGAAACAGAGTGGAGGGAAGACCCATCGGATATGGGAATGGAAATCGAAGCGGTTCTCCTCCCCGCCCGACAGAGGTAAACAACATCAGCACCACCGCTCAAGGTAATCAATATGCTCCCCCACAGGGACATTAACAGCATCAGCAGAATCAAGTTCAGCATCAACCTCAGAGGTATCAACCACGACCAAATCCTCAACCACAGCCACAACCACCTCGACAACAGCAGCAATTCAGAGGGAACGATCAATACTCATACCAGAATAAGTAGAATTACAGGGAGCTCAGGAAATTCACTCCACTCACTCAACCACTTAGTCAAATCATGACTACGCTGGTACAAAAGCAGTTACTCACTCTGATGACACCCAGGCCTCCTCCTCATCCTCTGCCTCCAAACTACCGAGAAAATGAGTATTGCGCCTACCATCAAGGACATGGCCACACCACTGATCGATGCTTTACTTTGAAGAATGCCATACAAGATCTGATTGATGACCGCAATATCGTCATCTCGGTCCCTGGAACTCCTGCAGCAGCTTCCACCAACATCCTTTAGAATCCTCTGCCTCAGCATCAGACGAACCCCAGTTCGTCTCGAGGCCCCACCGTCAACAGCATAGAAGAAGAAGAATGCCTCGATCGCTTCTGCTCCCCCATCCAATCCATTCATGCCTACACTTATGGGCCGACAAATCCTCCTCCGATCATGCAAGGGGTAAGTCCCTTTCTTCCTTCAGTCTCCGAGCCAGTAGTACTCGAAGGAACACTTCCATACGATGTGCCAGTTGTGCAAAGGGCATCTTACGGCCCCTCATGTTGGGAACCAGTCATTCTGGAAGGAGCACAATTGTACATAGAGCCCACATACGAACCTGTCATCTTGCAAAGGGCAATCCCAACACAAGAACAATACAATTCGCAATGGAGGAACCATACTCATCAGCAGCAAGAGCCCATTGTATTGGAAGGAGCTCCTCCAGTTGAGCCAGTCGTATTGCAAGGGACAAATCCCGGAGGCGTATCAATCACACTGCGGCAGCTGGGACAAATAGAGAACCTCCTGCCATATCAAGAGGACCAGTATTCATTCCATGGGAGCCTCCTGCCCCAGGAACGGTCAAGCCAGGACCACAACCTTATGTGATCTATGAAGACAAGCCTCGATATTACCCCTTCAGCACAGGCAACAATGTAGTTCTCAAGGCAAAAGCTCCGTACGAGGAAGATCTGGTACCCACACCAGCATCATTGCAAAAACCTGTGGTCCTAGAGGGCAAAGGTGAGGAAAATTATAAAGAGGTCCCATGGCACTATCCAGAATGTGCGGAAGTGGGAAACATGAATCCCAATGGGCGTTGCATCCGAAGAGATAATCAAAATAGAGGAGACCCCAAAGGCGCTCTTTCAGGCCTCGGCAACAAAAATGAAGCCGCATACGATGTGGCGACTCAGCTTAAGTCAATCCCTGCTCAAATCTCAGTATGGGAGCTACTCTGCACATCTCGCATACACCGAGAAATGTTTGCCAAAACCTTGAACGATGCTCACGTCTCCTCCGATACGGCACCAGAGATGATAGCATTGATGATTGGACAGCTCCTGGCTCCACGTGCCATCACCTTCACTGATAATGAGTTGCCACCAGAAGGACGCGATCATGGGCGATCCCTCAACATAACCTTACGATACAAAGATCTCTGCGTCCCACTGGTCCTTATCGATAATGGCTCAAGCTTAAACGTCTGCCCACTTAAGACTGCGGAACGTCTGGGAATCAGTCCTTCTTCATTCCGACCCAGCACCATATGTGTCAGAGCATTCGACAACACCCGCCGATCAGTGGAAGGGGAGGTCGACATAGAGGTATAGATAGGTCCGAAAGTCTCCACCATCACATTCTAAATTCTGGATATATCAGCCTCTTTCAACATGTTGCTTGGACGACCTTAGCTGCACAAGGTTGGAGCTGTGCCGTCAACCCTGCATCAACGGGTGAAATACATCTATGGAAATTAAGTGATCTCTATCCAGGCAGAGAAGGAGCTCATCATTCCTTCCAACGCTGCTGCCACTGAACCAGACATCCCGGTCATCGATATCCAGCACTCTGAAGAACACATCCCGTTTCACAGTTTCAAATTCGAGACTGTGAACTCTATCGCCAATCCAGAACCGATAAGGGTGGACCGTGTCTTTTCGACGGCAGAACGTCTGAGCCTCAAATACCGAATGAAGAATCATTTCAAGTCTAGAAAGGTACCGCTGATATATAACCAACGCAAATGGGGACTCGGATACAGGGCAACCTTCATGGACAAAAGAAGGAAGAAATTTCGATGCTCACCCATCCAATTCGTCAAGCCAGGAGAACCTTGCAAAGATCCAGGAGGGAATTAACCAACTGCACTACACAAAGGCCTCCCGATGAGCCTAGTTTGGGCCACGTGGCCCCCCATTCGATGGGATCAGATTCTCGAACCGTCTAAGCCTCCAGAAGAAGAAGGAAATGAGGAAGATGAAGAAGAAAGTCAAATACAGCAGCTTCAGGACTAGGTTACTCTGATACCTGCTCCCAACCAGGGGCACAACCTGCCCACTTCAATTCCAGCCAGCCAGGGGCACAACTTGCCCATCTCAGCATCAATCAGCAAGGGGCACGACTCGCCCATCTCTGCAGAATCAACACCATCAATCATCAGCCAGGGGCAGAAGCAGCCCATCCATTGGACCAAGAAAGGGAAATGGCCAGCCCTGGATTGATCTGATGTCTAGATTCCAAACTCATGTCTAACCGTAGAACCAGACGAACTACAATGCGAGGTAAGTGACCCGGGAGGGACTGAGTACGACTTAGATCTCGAACCCGACTAGCAAGAAATCATGGTCATTGGGCCAGACCATGATTCTTCGCCCGAATCATCAACCCCCACCTCTTCAGGGGAGGAAGTGTGGGGTCCTGAATGGTCATCCGTTCCCCTAACTTTTGAATCAGCCAAAGAGCCATCTGAGGGCTCTGGCTTCCAAAAAAAAAACACATGTTTAAGCAACGACCAGAACTTTGGAACAAGTTGGGCTCAATCATGGTCTACAATGCCCACTTGTTCAAAGTCCCATGAATTTCGAAAATCCAAAAAAATAAAAAAATTTCAAAAGCCAAAAACATCTAGCATTTCCATTTCAGAAAAATCTCAAAAACCAAAAAACATTCCTTTTCCTGCATTCAATAGTGTGCCAAGTTCGTCTAAAGAGTCACATGAGTTTGAAGTCGAATCATATGATTTCGACATCGAATTAGACTTCGAGCTCATGGGTCTGGACGAAGCTCGGGACGAGGAAGATGATGATCCGGCTCCCGAACTTGAGGATCTCCTCAAAAAGTTTGAATCTAAAGTCAATATTGTAGCCGATGATTTCGAGATAGTAAACTTGGGGACACCTGAGATCCCTAGGGAAGTACGCATTGAAAAATCATTGCCACCTAAGATGAAACAGAAAATGATAGAGTTCCTAGCTCCAAGATTGTCCAACTTCGCGTTCTCATATGAAGACATGCCGGGGCTCGATGAAGAGCTCGTTGTACACCATCTGCCAACCAAGGCAGATATGAAGCCAGTGAAGCAGAAACTTCGATGAATGAAGCCAGAATGGGCTCTGAAAGTCTGAGATAAAGTCATTAAGCAATACAACGCGAGATTCTTGGTAGTCTCCAATTACCTTGAATGGCTCGCCAACATCGTACCAGTACCAAAGAAGGACGGAAAGGTTCGAATGTGCATCAACTTCCGGGATCTCAACAAGGCCAGTCCAAAAGATGACTTCCCTTTGCCACATATCGACACTCTGGTTGACAACATTGCTGGATACAAGGTCTTCTCATTCATGGACGGGTTCTCAGGTTACAATCAGATCAAGATGGCCGTCGAAGATCGCGAGAAGACATCGTTCATCACTCCCTGGGGAACCTTTTGTTACAAGGTAATGCCGTTCGGTCTGAAGAACGCAGGAGCAACATATCAGCGAGCAACGACAGCATTATTCCATGACATGATGAACAAAGATCTTGAAGTATATGTGGACGACATGATCGTCAATCTCGCACAATTGAAGGGCACTTTGAAGATCTGAAGAAGTTATTCAACAGATTAGAAAAGTACAAGCTCCGCCTCAACCCTCAGAAATGTGTCTTTGGTGCAATGGGAGGTAAGCTCCTCGGCTTTATGGTGAGCAAGGATGGCATCAGGGTCGACGAGACCAAAACTAGAGCAATCATCGAGATGCCCCCTCCTAAAACAAAGAAAGAAATTCGTGGCTTCCTCTGCAGAATTCAATACATCAGTCGCTTCATCGCACAGGTCACACCTATTTGTGAGCCCATTTTCAAGCTCCTTCGAAAGAACGTTCCAAAAGAATGGAATGATGATTGCCAAGTCGCCTTCGATCGCATCAAGAAATATCTCATGAATCCTCCAGTCCTACTGCCGCCCACTCCTGGACGTCCACTGTTGTTATACATCTCGGTAGCAGCAGAAGCCATCAGCTGTGTCCTCGGCCAGCACGACGAAACCGGGAAGAAGGAACAAGCAATATATTATTTGAGCCAAAAGTTCACTGACTACGAGACCAGGTATTCCCCGATCGAGAAGACTTGCCTCGCCCTAGTCTGGGCAACTCAGCGACTCCGTCAATACATGATTGCATTCCCTATTCTCCTCCTCGCTCACATGGATCCGCTCAAGTACCTGTTCGAGAAACCGGCACTCACTGGAAGGATAGCTAAATGGCAGCTACTCCTATTTGAGTTCGACATCTCTTATGTCACTCAGAAGGCAATCAAGGGACAGGCCCTCGCCGATCATCTTGCCGCTCACTCACTCCTGGATTATCAACCGCTCAAGACATTCTTCCCTGATGAAGATCTCTTGCTCATTGAAGAGGAAGAAAAGAAGAAAAAAGATGAGTGGACGTTATTCTTCGACGGCGCAGTAAATTCTAAAGGGAGTGGTATTGGAGCAATCCTCTACTCTCCAGATGATGTCCCTATTCCTATCTCAAGACGCATAGCATTCGAGTGCACCAACAACATGGCAAAGTACGAGGCATGCATCGCTGGCTTAAGGGAAGCCATAATCTTAGGCGTCAAGAAGCTACGAGTATTTGGAGACTAACAGCTTATCATCAATCAGACCAATGGCGAATGGAAGACGAAGGACGAGAAGTTGATACCATATCATGTGTATCTTGAAAATCTGATCGAAGAATTCAAAGAAGTCACCTTCTCATACATGCCCAGAGCCAAGAACCAGTTTGCAAATGCTCTCGCCACACTGGCATTGATGCTCGAGATAGCAAAAGGAGCTTCAGAATGGGAGCT
This sequence comes from Liriodendron chinense, assembly GCA_003013855.2. Classification (NCBI taxonomy): domain Eukaryota; kingdom Viridiplantae; phylum Streptophyta; class Magnoliopsida; order Magnoliales; family Magnoliaceae; genus Liriodendron; species Liriodendron chinense. The sequence continues at coordinate 2,675,436 of ML058459.1, forward strand.
CACAGTCAAAATTCAAGAAGAACCTGCTTTCTGCCTGCAAATAGAAGAAGCCGAAGCTGTCCCTGACAAACCTTGGTATGCCGACATCAAGTAATATCTCGAAACCCAGGAGTATCCAGAGTCAGCAACAGCAACAGATCGCTGAACCATCCAGCGTTTGGCCGGCTAGTTCACCATCAGTGGCGAAGTTCTTTACAAGCGATCTTATAATCACATCCTCCTTCGATGCGTCGATGAAACAGAAGCTGCAAAGATCATGGGAGAAACACACGAAGGAATTTGTGGCCCACACATGAATGGGCACATGATGGCAAAGAAGATTCTATGACTCGGCTACTATTGGCTCACCCTGGAGACAGACTGTTGCCAGCACGTCAGAAAATGCTTCAAGTGTCAGGAGCATGCGAATCAAATCCATGCCCCCTCATCAGAGTTATACAACCTGACCACCCCCTGGCCCTTCTCCATGTGGGGACTCGACATCATCGGCAAGATCAGTCCCAAAGCATCAAATGGTCATGAGTACATACTTGTGGTAGTCGACTACTTCACCAAGTGGGTAGAGGCAGCCTCCTACACCACGATTGCAGCATCTCAGGTGATCAAATTCATGAAGAACAACATCATATGCCGGTATGGAATCCCTAATGCTATCATCACAGATAATGGGACCCCGTTTATCAACAAGAAGATGGATGACTTGCTCAGCAAATTCAAGATCCAACATCATTGATCAAGCCCCTACCGTCCCCAGATGAATGGTGGGGTAGAAGCCGCAAACAAGACAATCATCAGGATACTCGAGAAGATGGTCGTGACCTATCGAGATTGGTCAGATATGCTCCCATATGCACTTTGGGCCTATCGAACGTCTGTACGATCTGCTACGGGAGTTACTCCTTTCGAGCTTACTTATGGAATGGAGGCAGTTCTGCCAGTCGAGGTGGAAATACCATCACTACAAGTGTTACTAGAAAGTGGAGTTGAAGAAGGAGAATGGCAACGCGCCAGATTCGACCAGTTGCAGCTAGCAGATGAAAAGCGCATGCGTGCACTAAGTCATTCACAGTGCTATCAGAAAAGGATCGCTCGGGCTTACAACAAGAGAGTCCGAAAAAGAAATTTCAAGGTAGGCGACATGGTCATGAAGAAGATTCCACCGTCGCACCTTCCGGATCCCAGAGGAAAGTTCAAACCCTCGTGGGACGGGCCACTGATCATCAGAGAAGTACTTCCCGGAGGCGCCCTCAGACTCACCAGCATGAGAGGGGTGGATCTTCCTGAGCCAACCAACGCCGACAACATGAAGATCTTTCACGGGTAAGCCATTCTGACCTTATCAAGAGTTAATTTAATAGAGCTGAAGTCAAGAGGTCAAAGCTAAGACCTCTGAGAAATCATTTTCGTCCACCAACAAGTGTTTCAAATAAGGGGATTCAAAAAGAGAAAAATACAAAAAAAAGGGGATTCAAAAGGAAAAGACAAAAAAAAAAGAGAAAAAGAATACAAAAGAAAAAGAAAAAAAAAAGAAGAAAAGAAAAAGAAAAAGGGAAGCCAAAGCAAGGCACCCAAGAAAAAATAATCGGTCCAAGAAGAAACACAGTCATCCATCCATTCATCTCAGAAGGGTCTTTAGCTAAGACCAACAACTCTATCATCGTAACTTAGGATAAGGGCTGAAAGACTGCCGTCGGCCGGCAACGACGGATTCCGACCTCTAGTCACCGCAGTTATCCAAAGATTCAGAAAAAGAAAGAGAGAGAGAGAGAGAGAGAGAGAGAGAGAGAGAGAGAGAGAGAGAGAGAGAGAGTGCCTAAACAAAGAGGGTGGAGTGAAAACCCGAAAGGGCGCTCCGAGTAAAAACAGTGGGTATACAGCGGACTTGGTGAAAACCTGAAAGGGCACTGAGGGTAAAAACAGCATAGCTGCCAAGGGGCAGGCAAGATCAAACACTCGGGACGTGGTGAAAACCCGAAAGGGCACTATGGGCAAAAATGACGGGAAAAGGCCGGCTGTAATGAAAACTCGAAAGAGCGCTACAGGCAAAAATGGCTCAAATGAAAAAAGAAAAAAAATGAAAAGTGCAGGTACCAAGAAATCAGACGGTCCAGATCGGTTCAATCAGTTACAGTTCAAGAACAAGAAGAAGTGCAGTCAAGAACGAAGAGCTCTACAAATTCCGACAATCTCAAGAGGCAATAGTTTCCCTTGCCTACACCTCTAGGGAACCAAAGGATCACACAAGTCAAATCTCGAGACATCGGTCAAAGCATTGGCCGAGCCCTAGCTCTGATTCCTATATCCCGACACAAAATCCAGACACACACTCACAAGACAATTCATGGCACAATAGATTTTCAAACAGTCTTCTCTTTTCAATTAAATGCATCATATTTCTTTTACACATATCATGGCATCTTTTTCAAAAAATACAAAAATGCATCATCATCAATCATATATGCAAAAAAAAAAGTAATGTGCAGGTGGCCAACATAATCAATCTCTACCCTCCTCCTCGGCCACATCAGGTAAGTCCTCTGACTCATAATGAAGTAGTCTCACTCTCAACCTACTCACCACCATACGCAGGTAATGCGCCTCATCGCGCTCAAGGGTACGCATCGCGCTCTCGTCATCAGACAATCTCTGATCGGCAGCCAATCTCCTCGACATCATCTCACAATGATAACGAAGTGCAGAGATCTCAGACAGCAAATGGCCATGAGTGGCCAAAAGGAAGCCAGGATGGATAAACGGGCGCTCCTCAAAGGGTTCATATGAACCAGATGAAGAGCCAGCATCTCCAAGGATATCCTGCTCATTCTCATCAGCAGTCTGGTGCCAGCAGGGGATACGTTGATACAAAGACTGCTCAGCAACCCAGTACTGATATGGGGCGGTCGCCATCGAAAAAGTCCGCAGCTCAAAACCCAGCAAATCAGCAGTCAAGTAACTTGCCCAAGATCCATCAACCTGAGTCCTAAAGTTAGAGGATCTAGATGGAAGTGCTCGACGCCCGATACCCGTGAAAGCGAAAAGAGGAACATCCTGCTCGTACCCAAACTGCCGCAGGAACCGAATGGGATGGTAAGAAAAGTAAGATCGAAAGCCTACCAACATCAGAGGAAGGCGGTGTGCATCGCAAAGCACTGGAGGAAGTGAAAGCCAAGATGACTCCCAACAAACGTTCCAGTTACGAAGTTCAGCGAACATCCTACGATACAAGGGCTCGCTCATCCTAGCTGTATGAGGAAGAAACTCCATGATATAACGCATAACGTCAGAACTAGGAATACCAGGAAGGGGTAGAGGAACGGTCAAAGAAAGACGCTCCCATGGCCAAACCTGATCACAAAAAGGAAAAGAAGTTCAGCTAGAGCAATGCGATTCCTAACAAAGCAAGAAGAAAAAGGTGTAGAAAAGATACCTGAAGAAAGGCACAACAGCCGCGAAGGACATGAGTGCGGCCCAGGGCGCAGTCAGTCAGCCCATTAAACAGCTCGGCCAAGATGAGAGAAATGATCCCCTGCCGTCGGATAGCTCGGCTCATCACCTCAAAAAGCAAAGGAGTCTGGGACTTGCGCCATCTCGAGAACAGCACCTCAGCTATCAAGCAGAACATCAGTGCGTTCCGAGCAAGGATAGAATCGGCCACACTCCGAGGACCCGAAAAAAGATCATACAGTAAGTCCAAGGAGAACACTACAGCATCCTAGCCGGCAGCTGCAGGCCGAACAAGATAGGGGATCCCGAACCAGTTCTGCGGTGTGGCAGCCTTCAGCGATGTCTTCGGCGAGAAATACTGAGTATAATCCCAAGGTAGGCCTGTCTAACGTGCAAGTTCCTCCAAAGAGGGTCCCATCTCCATATCGTTGAACGCGAACAAGTTCAACGAAGGGACCCAGTCAATCAAGGCAGCTCCAAGCATCCTCCAATCAATATCAACTCTAGCCATATGGATCAGACTACTGAAGCCATAGGACTCCAAATCTCGAATCTCATAAGCTGACAAACTATCAAGCCAAGCAAGCAGCCGTGGCGAGCAAGAAGGACGAGGAAGCAGCTGACAAGTCCTCACTGGTACCCCCTCCAGAACAAAAGGCCCAGAAATTAATGACAGCTCATCGAGGATCGGAAGGTCAACGGGCGAAGGAGAAGGAAAAGTTGGAACCTCTGTAGACTCGACAGCCCCTGACCTGCCCTCAGTAATGGCTATGTCTGATATAGTCGCATCACTATCTGAAACTGTCATAACCTCAGCCGCATGAGAAGACTCGCCCACCTCATGAACGGAGTGCGCAAAAGACCGACGATCAGGAGAAGGATGATACTCTCCATCAAAAGGGCTACCAGCGAAGATCACACCACACATCGTGGCATCCTGGCTAATCTGACCGTCGAAAAATGCATCTGACCATCAAAAAGGGTCCCGGCAACCCCGATCGAAGAATCAGCAGTCAGATCTGGACCTGCGGCCCCCTCCAGCAGGAGATCATGAATCCAGTCATCACCCTGGCTAATCAAAGGGATCATCGAGGTATCCACACCGTCCATCATCAGGGGAACATCATCAATAATCACATCAAGTCCACCCAAACAAGTATGCCACACATCTCAGCCATCATCAAGAGCATCTAAACCGTCAAAGGTATCATCTGAACCATCCATCCCATCTAGACATGAGATCGGCCCATCTATGTCCATCATGGTCCCATCACTTCCATCAATCACATCATCCATGTGGCCCATATTCAAGGGATGCATAGCCTCACCTATGTCCCATCCTCCCATCTCATCCATGCTATCCATTTCTCCCACAATCAAAGCCCCATTCAAATCTGGAATTTCAGCATGGCTGTCATTAATGGGGCCTTCAAAGCTCCAACAACCACCATCCCTAACCCCTCATCAATGCCCCAATCCAATGCACCATCTCTACCATCCATTAAAGAGATTCAACCATCATTAAAGCCTGCACCATCTCCTGAAGTGTGGGACCCACCATGGACAGCCCCCACAGCCCCTAAATCTCCACCATCCGTTGCCCAAGAAAGGACAAAACAAGAAGAAGACAAAAGAAGGAGGGAAGATGAGACAAAGAGAATATTCATGGCTGTAGTCAAACCGAGACGTGTAGGGAACATGGGACAAGAGCAGAGGACTGTGAAGAGTGTCCGAGCACGAGCCAGCCCAAGCCGCATAAGAGGCGAGCTTTGGGCGGCCCGCTCTGGGCCGCCCGTACGGACGCGCTCCCTCTCTCTCCGCGGGATTGGCTCCATGGCTCTTGGTAGGTGAGGCTGACAGTCCACATCAGCAGATGGTACCCTGAGGGCCGCCCAAGGCTCCAATCCCTTCCAGATTTCGATTAAGGTTGATCAAGATCATCTAGGAGGTACCCCACCGGTCCAATCACGAAGCACTGCGGCCAACATGGGTTTGATCAAGTCAAAGGGAAGGAAAATTGATCAAGAGAGGCCCACAAGCAATCTGAGCCACTCAAAGGCTAGATCATCATGATCCAAACCACGAAAAAGCTCGCATGGGCCATCAAATAGCAACATCAAGGGTTCGATTATCAAGAAAGAAAGCCAGAGTCCAAGATCTGATCGTCAAGTGGGCCCACATGGCTAAAAGAGCAATCTTAATCGTCTAAGTCATCATCCACACCATGGAAAGCCTTCTTAGCCTCACAAAACATCAAGAAAAGGTGCTCCAAAGCAAAGCTGAAGTCTAGAAAGGGCCTACAAGGCCAAATCAAGCAATTCGGACCACTCAAATCACAATCAATCTCGTCAGAAGCCAAACAAATCAAGGTAAGTATGCTCAACCACAATGTTGGGTCCGAAGACCTTAAACTACGTCGGGATCAACATCCCGAGAGATTTTCAATAAAAACCGGCATCAGTCTGGATCGAATCAAGATCTGACGACCCCGGACATTTTCTGAAAACCAAAAAAAATATGCATATACATATCTCTTGTACATATTTTGGGTCCGAAGACCTTAAACTACGTCGGGATCAATATCCCGAGGGATTTTAATAAAAACCAGCATCGATCCTAGCCGTTCAGGCCAAGATCTGATGACCTGGATCATTTCAAAAAAAAATCACAAAAAGAATGTATGTTCAGCTTGTACAAAAATTTGGTCCGAAGACCTTAAACTACGTCGGGATCAAGATCCCGAGGGACTTTTCAAATAAAAAACTGGTAGCAGTTTGGATCGTTCAAACCAAGATTCGCTGACACCGGACATTTTTCGAAAACAAAAGAAAATGTGTGTTGCCCTACTTGTACATATTTTGGGTCCGAAGACCTTAAACTACGTCGGGATCGACATCCTGAGAGATTTTTAATAAAAACCGGCATCGATCACAGCCGTTCAAGCCAGGATCCGATGACCTGGATCATTTCCAAAATACCAAAAAGATTTTCTGAGTTTTCCATAAAAACCAGTATCAATCTCAACCACTTGAGTTGAATTTTGGAACCTTTTCAAAAAATAAAAATAAAAGAATAAAAGAATAAAAATTTCACCATCAATTTCAACTGCACAAATTCATCACCAGGGGTCCGAAGACCTAAAACTACACTGGGATTAACTTCTCGGGGGCTTTCTTTCCTAAACCTGTTCCAGACATGGCTGACACTTGATCGTACGGATGTCCGGAATCTTTTAAACAGGTAAAGGCTGAGGCGGGCAAAACCCCGCAATCCTGTTCATGTTGAACGCACCGTGATAGACAACCTTGATTTGGAAGTCGCTGTTAAATCTGACGGATGCTCCCTGTTCCTAAAACTCATGAAGGGGATTAAGGCTGTTGGGAGGTGGAGCGCACCCTCACGGAATTGTGAGCAACGTAAGGCCCCAAACTGGATTGACTAAGGGAAATGTGAGGATGTGGCTCATTTTGTGGCCGAAGGAGTCCGTCGGAGATACGTGGTCTATGTGCATTGCACATGAGGAACAGGCAACTTTGTGTGTGTGTTGACTGAAAACCCTCAAAATCTCATCATCCGAAGATGTAAAACTACGGCACTTGACTGTGTGAGACTCGTCTTGCTCGCTGACATAAAATGGATCGGGTGCCTTACCAGCAGTAGAAGATGGAAATGGATGAAAATTCCATACCTTTTCCCTGCATTTCAGAAAAATCCAACAAAATACCAAAATATTGCAAAATCACCTTTTCAAAAATCACAAAAAAAAAAGAACAAAATATATATTTTCCTTGCTTTCAAATCAAATATTTGCAAAAAAGCACAAAAAATATTTTCCTAGCTTTCAAATCAAATATTTTCAAAAAATCACAAAAATATTTCCTTTATTTTCAATAACCGATCTCTATCCTGACCACTCAGGTAAAGATTCGAACCACATATTTGCAAAAAACACAAAAATTGACACTATCCCCAGCACTACACTTCAGGAGTCTTGAACTTCATTCTCTTCACAATTTGGGATGACGGATCCAATCGCCCGCAAATTGGAATCTTGATAAAAACTGACGACCAAACACCGTCTCAATCGCATTTATGCCCAAAAGAACATCTTGAAGTCAAATAACATCCTCGTACATTTTCATTAGCAAAGAAACAGCATCTTGGGACGATGGACCTGATCGATCACGGGTCGGGATCTTGACCAACCCGCTGACCAAACATCCGCATTAAAAAGAAAAACCCTAGGGAAGTACAGCCCTGGAAGCAATAAGCTCAAAATTCTCGGCATCTCCAGCAAAAGCAAAATCATCAAACTGAAAGAGAATGAGCCAAAGCCATGCATTCATCATGCATCTCCATGCATCAGCATCCATCGCATCAATCATCATGTTTACCTGCTTTCAAAATAAAAGTCGGTTAGCCAAAGACCCTACAGGCATCCCTAATGGAGGCGCATGCAAACCAGATTTCCATTTCAAAAAGACAAAAAAATATCTCTATGTGCAAATAAAAACCCCATGGAGTATCACTCCCCAGAGTGGGTGCCTTTTCAAAAATCCAAAAAAATACTTTCCCAGTAGAGCGTTCTGCCTCCAAAACACCAGGAGATCTTCCATATCTCTGGGTAGGAGCCAACGCAAAAATTAAATAAGATCCGATGTCTCGCGGTTTCCCCGAAGACCATCCGATCCAATGCACTCAAAGTACGGTCGAACTGAACTCCAGTGTCAGTGCGGTCGTACCACATGCCAAGATACAAAAAGATGAAAGCCAAAAGGCTCGATCACAGAAACCATTTGAATAGGTGGAAACGATGAATTGCAAACCAAGCATCGAAACCAGCAGATCGGGTGGAAAGAGTCCACCCGCACATACCTAGGCGTGGATGCCTGAAATACCTTAATGGAGTCCAAGTCGGCGTAGTAGAATCCCGTAACACTATCTGACGCAGGGCGTCTAACCACTTTGACAGTCAAGCAAAACAAGTACTCCTGGAGTGATCTGGGAAAACATCAAACATCACACAATCAGTCTCAGGGTCAGCATCCTCATAAGACTAGCGACGCAGAGGCTCTGCTGTACCTTTCCGATGTTAGTACCGATCGGGAATGGAAGGGTTGCGATTGGGTACCCAGGTTGCAGCGCATGCAGGGACAATCGCAACGTTTTCTCCAAACTCCCGCGGTATGTGCGAGTGATCGAGTTCCAGACAATCAACTGGCACAGATGCGAAAGCAAGCAAAGACTTAAGACCATGATCTATGAATGACCGGGCCAGAAGTGGGGTGTCCACTCGCTTTGGCATTCGGTTGCACGTAACCTCTGCCAAAGAGGGGCATCTGTAGACACCCCACCTTCGGCTACACTGTTGGTAGAGATAGCTGGATGAATGGAGGACCATACCCTCAAACCCCAAGTCTAAACTCAGCCAAACTCACCTTTGTAAGCCCCAATCCATAACCCAATTTAAGCTTGAACCCAGTCAACCCAGTCCTAAACATCAGCCTAAAAAACCCCCCATAAGAAAAGCTAGTCGAAAAAATCATAAAAAACTCAAACTCACTGAGTCAACCCACTGAGTCAACCCGCTGAGTCAACTCGTAGAGTCAAAACACCGAGTCAACCCGTCAAGTCAACCCGCCAAGTCAACTCACCGAGTCGACCCGCTGAGTCAACTCACTGAGTCGACCCACCGAACCAAACAGCAGCCCCGAGGGAACGACCGTACCTCGCTGAAAATCGAGGAGTGACCGTACGGGCGGCCCACAGCGAGCCGCCCAAAACTATTTACGAGTTCTGCCACTGCCTGCTGCTATAAATACCCCCCTCCCCTTCTCATTTCAACAGCAATCCAGCCAGAGAGAGCCCGTCCGCTCGAGTTCCCTTCTCTACTCCTTAGCCCATTTTCCCACCAAGGAGAGCCCGAGTGAGGAGAGCCTAGCCCTGGTCCAGCCCAGCCTGACCACTGGTCTAAGTCTCCCAAGCCGTCCAAGTCTTGATCCAGCCACTCGAAGCCAACCCTTGCGAAACCTCCGTCCATCCAGCTACTCTTTTTCCAGCATCATCTCATTTGCATCTAACATAAGTGCAACATTTACTTTTCTTCCAACCCCCCTGCCTCACTACAAGCACTTTGATTATTCAAGCACACTGCATACGTCTTATATTAAGCACCTGTCAGTTCGAGCGTACGCTCTGGGCTTGCCCGTTGTTGGAACCTGCCCATCAGAAACTCTTACTGTTCAGACCAACATTCATGCATCATGTCATCTATGAGAATGTACAAGAATTAAAACAGACTTTCAAATATTAGTTCGATTCTGTGAAGTAGAGACCGTACTTCGGTACGGGCAGTGTGTGGGGTGCTTAACCTCTTCCCACCCTGTAACTGTGATCCCTTACCTTGAATCTCTGGCCGCAGATCAATAGGAGTCATTTTAGAGGAAGGAATCTTCGGATCCCCTTCTCTAACGTTTCTACGGGGTTTAGCCGACTGTAAATTCGAAGTAACTGGCTAGTGGCGACTCTGGTCTTACACAAATTCATTTAAACACATCCAGCTTAAACACGACTACCAAACAAAGCCCTCGAGAACGAGGCAAGCCAGTGGCACAAACGGCGATTTCGCACTCACGCATCCTCCTCTCCTTCTTTTCCCGAAAGGGGAAGGGACGAGAACGTCATGTGGGAGCGCGGAAACGGCGAGGGTCCACAAAATGGCGACTCCACTGGGGATGAATTAGTCTCACTAGTCGTGATCCGACTTGAAAAACAGAATCCTTCCCGTACTTGAAAGTCACTAATCCTCATACAATCTCATCTGCATAGCATTCTACCCAAAACAAATAAAAAAAAACAGAAAATCCCAAAACCAAAAAAATAGAAAACCCCAAAAACCAAAAAGAATAGAGTATAGTCCTCACCATTGTGCCTCCTCGGGCTCAACGTACGCGGAGACAACCTCCCTACTGCAGCATAATCCGCACTCGGGCACAGCAAGCCATGTCCGACCACGAAGAAGAAACACATCTCTTCCCTGCTCTTGAGATGACCGAAGCGCAACCTCCAGCGCAACAACCAATTGAGAATACGCCAATCATACAGGAATTGGCACAAGGAATGAGAGCAATGCAAGAAATGCTCTTGCAATTCATGCAAGCACAAGCCACCGCAACAGCCAACAATCAGGTTGGCCCAGTTCAGCATTCTCAGCAGCCATGCCGAGTCCTTCCGGCCTCCAGTTCAAATCAAGCGCAACGACAGGGCCATCTCAGCCCTTCGTTACGGGGCATCTTCCTCAGTACCTTCCTGCAACGACAGGGCCATCTCAGAGCATTCCCGTCGCAGGGACTTCCAGTCAGCTTCCAGTCAATCTTGCAAACAACAATCTCAGTAGATCTCAGCATGTCCCCGCCGATGGGACACCTTTTCAATTTCAGCACATCCCCTCCGATGGGACACCTTTTCAATTTCAGCACATCCCCGCCGATGGGATTTCAATTCAATTTCCAGCAACAGGGACAGCACTGACGAATGCCCACAATGGGGGTCAATGTCAAGCCCACATCAATCAGCGGACAGTGGCGAATACCCAACAAGGGGGTCACTTCCCAGCATCTCAGCCTCCTGCAAACAGGAGCACTTTTCAATTCCAGCACATCCCCGCCGATGGGATTTCAGTTAATTTCCAGCAATCTTCAATTCAGCAAAATCTAGTTAATTTCCAGCAATCTTCAGTTCAGCAATTTCCAGTTAATTTCCAGCAAGTTCCAGTTCAACCTTCAGCACAATCTCCAGTTCAGTCACAATCCTTTCAAGCACCAGTTCATCAAAATCAGTCATCAAATCAATTTCAGCAACCCGCGGTTGCTTTTCAGCAAGCCCATAGGGTCGAAGACATCGACCACTATGCCGAAGAAGAACGTGCCTTACTCCAGGAGGCACCAGTCGCTCGAACAGATCATTCAGGACTGGACGAGTTGCGGGAGCAGTTCCAGATCTTGTAAAATCAGCTTCAGTGACAATAAGGAATCGATCTATCTTCGACCAAGTTCAGAGACTTGTGTCCTTTCCCAGATGCTCAAGTACCTCAAAACTTTGAGGTTTCAAAATTCAAAAGATACGATGGCAGCGGTTGTCTCACAGCACATCTCAAGGCCTTCTGTGGAGAGCTGAGTGCAATCTCAGGAAATGAAGGGGCCCTCATACGTTTGTTCCAAAAGTCTCTGAAGGGCGACGCCCTAGATTGGTACACCTCATTGGACTGCCACCGCATCAGGACTTGGGAACAACTTTCCCAGGCTTTCGTCGACAGATTTGCATACAATCTCAACATGGCACCCAGAAGAGCCGACCTCGCGGCTCTCAGGCAAAGGAATGATGAAACGCTATCAGCTTATGTGGGACATTGGCGAGCTATGGCAGCCAGAATGGGGACACCCATCGACAACGAAGAACAAATCTCCATGATTGTTCATTCAACATATCCAAGCATATCCGGATATCTCATCTCACATCCATATGCGAATTTCTCACAATTGATCCGTGCTGGAGAGCAAGTCGAAGCAGGAATCCATGCCAGGACAATCTCCCCATGGCCTCATCAAGTCACTCCAATCAAAAGGAACGGAGTGGAAGGAAGTCTTATCGGGCACGGGAATGGAAACTGCAGTGGTTCTCCTCCCCGCCCAACAAAGGTAAACAACATCAACACCACTGCTCAAGGAAATCAACATGCTCCCCCACAGGAACGTCAACAGTATCAGCAGAATCAAGTTCAGCATCAGCCTTAGAGGTATCAGCCACAACCACCTCGACAACAGCAGCAGTTTAGAGGAAACGGTCAATACTCATATCAAAATAGGCAAAACTACAGGGAGTTCAGGAAATTTACTCCCCTCTCTCAACCACTCAGTCAAGTCATGGCTACCCTGGTGCAGAAACAGTTACTTACTCTAATGACACCTCGGCCTCCGCCTCATCCTCTGCCACCAAACTACCGAGAAAATGAGTACTGTGCCTACCATCAAGGACGTGGCCATGCCACTAATCGATGCTATACTTTGAAGAATGCTATACAAGACCTAATTGATGACCGCAAGATTGTCATCTCAGTCCCTGGAACTTCTCCAGCAGCTTCCACCAACATCCTTCAGAATCCTCTGCCTCAACATCCGACGGACCCCAGTTCGTCTCGTGGCCCTGCAGTCAATAGTATAGAAGAAGGGGACCATCTCAATCGCTTCTTCTCCCCTATCCAGTCCATTCATGCTTACACTTATGGGCCGACAAGTTCTCCATCGATCATGCAAGAGGCAAGTCCGTCCTCGAGCCAGTAGTACTCGAAGGAGCACTTCCATACGATGTGCCAGTTGTGCAAGGGGCATCTTAAGACCCCTCATGTTGGGAACCAGTCGTCCTAGAAGGAGCACAGTCTTACATCGAGCCCACATACGAACCTGTCGTCTTGCAAGGGGCAATCTCAGCACAGGGACAATACAATCCACAATGGAGGAACCATACTCATCAGCAGCAAAAACCCATTGTATTGGAAGGAGCTCCTCTAATTGAGCCAGTCATATTGCAAGGGGCAAATCCCAGAGGCGTGTCAATCACACTACGACAGCTGGGACGAACAGAGAAACCTCCCGCCATATCAAGAGGACCAGTATTCATTCCATGGGAGCCTCCTGCTCCAGGAACAGTCAAGCCAGGACCACGACCTTATGTGATCTATGAAGACAAGCCTCGATATTACCCCTTCAGCACAGGCAACAATGTAGTTCTCAAGGCAAAAGCTCCATACGAGGAAGATCTGGTATCCACACCAGCACCGTTGCAAGAACCGGTGGTCTTAGAAGGCAAAAGGGAGGAAAACTACAAAGAGGTTCCATGGCACTATCCAGAATGTGCGGAAGTGGGAAACATGAATCCCAATGGGCATTGCATCCGAAGAGATAATCAGAACAGAGGAGATCCCAAAGGCGCTCTCTCAGGCCTCGACAACAAAAATGAAGCAGCATACGATGTGGCGACTCAGCTCAAGTCAATCCCTGCTCAAATCTCAGTATGGGAACTACTCTGCACATCTCGCATACACTGAGAAATGTTTGCCAAAACCTTGAACGATGCTCACGTCTCCTTCGATACGACACCAGAGATGATAGCATTGATGATTGGACAACTCCTGGCTCCACGTGCCATCACCTTCACTGATAATGAGTTACCACCAGAAGGGCGCGATCATGGGCGATCCCTCAACATAGCCTTACGATATAAGGACCTCTGCGTCCCATTGGTCCTTGTCGATAATGGCTCAAGCTTAAACGTCTGCCCGCTCAAGACCGCGGAACGTCTAGGAATCAGTCCTTCTTCATTCCGACCCAGCACCATATGCGTCAGAGCATTCGACAACACCCGTCGATCAGTAAAAGGGGAAGTCGACATAGAGGTACAGATAGGTCCGCAAGTCTCTACCATCACATTCCAAATTCTGGATATATCAGCCTCTTTCAACATGTTGCTCGGACGACCTTGGCTGCACAAGGTTGGAGCGGTGCCGTCAACCTTGTATCAACGAGTGAAATACATCTGTGGAAATCAAGTGATCTCTATCCATGCAAAAAAGGAGCTCATCATTCCTTCCAATGCTGCTGCCACTGAACCAGACGTCCCTGTCATCGATATCTAGCATTCTGAAGAAGACATCCCATTTCACAGTTTCGAATTCGAGACTGTGAACTCTATCGCCAATCCAGAACCGATAAGGGTGGACCGTGTCTTTTCACCGGCAGAGCGTCTGAGCCTCAAATACCAAATGAAGAATCATTTCAAGTCTAGAAAGGTACCGCTGGTATACAACCAACACAAATGGGGACTCGGATATAGGGCAACCTTCATGGACAAAAGGAGGAAGAAATTTCGGTGCTCACCCATCCAGTTCGTCAAGCTAGGAGAACCTTGCAAAGATCCAGGAGGGAATCAACCAACTGCACTACACAAAGGCCTCCCGATGAGCCTAGCTTGGGCCACATGGCCCCCCATTCGATGGGATCAGATTCTCAAACCATCTAAACCTCCAGAAAAAGAAGAAAAAGATGAAGATGAAGAAGGAAGTCAAATACAGCAGCTTCAGGATCAGGTTACTCTGACACCTGCTCCCAACCTTCCCACTTCAGCATCAATCAACTAGGGGCACAACCTGCCCACTTCAATTCCAGCAAGTCAGGGGCACAACTTGCCCATCTCAACATCAATCAGCAAGGGGCACGACTCGCCCATCTCTGCAGAATCAACATCAACAATCACCAGCCAGGGGCAGAAGCAGCCCATCCATTGGACCAAGAAAGGGAAGTGGCCAGCCCTAGATTGGTCTGATGTCCAGATTCCAAACTTGTGTCTCACTGTAAAACCAGACGAATTGTAATGCGAGGTAAGTGATCCGGGAGGGACTGAGTACGACTCAGATCTCGAACCCAACCAGCAGGAAATCATGGTCATTGGGCCAGACCGTGACTCTTCGCCCAAATCATCAACCCCCACCTCTTTAGGAGAGGAAGTGTGGGGCCCTGAATGGTCATCTGTTCCCTTAACTTTTGAATCAGCCAGCTAGTCATCTGAGGGCTCTGGCTTCCAAAAAAAATGCATGTTTAAGCAGCGACCGGAACTTTGGAACAAGTCGGGCTCAATCATGGTCTGCAATGCCCACTTGTTCAAAGTCCCATGAATTTCAAAAAGCCAAAAAAATCAAAAATTTTCAAAAGCCAAAAACATCTAGCATTTCCATTTCAGAAAAATCTCAAAAACTAAAAACCATTTCTTTTCCTGCATTCAGTAGTGTGCCAAGTTCGTCTAAAGAGTTGCATGAGTTTGAAGTCGAATCATATGATTTCGACATCAAATTAGACTTCGAGCTCATGGGTCTGGACGAAGCTCGGGATGTGGAAGATGATGATCTGGCTCCCGAACTAGAGGATCTCCTCAAAAAGTTTGAATCCAAAGATAATGTTGTAGCCGATGATTTCAAGATAGTAAACTTGGGGACGCTTGAGATCCCTGGGGAAGTACGCATCGAAAAATCGTTGCCACCTGAGATGAAACAGAAAATGATAGAGTTCCTAGCTCCAAGATTGTCCAACTTCGCATTCTCATATGAAGACATGCCGGGGCTCGATGAAGAGCTCGTTGTACATCATCTGCCAAATAAGGCAGATATGAAGCCAGTGAAGCAAAAACTTCGAAGAATGAAGCCAGAATGGGCCCTGAAAGTCCGAGATGAAGTCATCAAACAATACAATGCGGGATTCTTGGTAGTCTCCAACTACCCTGAATGGCTCGCCAACATCGTACCAGTACCAAAGAAGGATGGCAAGGTTCGAATGTGCATTGACTTCCGAGATCTCAACAAAGCCAGTCCAAAAGATGACTTCCCTTTGCCACATATCGACACTCTGGTCGACAACACTGCTGGATACAAGATCTTCTCATTTATGGACAGGTTCTCAGGTTACAATCAGATCAAGATGGCCGTCGAAGATCGCGAGAAGACATCGTTCATCACTCCCTGGGGAACCTTCTGTTACAGGGTAATGCCGTTCGATCTGAAGAACGCAGGAGCAACATATCAGCGAGTAATGACAGCATTATTCCATGACATGATGAATAAAGAGCTTGAAGTATATGTGGACGATATGATCGTCAAATCTCGCACAATTGAAGGACACTTTGAAGATCTGAAGAAGTTATTCAACAGATTAGAAAAGTACAAGCTCCGCCTCAACCCTCAGAAATGCGTCTTCGGTGCAATGGGAGGAAAGCTCCTCGGCTTTATGGTGAGCGAGGATGGCATCAGGGTCGACGAGACCAAAACCAGAGCAATCATCGAGATGCCCCCTCCTAGAACAAAGAAAGAAATCCGCGGCTTCCTCGGCAGAATTCAATACATCAGTCGCTTCATCGCACAGCTCACACCTATCTGTGAGCCCATATTCAAGCTCCTTCGGAAGAACGTTCCAAAAGAATGGAATGATGATTGCCAAGTCGCTTTCGACCGCATCAAGAAATATCTCATGAATCCTCCAGTTCTAGTGCCGCCTGCTCCCGGACGACCACTATTGTTATACATCTCGGTAGCAGTAGAAGCCCTTGGCTGTGTCCTCGGCCAACACGACGAGACCGGGAAGAAGGAACAAGCAATGTATTATTTGAGCCGAAAGTTCACTGACTACGAGACCAGGTATTCCCCGATCGAGAAGACCTGCCTCGCCCTAGTCTGGGTAACTCAGCGACTCCGTTAATACATGATTGCATTCCCTATTCTCCTCCTCGCTCACATGGATCCGCTCAAGTACCTGTTCGAGAAACCGGCACTCACTGGAAGGATAGCTAAATGGCAGCTACTCCTGTCTGAGTTCGACATCACCTATGTCACTCAGAAGGTAGTCAAGGGGAAGGCCCTCGCCGATCATCTTGCCACCCACTCTCTCCTGGACTATCAGCCGTTCATGACGTTCTTTCCTGATGAAGATCTCTTGCTTGTCGAAAGGGAAGAAAAGAAGAAAGGTGAGTGGATGTTATTCTTCGACGGCGCAGCAAATTCTAAAGGGAGTGGTATTGGAGCAATCCTCTACTCTCCAGATGATGTCCCTATTCCTATCTCAAGGCGCATAGCATTCGAGTGCACCAACAACATGGCAGAGTATGAAGCATGCATCGCTGGCTTAAGGGAAGCCATAATCTTGGGCGTCAAGAAGCTACGAGTGTTTGGAGACTCACAGCTTATCATCAATCAGACCAATGGCGAATGGAAAACCAAGGACGAGAAGCTGATACCATATCATGTGTATCTTGACAATCTGATCGAAGAATTCAAGGAAATCACCTTCTCATACATGCCCAGAGCCAAGAACCAGTTTGTAGATGCTCTCGCCACACTGGCATCAATGCTCAAGATCCCAAAAGGAGCTTCAGAATGGGAGCTCACAGTCGAAGTTCAAGATGAACCTGCTTTTTGCCTGCAAATAGAAGAAGCCGAAGCTGTCCCTGACAAACACTGGTATGCCGACATCAAGCAATATCTCGAAACCCAGGAGTATCCAGAGTCAGCAACAGCAACAGATCGCCGAACCATCCAGCGTTTGGCCGGCCACTTCACCATCAGTGGCAAAGTTCTTTACAAGCGATCCTATAATCACATCCTCCTTCGATGTGTCGACGAAACAGAAGCTGCAAAGATCATGAAAGAAATACACGAAGGAATTTGTGGCCCACACATGAACGGGCATATGATGGCAAAGAAGATTTTACGACTCGGCTACTATTGGCTCACCATGGAGACAGACTGTTGCCAGCACGTTAGAAAATGCTTCAAGTGTCAGGAGCATGCGAATCAAATCCATGCCCCATCATCGGAGTTATACAACCTAACCACCCCCTGGCCCTTCTCCATGTGGGGACTCGACATCATCGGCAAGATCAGTCCCAAAGCATTAAACGGTCATGAGTACATGTGGCAGTCGACTACTTCACCAAGTGGGTAGAGCAGCCTCCTACACCACAATTGCAGCATCTCAGGTGATCAAATTCATGAAGAACAACATCATATGCCGGTATGGAATCCCTAATGCCATCATCACAGATAATGGAAACCCGTTCGTCAACAAGAAGATGGATGACTTCCTCAGCAAATTCAAGATCCAACGTCATCGATCAAGCCCCTACTGTCCCCAGATGAATGGTGGGGTAGAAGCCGCAAACAAGACAATCGTCAGGATACTCGAGAAGATGGTCGTGACCTATCGAGATTGGTCAGATATGCTCCCATATGCACTTTGGGCCTATTGAACGTCTGTACGGTCTGCTACGGGCGTTACTCCTTTCGAGCTTACCTATGGAATGGAGGCAGTTTTGCCGGTCGAGGTGGAAATACCATCGCTACGGGTGTTACTAGAAAGCGGAGTTGAAGAAGGAGAATGGCAACGAACCAGATTCGATCAGTTGCAGCTAGCAGATGAAAAGCGCATGCGTGCGCTAAGTCATTCCTAGTGTTATCAGAAAAGGATCGCTCGGGCTTACAACAAGAGAGTCCGAAAAAGAAGTTTCAAGGTAGGCGACATGGTCATGAAGAAGATTCTACCGTCGCACCTTCCGGATCCCAGAGAAAAATTCAAACCCTCGTGGGACGGGCCGCTGATCATCAGAGAAGTACTTCCCGGAGGCGCACTCAGACTCACCAGCATGAGAGGGGTGGATCTTCCTGAGCCAACCAACGCCGACAACGTGAAGATCTTTCACGGGTAAGTTATTCTGACCTTATCAAAAGCTACTTTAATAGAACTGAAGTCAAGAGGTCGAAGCTAAGACCTCTGAGAAATCATTTTCGTCCACCAACAAGTGTTTCAAATAAGGGGACTCAAAAGAGAAAAATACAAAAAAAAAAAAAGAAAAAAAAGAATACAAAAGAAAAAAAAAAGAGAAAAAGAAAAAGGGAAGCCAAAGCAAGGCACCCAAGAAAAAAAATCAGTCTAAGAAGAAACACAGTCATCCATCCATTCATCTCAGAGGAGTCTTTAGCAAAGACCGACAACTCTATTATCGTAACTCAAGATAAGGGCTGAAAGACTGCCATCGGCCGACAACGACAGATTCCCGACCTCTAGCCGCCGTAGTTATCAAGAGATCCAGAGAAAAAAAAAAGAAAAAAAAAAGAAAAAGAAAATGTGTGCCTAAACAAAGAGGGTGGAGTGAAAACCCGAAAGGGTGCTCTGAGTAAAAACAGTGGGCATACAGCGGACTTGGTGAAAACCCGAAAGGGCGCCGAGGGTAAAAACAGCATAGCTGCCAAGGGGCAGGCAAGATCAAACACCAGGGACGTGGTGAAAACCCGAAAGGGCGCCACGGGCAAAAATGACGGGAAAAGGCCGGCTGTAGTGAAAACTCGAAAGAGCACTGCACGCAAAAATGGCTCAAAAAGAAAAAGAAAAAAATTAAAAAAAATAAAAGTACAGGTACCAAGAAATCAGACAGTCCAGATCGGTTCAAGCAGTCACAGTTCAAGAACAAAAAGAAGTACAGTCAGGAACAAAGAGCTCTACAAACTCTGACAATCTCAAGAGGCAATAGTTTCCGTTGCCTACACCTCTAGGGAACCAAAGGATCACGCAAGTTAATCTCGAGACATTGGTCAAAGCATTGGCCAAGCCCCAGTTCTGATTCCTATATCTCGACACAAAATCCAGACACACTCACAAGACAACTCATGGCACAATAGATTCTCAAAAAGTTTTCTTCCTTTTTTTATTAAAAGCATCATATTTCTTTTACACATATCATATCATCTTTTTCCAAAAATACAAATTTTTTTTTTCATCGTCATCAATCATATATGCAAAAAAGAATGTGCAGGTGGCCAACACAATCAATCTCTACCCTCCTCCTCGGCCACATCAGGTAAGTCCTCTGACTCATAA
The DNA here is from genome assembly GCA_003013855.2 of Liriodendron chinense. Taxonomy (NCBI): domain Eukaryota; kingdom Viridiplantae; phylum Streptophyta; class Magnoliopsida; order Magnoliales; family Magnoliaceae; genus Liriodendron; species Liriodendron chinense. The sequence goes on from ML058459.1 coordinate 2,695,346, forward strand.
AAAGATAGCCTATCTCTCAACCTGCTCACCTCCATACGCAGGTAATGCGCCTCATCGCGCTCAAGGGTACGGATCGCTGTCTCCTCATCAGAAAATCTCTGATCGGCAGCCAATCTCCTCGACATCATCTCACAATGATGCCGAAGTGCAGAGATCTCAGACAGCAAATGGCCATGAGTGGCCAAAAGGAAGCAAGGATCGATAAACGGGCGCTCCTCAAAGGGTTCATATGAACCAGATGAAGAGCCAGCATCTCCAAGGATATCCTGCTCATCCTCATCAGCAGTCTGGTGCCAGCAAGGGATACGTCGATACAAAGACTGCTCAACAACCCAGTACTGATATGGGGTGGTCGCCATCAGAAAAGTCCGCAGCTCAAAACCCAGCAAATCAGCAGTCAAGTAACTCGCCCAAGAACAATCAATCCGGGTCCTGAAGTCAGAGGACCTAGAGGGAATGCTCGACGCCCGATACCCGTGAAAGCGAAAAGAGGAACATCCTGCTCATATCCAAACTGCCGCAGGAACCGGATGGGATGGTAAGAAAAGTAAAATCGAAAGCCTACCAACATCAGAGGAAGGCGGTGTGCATCACAAAGCACTGGAGGAAGTGAAAGCCAAGATTACTCCCAACGAACGTTCCAGTCACGAAGTTCAGCAAACATCGTGCGATACAAGGGCTCGCTCATCCTAGCTGTATGCGGAAGGAACTCCATGATATAATGCATGATGTCAGAGTTAGGAATGCCAGGAAGGGGTATAGGAACGGTCAAAGAAAGACGCTCCCATAGCCAGACCTGATCACAAAAAGGAAAAGAAGTTCAGCTAAAGCAAAGCAATTCCCAACAAAGTAAGAAGAAAATGGTGCAGAAAAGATACCTGAAGAAAGGCACAACAGCAGCGAAGGACAGGAGTGCGGCCCAGGGCGCAGTCGGTCAGCCCATTAAACAGCTCGGCCAAGATAAGAGAAATGATCCCCTGCCGTCGGATAGCTCGGCTCATCACCTCAAAAAGCAGAGGAGTCTGGGACCTGCGCCATCCCGAGAACAGCACCTAACTATCAAGCAGAACATCAGTGCGTTCCGAGCGAAGGTAGAACCGGCCACACTCCAAGGACCTGAAAAAAGATCATACAGCAAGTCTAAAGAGAACACTACAGCATCCTGGCCAGTGGCTGCAGGCCGAACAAGATAGGGGATCCCGAACCAGTTCTGCGGTGTAGCAGTCTTCGGCGAGAAATACTGAGTATAATCCCAGGGCAGGCCTGTCAAGCGTGCAAGCTCCTCCAAAGAGGGTCCCATCTCCATATCGTTGAACTCAAACAAGTTCAACGAAGGGACCCAGTCAATCAAGGCAGCTCCAAGCATCCTCCAATCAATATCAACTCTAGCCATATGGACCAGACTGCCAAAGCCATAGGACTCTAACTCCCGAATCTCATAAGCTGACAAGCTGTCAAGCCAAGCAAGCAGTCGTGGCGAGCAAGAAGGACGAGGAAGCAGCTGACAAGTCCTCACTGGTACCCCTTCCAGAACAAAAGGCCCAGAAGTCAATGAGGGCTCATCAAGGATCGAAAGGTCAACGGGCGAAGGAGAAGGAAAAGCTGGAACCTCTGCAGACTCAACAGCCCCTGACCTGCCCTCAGTAACGGCCATGTCTGATATAGTTGCATCACTATCTGAAACTGTCATAACCGCAGCCGCATGGTAGGACTCGCCCACCTCATGAACAGAGTGCGCAAAAGACCGACGATCAGGAGAAGGACGATACTCCCCATCAAAAGGGCTACCAGTAAAAATCACACCGCACATCGTGGCATCCTGGCTAATCTGACCATCAAAGAATGCATCTGAACCATCCAGAAGGGTCCCGGCAACCCCGATCGAAGAATCAACGGTCAGATCTGGACCTGCGGCCCTCTCCAACAGGAAATCATGAATCAAATCATCATCCTGGCTGATCAAAGGGATCATCGAAGCATCCACACCGTCCATCATCAGGGGGACATCATCAATGACCACATCAAGTCCACCCAAACAAGTATGCCGCACATCTCGGCCCTCATCAAGAGCATCCAAACCGTCAAAGGTATCATCTGAACCATCCATCCCATCCAAGCATGAGATCAGCCCATCTATGTCCATCATGGTCCCATCACCTCCATCAATCACATCATCCAGGTGGCCCACATTCAAGGGATGCATAGCCTCACCTATGTCCCATCCTCCCATCTCATCCATACCATCCATTCCTCCCACAATCAAGGCCCCATTTAAATCAGAAATTCCAGCCATCCCACCATTAATGGGGCCATTCAAAGCTCCACCAACCACCAAGCTTAAGTCTTCATCAATACCCCCTCTTAATGCCCCATCTACCCCATCCATTAAAGGCATCTCCCCTTCATCAAAGCTCATTGGAAAATCTGAAGTGTGGGACCCATCATGAACAGTCCCTACAACCCTTGAATCTCCACCATCCATTGTTTGAGAGAGGACAAAGTGAGAAGAAGACAAAAGGAGAAGAAAGGATGAGACAAAATGAAGATTCATGGCTGGAATCGAATGATCCAGTGCAGAGAATGTGGGGACAAGAGAAACAAATAGCAGGGAATGTCCGAGCACGAGCCAGCCCAGGCCGCTCAAGAGACGAGCCCTGGGCGGCTTGCTCTGGGCCGCCCGTACGGACGCGGTTCCTCTCTCTCCGCGGGATTGGCTCCAGGGTTCTTGGTAGGTGAGGCTGACAGTCCACGTCAGCAGATGGCACTCCGTGGGCCGCCCAAGGCTCCGGTCCACTCCAGATTTCGATTGAGGCTGATCAAGATCATATAAAAGGTGCCCCACCGGTCCAATCACGAAGCAATGCAGCCAGAACATGGTTGATCAAGTCAAAGAGAAGGAAATGTGGTCAAGTGGGGGCCACAAACAATCCAAGTCATTCAAAGATTAGATCATCATGATCTAAACCATTGAAGAACTTGCATGAGCCATCAAACAACAAGATCAAAGGGCTGATCATCAAAAGAAGGGCCAGAATCCAAGATCTAATCATCAAGTGGGCCCACAAAGCCAAGTCAAGCGATCTAAGACGTTCAAGCCATCATCTGCACCATAAGAAGCCTTCTTAGCCCCACAAATCATCAAAAGAGGTGCCCCAAAGTAAAGCCAAGATTTCAAGTGGGCCCACAAGGCCTAATCAAGCAATCTGAACCGTTCAAGTCATCATCCATGCAGTTAAGAAGTCTCATCTTCCACAAATCATTAATGGAACAAGTCAAAGGTCAAAACATCCAGACATCATCAAAGAATTTAAGACAAGTCAAAGATTGTATATTCATTCAAAAGAGCTTGATACAAAAGAAGACAAAAGCAAAAGTACAAGGCCATACAAAGCGGAATACAAAAGCAAGCTACAAGTCGCCAACATAGTCATCATCATCCCTCCTCTCGTCCCGCTCTCGACGATAAAGATCCATCAAAGGAGCAGTCACCGAGCCTCCAGCGTATCTACGACGGCCACCTGGAACATAAAGCGAAGGAAGCAGAGGCCCCTGGCCGAACAACAAATATCATTCATCATAGTCACGATCCGGGATCGTGAAACGAAATCCGGGTTGGCCTACGAGAGCCTCAACTCTCTCATCAACTAGCATCCGAGCAGCTGGGGGAGGTGCAGAACAAGGGACCCGAGCCACCCCAGTAACTTGCCGAAGCAACCTCTCCCCCAGATACCACTGAAAAGATTCAGCGTCGGAAAGCATGATACGGAGACATGAAGCATCGTATGCCTCCACACGCTGGGGGGTATAATAGAGAGGGAAACTGGCATACGGCATCCGAGCGAGCTACAGCAAATGAGGTCACCACGATCAGTTACAGTACAGCACGAGGGCAAAGAAAAGCAAGATACTTACGTCCTCAACGGTCAACCCGTCTATGTCAGCGCGCCAATTGTCCCAAGAAACTCGGGCGTTCCGCTGACGGTTTTGCTGGTGCCAGTACATGTGGCGATACAGAGAGGGTTCAACATCGTCTCGCATCCTCGGCGCGAGATGGGGAAAATGGTCATAAAAGCAGGTCTGGACAAAAGACACATCTATTGATCAGAGAAAAAAAGAAGGCGAAAGCCCTTCAAGAAAGGTGAAAGAAGAGATACCTCAACGACAGGCCAGAAGCCTGTGAAGGACCGGCTATGTCGACAAGTCTTGTCCAGACCTTGAAAGATATGGGTCAAGATAGCCCCATTCCAGTTATAGGGATAATGAAGACCCTCGACTAAACGAAGAAATTTAGGATCAACCCTCTCATTCGCATGGCAGAAGAGGAAGGACCCGAAGGCATAAGTGATCATGGCCCGGGCTTTGTAGAGGGCCTCTCGCTCGGTGGTGGGGATGACGGAGGCAAAAGTGTTGTAGAACCATCGCATCTTTACTTGATGGCCTTGGAATTCACCCTCGGGTGGGACATCACCAACGAGCCGTAGCCAGTCAGTAGAAGTGAGGGGAGCCAAAGAGCTGACTTGAGGAACAACTGTTCCATGAAACGGAAAGCCTACTTGCATATAAATGTCCAAGGGGGTTATTCCCCATTCACCACAAGGGAGCTGGAAGGTGTGGGTCTTGTCCCGCCACCTCTCGCAAAGGGCCGCGAGCATCATGCGGTTAGCATCGTTATTACGGAAAAGTAAGGTGAGGAGGCCAGCAAAGGGAGTACCATCCAGTACTCGTTCTAGCAAGGGCTGTGGATCCTTCACCCAGTTGTCCCAGCGATCCCTGGTACCTCGACCCTTGATAGCAGGAAGAGGTTGATGCTCCATAGCTAAGGAACACATGTGGTCCCCTCGGCGGACGATGAAGGCAGGATCATCTTCATCAATCACTCGGTGACCTCTGGTACCATCCGCCATTGAATCCTACAAGCCTGGCAAGGTAAGTCCCTATCCCTTACCCATTAAAATCCAAATTATCATCCAAGAAACCCATGGGATTGGACTCACATTCAAATGTAAAATCTAAAGTCCAACTCCATGTGTCACTTAGGATGTGTTGGGCCCATTGGAAAAAGTAAGGCCCACCTTAAAGAAGGTGGCATGGCATGCCTTAGGCAAGAAAAGTCTATCATCCAAGGACACATTTTGGACAACAAATGCACTCAAGTGCCATGAGATCAACAAAGGATTTTAATTCATATGAAGCCCCTCTTCAAAGTCCATATGTGGCCAAAAGATTGATCCACTTTTATGCCAAGGCCATGATTCTCACTTAAGATGTTTCCATCTTTTTACACATGTGCATGGACAAGTGGGGGATAGGAGGGAAATGGCCCCCCAAGAGCAACCCAAATGCCTCATCTAAATGGATTGGAGAGAGCACATAGCCCACTTTGAAGAATATGAGGACCCATTCATGGGTTAACCATGGGCAACCTTATGTGCCTCATCTTGATGAAGGTATTGACCATGAATACAACATGGCGGTCTACCCACAAACACATGAATCAAAGAAGCTAATAGTAGAAAGTTGATGCACATAGCCCACATGAAGAATCAAAGTTGGAAATGCCCATATAAGGGCAAGTTTGGGCAACTTATGTACATCAACTTCTTCACCAAAAAGGGAGACCATTTGAGCACAAGGGCATGGCTTGATGAGTCACCCAACCATCACGAAAATGGATAAGAATGGTACACATAGCCCACTTGAAGATCAAAATCCAAAATGTCCCAAGGCATGGGACAAAAATGGGCAACTTATGGGTATCATTCTTTCTCACAAATTGAAGAAGAAATCACTCATATTTGAGAATGATGGTAGATGACCCACCAAGCCCCAAAGAAAAGATCAAGAAGCCATGGTTGTATGAATAGCTCGCTTGAAGATCATCCATTTGAGAGTGATAACATCTAATGAAGCTCTTGAGGACCACATTCCTACCACAAGGAAAAACCCCATTTGAACTTAGTGAGATTGTTGGAACAACTCACTCATGGGACTTGTAGATGATCAAGTAACTCAAGTCCTCCATCCATCAAATGAAAAAGCATGAAAAGAAAAATCCTACATGAACAAAGTGTAGTGGGGCATACATGGTTCAAAGAAGTGCCCAAGTTCCAATGAAGGCCCAAAAGCCCATCCACATGAAAAATTCTAAGGAACCCACCACACTTTGTACAAGGATGTACATCATAATCAAGAGATGGTGGAAGACCTGGGCCACTTGTCCATAAAGGCCCAACTAAGAAATCTAGCCCACTTGAGATCCAAGTGAAGAATGGGCTAGTCATCTTGGTCCATACATATGTGAAGAAAGATGGGGTCACCCAAAGTGAGCCCCATGAGCCCAAGACTTGAGATGGGCCTTACCATGCCCATGGGCCCAAGTCTTGGAAAGAAGATGGAAAAGAAAAAGAAAGCTCCAAAAGAAATGACAAGAACAAGAGAACATGAGGGAGCCCAAAATGAAGCATTGGGCCCACCAAATATACCAAGGGCCATGACTTCACTTTGAGCCCATTTGATACATATGAAGAGAGGCCCAACTCCCATGAAAAAGATAGAGTATTTTTCCATGAACACTTGATGACATGGCAAAATCACCCTTTACATACACATGAAGGGAGTGTGAAAAGAAGAAAGAAAAAATGAAGTGGAGAGCTTGCAATGTCCTTCTCCATGCACCACCTTTGAAAGAGACTTGAGATTTAGAAAATGGCCAAAAACACTTAAGCCCACCCTCACTCTTTTTGGGATAGCTACATGGAAAAAGAAAAGGGTCATGAGAAGAGATAATGAAGAAGGAAAAGGACAAGAAAGGAAAAGGAAGTGGTCCATACCTTTACCACTCACCAAAGAGAGACCACCTTGCTGTCCCAAAACTTCTCTAAGGCCCACCACTTGAAAAGAGCAAAGGACCACCAAAGAAGAAAAAAAACTTGAAAAAAGAGAGAGTATGAGAGAGAGAAGAGAGAGATTGCACGATGGAGGGGGCAAGGGTTCCCCATGTTATATAGAAAAGGGGAGGGCACCCTTTTACCCAGCCCACCGAAGAGACCAGGGGTCAGAGACCGTCCGGGCGGCCCATAGGAGGCCGTCCTAGCCTCTACGTAGGTGAAACGACTTCTCACCCCCTCTCCTTGGGAAGAACTCCTCCTTGGGAAGGGTGGTTGCAAGTGAATCTTGTACCTCCATGTAAGAATGAAGTGATGGAAGAGAATGGTGAGAAAAAAGAAGAGATCTCACCAAAATCTCATCTTGTGAGAAATTGGGGAGAAATTGGCTTGATGATGTGGAAAAGTTCCATGAAATTTCAAGGAAAAGAAAGAAAAAGATTGACTTGGTCAAACAGTGATCTCAACCATCCAGGGGTATGACCTGATGATCCGAACCATTCCAAGGAGAATTCCCATAGTCTCCAACCTGGATTGCTGCTCTCTTGTACATAGTTTTGGGTCCGAAGACCTTAAACTACGTCGGGATCAAGATCCCGAGAGACTTTTAATAAAAAACGGCATCAGTCTATATCGAATCAAGATCCGCCGACACCGGACATTTTACAAAAAAGAAGAACAAAAAAAAAGGTTTCCCCTGTCTTGTACATAGTTTTGGGTCCGAAGACCTTAAACTACGTCGGGATCAATATCCCCAGGGATTTTCAATAAAAGCCGGTATCGGTCTTGATCAAGATCCGCTGACACCGGACATTTTCCAAAAACAAAAAAAAAATGTGTGTTTGCCCCCATTTGTACAGTTTCTGGTCCGAAGACCTTAAACTACGTCGGGATCAAAATCCCGAGAGATTTCCAATAAAAACCAGTGTCAATATTGACCGTTCAAAATTGAGATTTTATGACCTGGAACAGTTTTCGAAAATCACAAAAAAGAATGTACTTTCAGCATGTACATAAAGTTTTTTTAGGGTCCGAAGACCTTAAACTACACTGGGATTAATTTCTCGGGGGACCTTTCTTGCTTTCAACCAAAAACCGGCATCAGCCTTGATCAAGATTCGATAACCCGGATCATTTCAAAAATACCAAAAATATTTTAAAGCTTTCCACAAAAACCAGCATCAATCTCGATCATTCGAGCTGAAATTTGGAACTTTTTCCAAAAAATAAAAAAAATGATTCACCAAAAATTTCAAATGTACAAATTCATCTTCAGTGGTCCGAAGACCTAAAACTACACTGGGATTAACTTCTCGGGGGCTTTCTTTCCTAACCTGTTCCAGGCATGGCTGACACTTGATCGTACGGGTGTCTGGAATCTTTTAAACAGGTAAGGGCTGAGGCGGGCAGAACTCCGCAATCCTGTTCGTGTTGAACGCACCGTGCAGACAACCTTGATTTGGAAGTCGCTGTTGAATCTGACGAATGTTCCCTGTTCCTAAAACTCATGAAGGAGATTAAGGCTGTTGGGAGGTGGAGTGCACCCTCACGGAATTGTGAGCAACGTAAGGCCCCAAACTGGATTGACTAAGGGAAATGTGAGGATGTGGCTCATTTTGTGGCCGAAGGAGTCCGTCGGATGATACGTGGTCTATGTGCATTGCACATGAGGAACAGGCAACTTTGTGGGTGTGTTGACTGAAAATCTTCAAAATCTCCTCATCCGAAGATGTAAAACTACGGCACTTAACTGTGCGAGACTCGTCTTGCTCGCTGATGTAAAATGGATCGGGTGCCTTACCAGCAGTAGAACCTGGAAATGGATGAAAATTCCATACTTTTCCCTGCATTTCAGAAAAATCACAAAATATCAAAACATTGCAAAATGACCTCTTCAAAAATCACAAAAATATTTCCCTTACTTTCAAACAAAATGTTATAAAAAATCACAAAAATATTTCCCTTGCTTTCAATCAAAATATTGTCAAAAAATCACAAAAAATATTTCCCTTGCTTTCAATCAAAATATTGTCAAAAAATCACAAAAAATATTTCCCTTGCTTTCAATCAAAATATTGTCAAAAATCACAAAAATATTTCCCTTGCTTTCAACAAAATATTGTCAAAAATCACAAAAGCATTTCTCTTGCTTTCAAAGAAAATATTTCAAAAATCACAAAAAATATTCCCTGTGTTTTCAATAAACCGATCTCTATCCTGACCTCTCAGGTAAAGATTCGGACCCAAATATCTGCAAAAATCACAAAAATTGCCATTACCCCCAGCACTACACTTCAGGAGTCTTGAACTCCACTCTCTTCACAATTTGGGATGACGGATCCAATCGCCCGTCAATTGGAATCTTGACCAAAACGGGCAACTAAACACCATCTCAATCACACGCATGCCCAGAAGAACATCTTGAAGTTAGATAACATCCTCGTACATTCTCATTAAGCAAAGAAACACCATCTTGGGACGATGGACCTAATCGACCACGGGTCGGATCTTGACCAACCCGTTGTCCAAACCTCCGTATCAAAAAGAAAAATCCCCAGGGGAGCACAACCCTGCAAGCAATAAGCTCAGAATTCTATGCACCCATAGCAAAAGCAAAATCATCGAACTGAAAGAGAATGAGCCAAGCCATGCATTCACCATGCATCTCCATGCATCAACATCCATCGCATCAATCATCATGTTTACCTGCTTTCAAAATAAAAGTCGGTTAGCCAAAGACCCCACAGGCATCCCTAGTGGAGGCACGTGCAGACCAGATTTCCATTTCAAAAAGACAAAAAAAATATTCTTATTTGCAAATAAAAACCCCACGGAGTATCACTCCCCAGAGTGGGTATCTTTTCAAAAATCCAAAAAATATTTTCCAGTAGAGCGTTCTACCTCCAACACACCAGGAGATCTTCCATATCTCTGGGTAGGAGCCGACGCAAAAATCAAATAAAATCCGACGTCTCGCGGTTCCCCCGGAAACCATTAGATCCAATGCACTCAAAGTACGGTCGAACTGAACTCCAGTGTCAGTGCGGTCGTACCACATGCCAAGATACAAAAAAGATGAAAGCCAAAAGGCTCGGTCACAGAAACCATTTGAACAGGTGGAAACGAAGAATTGTAACCCAAGTATCAAAATCAGCAGATTGGGTGGAAAGAGTTCACCCGCACATACCTAGGCGTGGATGCCTGAAGTACCTTGACTGAGTCCAAGTCGGCGTAGTAGAATCCCGTAAGACTATCTGACGTAGGGCGTCTAACCACTTTGACAGTCAAGCGAAACAAGTACTCCTGGAGTGATCTGGGAAAACATCAAACATCACACAAACAGTCTCAGGGTCAGCAACCTCGTAAGACTACGGACGCAGAGGCTCTGCTGTACCTTTCCGATGTTAGTACCGATCGGGAATGGAAGGGTCGCGATTGGGTACCTAGGTTGCAGCAAACTGCAGGGACAATCGCAACGTTTTCTCCAAACTCCCGCGGTATGTGCGAGTTATCAATTTCCAGACAATCAACTGACTCAGATACAAAGGACAACAAAGATTCCATACCACAATCGAGGAAAGAATGAATTGCAAACCAAGCATCGAAATCAGCAGATCGGGTGGAAAAAGCCCACCCGCACATACCTAGGCGTGGATGCCTGAAGTACCTTAACTGAGTCCAAGTCGGCGTAGTAGAATCCCGTAAGACTATCGGACGCAGGGCGTCTAACCACTTTAACAGTCAAGTGAAACAAGTACTCCTGGAGTGATCTGGGAGAACATCGAACATACAATCAATCACAGGGTTAGTAACCTCGTAAGATTGGCGACGCAGAGGCTCTGCTGTACCTTTCCGATGTTAGTACCGATCAGGAATGAAGGGGTTGCGATTGGGCACCCAGGTTGCAGCAAACTGCAGGGACAATCGCAACGTTTTCTCCAAACTCCCGCGGTATGTGCGAGTGATCGAGTTCCAGACGATCAACTGGCACAGATGCAAAAGCAAGCAAAGATTTCAGACCATGATCTATGAATGACCGGGTCAGAAGTGGGGTGTCCACTCGCTTTGGCATTCGGTTGCAAGCAACCTCTGCCAAAGAGGGGCATCTGTAGACACCCCACCTTCGGCTACACTATTGGTAGAGATAGCTGGTTGAATGGGGGACCATACCCCCAAATTCCAAGTCCAAACTCAGCCAAACTCACCCTTGTAAGCCCCATTCCATAACCAAGTTCAAGCCTGAACCCAGTCAACCCAGTCCTAAACACCACCCTGAAAAACTCCCCATAAGAAAAGTCAGTCAAAAAATCTCAAAAAAATCAAACTCACTGAGTCAACCCACTGAGTCAACCCGCTGAGTCAAAACACCGAGTCAAATCGCCAAGTCAACCCGCTGAGTCAAACCACCGAGTCGACCCGCTGAGTCAACTCACTAAGTCGACCCAGCGAGTCAAGCAGCAGCCCCGAGGGTGCGACCGTACCTCTCTGGAAATCGAGGAACGGCCGTACGGGCGGCCCATAGCAGGCCGCCCAAAATAAATTACGAAAAATGCCACTCCTCGCTGCTATAAATACCCTCCTCCCCTTCTCATTTCAGCATCCCTTCAAGTCCAGCCAGTCCAGGTGTGGTCCGAGTCCTCCTTCACCCCTTAGCCCATTTTTCCACCAAGGAGAGCCCGAGTGAGGAGAGCCTAGCCCTGGTCCAGCCCAGCCTGACCACTGGTCCAAGCCTCCCAAGCCATCCAAGTCTTGATCCAGCCACTCGAAGCCAACCCTTGCGACACCTCCGTCCATCCAGCTATTCTTTTTCCAGCATCATCTCATTTGCATCTAGCATAAGTGCAACATTTACTTTTCTTCCAACCCCCCTGCTTCACTATAAGCACCTTGATTATTCAAGCACACTGCATATGTCTTAAATTTAGCACCTGTCAGTTCGAGCGTATGCTCTGGGCTTGCCCGTTGTTGGAACCTGCCCATTAGAAACTCTTACTGTTCAGACCTGCATTCATGCTTCACCATAAAACACCTTGATCATTCAAGCACACTGCATACGTCTTAAATTAAGCACCTGTCAGTTTGAGCGTACGCTCTGGGCTTGCCCGTTGTTGGAACCTGCCCATCAGAAACTCTTACTGTTCAGACCAGCATTCATGCATCATGTCATCTATGAGAATGTACGAGAATTAAAAAAGACTTTCAAGTATTAGTTCGATTCTGTAAAGTAGAGACCGTACTTCGGTACGGGCAGTGTGTGGGGCGCTTAATCTCTTCCCACCCTGTAACCGTGATCCCTTACCTTGAATCTCTAGCTGCAGATCAAAAGGAGTCATTTTAGAGGAAGGAATCTTCGGATCCCCTTCTCTAACGTTTCTACGGGGTCTAGCCGACTGTAGATTCGAAGTAATTGGCTAGTGGCGACTCTGGTCTTATATAAACTCACTTAAACACATCCAGCTTAACACGACAACCAAACAAAGCCCTCGAGAACAAGGCAAGCCAGTGGCACAAACGGCGATTTCGCACTCACGCATCCTCCTCTCCTTCTTTTCCCGAAAGGGGAAGGGACGAGAACGTCATGTGGGAGCACGAAAACGGCGAGGGTCCATAACTATAAAGCACCTTGATTATCTAAGCACACTGCATACGTCTTATATTAAGCACCTGTCAGTTCGAGCGTATGCTCTGGGCTTGCCCGTTGTTGGAACCTGCCCATCAGAAACTCTTACTATTTAGACCCGCATTCATGCATCATGCCATCTATGAGAATGTACGAGGATTAAAACAGACTTTCAAGTATTAGTTCGATTCTGTGAAGTAAAGACCGTACTTCGGTACGGGCAGTGTGTGGGGTGCTTAACTTCTTCCTACCCTGTAACCGTGATCCCTTACCTTGAATCTCTGGCCGCAGATCAATAGGAGTCATTTTAGAGGAAGGAATCTTCGGATCCCCTTCTCTAACGTTTCTACGGGGTCTAGCCGACTGTAGATTCGAAGTAACTGGCTAGTGGTGACTCTGGTCTTACACAAATTCATTTAAACACATCCAGCTTAAACACAACTACCAAACAAAGCCCTCGAGAACAAGGCAAGCCAGTGGCACAAACGGCGATTCGCACTCACGCATCCTCCTCTTCTTCTTTTCCCGAAAGGGGAAGGGACGAGAACATCATGTGGGAGCACGAAAACGGCGAGGGTCCACAGGTCCACACGAAGCTATGGATGAAGCTTGGAGAGGCCATGCACAGCGGATTGAAAGATCTTGAGTTTCTTGGTTAAGAACGGTGGAATGGAGCGGGCTAAACAGTCATTGAACGGATGCGAGGTTTGGGCCAGCCAGGTTTGGGTGGGGTGTGACCAAGATGGATGGATTAGATGGAGGATATGGGGCCCAACTGATGAACCGTGTGGGGTGCACGGACGGCAGCAGGAGCTGCTGTCGTCACGAGGAAAAGGGAGAAGACGACGGGGTGCTACCTCATCCGCACGGTCAAACTGTGCGACTTGTGCATGCGGTGTACACGGGTTCCACCGTGATGCATGTGGCAGATCCAGTCCATCCACCAGGTAGGTCATGGAATTTTAGAACACGACACAAAAAATGGGATGGATCTAAGATCTGATGGGCCATCTACAGGCCATATACTGATTAGGGCATTTGTAGGATGATCAGAGGGCTGAAATTCGACGTGTACTGTTAAAATATGACCAAGAGATTGTACATGAAGTTTTGCGTGAAAGTGATCATAAAAAACTATCATACTTGAAAACAGCGGTTTAACTTAAGTCTAACTAATGGCATTTTCGTATTTATAAGAAAATTGCATGATTTTCAAAATCCGATCTTTCTATGACGTTCATAGGAATATTCTAAGCACCTTTTGTAAAGGGTCCCCTATCAGATCTCCTACAGATGGTCTGTTGTTTTCAAAATAACATAAATGGTCGATAAAAAGATTTCAAATAAATCTCAAAAATTCGGGGCGTTACATCACCATTCCCGAGCACCTTGGGCATCTCCAATGGAGCATCACATGAAAGGTACCTGATCTTGGAGCTGAAGCCTTGGCAAAGCAGCGACATCGAAGATCGGGGGAGCACAAGGGGAGCTGATTCAAGCAGGGGAGAGCAAGAAGAAGCAACTCAAATCGACGCTACAAAGGGGCTCAATCCGACAAGTAAGGTTGTCTTTGTTAGGGCTTCATCCACTCAATTCCCTATAAGAGTTGAGTGTAGAGTTTGTTTGATAAACTCGAACTAAGGTCGTTTGCCGATCCTTGACGTGTTAGTCAGCCTAAAGTCTAGGGATGTTAGCTGTTCCTTGGCCTGTTTGTCGGCCTAAAGACTAGGAGTTGTTTGGCACTCCTTGGCTCGTTTACGGGGCCTAAATTTAGGGACGTTAGCCATTCCTTGGCACGTTTTTCGGGCCTAAACAAAGTCTCCAAGGGGAGCCACCAACACGGGTGTGAACATGTAGGTTGGGAGGAACCTGTAAATTCTCCGGTTGGGTGGATCCGAGTTAAAACTCCTTGGTTGGGAGGAACTAGATTTAAACTCCTCAGTGAATACTGGTGTGCTCAAAGGGGTCGAGTGCTTGAACCGGTAGTGGAGTAGACAAGTAGTTGAACGACTATACATCCTTGTGTTTGTGATTGTACTTGAGTACATTTATCTTTATGCATTGTGTTTAATTGGTTAATTATGAATGCTTAGTTAGGAATGTATGCTAAGCACTTGATAGGCACATCCAAACACACAAGATGTACTTTCACTCCTTGAGTGAAGTTGAGCTTAATTGATCCATCCTCATTTAAGTCTACTTGAGTTGCATAGATTAGGTTCTTCATTAGTTTAATCATTTATTAATCTATGCTTGTTTAGATTAGGTTGTTTATTATTTTAAACCATATACTAGTCTTTTGATTGGACCCACTTAGGCTTGGAAGCCGAAGTGTTAATCGCTTATTTAGTTGAATTTGTTAAACCCATTAAGTAGGCAAAAAGTTTTTAAAAGGTCCTAATCACCCCTCCTCTAGGACTTAGCCATAATTCTAGTTGCTCCTTAAGCTTCCGCATGTGTATGCATAGGGTGTCGTATTAGACTACCCGACGCAATTTCAATTAGTATCAAAGAGGGTTGCTCTTCAAGGACTTAACCATCTACAGTAAAGATCCGATAATGGAGCACTAACATCATGTCTAACCGAGATGGAAATACTGTCAACCGTCCACCATACTTTGACGGATCTAACTATGCCAATTGGAAGGCTAGAATGAGGATTTTTCTCCAATCCATCGACCGATCCGTAGGTGCAGTAATATTAAATGGATATTCCTTACCCAGTGAAGAAGTGGAGGTTGATGGTAAGATCATTGTCATTTCCAAAGATGATGAGAAATGGAATGACAATGTGAGAGCTCAATATGTGGTAAATGCCAAAGCTCTCAATGCGATTTGTTGTGGTGTTTCCTCGGAGGAATTTCAGCGAATTCTCACATGCGCAACTGCAAAAGAAGCATGGAATATATTTGAAGTAACCCACAAGGGAACTAGCAGAGTAAGACGCTTGAAGGTTCAGCTCTTAACCACCAAACTTGAAAACATTAGGATGAAAGAGACTGAAACCTTCATGGAGTTTTGTACTAAACTTTCTGATATTTGCAACTCCATGTTTGCCTTGGGGGAAAGGGTTCTGGAAGGAAGGTTATATAGAAAAATACTTAGATCCCTCCCAGAAAGATTCGGTACCAAGGTAGTAGCCTTAGAAGAGTATAAAGACATAGATAATATGAAAGTAGAAGAACTTATAGGTTCCCTACAAACTCATGAACTACACTTTAGGGCCCCCTCTAAGAAGAAAGACTTCGCTTTGAAATCTTCACATAAACACTCACGTAGACAAAAGAAAATTAAGAGTGAGTCGTCCGAAGATAGCGATGATGAGGACGATAATCTTAACAAAAGATTCAAGAGATTCCTCAAATTTGATAGAGGGAGTAGCCGTGACAAGAAGGACAAGAAGGGTGATAAACATAAAGAAAAATCATCCAAAACTTCATCTGTCCGATGTTATGGTTGCAGTCAACGTGACCATATTGTCCCGGATTATCTGAAAACACCTAAACCGAAAGGTAAAAAGGCCATGGTAGCCATGTGGGATGATATGGAGGAGTCAAATTCTGAATCTAGCGACTCCAATAGTGATGAGAGCCAAGATATAATGAGAGCTCTCATGGCTTTCACCACTATCTCTCTTCCCCCTAATCTAAGAGAGGATCCCAACTGCTTTCCCTTCTAGGAGAAGGAGTTCCCAACCTCTCACTCGTGCTACATTTTATGAGGGTATTATGGAAATTAGTTACCCTTAGGCTAATCAAACTAAACATAGTTAGTAAGGGTAGCTAGAAATGCTTCAATAGGAAAATCTGAGGATTTCAGCCTCATTTTTGTGTGTATGGGCAAATCAGAGGATTCAAGCCTCATTAGCCCAAATTTTGATAATTTAGCCTTACTTTTAATTGATATATTTGCTTGCTAGATTATCACCATGCTTAGATTAGCTAATCTTGCAGAATTTCGTGCCTAATTATATGCTAATCTTTGCGTTTTATTGGTCTTAATATACCATTTGGGGAGGTTGGTTGATTGGGCTATAAGCCCTTAAGATTTCAATGCTTAATGTATATCATAGATGACCAATTTTTCATGATTAACTATGCTTAGTTTAGTACATTTTCTTGTTAATCATGCTCCCATGCATGCTCTATATTTTATATGTTCATGCACCCTATACTCTCTCTCGTTAGCATGTGCTTATAGTTATAACTGCGACATACTATCTTCTCTTACCTTAACCTAAATTGATGTATCATTAAGGGGGAGAGAATAGTTTGTCAATTGCTAACAAAAATGGGGAGAAAGATCAAGTCCCACAAAAAACTAGTTTGCTATGTTTTGTGATGTAGGGATTGACAGGTTATAGGGGAGCATTCAAGAGGAGCTTGCTTAGTTACATGTCTTAGTGTTTCGAGTTGTAAAATTTATTTGAATTTTGACATGTAATGTACTTTGTTTTGGTAGGTTAGATTTTTGTAAGTAATTGATAAAGGGGGAGATTGTTAGTGTACTTTTCTGTGGCAGTGCACCTTGTTTGTCAATTACTTAGGTCAATGAGTCTAGTGTCAGTTGAGCTTAATGAAGACAAAGACCGAAGACTCAAGACGGACCTGTTGCATTAAGAAAGAAGAAACAGGTGAATGAGATGCCTTGGTGAGCCTTAACCTTGTACCTACCCAAAACCATTAACCTCTAGATGACCATGACCCAATAGGCATACCCTTAGTCATCTTAGATTGGCCTTAGGTGTCCCAAAAGACCACCAAAAGAATGCAAAAGAGGTTGCATGATCTACTTCAAAACAAAAATCAAACAGCAAAAATTCATGTATGGCCGGGCGCCCGACCCAATATCACCGGGCGCCGACCTACAGAGGAATCCGTCCATGTGAGGTGGCCTGAAAGTCCAATGGTCATCGGGCGCCCGACCACAACATGTCTGGGCGCCCGACCAGTGCAAAAATCGTCCAGCAGCACAGACCCAATTCTGGACTGAATTCCGGGCGCTCGACCAAAGTGAGCACCGAGCGCCCGACCAGTAAAAATTATGGTCATCAGGAGCCCGACCACACCTTGACTGGGAGCCCGACCAACTCAAAATACGTCCAGCGTTTGAAATCATTTTATGGACCAGATTCCGGGCGCCCAACCTTGCGCGAATCTGCCCGTTATTTGACTGCTGGGAGAAACTTTATAAAAGCAGAGGATTTGATTTGAGAGAAAATAGAGGAAATTTTGAGGAGATAGAAGCCACCATTGCTAAAGACCATTAGAGGCTTTATTCCAAACCCATAGTAAGTCATTCTCTTTGTGTTTTCATCACGGGCTTAGGCTATTTAATGGCATATTGAGAATGGACTTGTTCCCTCTTGATTCCCAGGATTTTAGACACATTGATCATAGTTAAATCCCTTGTCTAAACACCACGTAGGAGTGTAAATAGGTGTATTCCTACAATTTGTAGAGGTTTCACCATTCCCGAGCATCTTGGACATCTCCAATGGAGCATCACATGTAAGGTAGTTGATCTTGGAGCTGAAGCCTTGGCAAAGCAGCGGCATCAAAGATCGAGGGAGCACAAGGGGAGCTGATTTAAGCACGGGAGAGCAAGAAGAAGCAACCCAAATCGACGTTACAAAGGGGCTCAATCCGACAAGTAAGGTTGTCTTTGTTAGGATTCCATCCACTCAATTCCCTATGGGAGTTGAGTGTAGAGTTTGTTTGACAAACTCGAACTAGGGCCATTTACCGATCCTTGGCCTATTAGTCGGCCTAAATTATAGGAACGTTAGCCGTTCCTTGGCTTGTTTGTCGGCCTAAAGAATAGGGGTTGTTCGGCACTCCTTGGCTCGTTTGCAGGACCTAAATTTAGGGATGTTAGCCATTCCTTAGCACGTTTGTCTGGCCTAAACAAAGTCTCCAAGGGGAGCCACCAACACAAGTGTGAACGTGTAGGTTGGGAGAAACCTGTAAACTCCCCGGTTGGGTGGATCCGAGTTAAAACACCTTGGTTAAGAGGAATCAGATTTAAACTCCCTAGTGAATGCCGGTGTGCTCAAAGGGGTTGAGTACTTGAACCGGGAGTGGAGTAGACAAGTAGTCGAACCACTATACATCCTTGTGTTTGTGATTGTTGAGTACATTTCTCTCTATGCATTGTGTATAATTAGTTAATTATGAATGCTTAGTTCAGAATTATGCTAAGCACTTGATAGGCACATCCACACACAAAAGATGTACTTTCACTCCTTGAGTAGACTTGAGCTTAATTGATCCATCCTCATTTAAGTCTACTTGAGTTGTATAGATTAGGTTCTTCATTAGTTTAATAATTTACTAATCTATGCATGTTTAGACTAGGTTGTTTATTATTTTAAACCATATGCTAGTCTTTTGATTGGACCCACTTAGGCTTGGAAGCCGAAGTGTTAATCGCTTAGTTGAATTTGTTAAAACCGTTAAGTAGGTGAAAAGTTTTTAAAAGGTCCTAATCACACCCCCCCCCCCCCCCCCATAATTCTAGTTGCTCCTTAAGCTTCCGCACGCGTATGCATAAGGTGTCGTATTAGACTACCCGACGTAATTTCACTTTCGATATTACTTGAGCCGATGAAATATTTGAACTATTATTGGCTGAGAAATTTATTAAAACCCCGCTTGATCATATAGTACTCACGACCGAGGAATTGAAGAATGGCGAGTACTATAAATGGCATGGAACTTGAAACCATGCTACTAATAAATGTGTTATTTTTAGGAACGTCATCCAGGATAAAATTGACAAAAGGCTTTTGAAGTTCTCGAAAAAAGACGAAGAAGCAATGTTGATCGATACGGACCCATTCCCTCTGGTCTTGGAGGCTAATATGGTCATAGTCGATCTTCGCCGACTTGATTGGCCACATTAAAAAGTGGATTTAGGGACTGAAAGGTACTAAGGTTAGCCTTCGGGATCAAATCCCCAACTAGACCGACGGCATTCAAAGACAACATGGTTAACATGGCGCCCGAAGGATCAACAACATAATGAATAAGACTCACCGTTGTGTAGTCATTGTGCCAAAAAGTTACAATGGCCAACGTCACCACATCGACCATGAAGAGGAAATGAACGCGATGCATCACAAACTACAGATCATCAAAAATCTAATCTATTACAAAGGTCGGATTTATCATAGGATCGCCGAGGTTGACAAATCCCTGTTCGGCCTTAAATGGTGAAACCATCACTAACACAATCGGAGGTTTGGAGGAGGGTGAGGCATCCCACGTTCCTTGCAATCCCAGAGATCATGACAAGGACGTAGAAGCATCGATGGAAACAATGTTAGGCGGCTAAGAAGAGAGCAGCGACTGACGTCAGGAACTCATCACATGAAGAGAATGACGATGCCTGCCCATTTTGGTGGGTTGCCTAGCTTGGGGAGGAACCAGCAACCGTTAATACGGTTGATGTTGTTCTTAAACCTTTGTAAGTGATCATGTTGTGGGTGATCGGCTAGGTGAGGAGGACAATCACTCTGAAAATGGTACTGACTTCATGATAGTGGAAGGGGGCGAAGACTCATCAGGTTATTTTAGTGAGGAATGGTTGGCTGGCCATGGTTTATTGATTGATGAACTCATGGCCTCGACCGAGTCAATGGAGGTCATCCCATCCACCTACGAGCAAAACATCGGCCCAAACAATGGCCGAACAGTAACTCATTCGCTTAGGAAGCACTTGAGGGGTAATGTTTAGGATCGGAGATTGTGTTTGGGTCATTATCGCCCGTGGAGTTTGATTGTAATATGGTACTCATGCTTCCATCTGATTTTCAAGCAAAACCATCTTAGCCTAATGAGATGGTGGGCGATGTGGAGGAACTCAGTCCTTAAGTAGTAATTCAGCATACATCTTTTCCCCCACCTAATGTGACAAGTATATTTCCAGGGACAAGTGTGTAGCCACAGGTGAATGCTATCACCGTGGAACCAGTCTCATCTTCAGAAAGAGTGATAATTAAGAAATCGACCCTCAATATAACTCAACATCTTAAACCTTTATATATATCGGCCCATCTTGAAGGTTGCCCAGTCATCAGAATCTTGGTTGACAATGGTGCAACAATGAATCTCTTACCTGTCAGGATGATGACAAAATTAAAGAAAACTACAGCTGATTTAATTCCATTTGATGTCATCATTAGTAATTTTATGGGAGGAGTCACAAATACCCATGGAGTCCCACCAATCGATTTGACTGTAGGAACTAAAAAGGCGTTGTCTGCTTTTTCATGGTTGATACCTCCTCTAGGTATAATGCATTGTTAGGGAGGGATTGGATTCATTCTTTAGGGTGTATACATTCATCTTTGCATCAGTTCATAATATTCTGGAACCAGGATAGGGTTGAACTAGTCTTGGCGGATAACAAACATTTCTTGACTACATCAAACGTCAATGAAGCTTACTACTATGGAGAAGAAGTTAGGCTAATACGGTTCACCAGAAGAAACAAATATGGACGTCCAGCTGGGATTTCCATTGCGAAGAGTCCAGATAGCATAGTGCAAGATATATTTGTGATTCTTCGTCTTGAAGGTGAACGGCCGATAGACATTGTGCCTTATTGGCTGGCCCAAAAATATACCATCGAAGAAGTTCCATGACTAGCACAACTATAACCAATCAAAACATGGCCGACTTCGCGGCCAGAATAAAGGAATTAGAGGAAAGCCTTAATGGTGAAGACAATTATTTTGTAAATTTACCTGACACTATTATACCACTAGATCAAGTGGTCGATGATGGCATACCCATCACCAACTTGAAGAAGGCCCCTGATAAACTTGAAGATTCATAAGCTCAAGTTCAAGACCCATTGGTCAAAGTAAATTTAGGAACTGAACAAGATCCTAAACCTACCTTTATTAGCGGTCTCCTCTTGCTACAAGTTCAAGTCGAGCTCACATCTTTTCTTAAGTAGTTCACTGATTACTTTGCATGAGATCATCAAGAAATGCTAGGACTCGACCAAAGTTTGGTCGAGCACAGATTACCAATAAAGGAAGGATATCGGTTGCATAAGTAACCACCCAGGTGGATGATGGCCGAAGTTACTTAGAAGATTAAAGAGGAAATCGAGTGATTGCTGAAAGTGAGGTTCATTAGACCCATCAAGTATGCTGAGCGGATCTCGAACCTCATGACAGTAATCAAGAAAAAGGTAAGCTTCGAGTTTGCATTGATTTCAAAAACTTGAACTTGGCTACACAAAAGGATGAGTACCCCATGCCAATAACTGATCAGTTAATTGACCGAGAGGTTGAACATTAATTTGTCTCTTTTATGGATGACCACTAGGGATATAATCAGATATATATTACGTTGAACAATATGTCAAAAACGGCATTTTGCTGTCTTAGACCACTAGGGATGTACTGTTAGGTAGTCATTCCCTTTAGTTTGAAAAATGTTGGAGCCACGTATCAAAGGGCCATGAATACGATCTTTCATGATATGATTGGTCAGTTCATGGAAGTCTATGTTGGGCCGATGTAGGAGACCATTTCTCTCATTTGCGAAAATCATTTGAGTGAATAAGACTCCATAAATTGAAAATGAATCCTCTTAAGTGTGCTTTTGGGGTATCGGCCGAAAATTCTCTAGGATTTCTTATACATCAACGAGTAATCAAAGTCAACTAAAACAAAGTGTGGGTGATTATTAATTCACAACTGCCAAAGAACAAACAAGGGTTACAACATTTTCTCAGGCAAGTTAATTTTATGCGGCGTTTCATTTCCAATTGTGCAGGGAAGACCAACATATTCTCTCCATTGATAAAATTAAAACAGGGTAACGAATTCAAGTGGGAAGCAAAGCATCAGTTGGCTTTTGAAAAATCAAGGAGTACTTGATGAAGCCGCCGATGTTGATGCCACCAGTCAAGGAGCGGCCGTTGAAGCTTTATGTGGCAGCCTCTGCGGATTCGATTAGAGCTTTCTTTGCTTAGGAGGATGATGATCGAAAAGAGCATGTGGTCTACTATCTAAGTCAGATGTTGCTTGACACCGAGAGGCAATATTTTGCTATTGAGAAGTTATGTTTATCATTGTACTTTTTTGCCATAAAACTGCAGCATTATTTGTTGGCCGAAAGAGTCAATGTAGTTGTTTTAATCGATTTAGTGATATACATGTTAAATTGGCCAATCTAAGAGGCCAAATTGGCAACTGGGTTTTGGCTTTATCTGAATTCGATCTCAAATATATTCCTCAGAAGGTGGTGAAAGGGCAGGCTATAGAAAATTTCTTGGCCAACCAGCCATCTGATTTAAAAACCCAATTGTCCCCGAAGGTGCTTGATTTGTATCATGTATATTCGACACCCTGGAAGTTTTTTTTTTTTTTTTCTTTTACAGCTCTAAGATTGATAGAGCCTTAGGGGCAGGGATCATTCTAATTGGAAACAGACATAATTATGCTTTCTACTTACAATTTGAGTGCATTGATAATCAAGCCTAGTATGAAGCCATGATAATTAGTTTGGAGTTGCTCATAGAGTTGGGCAATTCCCAGTTGGTCATAAATCAGATGGCTAGGAAGTTTAAGTGTACCAGTCCCGCTTTGTTGTTGTACTATACTTTAGCATCTCAAATGTTTGATGTCTTTGATGAAGTGGAATTAATGCATGTGACCCGCGATTGCAATGTAGATGCCAACGAGATGGCACAGATAGCAACAGGACTGGAAGTCTGCAGGGAATTGTCCGATAGGACGATCATGGTACAAACAAGGGTGTTGCCTTCAATTTTTAAATGATAAATCAACATGAAAATACATTAAGTAGAATTGGAAGAAGATGATTAGAGAGGCCCTATCAGGGGATATCTACAATGCCCTCGCATAAAGGCTAGCAGAGATCTCCGAAGATCGACAGTCAATTATGTTATGATTGACGAGGAATTGTATTAGAAAGGGACCGACGGCATGCTCTTAAGATGCCTAGGTAAAAGAGAAGCCATATTGGCTATGGGTGGGGTTCATGAAGAAATTTACAGCGCACGTCAAGCTGGCAGAAAAACAAGGTTGACATTGAGGTGCTACGGCTATTTCTAGCCTAAGATGATGTCCGATTGCATTGAATATGCAAAAGGATGTGAAGCATGCTAGAAAATTGGGCCGATACATCATGCACCTACGACTGAAATCCATTCAATTATTAAACCATAACCATTTTGAGGATGGGTGATTGACCTAATAGGGTGTATCTAGCCTGCGTCATCAAATCAAGAATCTTTCATCATTGTGGCTATGGACTATTTCACCAAGTGGGCAGAAGCTAGACCCATGAAAGGAGTCAGTCATAAGGAGATTATTGAGTTCATCGAAAATCATATTATTCACAAGTTTGGCATTTTAGAATCAATCACAATGGATCGAGGTGCTGCGTTTTCATCTTATGAAGTTAAGGCCATGGTCGAGCGATATAAAATTAAGATTTTGCATTCTACTCTATATTATGCACAAGCAAACGACCAAGAAGAGGGGAGTAACAAAGTAATAAAAAATATCATAAGGAAAATGATTGAAGAGAACTCTCGAGAATGGCACATGAAGTTGTCTGAGGCATTATGGGCATACAGGAATTCACCTTGCACGAGAATAGGCATGAGTCCATTTTCCCTTACCTAAAGGCACGATGTAGTGTTGCCATTAGAAATGACAGTGCTATCTCTTAAGGGTTGCTCATTAAGCTAGGTTAACCACGGCCGAGTTTACTAAAGCCATAATAGTCGAGCTTCAGGAACTAGATGAAGTTCGATTAAGAGCCATTGATTCCATATTGGTCAACAAGGCCAAAGTTGCGAGAGCTTACAATAAAAAAGCTAAAAGGGAAAGAATTTGGAGTTGGCGATGAACTGTGGAAAGCAATTTTGCCACTCTGTCACAAGGATAGGGCCCTTGGCAAGAAGTGTTTGTCCACTTGGGAAGGGTCATACACTGTGGTGCAAGTTTTGAAAGGTGGAGTGTACCAATTGCATGATAAAGATGAGAAAATTGCGAGAGTCCCGATCAATGGTCAGTTTTTAAAGGTCCATTACCTTTCCTTATGGGAGGTCGTTTATGGACCAGACCCGTAGTCATTTAATGGATAAAGCCCTTTTATTAGTACTAAAAAGAAAATATTATGATATGCAAAAGGGAATAAAAATGGCCCGTTGACCGATACATAAAAGAAGCTAAAGAAAACAAGAAAGCATAGTGAAAAACGGCCTATTGGCTGGTACAAAAGAAAGAAAACTAAAGAAAATAGAGAGACAATTGGCTGGAGATGCAGCTAATTATGTGAGGGGGGCTATGAATTCTTCAAACTTCTTGAGCGCATGGACTTTCGCTTTCTCAGCTTGCCTTTTCTTAGCCCATCATTCCTTCCTCTCGGCTGCACTAGGTGCATTATTCGAAATTTGGTCAATACGGCAATCGAGGTCGGAAAGCCTGTTGTCTGCGACTTCTTTCTGGGCAAAGTTATTGCTCATTTGATTTTGGTATATGGTGATCTGAGTGTGAAGGAAAGCCCTCAAGCCTTCTAGATTAGTTTTATCACGGCCAGGATAAAGGCAGTTCGTCTCCCTTATGTTTTCTTCTAGTTTTTTCGTTGAACGCAAAACGAACAAAGAATCACCCGATCAAAGGAATGTTCTCTTGTCCAAAAGAGTCGCTCATTCCAAAATTCTTTGTGTTCGACATCCAATCTGAGTAGTTCCTCATGGGAGTCAGCCCTTCCTGCTAAAAGGCCAGTGTACTTCTCTGAGATTACACCAGATTATCTAACAAGACACCCTACGCTATGAAGAAGCTTCAAACTAAGCTTAGAACTATGAGTAAGTCCTATAGCGTGTGTGTGTTTGTGTGTGTGTGTGTGTGTGTGTGATTAGGACCTTTTAAAATTCTTTTTGCCTACTTAACTTAATCTAACAATTTATACCAAGTAAACAAGAACACTTCAGCTTCCAAGCCTTAGTGGGTCTAATCACATATACTAGCAAAGATATAATTATTAAGAAACTAGTCTAAATGCATAGATTACTAATGAATTAACTAATCTATGCAACCTATGTAGACTATATGAGATGGAGTCGTATAAATTCAAGTCTACACAACTAGTGAAAATACATCTTGTGTATGAATGTGCCTATCTAGTACCTGGCATAATTCCAATTAAGCATTCATAATGAAGCAAATAAACATACAATGCATAAGTAGAAATGTGCTCAAATTCATCACAAACACAAACATGTATAGTGGTTCAACTACTTGTCTACTCCACTCCCGGTTGATGTACTCACCCCTTGAGTACACCAAATTTTAATAAGGGAGTTTAAATCAGGTTCCTCCCAACCTAGGTGTTTTAAATCAAATCCACCCTTCTGAAGTGTCTACGAGTTCCACCCAACCTAGGTGTTTACAGGTTCCACCCAACCATGAGGTCCTCACAAGAACCTAACTTTAGGCTTAACACATGAGCCAAGGTTCTATAACCGAACCTGAATTTAGGCTCAACATGTGAGCTAGGGTCCTACAACCGAACCTTGATAGTTTTAGGCTCTACAACTAAGCCAAGGTCCTACAGCCGAACCTAACGTATATTCCCGCCGGAGGCTCCCCACTTGAAGACTTGATTCGACCATACAACTGGGCCTAAGTCCTACAACCGAATACATCGAACTTGACAACTCAAACTCTCATACTCAATCCTATACAAGAAAAGAGCATGAACTTGACTCTTGCAAATGACAACTTACTTATCAGATTGAGCCTATTTTGATGCATCGTTCTTGAGTCGCTTCTTCTTACTCTCCCGTGCTTGAATCAGCTCCTCAATGCTCCCACGATCGTTGACACTAGTTGGTTTAGCTCCACGATCAAACACCTTGCATGCGATGCACCAATGAGATGTCCAAGGTGATGAGAATGTGGTGAAATCCTTCTACAAGTAATGAAAATGTTGTTGCCTAGATGGATTCACCTATGGAGTCTCTCCAGCAAGTTTAGACAATGATTTGTCTATTAGCTTGGTGTTTAACTCACTAGAGGAAGAGAGATCATGCTCATCTCCATTAGAACTTTCAATGCTCAAGCTTGTGATTAAACACAAGGGAAATGATTTATATCTCCTAGGATTAGAGCCTAATGATGTTAGCAATAGTGGTGGCTTCTAGATCATTAAACCCCTCTATTGAGCCTAAATTTGTCTTTCCTGCTTTTATAGATAAAGCTCCAACGGTAAAAGAAAAAAAAGGTAGATTCACTATACTTCGATAGCTCAAAATACCCTTCGATAGATCGAAAAACTGTCCAGAGAGTTTCTGAAGTTGCTGGACATCTAGTTCGATGGATTGAAAAACCCACTTCGATGGATTGAAGGGACTTGTTTGATGGATAAAAAAAACTATCCAGAGAGTTCACAAATGTTGCTGGACATATGTTTGATGGATCGAACTGGTCTTTGATAGATCGAAGTGCCATCAAATCTGGACTTTGATGGATCGAAGTCCAATCGAAAGCTGCTGTCTAAGCCAAGTTTGTTTACAGCAGCTTGCACCTCTTTTATTAGCCTAACTTATCATGTTTTTCTAAGTGTTCTAAGGCTAATGAAAATGAGTAAGGGTTTTCCTATTTGGTCCAAGTCATCTAGAGGCTTAGTTTATTTTGGTTCTAAGAGTTAGGGTCACCAAGGCATCTCATTTACATTTTCTTCTTCTTTGATGCTTCTTGTCCACTTGAATCTTCGGTCTTTAGCTTGCCAAGGCTCAACCGACATTACAACACATGGACGCAAGTGATTGATAAATAAGGTGCACTAGTATACCATAGAAAAGTGCACTAACATTCTCGAATTATAGTTTGCTCTACAGAAAGCATCACCAAGCTCCTCTAACTTGAGATGTATCATTCTCGGCAAACTTCGAGGCGTCCCTTATGAAAGGGTATATGTCAGAAAGCATGAAAGGATTGCAGAAGTAAGAGATGCCGGTGGAAAGGATATTGTTTAACAGTTCACGGGCATAATCTCGGAAGAGCGAGGACTCCATTGGTGAACGGGAAATAAAGAGAAAGGTGAAAGGAATTATGTCAAGAATCTCTCAAGGGTTGCAGCCTTGTAGTGAAAAGATGGAAGAAGAAAGCAAATGTGGGAGGGTATGAAGGATCATGGTGAATTTATAGGTCTCTAGAGCAATTATGCTCCATGACCGAGGTGGCCGACGGTTATGGCAACTGAATTTAGGTGCGTGCATCGTTTTAATTTAAAATGTGTGCAAACCATTTGGCTTTAGGATACCAAAAGAATTCAAAGCCAATAATGTTTGAACGAGAAAACTGCCAAGGGATGTGCTGGCTGCAATTCTAATAATTACTTGTGAAGAGCCATCAAAGCAAACATTAAAGGCAATCTGCACATACAAAAGTGGAGTAAAAAGGAAATTTTATTGCAGGATAAAGGGCCTCAGACCGAGTTTCATAATTAAGATAAGAGAAAACAAAAGAGAAGGAAACGACCCTATCGGCCAAGCAACTAAATACATTGAAGGGAAATAAAAATGGAAGAGGCCTGGTTCTACACGACAACTCGTCTTTGAGACTTCATGCTTAGCTTCACATTTGCTCCCAAAGCTTGCTCGAGCGTGAGCCTGTTAATTAGCAATCTAGCCATCTAGGAAGGGGATGAGATCGTCTAGGGTAGTAGGGTCCTCCGGGGCAAAGAACTTTTTCTTCTCCTCAATGTCGGCCATGATTTCTGCACGATAGGTTTGAAGCATTCGCAGCATGGTCCTGTTGAAGTGGAGGACGCGGTTCCAACGAAGTCTAGCATCCCATGCCTGTTGGTTAGGCCAGGGAATCCACATCTTCACCAACAATTGATTGTTGCCTTTGGTATTCCACAATTCATTGAATCTCAAACTCAAGACGAAAACATCTCTCCAAGATGCTACAGTTCTTTCAAGACCTCGAAAACTTCTTCAAGGGGATTGGGGTAACCAGTGGATTCAGGGATGCTGCAGAGAAAAGCTCTTGTATCAAACCAGAGGGTGGAGTGGCCGCAATCTAGAAGGCTAAATTCAAAGATCTCCTTCAAAAGGGCCTTAGCCTGGTTGAGGAGTTGAGAGGAGGTTTCCTCAAAATCCATGGATACAAAGTACAGGCCGGGGAAGAAATATGAGAAGAATGGAAATGAGTGAAGAATCCTAGCAAAGTACCATTTATATAGGAAATGAAAGGTCCCCACGATTGGCCAAATATCCATTATGAATGGAGGGGTGCCACGCCTCATTTTTCAAAGAACAGGGATGTTATGGCATTAATTTTGGTAAGTATAATGCACGACTCTTTGGATCTTGTGTCCCAAGCACAGCCCTCAGGCCTAGTATACCTGCCCAAGCCTAGCCCAAAACAGGCCAACCCTGGGGCCTATCACATCAGCCCAGCTCATTGAGAGCCCTACCACCAAACCATTCATGTCAACATTAACATTGCATATTTTCTTAATTAAAAAACCTTAAACACCCAAATTATACTAATACATGAACAACTCAGTAATTTACACAACCAAGCCATCATGCAACCAATTTTTCATGACGATGAATGCATTCTCAGCGTCTTCATCTTCTTCAGGAGATTCTGGCCGGTGCGCGAACCCATGGCGCCGGCCATAGTAAATCACTACCTTCGAACCTCTAATTTTCTTCTCCATTTCGCTTAAGACATCGGTCGGGCAAAGTGGGTCATCATCCCCCGCAACAAATAAGACTGAAATCTTAATGTTGGCAGCAAGTGATGTGTCCATTCTTGACCCGTAGAAGCAGACTGCAATGCCAAAGTAGTGGTCCTTGTCTCGGGCTATTGTTTCAATCAACCGGCCACCGCCGTAACAGAATCCAATGATACCGAGCTTCTTCGAGATTCCTGCAGCCACAAATTCATCAACCATCCATTTGGCTGATGTTGCGATGTCTTTGGCCACCCGCTCCGGGGATTGTTGGGCTATCCAGGATTGGAATTCAGTTCCAGGTCGGTCCTTTGTCCATGGATACCCACGGAACAAGTCTGGGACTAGAACACTGAAAATTATGGTAAACATATATATGTAAATTCTTCAGACGTAGGAAGATTGAGAGTAATGATGCTTGGAACCATAAAATGGCACAAGAAACAGATAGTGTGTGTGTGTGTGTGTGTGTGTGTGTGTGTGTAGAGAGAGAGAGAGAGAGAGAGAGAGAGAGAGAGGAATGCTCACCTATGCACCAGTTCTCATGAGTACTCGTGAGCACTGCTCACCTGTGCACCAGTTCTCATGAGTACTCGTGAGCACTTTTTGAGGACTCATCACACATGATGTGAGCTCGAAATCTGAGCCGTCCACATGATGCAGTACTACAAAAAAACCCCAGGGCCCAACTTTCAACCCGATCCAAAACTCTACAAGTAAAAAACTGAACCCTACACTTTGCAAAGTATAACTCAGGTTTCCAATTCTGACAAATGGGGCCATGGTTTGACAATCTAGATCATGGGGTTGTTGTGTCCAACATGGATGAATGATTGCCCAAAAATTCTCCTCAATAGGACAAGCATGCATTTTCAATTTGTCCCACAAATATCCAGTTATGGTAACGAAAACTTGAAATCAGTCTTTCAAGTAAAAATTAGGTTTGCACATGATGTACGGAATTTGGAAAGGGTGTAACAGCAGAATTTTTTTTATGGCTGGTTCTCCCCTTAGCGTCTGGCAGAACGCAAAACTAGTGTTTGTCTAATTGGGGCTCATATATTAAGAATTCAAGAGCATGGCGGTGGTGGCTCTCAATAGAGGTTGGAATCTTGTTATTCAGGATCACCCAAAACCCCAAAAGATAACATCATGTCGGTACGCCACCTATGGGAGAGTAGAAAGATTTCAGGCAAAATACACGTATTTCAGGCATCGGAGCTCTTAGGGATAACAGAGGCTCCAGTCATTTGGTGCTTCCCCGTCAGGTTCAGCAATTCTAGTTATGTGGAATCATTGGCAATCTGAGTGTGATTTGTTTGTTTCTTGAGTCATGCAACTGTAGCTGCCTGGGAGGTTGGATCTCAAGGAAGGGGCAAGTGTGTGGAAAGGTCATCATAAATCATTTTTTCCTTGATCTTTGATCTTTCAAGCAATTATAGGTGAGTATAAGATGATTTTTTTTTTCTCAAATAATTTTCTAGTGAAAAAACATGTTTTCCAATTTGATTCCCCAAACTTCAAATCTATCCTAGAGATTCTCCTTGTCAATTTTCAAGATTGGGAAGAGTATGTTCTCTTTGTATTGGCTTTCAAATCACTAAACTTCCTACAGATAACAATGATTTGTAAGTTAAAAGACAGACTGGACTGCCTTTAAAATATAAAAATAAAAGACAGAAATGACCTTGCCATATCTTAAAGGTGATCTCATTAGCTTCTCTACCTGCATAAGCAAATTAAAGTCCTTGGTCTATACCCTAAATCATTAATGGAATAGGACTAATCATCTTGGATTCTGGAAAGAGCCAACCTAAAAGTCTATCAGCTACCAAACATGCTGTTGGGTTCAAGTCGGTAATTGACATATTTGAGAAAAAGTTAGTTTCATCGAAGGGGGTACATTAATCTCTACTCTTGACAATCTCTTGACCTACAAATTATCTACATTCATGATTCAAGTTACTTTTTAGCGCATAAGCTTACAGAGATCCAAAGGGACATTATTTGAGAGGGCCAAGGAGAGTCACAAATACCATCTCACAAGTTGGAACAAGGTTCATAAGATAAAGGATGAAGGGGTATCACTATCAGAAGGTTAAAGCAAAAGAAATGAGTGCTTCTGGTAAAATAGTCGTGGAGATTTAGTAAAAAGATGCTCAAGAGGAGAATTAAGTCTGCAAATATGGTGAATCGGAGAGGGGTTGGTCCCTGGGTATGATCACAAGTGGCCAGGGTCATTCACTTGGTAAACCATTGCAAATTTTGGTAAGCCGTCCAAATGGGTGGTTCAAACTTTCTTAAAGGGGATAAGATTCATGGTGGGTGGATGGCAGAAGAGTTCATTTTTCAGAAGACATTTACATAGAGGAAGATACTCTTGCCAAGAGATTCACAGACCTTTATTCCCTGGCCAGGCAATACTCTTTTATTCCCTATTCACACACCTTTTTGGAAGAAAAAGTGTCGCCAATTTGATTCCACGGAAATCTATGGAAGTCGAAACAAATTGTGACCAGTGTTCTACGTTTCGGTATCGCTACAAGTTTCGCTAGCCAGGGATATAGAAACAATATCAATATCGCCGATAATATCGCTGATAATCGGAAATGTGGGGAAAATGGGAAAAACGGTGGAATTTTTCAGTGAAACCTCAGGAGATGATAAAATACACATATTTGCATATTTATGAATAAAAAAATTGCAAAAAGAATGCATACATAATAGGTTTCTATTTAATGGGGGCCTACAAGCATGTGCTGCTATAAGAAATCAGTCCAACCATCTCATCCATCCAATATCTGACCTTCCATCCAAACATCCATTGATATTTCAGAGTATCGGCAAAACATGATATTTCCAAACAAATCGTTAACAACTGAAAAAGAAACTAAAAATTGTGGTCTCATTATTGCCATGTTGCGATAACGATAATATCGTGATATTATCAATATTATCGTCAACAAATTGAACGTTGCATACAACCATGAGCCCATAAAAAATATGAAATGAAAATTTTTAAACATACATATTTTTGGCGTATCGATACATTGGCGATATTATCGAAATATTTGCAGATACATTGACGATACAAGCAACACTTG
This sequence comes from Liriodendron chinense, assembly GCA_003013855.2. Classification (NCBI taxonomy): domain Eukaryota; kingdom Viridiplantae; phylum Streptophyta; class Magnoliopsida; order Magnoliales; family Magnoliaceae; genus Liriodendron; species Liriodendron chinense. The sequence goes on from ML058459.1 coordinate 2,727,702, forward strand.
GAATTTACACAGAAAAAAATATTGGCGAAACATCGACGGTATCAATGCATTGACAATACAAATGACACCTGAAATTTACACAATTGAAAATATTTATAATATCGATACATTGACGATATTTAGTGATACATCGCTGATACCTAGAATTTTTATACTATCAGTGTTATCGGTATCGCTACCGGTGTTATCGGTATCGCTGAGCTAGAAATAGAGATAATATCAGGGATATTTCGATAATATCGGAGATAATGCAAACACTGATTGTGACTGAGCTATTTATTCTTTTGAATAGGGCAATCATTTAACCATTTGAAAAGGATGAACGTGTGTGATTGCCATGTTTTTTCAAAGAACTTTCTCAAGGAATCCAAGCATATATACAGAGCTATCTTCACCGTGCCACCCCCCACCCATCCACCACCACCACCAAGTGAGTGGATACAGCAAACAAGATTCTCATAGTAGATAACCATCTGGGCCATTCCAAAAATGTGTTGCATGTAGGAAGGATTCAAAATTTGTAGATCGTCTATTTATGAGTGCAGCGTTGCTTGGGCAGTTTGTTCAAGTTTTCTTAATATCTTTGAAATTGATGGGAATTTGGACGGAAAGGAGAAAAAAAAATTCTAAGGAAAATTCCCACATCTATAACCAGCTTTTGGTGAAAATTAAGATGGATTTGGTCAAGTCGAAAAGAAACCCTACCTACTATTCGCAACATTAATCCATGAAACATAATAAATGTTTTCCAAATAGCTATGTATAAATACAATTTTTTATCAACAAAAAATAATATTTTCAAGAGTAAAACATGGAAAAAAATACAATATCCATCAAGACAATGGATACAAAAGATCTATGAACCCCGAGCGATACCATCAGCAATTCATTTTGCATCTCAAGGAACTACACTAATTAATTTCCATGGGCGTGGACATCAACACGTCATTTAACACAGGCAAAATTCCGAGGGCAGACACTTCCTGAACACCCAAGCAATTGTAGAAGATGAATCCCCCTCAACTATTATAGAACTGCCCACCCTATCTAGGAAGATCTCTATAGCTCAGCATTACAACTTCACTCTATTAGAATTCCCATTCCCCCTAATGTTGATGGTAGCTGTTTAGAAAATCTGGGGAACTCAGACATTGGTGGCGTTCTAAGGGATGAAACATGGTGCAATGAAAGTCGTGTTTTTTCGGGCCTAGGGGGAATGGAAGTTCTAATAGAGCGAGGTTGTAAAATGGGGCTACGGAGATCTTCCTACATAGGGTGGGCAGTTCTATGATAGTTGATCAGGATTCATCTTCTACATTCCCTCAGGCATTTCAAAGTGTCCCTCTCCATGGAATTTAACATCTATGTTAGATGACCTTAAGTCATGGTCTAGGCCCATGGAAATCAATAAGTCTACTTTCTTGGTGATCAAAGCATGGTGAGACGAGAGAGAAGAGAAGATGGGAGATGAGGAAAACAGAGAAATAACAACACCCTCTCTCTTGTTTGATTACAGTATATCACAGGACCATAGAGATATAAATACAGTTCAACATAAAAATGTATAATACCTCAAGAGTCCCGCTCAAGTTGGAGCATAAATATCAATCAGTCGTTGGCAAAAAAGGTTTGATTTGATAATTGAGAAATCATAGAACCAGATTGAAAGTATTCCCTCCAATGGTAAAGTTTGAAAAAGTCAACGAATCTAAACATGCTGAGAAAGGATATTGGATCCATCTGGAGAACTCAAGGATTGAACTTGTTGCCAAGTTCTTTCCCAGCCAAGAGAGAACAACGCAATCTGATTTTTTTTTTTTTTTTCCTTAAAGAAGTGTAATCTGGAATAACAGGCCTTCCAAATGCAAGAAGTATTGTACAAGGCAGAGGTTAAAAGTCAAGAGCCAATGGCACAATGGAAATCAGGACAAATGGATGTGGGCAAAGAGGTCCACAATATTCAAATTCTCCAAGGACCCAACATTGTACCTTCTCAGAGGCATAATTTTGTGCTTGGATGTTCCATCAGAGTGATCTTAGCTCATTTGGAGGTCTTTTCAAGATGACAGATGGCTATTTTTATCAGATTTTATCATTTTGGGCAAGAAAATATGGTTGAAAGGGTAGTTATGGAAAAAAAGGTACGATGGAAATAGAAAGAAACTATGGTTATGTGCCCTAAATTGAATTTTCTAGGATGTTTGGCAAATCAGTTTTTGAAAAATCTGCTTTCCAGCATAGGACATTTGGATTACCAAAATGCGATTCCCTCAATACGGATTTTGCCAAGTCAGATGTCTAGAAAGCTTGGAGAACATTGAATGTTATGATATACACTCCTCATATTAGAATTCTTTTCTCCTCTTCTTGTGGTCACTCCCATCCAAATGAAGGTAACTAGAGACATGAGATTCACCAAACCACTCTACATCCATAGCTCGATAACTGACATGTGGGAGGTGGTGCAGTGGATCCAGACCATACATCTAGAGGGTCATTCCCATGTATGCCTGGCAATTGATAACGAAACGAATGTCTGATCTTATCTATATGTATAGTGGCAGTCAAATGGATGAGCAAGACAAAAGTAATTCAATAGGAAAAGAATAATGGCTAGGATCATCTTCAAACATGATGTTCAGCCAAGGGCTATCTCCAGATACAACACACCGAGGACAGATCAGAATAACCACTCTTGCTAGATTCGCAGAACATGACTCGTGACTCATACATGCCCATATTGTCCAAATGGAGACAATCCAAACTAGCCCTAATTGATTGGGCTTTGGGCTCTGCTTGTTTTTTTTTTTTTTCACCTTCACAAGTGAGTATATTCCCCTCTTTGGCCTACAACTATATAGCAAGGGTGTTATTCAAAATGTCATGTATTAAGCTAGTAAATAGTAGCAGTTGATAATGAACATTTTTTTTTTTTTGAGAGAGATAATAATGAACATATTGAAGCCCCATTAGAATTGATTTTGGCTTTCACGAGTCCGAAGTGTGATTCAAACTGGGAGTGGCACCTGGGTAGGAGTAATTGCACATGGGCAAGCGTATGGATGCTATCAGTTAAGTCAGCCCCTTGCACTGATGAAATCTGAGAATTAGCTAGTCTACAAGAACTGTAGAAATCATTGCAGGTAAAGCCTCAGCTTGGTTTGAATCTGATAATACTTTTCCAAATTTCAGGTAACCAACCACGACAAAGAAAAGGGGAAAAAAAAGGAAATGGAGAAGAAGAAAGAAAGAATGAATGAGAAGAAAAGGGGAAAAAATAGTATTGTAACAACTAGAAATTTAAGATCGAGCAACATACTTGTAACCATTGCAGGCGACACGGTAAGCAAAATCTCTTGTAGATGAATCTTCAAAGCCATAAACATCAGATAGAAGCAACACACCAGCTCCATTGTTGTTCTTCACTGCCTTCAACAAATAGGCATGGATGCTATCCGTACCTTCCCCTAATATAAGCTCAGTTCCACTAACCAGTTCACATGCCTCATCATCAATGCCATCTTCCAACTTCACTTGGCTGCATGATACCTTGATAGTCATATTCCTTGAAATATATGAACATGTTCGACGATATAAATTGCATTTTCTCTGCACAATAACTGAAATGTTACAGTCAAATGATGCATCTTTCAGTAAAAATCAAGTAACAAACAGTTTAAATACTTACTAATGTACAAAACAACAAAACCCAGATTCATAAAGAATAATCCCACTTACATGCTTGATTCAGAAGAGATTAAATCATGCGTTGATACAATCAAATTTCCATGCAAACAGAAATGCTGCATTGGGACTGGAAAGAAGAACCCAAACTAACCACATATACTTACAGGAAAACCCAAATTATTTCTTCCTAATCTTTCAAAACCATTTTCAATTTTGCATTTAGATCACGTAACATTATTGAATCCTTATCCAATACTCGAGGCTACCATTGCATCTTATGAACACTGTCCTTGTTGTGAAGGATAGGGTAGAAACCCTTGACTAAATAGAGCTCTACAGCATACGTGATTTGTAGGGAATAAATCTCAAGATAGTAAAGATGTCTCTTGTACATTTGTGGTGAGGATCTTTTTTCTTTTTCACACACACCCACACCACACACACTCACACACACACCCACACCACATGAGCACTCGATCCCAGGATCTCAGTGTTGAAACAGAGTTTGTCAACCACTGAGCCATGGAGCCGGTCCCAGTTGTGGTGAGGATCTTGTACATGTACAATAATCCCAACCTAGTAAAGATGTCTTTTGTACAGTTGTGGTGAGGATCCTGTACATGTACAATAACCCCATCATAGTAAAGATGGGGATCCTATCCTTATCACTTGTGCCTCTTCGTCCAGGTAGCTATAAATAACTATGGAAGAGTGTATCATGAAAGAGTAAACAAGGGAAGAAGTCACTGCTACTAAAGAGGTATCATACAATGCAGGGGATGACAGTTTGTAGAGTATCCTACTGCTTTTCAGTTCATGCGAGCGAGGCCCATGGTTCAGTGATACAAGCTGCTAATGTGATGGACCTCATTGTCGATTATCTATGCACCAAAAATCCCCTTCAATTGAAAAATCTAGCTATGGAATATCAAATGTGAACCTTTATTTTCTCCCTTAACCATCTATTTGATGGCCATGTATTGAAGGATTAGTGACTTTTCATCTCAGAGATTTTTGGTTTATGGGGCATCCATAGTGGGCCCAAAATATCAGTGGCTTTGAACACTGAATCATGGGGCTCACTTGTACAAAAACTGAAAACATTATAAGGGTACTGAACAAACATTCGATTCAAGGATTTTATTATACACAACTGCTAAAATAGTGAATGAAATGGGCAAAAGAAAAAACAAAGCTCAGCAAGTTCTTGTATGCCCCCATGAAATGCAGAACTCATTACTTAAAACTGATTATCTAATTCATTGCTTACCTCTCTCTTTTACATATAAATAATGAATTTATTGAGGAAAAAAAAAAAGGAAAGAAACATTACAAAGGGGCAAGAGATTGCCCAACAAATAACGAAGCTCTAAGGGCATCGGATTTACATCTAGTTCATCAATAAGATCATAAATCTCATCTACCAAACCACCAAGGTTCCATTTTCCTTTTGTTCGGCCAAGAAATAATGTTTGCAGACTCACCTTCCACTAGAAACATCCCCAGATTTTTATTTGTATTTTTATTTTTATTTATTTATTTTTGGCAATACAAAGTCCCATGAGAAGAGCTCTACCTTCCACCCTGAGAATTATTAAACAATCTCGCATGGATCATCTCAAATAACACCAGCAGTCCCTGCCAACCCTGGTTAGCAAAAGAGATACTATCAAAATTCAACTTCAAAACATTAGGAGGTGGTCTCCTAATGGCCTTTCACACTTCATTTTTCTTTTTTTTTCTCACCACCCTCTACAGTAGTCCTCCAATTAAGAGCGCAGTTGTTGAGTGACAAGCCCAACAGGTCCTTTGCTAATTTTCTCAATAAACTTCAAAGGGATGTCTATTTTCCATTGCAGATTGAAGCATTTCTCTCTACCCAAGATATTCAAAAGAACTAAAAAATAAAAAAGATATCTGAAAGAACTGACAACTGGAGCATCCTCCAAAGAATTTTCCTTCAGCAGGTCACGTGTTGACCAACTCCACCCTTCATAGCATGACCCAATCAATACCAAAAGGGCATAAAAATATTCCCATATTCTTCTAAAATTGATTGCAATGAAGAAGAAGATTGGCATTTTCTTTACCAATTTGGCACATGAACTATGTGCTAGTGAAATGGTTCCTTTGGTTCTTTACGTAGTTGCGCAAAAGAATTTTATGCTAGCCATTCTGGGAAGGCACTTTAAATTTTTTTGTCAAAAAGGGAGAAAGTGGAAAACCTTGGCATTACATGCTTTTAACCCGGTTGTTAGTTGGGAGGGGTCTAATTAATTATACAAAGGAACCAACAAATGCCAGCTAAAAAGGCCGAAAATCAGGGGAAAAAAGTACTGGAGACATTCGGACTGAAATAAACATAATGGAGGACGTCAAAAAAGATTAAGTAGGCTAAAATTGATAAAACCGAATAAATTTTGGCCCAAATGAAAGAAGGGATTTCCATTGCTCTGGTGTTTGAAATGAAACATGGTCATTTCAGCTTGAAAAAAAAAAAAATACAGCTATGATGGCCAGAAAAAAATAAACATAAATGGGATGAGGGACATTGAAAAAGATAAACGTAGGCTAAAATTGATAAAACAGAATAAATTTTGGCCCAAATGAAACAAGGGGTTTCCATTGCTCAGCTGAAAAAAAAAAAAAAAAAAATACAACTATGATGACCAGAAAACTAGGGTGTGCCATTTTATCAACCATTACGAAATATTGTGTTTGAAAGCATAGTTTTAAATCCATTTCAGCCGGGGAAAAAACATTCCACAACTATGATGGCTAGAAATCTAGAGCGGGCCTTTTTATCAACTGTTAAAAAATATTATGATTCACTCTAAAACTCATCTCAACCCAAAAGTCTATCGAGTCGAGTAACTCAGTTGAGTTCTATCGAGTCTTGAACACCACAATTCAGTAACATTTGATAGTGAAAATCTATAAATATTGTAGTGCTGCCGCTGGCAAGTTAAAATGAATTTTATCATGTTCTGTCAAGTTGAGTCGATCAAGTCAACCGAGTCTTGACCGAACTGAGACCAGATCATGTCAATATATTGTAGAATCATATTCTTTTTTTTACACACGCACTCACACCCCCCCCCCACACACACACGCACTCACACCACAGTGGGATTTCACCACAATGGGTACTCGAACCCATGACCTCGTGTTGAAACTCTTTTGGGTCTACCACCGAGGCATGAGTAAGGACCCACAATAAGCCCATTTGATTCTACAAACAATATACTGAAATTGTTGTATAAAATCTTTTCTAGTTTGAGAACTTGTTTAACTGATTACTACAAGAGTCTTCATTTAATTCAAGGGGAATGATACGGTGTTGGTATTATAACAAACTAATGGTGTTGGTGCTCCCTTAATGCAGTATCTCCAGCACACCAAATAGTGGGACCTACTATATATAGACTATGACCCAAAAAATACACTGGAAGTGTAATCCTAACTAGTCAATGGGTGGACATCTAACGGACTCTAAAAAAAAAATAGTAATGGTAGAAATTTCAACAAACAAATGCATATTAATTAGCGTAGGATTCTCCAATCAATCTAATCTTGGAATATGAACAATCCATATTGGGTCCCACTACACTGGGCAGTTTAGGTTAGAGGTACATGTCACTTGTACCTTAGGGAGGTTGCCCCAACACCATCATTGTGGTAATGCTCAACAATGTTTCAAATATCGACAATATCGGCCAATATATCCCACGATATATCTTGTATCCCACCTATGTGATAAGAAACGCACAGGTAGTGCCAATACATCCCACATATTCGATCCGGATAGCATTTTCAATTTTTCTCTTTTCTCTTTTTTGTTGAAATTATGTTAAATCAGTGTGAAATGGTTATAAATCCATTGATTCTTCATGCTTTGCATGAAAAATCATGAAGTTAGAGCTTTGATTTCGATATCCATTGGTTCTTCATGTTCTCCATGTTTTTTCTCGAAATTTTCCTTCAACCAGCTGTCAATTGAGACTAATTTCAAAGTATTTAGGAGTGTTTGATGAAATGATCATTATATACACTCTAAATGTTATGCATTCAATTTGAATATAGTTGCATTACTTCAGTCAGATAGCGCATCGCTTAACACCCTATACAAAGGAAACCTATTATGTGTACTTCTTTTTTGAGATGTTATGATTTAAAAGTGCGTATTAAGGTCTTTTTTTAACAATCCTTGAAGTTTCATTGAAAAATCCAACCATTTTCCCAATGTTTCCCCATGTTTCCCAGAAAGTGCGATAAATTACCCGATACAAAAATATATCCCGTGCGATAACTGATACATATCTGTATCCCAAGGATGTGATACTAATATTTCGAACACTGATGCTTAGAACCCCATCATTTCCAGTGAAATTGAAGGGAATTTATTCCATAACACCAAAAGAGATGCCCATCATCATCATCACTAAGCCTTATCCCAACTAATTGGGGTTGGCTACAAATCATGTTCCATCACTCCATTCTGTCAATGACCATGTCCTCACTTAAAACCATATGTTATCAAGTCGTTCCTTAACTACCTCCACCCACGTCCTTTTGGGTCTTACCCTTTCCCTTTTACAGCCTTCAACTTGAATCGACTCACTCCTAACTGTTGCAATTCTTAGTCCGTGTCACACATGCTCAAACCATCTAAGTCTACTTCTCTTCATCTTATTACCTATTGGTGCTACTCCTAAGTTCCCTCGAATGCATTCATTTCTAATTCTATCCTTCCTCATTTTCCCACTAATCCATCTTGGCATCAATATTTCAAGTTGCACCCATCCTATAAACATGTTGACCCCTGACTACCAACATTTTGTCCCATAAAGCAAGTCTAGGCTTCATGTTTACTTTGATTGGTATCAATGATCACATAGAACTTCAGAGGCATATCTCCACTTCATACACCTAGCTTTATTTGCATGAAAAATATCCTTCTCAATCTCTCCACTCTCATGAATTATCGACTCAAGAAATTGAAAATGGTCAATTTGGGGTTTTTGGTCAACAAATTTTTACTAATTCCTAATTTGTTATTAAAATTGCATTTCAACTCCGTTTTAGTACAAACTAATTTCAAAACATTTGGATTCTAAAGCATCCCTCCATAGTTCCAGCTTTGTGTTTACCATTCCCTCATCTTGTCAATCAAAATTATGTCACCTGCAAATAACATACACTATGGGCCTTCTTCTTATTAATACCAAAACAAATTCATTATAATTTTTTTTATATTAAAACACCAAAACAAGTTCATTTTAATTTTTTTTATTAAAACACTTATGTGTACTCTTGCTGCCCTCTTTGTTAACTTTCAATTGTAATGACGATTTTACCTTGGATCTATTTCCATTTCTACAAATTGGACCGAATCTTCTACAACACCCATTTTACGCAGCTCGTAAAATACCCTAGCTGTAGGGCCCACAATGCTGTTTATCTAAAATTTCATCCATCAGGTCCAATCCTCGATTCTAGAAGCTGGAGAAAACACAATCAGCAAGATCCACAACGCTAGTGCTCTACACCACAAGGAATAACGGGGATAACATGCTAATCACATGTGTTTTGTGGCCACCATCAAGGTATCCCAAAACGGTTACGTATCGGCTGATATGTAATGGAAACGGTCATGACCGTTACACGTTACAGGGTTAAAACGGCCGTAACGGCCGTTACAGAAAAAACGGGCCGTAATGGCCCCGTATCGGCCCGTAACGGCCCCGTAATGGTCCTATAACAGATTTTTTTAAAAAATAAAAAAGGGCCGTATCGGCCAATACGGGGTCCGTAACGGCCGTTACGGCCCGTATCGTAACGGTAACGGTGGTGGCCGTTACGGCCACCATTACCGTTATGGGACACCTTGGCCACCATGGTCTGTATCTTTCGTTAGACTCGTTAATTACAGGTAACTCACCAGGATGAAGTGGAAATACAAAAATCAGCCTGATCCAAATATCAGGCAGGCCACACCGTGTGAACTTAGAGGTTTTAGGAGCAATTTTACATTGTTTCTATTGGTGTGGCCCATAAGTGTCTTTATTGGCTTGATCTTTTGTACGTATGGTCCGAATGATGGCTCTCACCTAATGGACGGAGTGGATTTGCAAGTGTTTGACATTCGCACATGGCAGCACAAGCGTGTTGTAGTGTATGGCTCTACAATCATGTGGAATTGGCAAACTTCTAAAGAGGAGAGTGATTTCATTATGAGAAAACTTTCATACTCTGCCAAAGCCCGATGGATGATATGTAGGCACCTAGTAGAAAATGATAGTGGCATCCAAGTAGTCAAATTAAACCGTCCAAATTATGGAACCCAACGTAGACTTATCATGGACTAAAATTAAGCTTATTTGATTACCTGACTTTTGGATTGGTGGACATTTATTGTATGATTAAAACTGAAAGATATCAAACAATCCCGTTTCTACGAACAAGTGTCCATGAATCGAAGGTTAGGATTTTCAGTCAATCTGATCTTGGGATAGTGATCCGAAAACGGTGGGCTGTACAATCTAGTTGGTTTTCTTTGAGTAAATACATGCTACACGTACAATTTCCGAGTGCCTATGTATCAAGCTTCATATGCAGCCTAACTCCTCTTTTCTGATATGTAGCCACTGGAATCTTTTGCAGCTACTGTTTTACATGTGTGAAAAAGTGAAGCTCTGTGGGGCCCACCATAAATTTATATGTAAATCCACTTCGTCCATTAGGTGAGAACCATCATTTGAACCCTACATACCAAAGATCAGGCCGATAAAGACTCTGATGGACCACATGTGAACAATGTAAACTTGTTTGTAAAACCAAGTTCAGACGGTGTGGCCCACTTGATATTTGGATCATGCTGATTTTTTTTTCCCACTTCATCCTGATGAGTTACCCCTAATTAACAGGTTCAACGAAAGATAAACACCACAGTGGCCCCACACACAAACCTATGGTTGGCATCCCATCAATATTGTTTATTGTGGTGTGGCCTACCTAAATTGGTTATCTCAACATTTTTTTTTTCTCCAATCCTAGAATCTAGGATAGAACTTGGTGGACAGAGTTGGATTTTACATATACAGCACGGTGGTAGTGCCACAAGCTTGGGTGTAATTTGGTTCTAATTTGTAAAAACAGAAATAGCTACAAGTAAAATTGTCATTGCAAATGAAAGAACAAAAAGGGTAACGAAAGTATGCTAAGGCGTCTTTTGGCAAATATTTTCATGAGATTCACGCGTTTTAATAAAATTTTAATGTTTAAGTAGTTTTTAGATTAAAAAAAAAAATGAATTTATTGTAGTAAATTTCCCAAAAAAAAAAAAAAAGTGGAAAAGAAAACTTTGATACTATAGAAAACTATGATCATGTATGGTTCGTCATCACCATTATCTTTTTTTCTTTTCTTTTTTTAAGATTTCATCATCATCACCATTACCATCATAGCCCTATCTGAACTATTTTGGGTCGAATCCTATTTCACCAAAACTTCCAATCTAAATTCTCTATCTTCAAAAGGGAAAACACCTCCAGCATCTTTTCTCACAAACTCTATCCAAGTCCTTCCAAGTCCTCTCATCCTCTGAGGACCTTCAGCCTTAATCAAGTTACCTTCCTTACTATAGACATCTCAAGTTTCCCTCACACGTGGTTGAACCATCTCAATCAGCTCTCCATATCTCCAATTGGGACTTGTCCAAATTGCTCTGAATGACCTCTTTCTTAATTCTATCCATCCTAATCTACCCACACAATCATCTCAACATTTTCATCTTCGCAACAATCATCCTCTGCTAATATTAAGTCTTAATTGCACAATACTCTAGCCCTTGTTGCATAGGCGGGCTAATAGTTCTCTTGGAAGTTTTCCCTTAAGTTTCATTGGCATACATGTATCTGAAACTGAAACTTTCCAAATTGTGGACCCCAATTTGGATGCATAAAAAACCAAAAATTACATTGACATGATGCCCTAACTGGTTGATTGGTTGATAACTAATGGATGCTATAATAAGAAATAATAAATCGTCCAAATTCGATTAACTATCATCCACTAACAAGAGGTTTGAGAGTCCAATCAATTTTATCTTGCCGTTATGACCTATCAACAGATGGTCCCCTGATTTCATGGATTGATTTGAGTTACAGGCATACAACATGCGCAATGAACATTTTTTTTAGTGCATGCATTTGAACCATCAAACTCTACTAGAGTATCAAACAACTATCAATATTGGAAACAGGATATGTATTAAAATGCTTGAGACAACATTTAATTGACAATTTACTCATAAAATGAGCTCTTTAAAGGGAAAAAAAATAAGATGGACCCATTTCAGAGGCCCAAAATATTGTTTGAACACATCCTATCATCGAATAATTTATTCCGACGCATTCCCATTACGATTAAACAAAATTCCAACATAATTTAGATAAAATTATCTGGGGAGGCACTTATTAAGGATACATTCCAAAATAATGAGTTTATATAGGAATGGATCAACAAGAAGCAAACAGATACACATTCCAGATTATACATTCCAAAACAATGCATTTGCGGAATGTATCAACAAAAAACAAACCGATACACATTCCGAGACAATGCTATGACCCGATAAATTCTTATTCTGATATTTCGAATTCTTATCTTTTATCATTACGTAGTCTTCAGACTCTCAATTTACATGTTGGTGGTCCAATCATTTTTGGGTCCCATAAAAATACAATCATGCATACAATTAAAGCTTTTTCGCCGCTCCGAATCATCAAAATCAAAGGTATCAGAAATAGGAAGTGGCAATGACAGAAAGAAAAACAAATGAGAAGAAATTGAGGTGATATGTGTGCTTACAGATGAAGAAGAAAGTAGAGAGAGACCCTGTTTATGGATAGGGATGCGAGGATTGAAGTGTCCGTTGATGTTGATGGGAGTCTTCGAAAAACAAGAGAGTGCCATTGCCATTGTCATCTTCTTCTCAAGTGGTGCTGCTGCTTTAAGAAGAAGAGAAGCTAAACTCCTTTGATAGTTCACCACCATATAGAGAATGATACAGTATTACTGCAATCCAGGCCGTCTGACCAGATGGAGCATGACCCAGGAATTACATTGAGAACATGTTAGTAACCATCTGTTTTACCCTTGCAGTTTGGACTGCTCGATGTTTTACTCCTAACCATTCATTTGATAGCCATCAATTGGATGGTTAGGATTGGTGGGTTGGTGGGGTATTAGAGATATGCTTCATCCACAACGTACCCCACAATTTGGACGGTTTGGATAGCTGTACATGGGTGAAGCGTGTGAGGAGCACGAGTCATTGCCGTCTCTAAAATGGTGGTGGACTATCACAGGAGTGAAACCCGAAGAGGAGAGGAGGAAAGGTGGGGGGAAGGAGCCGATCCTTCGCCACAAGATTTTTTGGACCTCAATTTTGGAGGCAAAGAAGAATACTGACGGAACTCGCTCGACTGCACTTTGGAAACTCACTCGCCTCACACGTGTAAATATTAACACGTGTGAAAGATCAGGACCTCTCTTTCTAAGAGAGCAAGAACGTGGATGTAATACGCTTGAACCCATGCCTATATGATGATCAGGAGGTGGGCTGCAGATGTACAAAAGTAAATGAATGGTTCAGTGAAATGATCAATGGTTAGGATTCTGTGCACATCTGTGGCCCACCTGATGATCGATTTTAAATAATTTCAGATGAGTGAATTTTATACGGTGATGATTTACTGATGAGCTGATTAGATCTTAGACACGTGTTGATGGTTTTCACGTTTGATGCGAGTTCACTTTGAAGGTGAACTCGAGCCAGTGCAATAGGGAGAGGATACGCTATAGCCGGGAGAATGGGAATACGGTAGATCCATCTCTGTATTTAACACTTGGAAAATTGATTTGTTAATCAGCATCGTCCATCTAGTGGGTCCCATCATGGATTGATCATATTCAAAATTCACAGATATTAGAAAATCATATTCACCAACCAGTTTTTCTTTCTGCCGTGGGTTTAAAGGTTTCTGATCAGACGGCTAGGATCACCCAATTTATACGTGTCTTGAATAATTTTCATCACAATAGTAGAAACTGAATGAACGTTCAAGATTGACGTACTGCCCTTCCAGGCATACGATGGAGAGATGGTTCTACCATATTTTGGTTACACCAGCTCTACCGTATAACATGAGAAATGCTCGGGTGATGAAGAGTAAAGCGCCAATGACAAAGCGCCACGTGACAATCCAACCTGCCTATACAAACAGGACGCGGATTTCCCTTCGCAGGAAGTTCCTACGCTGGGAATCCAAGTGAGGCCCACCGTGATGTTTGTGTTAAATCTATGCCGTCCATCCGTTTTGAGAGATCATTTTAGGATATTAAACGAAAAACGAGACGGATCCAAGACTCAAGTGGGCCTCAGTGAAGGAAAAGGTGGGTAAGGAAATTCCTACCGTTGAAACCTCTCTGAAGTCCATAGTGATGTTTATATTCCGTCCATATCGTTAATAATGTCATTCCTACTTGGATGAACTGAAAACACAAATATTGTCCTCATTCAAAACTTCTGTGGCACTTAAAAAATTTCAACTGTGGACGTTCAATCCTCATGTTTTCAGCCCACTTGAGTCTTGGATCCAGTTCATTTTTTATCATACTTCCTAAAATGATATAAAAAACGAATGGACGGCGTGGATTTCTCACAAACATCATGGTGGGCCCCACCTAAATTCCCATAAGCTTCCTCCGAAAGGCTTTCACAAGAAATCGCGTCCATCCAATCAATGACGCGGATTAGCGACTTGACAGTAGCGAGCTACACTACTGAAGTGACGTCACCATATCCTTGGGGCTCCGATGATGTCTGTATCGGATTAGCTACTGACAGGTTGAGTAGCGAATCACGCTACTGAAGTGATGTCACCATGTTCTGTGGGACCCACCATGATGTATATGTTGTATCCACACCGTCCATCCATTTAGAGAGATCAGTTTAGGGCCTGGCTCAAAGAATGAGATAGATCCAAAGCTCAAGTGGACCCCACCACAGAAAACAGTGGGGACAGTGACATCCACCGCTGAAAACTTCCTAGGTCCACCATGATTTTTATTTAAGATCCAACCTGTTCATAAATTCACACAGACATGGAGGAAAGTAAAAAAAAATGTCAGCTTGACTGAAAACTTCTGTGGCCCCTAAGAAGTTTTCAACGGTGGATGTCACTGTCCCCACTGTTTTCTGTGGTGGGGTCCACTTGAGATCTGGATCTTGATCATTCTTTGAGTCATGCCTTAGAATGATATCTCCAAACAAATGGACGGTGTGGATACAACAGATACATCATGCGGAGGCCTACAAACCATGGTGACTTCACTTCAGTAGCAAGGTTCGCTACTCAACCTGTGAGTAGCTAATCCGCGTCCGTATGTATTGTATCCACACCGTCCATTCAATTGGAGAAATCATTTTAGGACATGAGCTGAATGAGGCATATCCAAAACTCAATTGGACCCACCACATAAAACAATGGGGATTGAAGGCCGACCATTCGTCACAGAAGTTTTCCATCCAGCTCATATTTGTGTTTTTCTTTATTCCATGTCTGCGTTAACTTGTAAACACATTAGATCTCAAATAAACATCATGGTGGGCCCTAAGAAAGTTTCAACAGTGGGTGTCACTGTCCCCACTGTTTTCTGTGGTGGGGTACGCTTTGAACTTTAGATCTGCCTCATAATTTATCTCATGCCCTAAAATGATCTATCCAAATGGATGAATAATGTGGATACAACACATACATGATAGTGGGCTCAAAGAGCGTGGGACATCAGCTACTGTCTAGCTAATCCGCGTCCCCAGTCAATCGGGCCAATCTATTGATTAGAGTCGCGGATTAGCTATGGACGGCTTCAGTAGCTATCTCACTACTGAAGTGACCGTTCCATGGCCCCAACCACGAAGTATCTCTTGTATCAACACTGTCCATCCATTCGGCAAAATCATTTTATGGTATGAACCAAAAATAAAGCAGATGCAAAGCTCAAGTGGGTCCCATTACAGAAAAATAGTGGGGACAGTGATGCCTACTGTTGAAACTTTCCCAAGGCTCACCATGATGTTGATTTGAGATCCAACATGTTCACAACTTCACACAGACGTGGACCAAGGAAAAAAATATATATATATATATATCAGCTTGATCAAAAACTTTTGTGGCCCTAAGAATTTTTTAAGAGTAGGCATTCAATACCCACTGTTTTCTGTGGTAAGATCCACTAGAGCTTTGGATCTGCATCATTCTTTGGCTCATGCCCTAAAATGATCTCTCCAAATGAATGGATGGTGTGGATACAACATATACATTATGGTTGGCCCCACAGAACTACTTCGATAGCGAGATAGCTACTTAAGCTGACAGTAGCTAGTCCGCTTCCTTGAACAGGTGTCCTAGTCGGATGACGAAATAAATTTCTAGTATTAGTAAGAACATCACCAGTGGCCACGATTATGGCACAGGGAATGTTTGGAAACAGGTCCATCTCGTACATGGTACGGATGTTGCACAAGCCTAACACGTGGGTGAGTGTGCTGCTACTCAAACTTGCTCGCACTAAGGACTCTTTTGGATTCTAAGTTACTTAAGCAACTTATCAAATAAGTCACTTATCTTGGTTTCTACTTAATAAGAAGATAAGTCACTTATTAAGATAAGCAACTTATCAAATAAGTCACTTATCTTGTTACTTGAGATAAACAGCTTATCAAATAAGTCACTTAAGTATGTTTGGTAAGCAACACACTTATCATTCAAAAAGTAAAAATGTATATTTGGTTTTCAACATCATAAGCAATCATCTATCAAGTCTATTTGGCCGCCCTCATATCCACTGTCCATCATGTGGGGCCAATCTTTGATGTGGATAGTTTATTGTGTGGTCCCCACCAATGTGAGCCATCTATCATTTGAGGCCCACCTTGGATGTGGGCCATTTAGCATTATGGTCTGACTTTTAATGTGCACCATTCATTAGGTGGGGCCCACCTTTGATGTTGTTCATCCATCATGTAGGGCCCATCTTTAAAATCCACCGCCCATCGTGTGGTGCCCACCTCTTATGTGGACCGTCCATCATGTGGGCCCACCTCCTATGCAGGTCGTCCGTCATGCAAAGCTTGCCTTGGATATGGGCCACTCTCATTAGGTCGACCTTTGATGTGGACCGCCCATCATTTGAGGCCCACCTTGATGTGGATCATCTATCATGTGGAGTCACCTTTGATGTGGATTGTCCATCATGTGGACCCCACCTTCAATGTGGGTTGCCCATCATGCAGGGCTCCCCTTGTATGTGGGCCATTCATTATTAGGGGCGACCTTTGATGTGGATCATCCATCATCATGTGGGCCCCCACCTTTGAAGTGGCTCGTCCATAATGCTAGCCCTCTTTGGATGTGGGCTATTTATCATCATGGGCTAATGTGGACCATCCATTATATGGGTCCACATTAATATGGAGTCATCCATCATGTGGGACCCATCTTTGATGTGGACCATCCACTATGTGAACCCCACCTTTGATGGGATAGTCCATCATGTGGGCCTCCTTTGATAGGTGAGAGAGAGTTTACCAGCTTCTCTCTTTAGTCCCTCTAAAAAAAAAAAAAAAATTAACTGAAGTAATTATATACTTTTAAGTAAAAAAGTTACTTATAACCAAACTTATTTGAAAGAAGTCCCTTATCTGTTGCTGTAAGTAGAAAAGTAACTTATTGTTACTTAAGATAAGCTGCTTATCAGATAAGTAATTTATCTTCGTTTCTACTTAATTAGCAAATAAGTATGTTTGGTAAACAACATGCTTATCAACAAAAAGTAGAAAATCATATTTGTTTCCGACATTATTCCTCAAGTCTGTTTGGTCCTTGCACATCCACCATCCATCATTTGGGGCCAACCTTTGGTGTGGATTGTTCATTGTGTGGGCCCCGCCTTTGATGTGGGCAGTACATGTGGGGCCCACCTTGGATGTGGGCCATTTGCACTGTTCTCTTGTGTAAGGCCCACCTTTGATGTTGGTCATCCATCAAGTGGACCCACCATCAATATCAACTGCCCATCATGTGGAGCCACCTTTAATGTGGATCGTCCCAAATGTGGGGCCCACCTCTAATGTGGGTCGTCCATCATGTAGGGCCCACCTTGGATATGGGCCACTTATCATTATGGCTGACCAATGGTGGGCGTCAATGACCACTGTTTCCTGAGGTGTGGTCTATTTGAGATTGGATTCTTTTTCATTTTTAGATGGACCAACAAGGGTGGACGGTGTGGATTTCATGTGCACAACATGTGGCCCCACTACCAGTGCCACTCAAAACTCGTTGGAAAAACAGATGAATGACATGAGTAAAACACATCACACTCGGCCTAGGGAGGTTTCAACGGTGTCATCATTACCACTGTTGCTTCCTAATGTGGGGTGCACCTGAGGTTTAGATCTACCTCACATGCTAGCCCCAATCACATCCAAACCAAATGGACGGCACGGATCAAATATATCGCAGTGAGCATGGTGAACGTGGCTGGGCGGTTGCCATGAAAATCAGCACTTTTACCGTTATTGACCAGCACCTCTTGTTTCAGGTTTCAGTAAAGTAGAAAAGCAAAATAAAAATGCTGAAATATGTAACTGATTTTCTACAAATGAGTAATGATTATTATTTATTAACCAAACTAACTTATATCAAATAAGTTACTTAACTGCTGCCATCATTAAGAAAAACAACTTATTTGGTGGTATCCAAAAGGCCCCTAACCTGTTTGGATTGTAAGTTACTTAAGATAAGCTACTTATCAAATAAGTTACTTGTCTTGGTTTTTACTTATTAAGCAGATAAGTATCTTTGGTAAACAACATACTTATCAGCCACTAAGTAAATAAGTATGTTTGGTAATAACACATTGATAAGTAACCTTTCAAAAAAAAAGTTCAAATCTACATATAATAATCAACATATTGACATGAAAAGAAAAAGCTAAGCGGCGAGGCAATTTTCCTAACATAATGAGCTTTTCTAATCCCACATGTGTGCAATAAATCTCATGTACATGCCATGCATGTGCTAGCATAGCATGATTGGTCTGAGATACATTCCATCCATCAGAACGGGACCACTATATGGATGCCCTGGCACAAGAATTAGGTTGATCTACTGGTCAGGTGGGCCATAGTCTGGAAAAAAATGTACAGCTCTGGAAGACTTGGCTGAAGTTTTCTGACCCATTCACTTGTTTCCAATAGTTGGTCCACATGGTGAGTGGACTAGAACCATTTTTGGGAAATATGTAGAAGATCAGATCAACCTGATTGGTGGATTGGATCTTGCACCAATTAATGTAGGACCCATCTCTGATGTGGGCTGTCCACTGTGTGAGCCCCACCTTTGATGGGACAGTCCATCATGTAGGGCCTCCTTTGATATGGACGGTATGAGAGAGCAGTAATTGAGTGAACCATGAGAGAGAACTTTAATATGTAGCATGACATGAAAGAGATAAGTAGAAAAGCCAAGTTGGAGGGTGGTTAATTAACATTGGAGGGTGACTAACAGTGTGGGTTTGTACTAACCATAAAAAAAGAAAAAAACAAGAAGAAGAAAAAAAAGAGCAAAAGCATGACATGAGAGAGATAAGTAGAGAAGGCAAAAGTCAAAATGCTAAAAAAAAAAAAATACTTATTTAAGTAATTTTTAAGAGATAAGTTACTTTTCAATTATACTTACCAAACAAACTTAAGTGCCAACTTAAGTATACTTTTCAATTATACTTACCAAACAAACTTAAGTGCCAAAAGTAACTTAACGTCTAAAGTTCAGTCGAAAAGTAACTTTTTTGGTAGTATCCAAACGGGCCCTAAATGATCATATACAGCTGGCTGCGTACCATCTTGTCATGCAGCAATGGTTCTTTGATACAGGCGATTCTCCGTGTTATTTCGGAATAAGGATTCGATTCGGTTCAACACAGCAATTTGCAGAATCAGGGGTGATTCGGTTTGACTTGATTCAATCCGCAATTCGTTGGGCCAGTTTGACTCAATGACTCAGCACAACTCAACATGTAATTATTGTAAATTGAATATATTTAAAAAGTTAAATAAAGAACATAACGCAAATAAACAACAAAGACACCTCACCAGTCAAGGATGTTGCTTGCCCTGGATTCATTGGGGGAATGAAATCTAGCCTTGAGGTGAGTGACTCGGTTCCAGTCACATCAACTCATGTTCAACTAAGCCATCGAGTTGACTCGAGGAGGAGTCTCTCCAGGTCCGTTCCCAGTCAGTCAGTCAGTGTAATGTTTCCCAACAATTTGGCTCAAAATCTCACCAAGTTTTGAGCAGAGTAAGCTAGCTTTGGAACCATGACACTTAAAAGTCCCTGTGGACTCGGGCTCAAGCCTGGTCAACTTGAGCAACTTGCAAGGCCAAGAATCTATTCATATCAAGTGGGACCCATGGTTCGATAATCATCACCGCTGCTATGCAGTGTCCTGTCATGGATAAGCTATTCCCCAATATTGTCCTCAATAATACGGAAATAACAATAATATACATTCAATAGAAAAAGTCAATTATATGCTATTTGATTATTTGAATCTGAGCCAGTCATTTAGGCATGCTCCGTCAAGACGCAAACCAACGCATCAAATAGGCCCCCCATCTATAAGAATTGGAAATAGGATTGAAGTTGAATCTGTTAGTCTTAAAACCATTCATGTCTGCCCATGTGCCACCTGTATCAGACAACCTCATCATGCAAAGACCATGGTTCATTGTGAATAAAAAAACACTTGTATGTTGAGTCAGGGTTGTCCACTTATTCAATGAACTGACCTTGCTGATAAGTGGACCAGCCTGAATCTTACATGGTTCAGAGATCATTTTTCTTTCTGGTTAGGCTCAAAAATAATCTCGATAGCCAACAATAACGATCACTAATACAAAATTATGATTAACTAAAATGGTATGAACTCATTTTTATGAGTCCACCAAACATAACCTTAATTTTCCAGCAATCACTTTCATCCATATGAATGCAAAAAATAAATTAACAAGAGAAAGAAAGGAAAGATCGACAAAGATTGCCTTTTTTTCATTTATTGCTTCAGGGTAAAAGACCCAATAGTCTAAAATAGTGATGAATACCAGAGTCCATACAGCCATGATTGCTAATCATGCATCAAAGTCAATGATAAATAATGAACGGCAGGGGGAATCAAGGAAACCAAAAAGTGGCCCCCCGTGTGAATGCAAACAAACCCCAACTCGAAGTTTAACTGAATCCATTAGACACCCCAATGATAAGTCTCCACGATCGGCATCTGCGACGTATTTGCATAACTGGGATTTCCGAAGTTTGTAATCACACAATCCCAAGAGAAGTCGATGTCTGCATGTGCATGGATTCAAGACTGCACATGTTGGTTAGTAATGACACTGACATGCCCACGACGGCAGAAGCTAGAAATGTAAAGACCCACATTGTGATTTTTATATGATACTATGATGAATGGATCATCAGTCTCATGTGTATGCTTCTCTTTTGGGCCCCCGTTCATGTGGGGCGTCCTCCTTTTGCTTGTTTATGCCTGTACTCAGGCTTCTTTATATACAACTGCCACCATATGCCATGCTTATATAAGCAAATACTAAGCTGACTGAACTTTCCGCTCCTCTTCAAATCTTGTAGACCCAACGCTGACGGTGGTGATCGATTCTGATACTAGCCTCCTGAGATCAGATTGGGGGGGCATCTTGCCATGGCAGAGCAATAAATACTTGCCAATAAGCTACACTATATTACAGCATCATTAGCATGGCATAATTTTCATGACTGTAAATGCCTCCGCTCCAAATGATGGCCGGCGACATGAAGGGCAAGCTAAATTTTGCAGTTAGATTGCTAATTTAGTGATTGATTGACCGCAGCTCCCACCTACCCTCACCGTCAATCAACCGCAACTCCACAGAATGGAATGGTATGAGAGCAGGCCGCTGAGAAATCCCAAGAATGCATACAAAGTGAGCAGTAAATACACATGCCAAACTTAAGAATACCCTATATAAAATTATGTATACTTACTTGTGAGGTTGTAACGACAGTTATGCCCATTTCCTTTGCAAGCCTGTATAGGTGCTCTTCAACATCCACACTTGTTGCACTGTTGACAGGGGAAGAAAGAAGCATGAGAAATCATGGTGTCGCTTTTCTTTTGCAAAAGTTACACAAATAACAAGGAAAAGATCAAAATGACCCAGTTTTATCACGTACTTTGTGCACTCATCGAGGATGCCGAATTTAGGGTGGTGAAAAAATAGGCGAGCCTGGTAAACCGTAGCACAAACCACCAATTACCAAAAGTACAAACAGTAACTTTCCAGACAAATAATTGTTTAAAAATGAATTACAACCACAAATCATTAGGCTTCTTGAACTCACCATGCCAAGCCTCTGTTGTTCTCCAAGGGACAAGACGTCTTCCCAGTTAACATCAGCATTCCAACCTTCCACGTGTCTTTCTAGAAGATAGACCAACCGAACATTCTCGAGGATAGTCCGCAAGTGATTGTCCAGTAGATGAGTGGCATTGGAGTCTTCACCTGAAAAAGTAACATAAATTTCTCAGAAATGATAATACCAATTTGTGAACACTAAGAGGACTGATGATTGGCATTTGGGTCAGTACTCGGTAGAGAATGTAACCATGTTATCTAATTACAAAGGAGATGGAGAAGGATGATATGATATATATTTTATTTTTTCCAGGTTAGGTAAGCTAGGGTCGAACCCAAAATGCAGGATGTCTACCACTGAGCTAAGACAACAAAACCATGAATCCATCAGCATATGCTTACCATGTCCAAACACTCTGAACACCCTATGTTCCGCTTCCTCACGAGAGAGAGGATAAATGATTTGATCCCTTAGGGTTCCCAGACTTGTATATGGCCGCTGAGGAACATAGAACACACCAGACCCTGATCCTACCCCTTCAGTGACATTCTGGCAGGGTTTAACAAGCCTTCCACTTACAATGGGCCACAGACCTCGAAGGACTCTAAAAATAGAACTTTTACCGCTCCCATTGGGTCCTTGAGAAAGACAAAAAGAACAATTAAACCATATAAAAAGTTCAACTCGTGCATTACATGAAAAGAAAGGGCCATGCTTCTACTGACCTGTGACAAGCAGGCTTTTTCCTGGTACTATGTTACATGTCAACTGCCTGGCCAACAGCTTCTGTCCTGGGGTGATAATATCAACATCATTGAAAGAGATATCATCTTCAGCAGAAATGCCATTACTCTCAGATGATAACTGATAATCGGCCACGGAAACATCTGTATCTCCAACATTTGTTAGTAAAAAGTATTAGCAAGTGTAAATAGTCCTTTAATGCTCGAGTTATCCTTTATCAATATATAGAAAAACAGTGCCAATTAATCAAACATTGAGGTCTGAGACAAAATGCAAAAGTGCATGAAGTAGGATAAGCACGTTAACCTGTCGGTGAAATATTGTGCTACAGATGGAATGGAAAGGCAGGCAAAAGTTGAAAAATAATGTGAACAGAAAATAATTAAATCAAGAAACTGAAGAAAATTTAGGGACTAAAAAACTTCTAAAGAGCTACAAGAGTCATTTCTATGCATATTGAGATATTACTTCATCTTAAGCATCGTGAATGTATGTGTGTGTGTCTAGAGGAGTGTTCAGGTAGTATACTTGAGGTTTTAGTTTCGTTCTACTCTTAGTAAGGGCATTTCTTCATACCTACCATCCATTTCTGTAAGAAATAGAAAGCAAAAATACAATTCTGTTTTGAGTCTCTCGTGAAGATGCCGCAGATAAGTTTTGAAAATGCACGAGAAGCGGGAGAGGGTACGAACAATTCCAACAGAGTGGATGAGGGGTCAGCAGGTACCCAATGAAGATAATAAGTTGGAATGTGAGGGGATTAGGGTGTCCACAAAAAAGAGTACAAATTAAGGACACATGTAAGTAAAATAAGGTTTAAATGGCAGCATTTCAGGAAACCAAATTGTAAAGCATAGACCAAAGCTTGGTGCATTTGATATGGTGGTGTAGTCAAAGGAATGGGAAGCGAGTGAGTCAGCAGGAGTCATTTTGGTTATATGGAATTCGTCTTCATAGTGTAAGGAGGATTGTTGGAAAGGACAATTTTCCTTATCTCTACTCTTTAAAGAAATTTCATCGGGATTTCAGTGGGTGTTTATGGCAATTTATGGGCCGAGTAGGCCACGTTCACAACATGAATTCTGGGCTGAGCTAGATACATGTCGGAATCGATGGCAAATGCCATGGTGCGTGGGAGGAGATTTTAATGTGGTTAGATTTACTTTCGAAAAATTGAATGGTGGGAAGATTTCTTGTAGCATGGTGCGTGAGAGGAGATTTTAATGTCGTTAGATTTACCTTTGAAAAATAATTGTGGGAAGATTTCTTGTAGCATGAAAAACATTTCCAAATGGATCATTAAAAATGACATGGTCGACTTGCCAATGGGAGAAATTAAGTACATGTGGTCCAATGGGCAGATAAATTTGATTAAATCAAAGTTAGATCGCTTTCTTTTATCTCTGGAATGGGTAGAAAATTCCCTTTAGTACACCAAAGAGGTTTGCCAAAGCCAATATCCGATCATTTGTCCGATCATACTAGAATTGGAGGAGGAGAATTGGGGTCTGCGACCATTCAAGTTTGAACTCGCATGGTTAGAAATAGAAGGCTTTGTAGAGCGGGTGACTGATTGGTGGTCCTCATTTTCGGTACAAGGGACAGTAGGATTCGTCTTATTTCAGAAATTAAAAATGATAAAGGGCAAAATAAATGCTTGGAAAAAGGAGACTCTAGGAGGAAGAGAGGAGGAATCGTCAAGATAGTCAGCAGTTGGACATCAAAGAAGAGGCTGGAGAGATGTTGGAAGACGAAAGATCTTGGAGGGAAGTTTTCAAAGCAAAGCATACTGCTAGATTACAAGAGAATCAAATGGAGGTAGTGTTCAAGGGCCCTGTGGTTAAAAGCAGGAGGCAAAAATATCAAACTTGTTCATTCTATGGCAAGTGCTCGAGCGAGAGTTAAAATGATTAAATCTTTAGTGGTGGAGGGGACAAGGCTGGAAGGAAAAGCAAAGATGAGTGAATCTATAATGAATTTCTGCAGAGGTCTTTTGTCAAAAGAAGAATGGAAGTGGTCCTCTCTTGAAAATCTTATCTTCGACTCCATGTCCTTGCAAGCGGAAGAATCATTGGAAAAACCTTTCTCAGAAGAAAAGATAGAAAGAGCAATATTAGAATTGGGAGGAGACAAAGCGCCTGGGCCTGACGTTTTTCTGACAGCGTTTTACCAAAAGTTTTGGCAAATTGTTAAGCCCGATGTGTTTGCTTTTATAAAGGAATTCTATGAATTGGGTGGCGTTGCTTTAGAATGATATGGCTCAAGAATAAGTCGGGTAAATTTTCTGTTAAATCTTTTTATAAGTTTATAAGTGGAGTTGTCATCAATGAAGAGATTAGCCTGACAACCTTTGTTTGGTGCTATGGAGCTCCTCCAAAGGTAGTGGTGCATGCTTGGATGGTGGGAAGAAAGAAGGTGCTTACAATGGACAATCTTTGCATAAGAAAGATGATTATCCCAAATGTTTGCTAAATGTGTTATCGAAACGAGGAATTGGTAGATCATCTCTTCATACATTGTCCGTTTGCAAAAAGGATTTGGGATTGTGTTTTAGAGTTGTTTAGGGTTGCATGGGCGCCGCAAGATTCCATTGATAGGTTTTTGTTGGTGTGGCATGGAGGAGGTAAAGGGAAGATAGGGGAAAAAAAGTATGCCATTTTTTGTTTAGTTGCAGGTTTCTGGTTCATGTGGTTAGAAAGGAATGATTGCTGTTTTGGGAATTGGCAAGGGGAAGTACTAGAGGTTTTAAAAAGGGTAAAATCACACGTAATGGATTGGGCGATTACTTCGAAAATATTGCCCAATTCCCGAGCACTGGGCTAGAGTTTTTTTTTTTTTTTTTTACTCCAGCCTTCTTCAAATAAACTTATCATCTTTCAAAAAAAAAAAAAAAAAAAAAAAAAAGCAAAAAATACAACACTTATGACTGGAACAATGGGAGATGAAGTAACATTTTCACCCTTCTAGGAACATCAACATAAGAACATGACTCAAAGTGGGAAAGTCGAGATCTTAGTGCATAATCACAAATTGAAGGCTAAGTTCTTACAAAACAGAAGGGGGGAGGGCTGCAATTGGTGTGGAATGCAGCCCATTACAACACCATTGTCAACCCATTGTCACCATATTTTTAATAGGCGTAGTCGCAAAAGTTTCATGTCTAAAGAAACCGATTTGTCAGTGTAGCCATTGTTCGGAGTATACCCGATACCATCGAAATATCCCTGATATTATCCGTATCTCTAGCTCGGCGATACCAATAACATTGGTAGTCTAAAAAATTCCAGGTATCAACGATGTATCACTAAGCATCACCAATGTATCGATACTGCTAATGTATCGCTAATATTTTCAATTGTGTAAATTCCAGGTGTCGCTTGCATCGCTTATGTATTGATATTGCTAATATTTTCAAGTGTGTAAATTCCAAGTGTCGCTTGTATCATCGGTGTATCGATGATATTTCGATAATATCGCTAATGTATAGATATTGTAAAAAATCTATTTATTAAAAATCCCATTTCAAATCTTTTTTATGGTCGCATGGTTATATAAAGTGTTTAAATTGTCGACAATAATATCAATCATATCGCGATATTATTATTATTGCAACATAGGTGATATCGAGACCAGTCTTTCGTCTTTTCAGTTATTGACGATTTCTCGGCAAAATATCGTGTTGTCAATATTCTGAAATATCGATGGATGTTTGGATGGAAGGTTGGATGGATTGATGGGATGGATGGGATGGTTTCTTATGACAACACATGCTTTGAGGCCCTTACTAAATGAAAACTTATTATGAATGCATTCTTTTTGCTGCTTTTGGATTCCTAAATATGCAAATATGTGTGTTTTAGCATCTCCTAAAGTTTCACTGAAAAATTCCACCGTTTTCCCCCATGTTTAATCAATGTTTCCCCACATTTTTGGTTATCGGCGATGTCGATATTTTTTTTTTCCATATCCCTAGTAGAAAAACTTGTAGTGATACCGATACTCCGAACACTGAGTGTATCAACACCCCTCCACCTAATTTTAGTGGTGTCTATGATGCGAAAATAACAAGGGGAGGGGGGGGGTGAATAATAACATGTGAAAGTACGAGAAAACGAGAAATAAAAGAATAATAAGCCTTGTTCTAGCAAGGAGCCAGAGTATAAGGGGCCCTTTGGCATCTCTACTAATAAGAGTTTATTTGCTTATTCTAAAAAGATAAGCTCTTATTTTCGAAATAGACTGTTTGGTAAAGCTCTAATTTTAGAGCTTATTTTTTTAGAAACTAGTAAAAATGCTCTTAAAAAATAGGTAATGGGGAGGTCACTTTTTCTTTTAGAGCTTATTTGGCTTAAGTGGGTAGACATTTTTGTTTAATTTTCAAACAAGTTTGTCCTTAATCTTTTTAAGTAATTCCCATCTTACCCTTCTTTCTTCTCCTTATAATCTCTCTAAGGTGGACCCACATGATGAGCAACCCATATTAAAGGTGGGGCTCCACATGATGAATGGTCCACATCAAGGTGGGCTCACCTAATGCATGTTCACATCAAACGTGGGCCTCACATGATAGATGCCCCACATCAAAGTGTGGCAACACATGATGGACGACCCACATCAAAGGTGGGACCCACGTGATGGATGGTGGACATTGAAGGTGAGACCACATGATAGAAGGTTGACATCAAAGGTGAGCCCACATGTTAAATGATCCATATTGAAGGTTGGGCCTCATATGATGGACGGTCCACAACAAAGGTGGGACCCACGTGATGGATGGTGGACATCAAAGGTGGGTCCCACATGATGGATGGCCCACATCAAAATGTGGCCCCACATGATGGACTATCTACATCAAGTGGGCCCCACACGGTGGAGGACGGTCCATATAAAAGGTGGGACCCACATGATGGATGGTGGACATCAAAGGTGGTCTTGCATGATGAACGACACATGTTGAAGGTGCCCCCCACATGATGAATGGTCCACATCAAGGTGGGCCCCACATGATGGATGAACCACATCAAAGTGTGGCCCAGCATGATGGACAATCCATGTTTAGTCGGCCCCACTTGATGGATGATCCACATAAAATGTGGGACCCACATAATGGATGGTGGACATCAAAGGTGGGCCTACATGATGAATGATCTGTATTGAAGGGGGGCCCCACATAATGAATGGTCCACGTTAAGGGGGCCCACATAAATGGATGGAGTCGGCCACACATGATGGATCGCCCACATCAAAGTGTGGCCCCCTCGTGATGGATAATCCACATTAAGTGGGCCCCACCGATGGACGGTCTATATCAAAGCTCTTACATGATGGGCGACCTATATCCAAAGTGGCCCAACATGATGGATGATCCACATAGAAGGTAAGCCCCACATGCTAGATGGACATCAAAAGTGGGCTCCACATGATAGACAACCCGCTTTGAAGGTGGGGCCCACAAGATGGATACATGAAATGTGGATTCCATGTGGTGGGCAGTGGACATTGATGTAATGGAGTTGTAATCTTTAAAAATGACATCAACTACCCTTAAAAAAGCTCTTATTTGAATGTTTTACCAAACGTGCTTATTTCATATAAGCACTTTTTCTTATTTTGAAAACTTGATTTTACCAAACGAGCTTATTTAAAATGAGAGCTAGAATAAAAAAAGCCTATTAGAATAGCTCTTATTTAAAAAGCTCTTATTAGATTAGAGTAGAGATGCCAAACGGGCCCTAAATTCATCAAAATTGAGTTTCTTGATACATATCCATTCTAGATGATGTATAGCTTGTTTGAGAGGAAATTTCAAGATCCACAGCAGCTATTCCTAAACACTTCACAAGATTTCATCATTTTAGGCCTCAAATTGTAGACCAAAAACTTAGCAATGAGATGAATGAAAAATTGTCTTTTAGCAGTTTCTTAGAAAATAATCTACAAGGGACAATGTAGTATTTATCTTAGTTTTTAAGTATCTTTTAGATTCAATAGTTGAGATTAGAATTGAAATTAGCTGTAGGAATTGGTTTTAATGGTTTGTTGAGTTATCTTAGAGCAAGATTTTTTTTTTCCATTAAATTCAAGAAGGTTGGTTTTTCCCCAAGTTCAAAAAAGCCGACTGTGTTTCCTGCTTCTCTTCATCTGCATGATTTTGGGGGACTTTTAAGACCATATTGAATTGTGTATCTTCATTCTACCTATACATGACAAAAGCACACATGACAACAAATCTTTGAGATGATTGCTTACCCTACTCCTTGCTGTTTAATACAAGAACCACCATTAGTGGAATGATTTTATGCACAATATGGAAGTTACTCTAGTTTTCATATGGCTCCCGCCACAAAATATATCTATAATATTCTTGAAAATTCTTTTATCGATATAATACTCTAGACAATTTCAATTCAATTGATAAATGATCAAGCTCTTAAATTGTTGAAAATGAAAGCTGCCTTTAATAATTCAGAGGAACAAGTACTGAATCTGATAAACCAGCAACAAGCAAGAAGATTCTCAAATGATGCAATATGAAAATAGAGAAGAAAAATCCTAACTAAGAAAGAAGAGTGGGCATACCATTTTGAGCAGCATCAAGAAGCTCTTCCAGCTCGAAAATTCGATTGACACCACCAGAAAGTTCGAGATATTTTCTATTTAACTCAAGAATGTCACCAAATGCCATAAAGCTCTGGGAAACTACAGATGCCAAGAATCGCAATGCATGTGCCAGCTCCCCTGAGAATGTTCCAGAATAGTATTTAAAGGGCACCAAAAAATTTAAACTAGGAAACAACAAAAATATCATCATGATCTATTCTCACCTTGAGTAGAAGTCAAAGATCGATCTCCTTTGTGTTCCAGAGCATATAGCAAACTAAGTCCCCATGTCACATTGTGCGGGAGTTGCTTTGTGATGAAATCATCCAGTATGCCAAACAACCATTTCTTCTTCAGAAGGATCGCCGAGTGATCAAGCAACTCCCTGAATCTTGAATCAACCATCTGTTTAATATAAGGACTGTCAGCAAACAATGAAGGACTGTAGCTACTGAGAACAATGAAGATCACCAGTTCTAAATGGCACGGCATGATATAGAAACGAATATGATGTGATATAAAATTTAATGTCCATAGAATTCATAATCTAAAAGTACACTTTTTTTAATGAATAATGAACAAGAAACACAAAACAATGAGAGCATAATTTATTTGAAGACCAACATCAAAATTGCTACATAGAAAAAAATCCACTATGCATACAATTTTGCCTGGATACTCGTGCACATTACGGAATACTGCTGTGCAAGGCACAGACCAATCTACTGGGTAGATGGCTTAAGTGGTTTGCAGAATAAGAATGCATATGGAATAAAGTGATTATCTTGAAGTATGGAATCGGTGGAAGTCGTTGGAAGCCTCATGTCATCTTAACCTACAGACTGTCTTGGGCTTGGCAACCAATGAAGAATGTTGAAAATCATCAAGGACTCAAATTACACAAAAAAAGGGAGTACAGGTCCATAATTAGGCTCTGGGTGGATGTGTGGAGCAGTAATCGCCCGCTTGTTTTCTGTTGGAGACTCATACAGCCTCGTGCCGGGGAGGGGAATTTCAATATCAGCTCACTCACTCAGCTCTTGACCATCTTAGAACATGTTATAGATATTGAAAGGAGGATCTGGAGGTGGGAACCATCCGGCAGTTGTCCCCTAAATCTAATACAGGCACCTCATGGGTGTTGGTGGTACCTTGGCCTGTGCAACAGTACCGACACTCCAAACTCCAAAGCTCCTCCAACGGTAGCTACTTTTTGTTGGTCAGGAATGGACATGATCTAGACCATTGAACATCTTCGAAATAAATAAATAAATCTAAATATAGATAATAGAAGCGGAGTTGGGAGCCATGCTTATAGCCTTAATCCCGAAGAAGGAAGGAGCGGACTGTATCAAAGATTTCCGCCCAATCAGTTTACTTGGGAGTCCATATAAGATATTGGCAAAGGTGCTCGCATCAAGATTTCGGGTCGTGCTGAGTGGTGTCATCTCTAAAGTGCAAGAAGAGTTTGTGGAGGGTAGACAGATTCTTGATATTTATCTAATTGCGCATGAGGTTATTAATTCAGTGGCAACGGTCAGGTAAAAGTGGGGTGGTGTTTAAAATGGATCTTGAAAAAGCCTATGACCACGTTGAGTGTTCATTTTTGGACTACATGCTAGAACGAATTGGGCGCAGAACTAAGTGGGGAAGGTGGATCCAAGACTGCATCAGGTCAGCTAAATTTTTTATCCTAGTGAATGGTTCTCCAAAAGCTTTTTTCAATTCCTCGAGAGGTATTAGACAAGGGGATCCCAAAAGGGGTTTCCTTGGGTTTATTCTCCGGTTTCAGGGTGGACGGGTGGACGGGGGGCAATTCCAGGTCTACCACCTCCAATTTGCGGTTGATATAATCTTATGTTGTGAAGCAGAGCCCAATCAAGTTGACAATCTTCGAAAGGCTGCCGTCTGTTTCGAGACGGTTTCAGGTTTGATGATGAATTCTACAAAGTCGGAGATGCTGGGGATTGGTCTATCCAAGGAGGGGATGGAGTCGTTAGCAGTAATTTTTTGTTGTAAATCTGGTGTGTTTCTATCAACTTACTTGTCTTCCTCTTTGTGTAGGAAAGGTTCCTAAGCACTTACGGGACCAAGTGATTGAAAGGTTTGAGCAAAAGCTTTCAGCTTGGAAGAGGAAATTTTTGTCCCTGGGTGGAAGAATTTTCTTGATCAAGGCAGACCTCTCAAACATGCCTTCATTCTTCATGTCTATATTCTGGTGCCCAAAAAGTGTGCTAAACAAATTGGAAAAGCTTAGAAGAGACTTTCTATGGCAAGGGGGAGCAGAGAAAAGGAAGTTTCATCTTATGAGATGGGAGGTTGTGTGTAATCCAGAAGGTGAGGATGGTTCAGTTATTAGAAGCTTGGAATCGATGAATTGGGCCCTCCTAGGGAAATGGTTGTGGAGATTCTCTTATGAAAAAGGCAACCTTTGGAAGGATGCCATTGTCAATAAATATGGCGTGGATAAGGAGAGATGGTGGCCAAAGTCCTCTTTATACAGGGCAAATGGGGTTTGGAAGACTATCATAAGGATGAAAGAGGCAATTGTAGATAGGGTTGCCTTTGGAGTTGGTAATGGAGCCCGTATCCGGTTTGGGAAGGGTATCTAGTTGGACGATTGTCCATTGATCGAGCTCTTTCCCAATTTGGCTCGTGCGGCTATGGATTTGGACGTTACTATAGACAGATGTTTCGAGACGTAGGATGATGGAGGTCTTTGGCTCCTGTTGTTTCGTAGAAATCTCCAGGATGTGGAAGGCGGAAAGTTAGTGTCACTGCTCAACATCTTGGAAGGGGTGTCTGTCACCAAAGTTGGACTCAATGTGGTGGAGAGAGGGCAGTTCTAGCATTTTTTCAATAAAATCTTTCTTCTATTCTCTTTATGGTGCTTTGTCTGATGGGGGAAGTGCATTCTGCTGTTTTGTAGTCGTATGGAGCCCCATCTGAGGTTGGGGCGTTTGCATGGCTTGTTTTTTAGGAGAAGATCCTAACGATTGATAAGTTGAAGAAGAGGTGTCTAATTTTGGTGAATGCTTGTCCCTTTTGTTTGTGTTATGAGGAGTCGGCAGTCCACCTTTTTGTGCAATGTTCATTCTCAAGGGAAGTTTCAGAAAGCCTCCTTTGCTCTTTCGGGCTGGCATGGGTGCTTCCCAATTCTATTGATAGTCTTTCTATTCAATGGCATGGAGGTGGAGTTGGTGACTTGCTCTTCTCACGGGATTATGGGCTATTTGGGGTGAGAGAAACAAATGTTGTTTCAAAGATGTGTCTGGGAATGCTAAGGGAGTGGTTCTTAAAGCTAGATCCCTAGTTTTTGCTTGGGCGGCAGTGTTCCCTAAGCTTCGGGGCCCTTGTCTATCCTAGTTCTATTTTGGGTTGTATTTCTTGGTTTTTTCTTTGTATTCTTTGCAGCTTCCTTAATAAAATCAGCATCCTTCAAGAACAAAAAAGAAGACGAGGAAGAAGAAGAAGAAGAAGAAGATAATAAACTTTGTTTAAAGGATGTGAAATCTGTTAATCATTTGTTTGTTCATTTTCCCTTTACATCAGAGGAGAGGTAGCACTTCTTGAACTTGTTTTAGAAAGGGTGGTCCATGCAGAGTTCTATTGCTAATTAATTGGAGGCTTGGAATCTTAGGTCTAGTTTTCCAGGGACAAATATCTTTAGAGTTTAACTCTCTCTGCGGTGCTGCCATCAATTTGGCTGGAGCATGATACGAATGCCTTTTGGAACAAGGGAGGAAGTATTCATAGGGTTACAAAGAAGCTTTGTAAGAGAATCATCTATTTGGCGTAAGCTTACTCAGTCCATAGGCATAAGGTGGGATGACTTAAGGATGCATTGAGGTCATTAATGATCGAAGGGGTAACAACAGAAAACCTTCCATTTGGGCCCACCCCTAATGGGTATATGGAAGCTTAATTATGATGATAAGCTTACGGATAAGTCAGGCCCAGTGGGATAGGGGGTATTATTTGGAATGAAGGGGGAACGAATTTGTAGGACCTTTGTCACAACCTATAGCGGAAGTGGATTGCAATGAGATGGAAATTAGGGCCATATGGGGCAAGTTGAAAGAGCTACTCTGGTTCCAAGCACCACCCACTGTCAATAAGGGTGACTCCAATACGATTAGATGAGACAGTGGACTAGTATCCTTTAAGTTTATAAAGTAGGTTGAGAAGATTCAGCAGATCCAGGGCTTGTATTGTTGAGAGGCAAGGGTTTCGGCTAATTTCTATCATGTTCTAGAGTTATGTTTTTTTTCATATTTTATTCTCTGATTTTATTCTTTAATAGTATAAATGATATACATTACATTACATTTCTTTTTAAAAAAAATCACAAGCTTATTCAAGTGATGACTAGACAACCCTCATAAATGTTAGACAGTTTAGTATAATTACATTTAAAGTTCTATTTCTTTTGCTAACATCACAATTCCCCTTCAAGATTTCTCAGGTAGAACTATTCAACTTTTTTGTAGGGTTTGCTCAATAGGGTTTAGGCCAGGACTTTCAGAAAGGGAAAGCTAATACTACCTAGGGTTTACTCAATTAGGGTTTAGGCCAACCTAGGGTTCATGGGATTTGGGGAAAAGTGAAGTTAAGGCTTAGGTTGCTTAATTGGTAAAAGCATTTTTTAGGCTTTGGGTCTTAATATAATGGAATTGAGGATTTGGATGGTTGGAATTTAGGGCCGATTAGGGAAATTAGGAATCTAGGGTTTAGATGATTTGGGGAAACTTGGATATTTGGGGATCTAGGGTTTATGTTAGGATTAAGGTATGAGATTCAAGGGGTTTTGATAGGGAAACTACGAATATTCAAGGGGAATGTAGGACTGATTGTACGACCAGCTATAGGGTTCACACGCGTGGGTTATTTTGGCTAAGGTTTGGGGTTTCAAGGGTTGGGTTTACACGGGAGGATGTAAAGAGGAAGAAAGGAAGGGATTTCGGTGGGTTTTTGGAAAAGGGAAAGAATAAAAGATGAAAACTTGAAAGAAATACCTCTTTGATGGAGAAAAAATGAAAAATATGGAAGAAAAGCGAAAGCCTCGCACTCCCATCGAATAGGAATGGCCCCTCACCAATCCTAATCTCCAAATCACATGGAGAATCCTTCAAATCAAATGAAAAAAGAAGAGAAACTTTGAAGTTTTTGAGAAGCAATAGCATATAGAGAGCTCCACACCAAACCCCCTCCCCCCTTCTTTTATAATCTCAAAAATTCGTTTTTATAAAAAGACAATCTTAGGAAAGACTTCTTAAAAAGAAAAAGAAAAAACCTAATATCTAAAATATGTCATTTAATGCATAAAACAAAATAAAACCGCAAAATAAACTAAATCCTAATAAAGTAAGAATAAAAACTAAGACATCGAACTCTTTATCATAAGTGGAATATCATTGTTTAGCTATTAGATGTCTTGTTTGGCTTAGTACTCCACCTACACCATCACCTGACGCATCACACGCAACTTCAAAGATTTGGAGAAGTTAGGGAGACGCATGATAGAAGTCTCTGTCATCTTAACTTTTATCTCCATGAAAGCTCTAGAGACTGTCTTAGTCCATTGGAACTCCCCTTTTCTAATACAATCAATTATCGGAGCCATAATGAAATTAAACCCTCTAATGAGTCGCCTATAGAATGTGGCTAAGCCATGAAAGCTGTGCACATCATAGATATTCTACGGTTCAGGCCAATTGACAATGGCTTTAACTTTCTCGGCATCCGTTGACATTCCCTCGGACGACACAATAAAGATTAAAAAAATAACTTTATCTGTCATGAAGGAGCATTTCTTAAGGGCCTGTTTGGTTGGGGGAATTTGCCTGAAAATTCAAGGTAAATGAGCATTTATTTCCTCCCTGGGAAATTCTTGCACTCCTCCCACCGTGACAAGTGACAACTGTTTTTTGACTTGACATTCACCAAAACCGAGGGAAAAAATTGTGTGGCCCACCATGATTTATGTGACTTATCTACACCATTCATTTTTTCCACCATCTCATTTTAGGGAACGTACGAGAAAATGAGGGCGATCTAAATCTCAAGTGGACCACACCATAAGAAACAGTGGGAATTGAATGTCTACCGTTGAAAGCTTTTTGTTGGCATTAGGAGTTTTGGATGAATCTGATATTCGTTATCCCCCCTTTATCCATGTCTATGTAACCTCATGAATGGGTTAGATGACAAATAAACATCAATGTGGGCCCAAGGAATGAGATAGCTTTCAATGGTGGACGTTATACAGACCACTATTTGTTGTGGTGTGGTCCACTTGAGCTTTAGATCTACTTCATTTTTGGGCTAAAGTCCTAAAAAAATTTGGTAAAACAAATGGATGGCTCAGATAAGTCATAGACATCAAAGTGGGGCCATTATTTTAAGTGAGTCTTTTTAGGACCGGATTTTAAGAAATGAGAATTCCCTCACTTATCAAACGGATGTAAGAAGTAATGATAACTTATTTCCAGGATTTACCTCCATTTACAATGAAACAAACATGCCCTAAGTTTCGCATATAGCTTTTCAGCCATAAGTATCCCATAGACTTGTCTCAAGTCGTTGAGATGTTGCTCCTTAAAGGTACTATAGGTGAGAATATCGTCAAAGTATACCACTAGGAACTTCCCTAAAATGTATCAACACTTGGGTCATCACCCTCATAAATGTGCTTGAAGCGTTGGTTAAGCCAAAGGGAATGACTAATCACTCGTACAACCCATCTTTCATATTGAATGCCGTTTTCCACTCATCTCCTGGGCGTGTGCGGATTTGGTGATACCCACTCTTGAGATCCATATTTGAAAAGGTGGTGGCACCCGCTATCATGTCTAACACATCGTCAAGACACGGTATGGGAAACTGGTACTTAACCGTGATCTTATTGATGGCTCCATTGTCCACACACATGCGCCACATGCCATCTTTCTTGGGAGTGATAAGGGCGGGCACGGCACACGAGCTCATGCTTTCTTGAACGAATCCTTTCCTCAGAAGATTGTCAAATTGCTTCTTTAACCCCATATGCTCTGTAGGATTCATTCAGTAGTGTAGGAGGTTAGGTAGAGTTGATCCTGAGACAAGATCAATGGCATGTTGTATGTCTCGCAAGGTAGAAGCTCATCCGAGAGGTCATAAGGAAAAACATCCTTGAAGTCCTCAATCATCGAAATCACTTCACGTGGCAACTCTACATCAACCTGGGGTGTAACTTCCCTAGCCACAAGGGCATATACCTAAGAATCAGTCTTAGTCTCTTTCTCAAATTCTTTTGCATTTATAATATGTAGAGACTTGCACTGGGGTTTCTTCACATCCCTTCTGATCACCCCTCTTGACATCTTCTTTCTTATCTGGGGTGCTCTTGGGTGAGAGAGGGTTCAAGATAATCCTCTTACCTTCATACATAAACGAACACTTATTCAAGTGATCGAATAGTGTTGCGTCCCTATCATACAACCAAGGCCTACCCAAGATGATATGGTCGACATCCATAGACACCACATCACATCGCAACGTGTCTTTGTAAGATCCAAACTGAATACAGATGAGACACTGTTGGGACATTGGAATGGAGGATGCGTCAACCCAGGCAACACGATATGGTTGAGGATGGGGAACAGACTTTAGACCTAGCTGAGCCACTGTGCTCGCTGAGATTACATTAGTGCAACTGCCGCTATTCACTGAGACCCATCGCCCTGCTCATTTACCTCTTCTTCACATTCGTCAAGCATGAGAATCTTGTTCCTCTCTTTTACAGCACACTGATGCGCAAAACGACCAAATCCTTGGCAATTGAAACAACGCACTGGCTCATCTCTCCTAGAGCTGGTACTTGTTACCCCTTTACCCTTGAAATCCTTGGGGTTAGATTGTAAGGGGATTGGCTTGACTCCCAAAGTTAGATTTAGCTCCCTAGGGAGTAATCTTAACATTTCAATCCTGATAGTCAAATCGTCTCCCAAATTGCGGCTTGAGGTAATGTTGAGGTCTTGCACCACTT
Organism: Liriodendron chinense; assembly: GCA_003013855.2. Taxonomy (NCBI): domain Eukaryota; kingdom Viridiplantae; phylum Streptophyta; class Magnoliopsida; order Magnoliales; family Magnoliaceae; genus Liriodendron; species Liriodendron chinense. The sequence continues at coordinate 2,765,301 of ML058459.1, forward strand.
GGTACACTTGTTCCAGGGTGTCGACGTCGTGAGAGAGTTCTCGTTAAATGTCAATTCGGAGGCCCGTTTTAAAATGGGAGAGTGTAATCATATGGTCCTCAATATCACACCATATCATGTATTCCTCCAATTGAGCGATGTAATCCGACACGGGCATTGTTCCCTGGCGAAAGACTGACACTGATCTAAGAGCTTTTGACGGTACAAGAGGGGAAGATACTTTTCCTTCAGAATTTCTATCATCTCTACCCAATGTGCGATCGGGGCATCTCCAGACCTCTCAATCTTCCGCTCCATGTTGGTCCAAAACAATTTGGCCTTGCCCACTAATTTCATCTTGGAAAACCTCACACAACAGGCACTAGACATGTCGTACCACTCAAAATAGTGGTCCATGTCCGCCATCTAGTCGATGAATGCCTTCGGATCCAGGCGACCATCAAAATTAAGGGCCTCAACTTTAACGCTCTTCATGACATGTGCATCTAGGTCATGGTGGTCATGACGCTCCTCACGATATGGTTGCACATGCGCTCCACCATGGCCAACACCTTGGCCACGTCCACGGCCTTCAACTTGACCCTCGGCTTGAGATTGGTCATATTCCCCAGTGTCGGGGTTTGCCTGGAGGGAGGCTTCTAGCTAATTGACATGCATGTTGGTTGCGATGAATTGAGTAGCAATGGTCCTATTGTGAGCCTCAATGGCCATAAGACAGTTGTTGATAGAGTTAGGAGCCTCAATAATCTGTTCTAGGTTCATGGTGGGATGTAGACCAAAACCACGCCCAGAACAAGTGGGCATAAACTAGGGGTACCGAAATAACCTAGACCTGACACTCTTTTAAGTTAGGGACGATGGAGTGCAAAACTATGGGGTATGATGACATGGAATGCAAATTATATGTGAAAAAAAGAAACTAAAACCCTAGAATGCGAAATTTCGGCCTAAATGCAACTCTAACTTAGATACGAAAACAATAGCCTATGCAAAACCTATGGTCTCTTATACCAAATTTGATGCAAGAAGCATGCATGTAACTAAATAATTAAGCAAGATCAATGAACAATTTAATCTAACTAATCAAAATTCACAAATTACGCTAAATCATCAAATATATCAAGAATCAAGCATTTAACTATGAGAAGTTCAGGCCACATATATCAAACTACATAATGTATGACTATTAAATACTAAAAGATGGGATCTTATGGATGTAGGAACATCTAATTAGCATAGGAATTATTTTAATTTCAAAAAGGGAACGCTAATACTACTTGGGGTTTGCTCAATTAGGGCTTAGGCCAACCTACGGTTCATAGGATTTGAGGAAAAGTGAAATTAAGGCTTAGGTTGCTTAATTGGTAAAGGGATTTGATGCTTCGAGTCTTAATAGAAGGGAATTGAGGATTTTGATGGTTGGATGGAATTTACGACTAATTAGGGAAATTGGGAATCTAGGGTTTAGGTGATCTGGGGAAACTTGGATATTTGGGGATCTAGGGTTGAGGTTCGGATTAAGGTATGGGATTTAAGGGGAATGTAGGACTGACCGTATGGCCAGCTATGGGGTTCACACGTGTGGCCGTACGGTCACATGTGTGGGTTATTTTGGCTAGGGTTTGGGGTTTCAAGGGTTAGGTTTACACAAGAGGATGTAAAGAGGAAGGGGTTTTGGTGGGTTTTTTAAAAAAGGGGAAGAAGAAAAGATGAAAACTTGAAAGAAATACCTCTTTGATGGAGAAAAAAGGAAGAACACGGAAGGTAAGTGGAAGGCTCGCACTCCCGTCAAATAAGAATGGCCTCTCACCAATCATAATCTCCAAATCACATGGAGAATCTTTCAAATCAAATAAAGAAAGAAGAGAAACTTTGACGTTTTTGAGAAGTAATAGCATAGAGAGAGCTCCACACCAAACCCCCTCCCCCCTTCTTTTATAGTCTCAGAAATTCGTTTTTACAAAAAGACGCTCTTAGGAAAGATTTCTCAAAAAGGAAAAACCCTATTATCTAAAATATGTCATTTAATGCATAAAACAAAATAAAAATGCAAAATAAACTAAATCCTAATAAAGTAAAAATAAAAACTAAGACATCGAAGTCGTAAGGTGTCCATGATCGAGGTGGGCCACGATCAAAAGTGGGCAAACGGCCCAATACGCGCGATCCAACAGTCCGATAGACGCATGCGCTCGATCCAATGGTCCAGAACTCCACAATACGCAACCCACGTGCATCTTTCCAATATGGGGTCTTCAAAGATGCACAAATCATGCAAATGAGGTCTTGTACGATGGCTAGGGATGCAATTCTGGACTCCGTGGGCCCCATGTAATACTCGTCTAGCCACAAAGAAGATTGCATCGCTATCCTCCTCTGGTACACTCTGAACAGTCGGATGTCCTTATTACCTACTTTTTTGCTGAGTGTGTTCAAATTGGAACCACTTGGCCTAGATCACAAACAAGTGCCACAAATTGTTGTGGCACTGCTTAGATAAATTTTGCCTAAGAGTGTTCAAATTGGAACCACTTGGCCTAGATCACAAACAAGTGCCACAAATTGTTGTGGCACTGCTTAGATAAATTTTCTAGTACTTGATCATTTATAAATACAAATGGTAGGGGGCCACATTGATTTGTTTACCATGTGGCGAGTAGGCATCTCACGACAATCAGCACAACATACATGTCGACAAGACAAATAGAAAGGAATGACAGTACGGACACTTGTCCCAAGTTCGGAGCTCCTGCAGCTAGGTCATTCCTTGACTAGATAGTTGGTTTTAATAAACATACAACCATATATGCTATTTGTAAGTGTTAAAGTGATATCTGCCAACCAGACATTCTAATGCGGACATCAGGCCCTTTAGGGTTTATCAGCGTAGAAGGCGAGTGACACCGATATCTTTATGGCTCAATGATGACGAGCCTAGATCATTCGTGACGACTTGAGGAGCATTGAAGACCTTACACATATAGTCCGAGACATTTGAGAAGACCCCACCTTGGGAAGACATGTGTAAGTTGCTTGGAGGAGATGATCGGACCGTTGGATCGCGATGATGATGTGATTGGACCGTTGGTTCGTCGTGGCCCACTTTCATCACACTATCATCGGAGCCCATCGGGCATCTTAGATTTGAGTTTATTTTATGCACTTTTACTTATTTGAATTTTGGGTTAGTGTGCGCACGTTTTTTTCATGCAAATGTCTTTTTTTTTTAAATTTTGTTAGTAGGGGTATTTTGGTAATTATGCTAATTCCGAATTTTATAAGGGTGTTGCCCTAAACCTTTTTCATTATGCCCTTGATTTGATAAAAGAAGAAAAAGCTTTGGTGGCTTATCTCCCTCCTCCTCTTCTTCTCTCTGTGGATCTTCATCTTCTTCCCCAATGTTCTTCTTCTTTCTTCTTCCCTCCCTCTTCTAACTTTCTTATAAGGTAATTCATTTTCTTCCCTCTTTCTTCTAAAACTTATTTTCTTCCATTATCCGTAACCCTAAAATCTGAGAATTGATCCTTAAACCTATTTCTCTCAGATTTTCATTCCCTAATCCGAGAAATCCCTTGATTCCCCGGACTAGTGAACCTTATTGAGCGTTGGATCATAACCATGCAAGATCGGGAGGTTTCATCCCTCGCCGGATCCAATCCATACATGATTTGAAACCCTCACTGTGAGATTGTAATGATGGCCCCTTTTATTGAATGTTTCCCTTATATTTTTCTTAATTATGATGATAGTTGTTGAATGATTAATTTAGATTGCTTGATTTATTCAACTGAATTTTACATCTCATACATGCATGAAAGTTTAGGCCGTCCTACATCACATTCGGAAAGAGAGAGCATCAGCAAATCAAAATGTGGCGTGGACAGTATCTACTCAACGAAAGACGTTGATTTGAATTGAGTAATAAAATAATGATCATATGGAGAATAGTCTAATTTCCTTGATATGGAAACTGCACAGTGCTTAATAAAGACACATAATCATTAACAAAGTAACACCACATGATAGGCATGGATGAGAAAAGGCATATGAAGGAGCTTACAGCTTTTTCTCGAGCACCACCACCAAAGAAAGCAACAGATTCAGCATGAGTGCGGAGTCTTGCATGCATGAACCTATTTGAATGAATATAGATAGAGATTACTCAGATTGTAAAAGATATATTCAGTAAAAAGATGGAAAAACCAAGAGGATGCAGACTAACCTGAAGGTTCCCTCAAGTTGTTGTTCTCTACTTGCAAGGTTACCAAATTCAGGGGTAACACTCCTCAGAAAGCCCAAACCTAGTAACATGTAAGCATACAATATAGCAACTCCTCTTTGGCCAGTTAACAGCTTCATTCTCCATGTGAACCTACAGTTTTTTCAACAATGCATAAAATGAACATATAAAATAAAAAAAAAAGCTGGAAAAGAACAAGTGAAAAGTACAATATGTCAGGTCTGATACCAAGGACTTGTATCAACCAGTATCAACCAAATCCAAGAATATTCAAGTGGGACAATCGTTTGGTGAGCTAGAACTTTGATCTGATGGCCTGACACTAGTGTGCTCCCAAGAGAATAGGTTGCTTGATACTGGCTAACAGGATGAAATCAAATGTAAGCTTCAATTCACCCTTTTGAAATTGTATTTTTGGGTGACATAAGAATAATGATGGGATATTGTCAACTGCACTGACTTCTACCCAGAAAGATTCCCACATCGACAAAGGGTCTTGGATCTTTTCGGAGGCAAATGAAGTCCATGCCAGACCCCAAAATCTCCCAGAATAGAAGCTCCTAAACCGTCAATGAGTTTATACAAGTATGTAGTAGGAAAAGAATGCAACAACTACAGAAAGAAAGAAAGAAAGAAAGAAAGAAAACAAAATTTTGATCGATAGGATCTTCCATTCTAGAAAAAAAATTGAGCACCTCTCATCCATGTTGTGGCTCAACAGATTGATGGTCTGAACCACTGAAACATGGCCCCCCGCTGTATCTACTAGATGCACCAGGACATCATACATATGATCCATCAGAATGCTCTGATATTTCTGCAGGAGTTCAACTCCACAGGTATAGGCTTAAGGCTTACCAGAGAATGTCGACTGAAGGCTTCACCATCCCAGTGACAAGTCCTGACAGGTCAGTTGTCAGTTTTTCCACATCATGCGTTATTCTCTGATCTGCATCAATATTTTTACCTGACATGTGGAACACCTGCAAAGAAGCATTTTGAGATGTATTTGGCATCAGCAATGACTGCACTAACAACTTTACAGAAATCAATTAGGCTTCAAAATGGAGAGATGATATCGTTTAGTCAAAAGTGTCAGTGAATGTAACTCCATGTTATTTAGTCATTCTAAGGAACTGGAAAAAAGAAATAAAGAAAGAAAGAAAGAAAGATAGGAAGGCCCAACTACTGGTCAGTTTGAAACCTAAAAAGTAAATTATCACTTCATTGTCTGAATTAAAACAGGAAGAGTGCATGTATGGAATCAGCATATGCACACATGTTACACATCAACAAAACTCCATTTTAGAGTACCTTGTAGAAAGCATTCTTTCTCAAATAGTTCTTCAGAAGATGTTGGGTCAAACGAATTCGCCACCCCAGGGCCAACTTGGCTGTTAAGTGTCTGCAAAGAGGACAGAAGCAGTTTTAACTCCACATCACGGGAAAGAATAATAACTCTTTTCCAATGAAGGCATGATTTTCCCATACACAGTTAAACAAGAAAAACAGTGATCGCCAGATTCACCACAGGAATGTCCCTTTTTTAAGGGTTCACCACAGGAATGTTTACAATAACCAAATACTAAAATTTGGAGAGCTCAGCCTAAAAACAACAAGAATCAAGAATCAAGCTGGAAAAAAAAAAAGTAAGAAGAAGCCATGTAGCAAACAACTCTGACATAGTTATAGGATTATCCTATCAAGATGTCACTCACACATTTCAACTCTCAGTTCCAAGTAGCGCTCCTGCAAACTCTTGGTTTTATGCTTGCTAACATTTTGATACTTTTGCTTCCCCACCCAACACCCAATCTACTCCCTCTTTTCATCACACTCTGTGCAACTAAAGTTTGACCAGAATAGAACTAGTGGAAGAGTCCATGTTTCTCATATGCGATATGATAAGGACAGTCTATCTTTTACCTTTAAAAGTTTGCCATGTTGGACATGTGTCCAATACATTTGAGATAGCTATTTACAGAATCATTGTATGTTTTTCATTGAATTTTAATATAATTTGTATCATGTTTATATGATATTAATGTATTTTAGTTATCCAGATTTTTTTAATTTTTTTTTCATGTTCACACAAATAGCTTGGAATAGGCTTTGATGACGGCGATATGTTTTCCCATAATCATGCTTTCATTAACTATATTTATATGAATAATAATATGTTTTATCCTATGACTATATGGATGTGTCAGCATGATGGGCTTTTTGGGTCCCTGTGTCTGAAACGAAGGAAACATAAGTGTCTGAGTCAGATAGGTACCTTGTCACTCAAACCGATCACAGATAGGCATATGAAGAACAAGTTATGTATAAACGAGCATATAAAAATGAAACAGACTTATTCTAAAATTAACTCCCATAATGAAGTAAAATTGAAGTAGAAATACCAGAATAGCATTGTCAGCTTCAGAAACAGCAAAGCAGCTGTTCTATAAGAATATAAAAGTAACAGGAGGCTATGTTTATTTAGGGTCGTTTGGGAACTTGTAATCAATGGTAATTGGTGTATTTGGGAGAGTGTATTTGATGTTAATTGGAATCCAATTCACATCAAATATACCAAAAGCCACTTTTTTGAGATCACAGCAAAACTATGCGATTCCATTTCACATGGATTCCGATAACCACCGATTTGCAAGTCACGGTCCTCTCTCTCACTCTCTCTCCACCAATGCATTGCAAATATAGGCTGCCAAACACATTCACATGGATTCCAGAGGATTCTGATTACAGTCAGCCAAACACAACTGGTGATTCCAATTCACATAGATTCCAGAGGATTCTATTTTTATCTTCTTATTTCTTAGCTTGTTAAGATTGCAACTCATAAAAATTAAAAAGGACAATCAGCACTTTGGTTTCTTGTGGGTTCCTGATGTCAGCTACCAATGGTAACAGAATGATGGCATTTGGCATGTTCCTCATCTAATTCTACGATCTTATTTCAGCATTGCTCTTGGTTAAACCTTTCAGAATTGTAAGTCACTGCCCAACATGAGCAACAAGAATTATTATTATTATTATTATTATTATTATTATTATTTGGTTCTTTTCTTTTCTTTTCTTTTTACACACACCGCATGGGCACTCGTACCCATGACCTCAGTTTTGAAACACTCTGTCTACCAATTATCCATGGGCTGGAACCCATGAGCAACAAGAAGCTATCCCAGTTTATCAGCAATATCTAAGACCAAGAAATACAAATTGCACCACATTGACAATATTGCCTCCTTCCCATACATGTACACTTGCAAGCAAACACCACACAACCAAATCATACTGAAACATGAGACTGGAAAATGTGACGGCAAAGAACATAAATGAACTGCATGAAGTACATAGTTCCGTTGATTGAACTCAACATTTTCCCTTTTTCTGTTCAATTCAAAGAACCTCTTCAAATGAATATTAGAATCAGAACAATCTTCAATCTTTATGCCTCCACTCAGGTGAAACTTCTCCATATTCATTGAGTTACCTTAGTGAAGGTGCAACAATAGAGGAAGCAGCACTTTGAAGTACACTAATGAATGTTAATCGAATAAAGGATGCCTTATCCTGCTCCAAAACATATTTTACACTGGTCCCTGAAAATTCATAAAATTAAATCTCAATAAGAGGATTGCTTGATCTTGTAGCCAATATAACTCAAAAATCTAAGCTTACCATTCAAAGAAGCAATGCGATCTGAGATCCATGTCCTAGATACGACAAGTAAAGCTACTGCAAACAATTGTGCACCTTGTTTATCGAGCAGTGTGGGCACCTATAAAAAATCAGTGAAAAGGTAAAGCTAAAAACAATGAAGAATCTATAATGCTTAATATATTTACACCAAATTGATTGGGATATAATCAGCAGGTGTTCAAAGAAGTGAGGCCATAGTATAAAGAACAAGAAGAAAACAACAGAACAATTAACAGAGTAAAAAAATCATATGCATGCACAAGATATTAGACCCTTGGAGAAAAAAAAATGATTCTTCCTGAATGGAGGCAGGATTTAAACTACATTGCATGCATGGCCATGTATGATGGATAAAAATGGCCAGTGCGGATGAGCAGATAATTAAGCTAGAAATGTAGAGAAGGCACTGGCCTCAGATGTATATTTTAAATGGTTATAGGGTTCTTTCTCTAAGTCAATAAAGACTGTGAGGAACCTTCCTCCTCTACCTATATTTCTCCATCAATTGTCTAATTAGGAAAATAGCTTCGGTTGTAGACGTACTTGGAATGAAACCAATCTGATACATGCATTTCATCATACAACCATGTGCCCATAAAAAAATTTGAAATGGAAATTTGTTTAATAAACAGTTTTGGTGATATCGATATATTGCCGATGCATTGGCGATATTGCCAAAATATTGCCAATACATTAGGCGATACAAGCGATACCTGGAATTTACACAGTCAAAAAATATTGACGACACATTGGTGATATAGATACATTGGCAATACAAGCGACACCTAGAATTTACACAGTTAAAAGCATTGGCGAAATTGATACATTGGCGATACTTAGCTATATATCGCCGGTACCTAGAATTTCTGAAACTAATAGTGTTATCAGTATTATCGAGCTAGAAATACGGATAATACTGGGGATATTATCGTAATATTGGAGATACTCTGAAAAATGGTTCCAACTGAGTATCTTCATTGGGAAACTGTTCGAGCCCCTCTCCCTATCTTCCCACTACTAATTTTATTGCATGAGTTGTAATTTATTGAACATTCCAAGTTTATCAATTCTCTTCATTCCTGTGGAGTCCTCTTAGGCCTCTGCATCTATGCTTCCTTTTGATTCTGATTCCCCCTTTCCTCGAGGAACTAGATGAAAGCATAGGCATCTTAATCGTCTGCACCAAACGATAACCACATCGACCTCCCCATGCGCTCAAGCATATCCCTGTAACATTCCATCTCTTCTCCCGACAGAGTTGGGCATCATCATATCGTCGAAGAACCTCTGCAGCTTGAAGTAGTTGCGTTGCCGCTCCACTTATAACACAACTCCTCCCTAGCAGAGCCTATAGTGGTGAACATTGAGAGCATCATCAAGCTGACTGACACTGCAAACCTCCCTGCTGGCAAAAACACCTCCACCTCCTTCCCAGCCATCCCTCTAGTGCTTTCTTTCAAAGAAGACCTATCAGTCAAATAAAATAAGTTCCCCCCCCCCCCCCCCCCCCCCCCCCCCCTCGTGTTATTTATAAAATGTGAATCGATCTCCACAAGTGGCATTTAGAGCATAGATGATGAGGACACAAGACCATTTCAAGTGTACCAACAAAGAAAGCGCCAACCACACGTACCATCCTTATGGATAGGCGACTATTGAGGAGCTGAAGACCTTTCACATGTGATCAGACACATAGAAGACACCATCTAGGGAGGACACGTGTGAAGGAAGAAGGGAGAAACAAGACTGAAGAGCTGAAGACTTCGGGCGCCGATCGGGCACCCGACCACTGTCTTCGAGCGCCCGACCATTGCCTTCAGGCGCCCTATCGGGCGCCCGAACTTGGCCTCTCGAGCGCCCGAAACTCTCTGGACGTTTTTGGACGTCTTCGGGCGCCCGACCGAGCGCCCGAACTTTCCCGCACTTATGTTATTTTGTGCGTTTTGCTTAGTTTTAGGGGTAATTTGGACTTTTTACTTGTTTTATTTGTTTATTTAAGTGGTCTAGGCCCTAAACACAAAAATTAGCTATTGATTTGATTAATGAAAAGCCTCTTGGAGCTTTCATCTTCTTCTCTTTCTCTCATGGTGATGCTTCTTCCTCTTCCCTGAACCTCTTTTCTTCTAACTGCTTCTTATGCCCCTCTAACCTTCTTCCAGGTAAATCTATCCCTTCTAACTTATTTGTTCAATTCCCACAATCCCCAAATTCTGATTTTGATCCTACAAACCCTAAGTTTCAGAATTTCAAATCCCTAATCCAAAATCCCCTGATTTTCTGGATTAGAGATTTCCCTTAATTGATTGGGTTATAGCCATGCAAGATCGGGAGGTTCCATCCCTCGCCGGATCCAGCCATAGTGATACTTGAATCTCATACTTCATGGTTGTGATGAATGGCCCGTTCCATTGCATGTTCCTTGTGATCTTCTTAGTTCATGATGATGATTGCTAGATTTTATATTGTTATTGCTGTTTAATTCCGCTGATTTAATTGTGTCCATGAACATGCATCATAATTAGGGCATCCTGCATCAATAGAAGAGCACATGAGCAAAACTCCATCTCATTTGCACGTGACGAGAGAGGCACAAGCGCAAGATTATCGCCACACTCTCCCTGCCCATGTGTTTAACTGAACATGATCGCCTATGTCACTTCATCTGGCAACGAAGGATGTGTACTACTCTCTTTCATCTCTACCTCCCGCCCTAGCCCTAAGGCTACCACCTGACTGTCGATTCTACACTGGTCGTCCATCTATTACATCCTCCTCCATCAGCTCGAGACATTTGGCCTGAGGCTACTGTCGCCAGGGACACGCATCAACCCTCGTATTGATGACCCATTGTCTCGTTCTGATTCCCATTGAAAGCACCTGATGAGACCCTCTCTCATCGTTACTCTCCCCCTTACATGTCGAGCTCTCTGACACCAGATGCCCCTCTACTCCCATACACATGTCAACACCAACCACACTGCCAAATCCGAGCCTGCTTCCAAATTTCTCCTCTATTCCCCGAACCTCTTCTAGAGGAGCATCTATCATCTTAGCCCCCTTCGAGTCCTAACACTACGTCCAAGCCTCCTACCATCCTTTGTTGTATGCGATGATGGATGTTGTCTCATAAAAAACCAGCCACACTTCCAAATCCGAGCCTGCTTCCCACCTTCTCCTCGATTCCCCGAACCTCTTAAATTTGGATTATATTTTTGTTAAAGACAAACCCTCTTCCTCCATAGCTTGAACAACAGGAGAAAGAAAAGGAGCTTGAATTCCCAAATCAGGAAAAGACGTGGTCGTAAGTAAGGACCTTGAATTCCCGAATCTCGTCTGGAAACAACTCAGCCTCTAGGTTGTCTAAAGCCGATTATTGAAGATGTTGACAAAGGATGTAAACATAATAACAATGTGACTACGACTGATATGTATAGCAATGGTAGTAGTGAAAGAGGTGGTACCGGTGGAGATGGTGATGATCATGGCGGTAATACTAGTGGACATGTACCTGTTAGTGGTGCCAGTTAGACTGAGACAGTAGTGCTTAGCACCTATCCTTATCCACACAATGCCACACCCAACCCAAGCCACTCTAGTTGAGACTGCAGAAAGAGCATAGCTACCAGCTATGGAAATGATTTTGAGGCACCTAGTCTTCGGGCAAATTATGGTAATGGTGGGAGTGGCGGTGGTTAGAGAACACATGCCTATTATGATGATGATGATGATGATGATGATGATGATGATGATGATGTCCACCAAGATGTCATGGAGCCCAAGTGTATGCCTACCTATCAGATCCTATAGTGTTAATGGCCAAACACAGTGATGCCATACACCCATAGTTACAGGGATTATTCACAGCAATCACCGACACAGCCGCCAATTGGTCATGAGACATGGCTACATATTCTGCTACCCTCCGCAATATTGTCAATGTGTGTGTGTGTAGGGGTGTGTGTGTTTGTGTGTGTACGGACGATGATGACAATGCTGAGCAGGCTTGATAATCCCTTTGTATTGACAATGTTAAACGCTAGGACTTAATCTTCAAAACTCTTACTAAATATATCAATTATATATTTTTATGTGTTTTAAAACAATGCCATACCCATACTTATATGTGTTTTACACTTTTACTATTATGATTTGAATCATTAAATAGTCCAATAGTTGATAGAAAATCGTATTAGTAATATATGATATCAATTTATAACTTATATCAACAATTTCTAGCCAAAAAAATCAACATCATAACTTAGGTCAATGTCCGACACGCGCACACACACACACAAAAAAAAAAAAAGATTCATGGATATCTCATTTTTTTTTCAATACACAACGTCATAATATATCATTTTTTGGTTGGGCCAATATGCCTGCCAATACCATGATTGTAACTATTCCTCGTTTCCACTCCTATTGTTACTAAAATTGCATTTCATTTACTCTTTTTGTCCTGCTAAGTTTAAAACATCTACATTCCAAAGCATCCCTACATTTTTAACTAGAACCTTAAACATAAAGATGTGCACAACCTCCTTATCACACAGACGCACACACACTTACTAGGGGGTTGAGGACGTGTATGATAGATTCTAAATTTTCCCTCCATAGTTCTAGCTTCATGTTTACCTGCCCTTTCTATGGGGTTGCGGACATGTATTGTAAAGAGCTAACTAATACATGTCTACTCTTACGACACACACACTCACTCTTACGTTCAAACACCTGACCATGTTTACCCCTCCTTATAAACATCCCTCAATACATGTTATCACACAGACGCAGACAACTTACTGATTCTTTTGTTCAATTCCCTGACCATGGAAGATCCCACCACACTACTTCAGGACCTCAGTGCATTTCCGCAGGATCACAAGGGGCATCCACGCAGAGCTTAAGTATAAGACTTCTACTTGAGTGCAAATTAATTTGGGTGAATGAGGTCAGGACACTAGGGAGATGAAGGTTTCATAAGCTCAAATGTCAAATTTTAAAACCAAGATAATTGACAGCTCCTCAATGAAAATCGTTAGATTCTGATCAGGGAAGCAACTCCAATCCCTCTCACGTGGAAATTGTTCTAAAATATGCGTCCAAAAGAATTGAATGTCTTCACATAGAAGGTTCAGTTCAGTCATTGTTTGATTAGTTAATTTTTTGCAATTTTATGATCCGCTCTTTCCCACAAACAATAAAACTAAGCTGCCTAATTTCTAAAAAAAGGAGATGCCAAAACAACTATTTTCAGCCAATCTGAAAATACTTCAATACTAACTCTGCTGTCCAATTTACAAATGAATAAAAGCAAGAATGATTAAGAAAAAGGTTCCGCCAACTACGAAATACTTACCAGTATTTTGAACATAGCAGCTACTCTTAATGGCAACACCCTTGAAGCCGTCTGTAATTGGGGAACAATGGGCAATTGAGCCTTATGATCCATGGTAGGAGACCTTGATATTACCTCTGTGACATATGAATTTACATTTGGATTGGAGAAAGCATTGTCCTGCCAGAAAATGCCATCAAAGACTCAAACAATGGGTGACTGTCTAAACTCCAACAAACAAATGATAGAAAGAGAAATGTGACTCCTGAGACCTCTCTGCTGGAAGCAAAAGCTCTTTGGACAGCCATAGCATCATTTTGGCGATCTGTTTCCGGTGGTCTCAACAGATTGGGCCCAGCCTCAGAAAGTACTGGGGAATCCTCCCTAAAATTTCATGAAAGTAGAATTATCAATCCAAAATAATAATAGTAATAATAATAATAATAATAATAATTGATTCATGAAAAAAAAAAAAAAAAAACAAAGAACATAATCTGAACCAGCATATAAATACAACCTCTTGTAGTGGACGCTCCACCCTCCTTCCCCATCCAAGGACAAAACCACGTCATGAAATGCAACAAGAGCGGGACGGTGTGATATTGTAATACAAGAAGTTCCCATTGCTCTAACTTTAGCACAGAAACGCTCCTCCATATCGGTTGTGACAGCACTGGTACACTCATCAAGAATCGCAAACTTAGGCTTATGATAGAACAATCTGGCCATCCCCAGTCTTTGTTGCTCTCCAAGAGAGAGTTCATCACCCCAGTTTATTTCCTTCTCAAGGGGATAACGTTCCAATAAATACTCCAGATCAACCTGTCAGTAAGATGAAGATCAGTATAATTTAAGCTGTAGCAAATGCTGGGGCTGGTATAGGTATAAAATGGCTGAACGTGGATTAAAAAGTCAAGAAAGAGAGAGGGAGGAAGATTTTACATTTTTCAACAGCTCAACCATTTCACCGTGTGTAAGCAATTCAGTCTCTTTATATGCCGTAAGAGGATATATTAATTGGTCACGTAGTGTTCCGACAGCCATGTATGGTCTTTGTGGCACATAGAAAATCTCCTTATTCAGATCAGAACCAACCCCAGGTTTTACAATGTAGCCAGATACCAGTGGCCAAAGGCCTCCAAGAACTCGAAAGAGGGAGCTTTTCCCGCTTCCATTTGGCCCTTTAGTAAGAAATAAAAGTTTAAAGTAACATAATTAGAAGAAATGCATGTACAAAGTTGTCCTGATAGATGCCACAAGAAAGTCCAACTTCTTATAGATAGTTTCAGCTTGCAAGAGAATATATAGATTAATGTGAGAAAACATTTACAATTTGAAAGGAAAATCTTTTATGCTGTAAACAGGCACACTCACAAACCAAAAGGTTGTCTAAAGAGAAGGCACCATCCCAAATAATGTTTAAAAATCTCAAATGAAAGAAATCAGTCTGCGAGAAGCTCTTAGACATAACACTGACAAGGAGTGCTAAATTTTGAATCAAACAGAAAAATTCATAATGGAAGTGGGCAATAAGCATTCTCAAAGCATGGTTAAGAAACTCTCAACTCTTACTGGGAAAATGTTGTGTAACAGTGCAGCAGTTAAAATTGTTATCCAAAAGGATGTAGATATCAGTACATGCACTACCGTTTCATGGCAACAATCATATGAACACTGGGTATTTGATGAGTTCCATCAAACATGCAATTTAAATAGAATGCAACTCACCCAGCAACTAAAACTAGTAGAACACATCTCGAATCATCCATTGAGGTCCATTGTCGGTCGGTTTCATTTCTGTGGACAGAAACCAGTAAGACTCTTGTACTGGACAAATTTTTAAACCATGGTTCAAACCACAAATCATATATTTAATATTTCATGCAACCAATATGAAAGGCCTATTTCAACATGGAATTATATTCATCCAAATTCAGTCCAGCTAAAGACTAAAGAAGTCACAGCGCATTTAAACTAAGACCGAGAAGGCAAGGGAGGAGAAAATCTTGAAGATGGATTGTTAAGGAGAAGATATACCTACAGGGGAGTGGACGGAAGAGGGCAGTCGACACAAAGGGAGGCGCAAGAGATGCCTATGAGGGAGAGATCCAAGACTTATTAGGGCATTAGAGGTCGGCATAGCCAAGGGACAATCAATAAAGGGGACAACCTCGGGACTTGGTTGTAGCAAAAATTTTACAGCCAGCCATCCTCGATGGGGGTTCTATGCCAAGGGGTGATGGACCTATGGAGAATGGTGACGGACGAGGCTATTAAAGATGTTGGCAATAAGTTGGTAAAAAAGGGCCGGACATAGGGAAGAAGATATTGGCACAGCAAAGCCCTATACCGAAACTCCCCACCCTCTCTGTGGAGAACTTCCTAAAGGGATGGACAGAGCTTAACTTCAAGCGAGTTTTGGGAGGCTTGCAGCTGTGGCAGAGGTGGTCATTCTGAGGAGGAAAAGGTCAGGCGAACTGCAGGGTTTTGATTTCATTTGGCTGGAAAAGGCAGAGGAATGGAGGCAGTGATGAAGACCCTGAATGGCAGGAGATTTGAGGGGATCAAGCTGTCGATCTGACGTGCTAAATGTAGACCCGATTCCGTGAACCAACAAATAGCAAGCAAGCTATTGAAAAACGGTTGGGAGGTGGAGTCGAGGGAAAGGCAACCGGTTAGGAAATTTGGGAACAGAGATGGGGGAGGGGTGGTGGCTCTCATTTTTTTTTTTTTTTTTTTCCTTTTTGGGGGTGGGGAGGCAGTGGTAAGGTTCTGCCCAACCGTAATAGATAGTGCATATGGGATGCCCTACGATGGAGCCTTATCATGCAGTTGAAGAATGGGGCCTCCATCATAGAGGTGAAGAAGTGGTTGATCAATAGTAGGGAGGTGGAGTCTCTCAATTCTAGCTGAAGCCTCAATCAGAGAATGAGGTCTGGGTTCCTCTAAGGCAAGAGGTGGAGATTGACTGGGTTTTGATGGCAACGGCACTGTTTCCAGGGGGGGGGGGGGGGGGGGGGGGGGGGGGCGGTGGCTGATCTGCATAGATGGGCTGATAAGTCTACATTTGATCGGGAGGGCTGGTACAGAGTTTCAAATTTGCTAGTCGAGTTGTGGTTCCTGGAAGCTTTTTCTCTCATCAGCTCTTACTTTGGTCAGCTGGTGGCGGTGGATCTAGCGACGAAGGGAAGAGAGGAAGTCAGATGGGCCAGGTTGTGGGTGAGGAGGAAGAGATTGCTTCTGGCGCTGAATAGAATCACAATCGCAGTTGGGGAGGTTAAGGTGAGTGTTAGGGTGGAAAAAGAGGATCTGCAATAAGGATCTGTTAGGGGGTTAGACAGAAGAGTGGTGAATGGTGGCGGAGGGCCGCCGGTAATGGTGGTTGCAACAGTGAGGAAGGATTAAGGCTTCCGGTCTCAATTCTCCCACAGAGCACCGGTGGAAGGGAGGAATGCATGGACGGCATCTACCTCGTCTATCACATCTAGGGACGTGATGGAGACGTGGCAGCTCTTCTGCTCCAGCACTCAAGTAGGGAATGAGGTTGGAGACATGTCGCATCATCTCACAGCGAACTAGGAAGATGTGTCACCTCGGGACGGAGGCTTAGAAGCAAGGGAACATGGTTCGAAGTCCCGAACCTATCGCTCCGGCTCTATATGGATGCTCAAATGTCCGTCATTCCCTTCGAGAGATAAAACGTTACGATTGATGCTCGATCGTTCACTTCAGAGTTGAGAGAGCATCATTACTTCCTACCTCAATGTTTTCCTCAACCAATATGTCTAGCTTGTCGCCATCTTGCAACGGGATCGAGGCCACCTCTTTGATTACGGCTTCATAAGTATCACCTATTAAACATGTGATTTTAGCCCCAGAGGTTGCTTGTGTGCTCCACACTAATAACTAAGGCACATGCGACAGTATGTCAAATACTCCTTCAAGAGACTTGATCCTGTTTCCCAAAATGGCTCATTATGAGATGAGTGAAGACTACTCTCAAGATCCAATCAGGTTCGAGCGAATTCCCTAAAGTCTCCGAAGGAAACAATGAGTGTTAAGACGGCCATTGGTGACGTTGTGCATGTGTCGGTAGCAATCGAGGAGGAAGGTGATTTTCAAGCTACAATAGGAGGAATCAATGGGGATGAAGCCAAGACCTTTGTGGGTGGTGCGAACCAAAGGGGAGTTCTCGATGTTGTGCCCTTGTAGATGGTAGTGGCAGGAGGGGACAAGAGGATGTCTAAGAAGCACAATAACTACAATTCTTAAGGAGCTAATAGTAGTTTGTTGTGGCAAGTGGAGGTGGTAAAGCGAAAGAGATGGGTCAGAGAAGCCCCAATGCATGTAGGTAGACAGATTAGGGTCATGTTTGGAGACAGAGACACGGATTATTACGAACAGTTTCATTTCGTGGAATCGCGAGGAAGGAAGAAGCAACAATCCATTTCACAAAAGAAAAGCCAAATATCTCCAAGAAACAAGAAAGAACTGGCACGCCTTAGCTCTTCCATTTCTTTTGTTGTTTGGGGGTGTTGAAGGGTGATCTTTGTCCAAATGAAGACCTTGTATTGGAATGGAAGGGGTCTGAGTTCCAAAGATGAGACGGTCCAGCTTCGTGATGCCTGTAGGCAATGTTTTAAGTATCGACGATATCGGCTGATATATCCCACGATATATCTTGTATCCCACCTGTGCGATATGAAACACACAAGTAGTGGGATATATCCCACATGTTCGATCCAATGAGCATTTTCGATTTTTTATCTTTTTTTCTGTAAATCATGTTAAATCAATGTCAAATTGTTACAAATTTGCATGAAAAATCATGAACTGGGAGCTTCGATTTCGAGATTTGGAGGAAATGGGCCGAGTTGCGGAAAATTGAAAAAAATAAGAATAAAAATCCAAATTTCTTGAAAATCGGTTACAATCTATGTCCAAACATAAAATCAAATGTGTATGTAATCTGATCTAGTGATTCTTCTTTTGCTTTTGAATATATTGCTTGTGTTTCCACACGTCTTCTTACGTTTATAAATTATATGAATAGACTTTTAATATACTTGCATCAATTCAGTTAGACAGTGCATAGATTAGGACCCCATACATAGAAAACCTTGATTTTTAATGTGTATTGATGTCTTTTTTAATAATCACTTAAGTTTCATTAAAAATTCAACCAATTTCCCAATGTTTCCCCATGTTTCCAACAATAGTGATACATTACGTGATACAACCAATATATCCCATACGATAACCGATACATATTTGGATCCCAAGGGTGCGATACATAACGCGATACCGATATTTCGAACACTGCTTGTAGGAGGACAAAGGTGCAAGTAGTTTTGTTCTAGAAAACCAAGGTTCAAGATTTTGATAAGTGGATGTTAGATTATGTTTAGTAATCTAACTGCAAGGATTAGTTGACTGTTGGCTCAGGTAGGGTTGTTGGGGGTATAAAAACTACTTGGAATTCTAACTTATGGGAAAAAAATCCTAGTGGGGTGGGAGATTTTTCTAGTCTGTTTTACTAGCTAGGGTTGCTAATGGATTTCAATGGATGTTTATTACGGTTTATGGGCAGATATGGCTACAGAGAGGGATGTCGTTTGGGCGGAGCTGGATGTAGTAAGGGGTGGTTTCTCTAAATGGGTGGAGATGCATGAATTGCTTGACCTTCCTATGGGTGGAGGAAATATATCTAGTCTAATGAAAATGTATGTCCGAATATCACTAGGATAGATAGGGATCTTCATATCGCCTAGCTGTGTGGAGAGATTCCCACTTGTGTCACAATGCGGGCTTCCTAGCCTAGTCTCCAGTCACTCTGCCCAATTTTGTTGGAAGCCGAGGACGCAAATTGCGGTATGAAGCCTTTTAGGTTTTGAGCTGATGTAGCTTGAGGTTGAGGGGTTCTCAAGGCTTGTCAAGGAGTAGTGGGGGTCATTTGAGGTGGAAGGTTTTAAGCTAAGCCAAAAAATACAGCTTTTGAAAACAATAATTATTGTTTGGGAAAAAGGAAGCTCTAGGAAAGAGGGAAATTGAAATGGAGGAAATACTATAAAAGATATGCGAGCTTCATTTAAGCAAAACAAATAGATCTTCTACAAAAGGAAAAAATTCTCCAAGGGAAACTTGGAGAAGATTATGTGAGTCGGTTAAAGGAGGAGGAGATTAAATGGAACCAAAGATCGCGAGCTACTTGGCTAAAAGAGGGGGACAAAAATACCAAATTCTTCCATAGCATAGCTAACGCTCAGCTAGATGTAACAAGATGACAGGCGTTGTTGTGGAAGGTGAAAGGGTCGAAGAGAAAGATAAGGTTGGCGATGTTATTGTTCGGTTTATAAAGAGTTGCTCACCGATAAGGGTTGGAAAAGGCCGATGTTAGATAACTTGTGTGCATCCACAATGATTAGTCTCGCCTTAAAAAGGGCCGGGGACACCCTATTGACGTTATAAAAATAAATAAATAAATAAAAAACATGCGGACTCGCTTGACAAGTTGTTTAGTAAAGATGAGGTCAAAAAAGCTATGAATGCTTTCGGCGGGAGTAAAGCGTCAAGTCTAGTTGGATTCCCACTTGTATTTTACTAAGGTATTTGAGAGTGTCCAAGGAGAGGTTATGGATTTTTTGAGGGAGTTTCACAATTGGGGAGGCTATCAAGGAAATCGGGGCTTCTTTCATTGCTCTAATTCCAAAGGTGTTTTTTTTTTAGGTAACAAAAGTTTTATTAAAGAAGCTCGCCAAAAGATGAGAAAAGAATACAACCCAAAGACCCAGTCACACCCAAGAATCTAAAAACGAAGAAGTTCTGCTAATAACTTCCTCAACCTTCGCCCTAATATTGTTGAAACAACAATTGTTTCTCGCCCTCCAAATAGCCCAAAAAACTGCCATAATGAGAGTTCTCAACCTCTTATTAGAACTCCTCCCCACACCCCCTCTATGCCAAGCCCAAAGAAGATCATCGACTGACTTTGGCATCACCCAAGCCAAATGAAGCGACGATAAGAAGAAACTCCACACCTTCCAAGCTAAGGAACAATGAATAAAAAGGTGATCAATCGTCTCCTCATTACACATGCACATGAGACAAATGTTCGGAATCGCCCTTCTCTGCAAATTGTCAATTGTAAGGATTCGCTTCCGACCCTCTAACCACACGAATGTTGCCACCTGAGGAGGAGCCTCACAAAACCACTGATGGAAAGGATGGGTAGGAAGACTCTGTGAGACATTCGAGACAACACCATATAACGATCTAATAGAAAACTTCCCGGAAGCGCTCCTTCTCCACACCATGGAATGTTCCCTGAGAGGGTCAATGACGACACTCCTTAACATCTGCTGAAGGCTAATGAAATAGACGATCTCCTCATCCAAAAGATCTCTACGACATGGCGGCGACCAGACCACAGATTGCCCCATAATAGAAAAACATTCGGCCACCGTGACAAAAGCGATCGGGCGTTAGACGAGCCAACCTCGGGAACATAGCCTGTAATTCCTGATCCCCACACCAAATGTCCACCCAAAAGCGAATTCGCACTCCGTTACCCAAATCGAACTTAGTGCCCCTTCAAACAAAATGCTCAGTCGTGGCCACCGCTTTCCAAACTGCAGACACCCTATATAGGGATGAGGTTTTAACGAACCACCCGCCTGCCTGCGTACCATACTTGCTAGCCACCACTTTTCTCCACATCTTACCGTCCTCCACTCCAAATCTCCAAACCCATTTCCCCAACAAAGCGGTGTTCATCTCCCCCAGGAGCTTAATACCATCCCCTCCTTCCTTTATAGGCCTGCAAACTTCACTCCACTTGAGGAGATGGACTTTCTTATCTTCACTGTTACCATTCCACAAATATTGTTTTCGCAACTTCTCGAGTGTTGGGAGCAGATAATTTGAAAGAGTGTTGCCCCATTAGTCCAATTGGTAGTGTCTACAAGATTCTTGCGAAGGTGCTTGCAACAAGGCCCAAAGGTTCGCTAACTAGTATATTATCTAAATTTCAAGGGGCATTTTATCAAGAGAAGACAAATCCTTAATAGTGCTTCAATAACTCACAAAAGCATCAACTCCAGGTACAAAGAAAGTTTGTGTGGCTTGGTTGGTAAGCTAGATATTGAAAAAGACTACAACCACGTGGACTGGAGTTTTTGGGACTACATATTGGGGAGGATCGGTTGTGGGGCAAAGTGAAGGGGATGAGTAATGGAATGTATTAGTTATGTTGGGTTCTCGGTTATCATCAATGGCTCACCTAAAGGGTTATTTCTGAGCTCGAGAGGGATCAAGCAAGGGGATCCTCTCTCTCTTCTCCTCTTTGTGGTGATTGTCAAAGCTTTAACCAAAATAATAGACCGTGGGCAAGAAGTCAGTCTCACAGCCTACGAGAGAGGCCAGCAAGCTCCACAAAGATGCAATATTTGGCCACAAAAGGATGCAAGGATCTTCCCATTACAGTCCCACACAAGCCCACCAAAACCTGCTGAAGCTGGATTCCCCCTAGAACAACCGTCAAACTAAATCTTCATGCAGCCAGCTGGGGGACAAACCCAAAAGCCAGGAGGAATGATTGCCCACTGCCAAGACAGAACTTTGCCCCATTTAGCTTGGAACCGCAAGCTGGGAATAGAATGGAGACTAGCATCTGCCATTGCCCACGGCATAAGCCTCCTTAATATTTCGGTATTCAGTGAATGAATCTCTACGATTGAAAACCCTACCATTCACTCTGCATGCACTACATTTCTCCGCAGGATTCAACCAGCCACACAACAAGTTGAAATCATCCAACCCTCCAAAAGCTCCTCAACTGATGCCAGGAAAACCCACAAAACTCAAAATCTCGACAAAACTGCTGCCCACATTTCCTATTGATATGGCAATGAATAAACAAATGGCTAACAGATCCTTCACTAGCACAACACATAGTGCACCAATTGGGGATAGCCACCACTCAGACTTTGCAAATGATCAATGGTTATGATCTTCTCTAAGCAAGCTGTCTGGAGAAAGGCACACACCTTCAGGTGGCTCTTAGCTGCCCAAATTCTGGAAAAGGGGCCCACTTTACCGTTGATTCCACTTGAAAGATAGTGTGAAAACAATCTACCTTCAGGAGGCTCTTAGCTGCCCAAATTCTGGAAAAGGGGCCCACTTTACCGTTGATGCGAGCTGGATCGAAGACCCAAAATTCATCTATCAGGCGCTGAATGAGGCACATACACTTCTTCAAATTGAGTATGCAGCCAAGTCAAATATTAAGCTTCTTAATCAGTAAGATTTTTCCGGAAAGAAAACTGCCAGACACACTGACCACTCGTCGGCAGGAACCAACAGCAAATGCAAGCATCTTTGTTCTCAGCCAAGCTACACAGCCTTTCATATTTTTCACAGAACGGAAATTCACCACCCAAGAGACCTTCCCAAAATCACATGGATGCACCATTACCAACTTTCATCCTAATGAGAGTGGACCAGGAACCTGTGGCCCAAGACACAGATATCCATATATCTGATCTTCTAGAAACCAGATTGATCTCCCAACTACTCATAGCTACCCCATACCTCACAAGGAGTGATCTAAGCAGTAACTAGGAACCATCACTAGCAGGGCACCACAATTTCACCAATTACGAGATATTATGAGTTCTGACGTCTCTAAGGCCCCCTTCAACTCTTGGTCTACAAACATCCTTCCAGGAGATCAGATGAACCCTATGAGCGTTCTCTTCATCATTCCAAATAATTTTTTTCTATAAGGATTCATTTCTGTTAGCAACCTTCATGAGACAGCAAGAATGGATAACAAAAAAATTAGCATATTTGCAAGAATGGACTTAAGCTTAATAATTATACCCCAAAAAGATAGGAGGTTCCCTTTCCATGATGCCCATCTTCTACTGAGGTTCTTGATGACCTTATCCCAGCAGTTAGACGCTGGTCTACACCCAGGGACCGAATGCCAAGGTGTTTCAGCGAGAAAGATGATGGACCACACCCAAATTCCCTTGGCAACCTAAGGGACTGGTCCAACTCGAAATTGATGCCCGCAAGGCAGCTTTTTCTGAGACCCAACACTACCTCAAAGAAAACAGGGATATCATCTCCATCATCAAGTAAGCTCGGATATCTTTGAAGTTGCAAGCTTGCCAAACCAATCCATCTGTGAAAACAAGCGCATCGTCTTCATACTGAATAAAAGTAAACTGCATCTCTTTTGTGCCCATCGACATGCCTCTAATAATCTCTGCGTTGTATGCATTCCAAAGAAGCCTAGGCAGAAATGCCACAACAATGGATAACAATGGAGATGAAGGATCCCCCCTGCCAGATGCCTCTAGCCCTTTGAAAGAACCTTTCAAGGGTGCCATTAATCAACACAGAGAACCAAGGAGAACAGACACATGCCTTAATCTACCGTAGCCAAGTAGCTCTGAATGCCATTCAATCTATTTCCCAAAGTGGAGCATATGCAAGTGTCTGGGTATCATAAGAATGGGTATCACAAGCAGAGTAAAAGTTGGCAGAGAAGAGGATGTTAGCATGGATGCATGGACTAAGAAGAAAATAAACAATAATCAGAACTTTTGAAGCAGCCTAAAGTTAGCCAATGAAGACAAATGGTTACACAATGATTGAGATGGTTCAAGCATGTGATACGAAAGCCACAGATGGCCCCATAAGGCAGGGAGCTTTGATTAGAGTAGAAGGGCCTAACAACATGATGAGGGAAGACCTTGAAGGACTTGACTCAAGGTTGTGAGAGGGGATATGAAAGATTTACACTTACTGAGGATAGGGCCTTAGGAGTGATTGGTGAAACAGGATGCACAAAACCAACCCAAATAGCTTCAACAATGATACGATTACTAATAACAACAATAACAAAAATCATCATCAACATAGTAGCCTTGTCCCAACAACAACAACAACAACAACAACAACAACAATAATAGTAATAGTAATAAGAACAAATAAATAAATAACATTCTGCTGCATGGACTACATGTTCCAATGTATTATTCCTAGGGAGTGAAATTTTTCTAACAATTAATTTTTTTGTATGAATTATATGCGAGCCATTTCAACCACAAGATATGCGTATTTCTTTCCATTGACCTATTCAGTCTCTCTCCGGCATACGATATTTTCTAGAATGCCACAAAATGAAGAATAAGAATTATCTTAGTACTTGCTATCAGGCAATTGAAACACAACAGACCAAACAAACAAATCTTTGTTCAATTGAGGCATTAAAGGACAGCTTTTAATACTAAATACAGCATAGCGATATCATATCATAACCACAACAATGCTCCATAACGTGTTCATGAATTTCATTTCAGAATATAATGAAAACAAAAATAGACCATGCTGCACTAAATTAACAGATCAAAATCATGATTTTCATATAGTAAGTGTGAGAAGAACGCCACAATAAAAAAGTAAATAAAAAAACACTTATTAAAGGGATTACCTGTAATCAATAGATTTGATCCTGATTCAACCCTGAGAGTCAAATCGTCCACCAACACATTACCTGTTGGAGTAACTACCTAGAAACAGATTTTTGACTATCAGAAAATAAAGAATTCAAAATATGATCCACATTTTGGAAGAATATATTTAGAGTTTCAAGTACCTTGACACCAGCAAACTCAATATAGTTTGCTTCAGTAATATAATTCCTACTAGAATTATTTTGAATAGAAGTTCTGTCATTAACAGCACTTAGCTCTCTTGATATTACCAACAATTCATGAATGCGATCAGCATAACCACTGCGAATCAGAGAAGCACAGATAAACAAGTGCTTAGTGCTCACAGAGTAACAGAGACACAGTAATAAATAAATAAATAAATATATATATATATATATATATATATATATATATATATATTTATTGAAATTCCTGACATTTCCAAGCTCTATAACAAAAGCGGAAAAAGAAAAGCCATTCATAATATATCCAAGACAACGCATTACAGCTGAAACGTAGTGTAAAAGGTTCAAGTAAGGTTCTCATGCTTATAAATGAGCAAAAATTGCCTCTCTTTTTTAAGATTGTAGAAAAATTATTAAGCACCAAAAATGGCGAAAAGAAAACAAATGAGAAAGCAAAAGAAACAACAATAACAACAACAAAAACAAAAGAAACAGCAAAGAAAAGCACTACACAAACAAGCAAAAAGACAAAAAATAAAAAATAAAATAAACTATACAACTCGAAA
Source organism: Liriodendron chinense (assembly GCA_003013855.2). Lineage (NCBI taxonomy): Eukaryota > Viridiplantae > Streptophyta > Magnoliopsida > Magnoliales > Magnoliaceae > Liriodendron > Liriodendron chinense. The sequence continues at coordinate 2,790,839 of ML058459.1, forward strand.
CAGGGAACAAGGCCCCAAAAGACAGCCACTAGACTAAGGGGAATGAAATAATGCCCATGGAAAAGCTAGTTAAGCAAATGAATACAAAAAAAAGAAGAAGGGTTTTTTTTTTTTTTTTTTTTTGAAAGGTAAATCATGGGTCTTCATAGTGGAAAAAGGAGAAACAATTGTCAGTGTCACCAAGTGCCTTGTTACACTTGTCACATAGCATCCCTACATTTTGTGATACTCCATTTCGCAGCAAGACCCTGAATTTTTGCCTTGTGGTATGTCATTCTTCTTCAAGTTAGACTGAGTTCACAGTACAATTCCCTGCCTTCTCATGCAAGCAAGGAAAGACATCAATTGGCAATGAGATCAGCTTGTAGGCAAAGCCCCACACTGCCCTCAGCCACAACCAAACAGCATAATTCAGTTTATGCCATAAAAATTGACCCAAACTGATACTAAGATATACTGTTTAGTGAATATCACATGTTCACTAACACAGTCAAGTAAATTTATCATTTTTTTAATGGTGCCAGAGTCATGGCAGTTGGGCAAATTAAAACTCCCATGCATAACCAGAGTCATGGCAGTCAGGCACTTAGAACAAATCAAGTCAAAGCTCCATGCATAACCAGAGCCATGGCAGTAATGCACGAGGGGCATGGGATGCTATAGATAAGCTGACCCCGATATATATTGGAGGCCTGCATGCATAGAAGGCCACAAAGGTCTGTGTGCTGCAGTATTTAAGCTTCTTTGCAACAATGAGTAACAAAAAAGAACATCGTTTACACCCAACTCAGTATCCCAGCTGCCGTGTATCACTCTCCTAATGCAGTGTAGGCCAGGGATCAAGTCTTACCAAAGGCAATCAAGGAATGCCCTACCAAAAAAACAAAAAAAGGACATTGTTTTCAAGCTCTCAAAAACGCACCCCCGCTGCAACAACCACCAGACTGCTGTCACTGCAATCCAAAATTTTGATTTTGACCACAACACACTCCTGTTTTTTTTTTTAAATATATTTTATTAATTTTTAATTAAAAAATGATTTTTATTTTCCAAAAATTGACAGCGACTTAACAAATCAGTAGATCAGCCCTGATACATACTTGATTTCAAGTTTGGAGTGCAACATTGCAAGCAATTTGGGAGAAATTGGAAATTTTCATATTTTTCCCATATTAGACCACCTACACTCAAATTTCGAAATTAGAGTGCATGTGATGATCATTTCATTAAATGCACCTAAATACTTCGAAATTAGTCTCAATCAGTGTTTTAAATAGCTACGCTATGTAGCGTGTAGCTTACGCCGCGTAGCGTAGCTTAGCCCTAACGCTATGTAGCTCATGAACATAGCTTAAGTCACGTGTAGCCTACGCTACACGCTACGTACCTCACATTACAAGTTATTTTTCATTACAACATTAAAATCAAATAATATTTTCAATGATTTGCTACATTTTTCTATTTTCAATATTTAATGCTTTTAATAAAAATAATATAAGCAACAGTATTAAATTAGTTTTGTTGTTCTTTCTTTACCTTTATACTTAATGATTACCCTTTTCTATTACTTTAAGTCGCATTTGGTTGTCCCACATATCATGAAAATTTGTTAAATTTCATTATTAATCAGTCTAATTTGGTGAATATCATGGAATTAGTGCAACTAAGAACAACTTTAATAAAAAATCTAGAAGTAATGTGTAGCTTATGCTACACGCTATGTAGCTTACGCCTCACGCTTTAGAGGGGTGAACGCTACGCTACACGCTATTCGCTATTTAAAACACTGGTCTCAATTGACAACTGGTTGAAGGAAAAATTCGAACAGTGTTTTAATTAGCGTCGCTACGTAGCGTAGCGTAGCCTACACGCTACGTAGAGTGAGTAAATAGCGCAGTTCCCAAGTTGTGACACTATATGTACTATAGCATACGATACAAGCTTGTAGTGTGTAGCGTACAAATAAAAAATAAAAAACTCGAAATTATAAAAAATAAAAATAATAAAATAATAAAATAATAAAATTAAAAAACTCCTTTTATTTAGTAATGTTGGTTTAACTGCTGATGTAAAATGGTGGTGAGAAATCCTTTTGACAGGTGGCAATGATTTAGGAGTATCAAGATGATCCAAATGGTGGGTCCTATTGTTAATGAAGAATATCTGTAAATGTACCCATATCAAATAGTTTGAACCATCTGCACAAGGGCCTACGCATGTACGGCTGAAGATTTATGAGTTTTCTAAATGGTGTGAAACTCACAGTCATATTAGTCGACATGTTTTAAAAGAAATGAGTTTCAAAAGAGTGTTTCAAAAGCCCTAATACCCTCGACAGCAAGCACTTTTTCCTCCAAACTTCCCATCTTCAATTCTTGCAATCCAAGGAACCGTTAGAGATGAAACTTTAGGGCATTGATCAGTCCTTAGAGAAGGTCCTACGGCTGCAGTTTCACGGGCACTGGAGCCCAAACAAAGGAAAACTTCGAGATTCCCTATTTGAAGTGCATACGGTTGTGGAGCTGAAGATTTATGTTTTTTGATTGATTTAAATCTAAATATAGGTATTTCTTTTTGTCTTTATCTCAGTTAATAACTTCTATTTTATTGTGATTGATTTAGAGTGTCTTTTTATTTTTTTTTCCATTTTTTTATCATTCTTGGGAGTCAATACTGTGCAATATTGTAGAATAAGCTTGTTCTACAACCATTTGTGGATTGTGTAGTGGCTGTATATTATTTTCTATGGTTCATCAAACCATCATGTGGGCCACCATGCAACAGTTGGTTTAAATATAAATAGATTGGCTTTGTAAGTGATAGTTAATAACTGTCTTGAACATGCTTTTATGTGAAAAAATGAAGCATTTTAGGCTTTTTGTTATTTTTTACATTTATTTATACTATTTTTTCCCTGTTATTTGAACTAATATAAGTATCGTGCAGCTTACATTACACGCTATAGAGGGCTGAACACTACACAATACACTACTCGCAATTTGAAACACTGATTTCAACCAAAAAAAAAATGGAGAACATGAAGAACCCTTACATATAGAAATCAAAGCTCCAACTCCATGATTTTTCATGCAAAACATAAAGAACCAATGGATTTGTAACCATTTCACACTGATTTAACATAATTTTAACCAAAAGAAATGGGATTGAAATTTGAAAATGCTCACCGGATCAAACATGTGAGATATATCGACACTACCTGTGCGTTTTGTATCATGCAGGTGGGATACAAAATATATCGTGGGATATATCAGCCGATATCGTCGATATTTAAAACATTGGTTCCAACTACAGAAATTCTATGAATGCATAGTGGCACAAACCAAAAATAATATCAAAAAATTAGTCATGAGGAAATGCTGCCCTCAGTTTGGTAAAATAGGCAGAGAAATAATGGATCAAGCTATAACCTGAGACGATTTAGTCTCCGTGAACTGATCGAAAGAGTACCCAGTGACTGAAACAAAGATATTATCACGCTTGTATGGTATCTTAGATTACTTAACATCTCTGCTCGACCTAGAGTCGAAGTGTCGGGTCTCAGATTGCCAGAAAAAAAGGGCTCAATGATCAGGATAACTCCAACTGTAGCTCCAAGGTACTTCAACAGAAAGTCTTGAATCATTCCGAACCACCAATGATCATGATGAACAAGCTTCATGTGCCTGATGAGAGTCCTGAACTGCTGCTGGATATGAGATGCTTCTCTTTTCTCTCCCCCATAAAATGCTACACTCTCTGCATGGGTTCTTAACCGTGAATGAAGCTGCCGATAATCCCCTTCCAATTGCTGCTCAGTCGACATCAGTTTTCCAAAAGCAGGAGAGAAGTTTCCAATCAGAGCACCTGCCCCTGTTACATAAGCCTGCAAAAGATAAAAGAAAGGGATTACAAGACAAATGGCAGATTATAAGAATGTGTCGTGAGTGGATGTCAGGATGCCTAAAACTAGTGAAATTAGAACCTCACACAATATAATTGTACAATAAAAAGGGTGATCTTATCAATCTACCATTTCCATAGAAATGTGGAAGAAGTTAATGCTATCCATGCCATTGACTATAAGGAAAGGCCAGAAATATGTACCAATATCCAAAGGACATATTTGGGACTCGCATAAGAACACAGGCGCCATGTGTAAATCAGACCATCAGTAACAGCTGTCAGATCGTCCTGCACTAGTTCACTCAACTCTGTACAGAACCTTGGTATGTCACTTGCAATTCGCTGTTCTGGATTGGTGATTCGACCATCAACATGTGATATTTTATAGTATGCCATGTTCTGCAACGCAAAGAATGAGACAAACAATGTGGTGAGATATATATTACCGGTAAAATATCAAATGCAATGACTAATCATTTATCATTGAATTCTTACTCTTCAAACATATAATTGTTCAAGTTGGACAGTCTGAAGTTCCAATTTGAAGGATAATGATGCAAGGTTTAGGGATTGTTTCAAAAAAAGGAGTACATAGTTGCTGATGTTGATGTTTGAAATGCCTGAAATTAAAAGTTTTCAGTAACATGCTTGAGATTTACTAGATTCAAATAGTTTGCCGCATACCCACCAAAAACAATGATAAGTATGCATGTGCAAATCTATCTATCTTCTCTCCTTCCTTTTTAGGAATGTCCAAGTTTCCATAAACCTAATAAATATAGGTTCAGTTTTAGGGATCAGTAAAGGGCCCGGTTGAAGTATGTCAGCCAAACTGAAGATTCCGGAACAGACAAATGATGTCAGTTGCAAGTTGCAGGAACTAGAACTGTGTTCCAGCTGTATGCACACCCATACAGCCATGTATACAGTCCCAGCGTGTATGCGGCACATTTCAAGACTACTTTGGATTATTTCCCAATTGATAGGATTTTAGCAAATATCATAGGAGATATTCTCAACTGGCTGCTATTCGGGGCTGTGTGTACAGCCGTGCGCCCATGCACGTATACTTATCACAATGCAAAATATATTAGGTGTTGGGTAATGATTCAATGAACCCCTCATTTGAGGGGACCCACATGGCAGAGACCCAAGTCATTCATCAGGTAGGATCCACTGTATGCCATGGACAGAGAATAATGTTGGTCCACTGAGGCAGGTCATACGTGTATGAGATAAATGGGAAGTTAGAAAACAAAACGTCCAACAGTCCAAATCTAATGTACGTGTAGCTCACTTGATGCGTATATAGTGTTTTTAGTATCAATGTCATTACATGCGTATATATTGTTTGTAGTATCGGTATTGTTACATGTATCGTTGGTTGGGGATACGAAAACATGCATCTGTATCGCTGATACCTGGCAATGTACAGCTGATTGAAGGGAAACATTTGGATAACATTTGAAATGAACTTTAGGAGATGTTAAAATACACAAATATTTAGGAATTGAAAAATTATAAAAAGAAAAAAAAGACGCATAATAAATTTTCATTTAATGGGGGCCTAAAAGCATGTGCTGTCGTAGAAAATCAGTACATTAGTAACTAAAATATATACATGAACACATGCATGATCCATCAGTCCATCCATCCAACCATCCATCCATCGATCCACACATACATACATACATCTCTAACCATCCATCCACTACATACATACATACATGTCGAACCATCCATCCACTCCACGCATACATACATACATCTCTAACCATCCATCCATGCATGCATAAAGATACACACATGCAAGATCCATCCATCCATGCCTGCATGCATATGCATACACACTTACATACACACACATGATCCATCCATCCATGCATGAATACATATACATCCATGATCCATCCATCCATCCATGCATGAATACATATACATCCATGATCCATCCATCCATCCATGCATGAATACATATACATGCATACAACCATGCATCCATACAAAATAAAAATAAAAAATCAAATGGAAACTTTTTTAAATAAACAGATTTTTTAATATTAAGAAGAAAAACAAAAACTGATTTTCCACCAACAAATGCAACCCATTGACCATAGCATAGACCATAAATAAGAAAACATCCAAACAAAACAGAAATCTAACAAAAAAAGGTTGAATTTTTTTTTTTTTCAAATTGAATAGAATTTTTTATTTTTCAAAATAAAAATAATTAAAAATTTTCTGAAAAATCAAGAGGTCAATATCAATCTATAGATCAGCCCAGCCTCATCATCATGTTAAAATTCAGGCCCCCAATTACTATGTTAGGCAAGGGAATAGGGAAAAATCAGATTTCCCCAAATTTCCCCCATTTTGATCTTCTAATCGAGAATCTCTCGATTTTCCACTAAAACTCATGAGAAATAAAATAAAATCAAAAGAAAAAGAAATTACATTACAATATTTCATACCTTCTTGATTCCGGCCCACCCAGCTTCGAATACACAATTTCTCCCCCAAATGGGAGATTCAATCCACAAGAAATGCAAGGCAACAAACTATCAAAATATTTTGTTTTCTTTTTCTTTTCTTGATTTTTTATTTCGGAATAACACACAAACACTATCTCAGATAGAAAATCGCCTTGTATCAGCAATATTATCACCGATACAAGCAACATTCGCAAATTATACACAAGAAAAACTCGCAATACATCGACATATCAATACAATAACAATACATTGGCGTTACCTGAAAAAACTCCAGTTTACAGTGTTACCCGGTATCATTGAGGTGGTGATACCGAAAATATCAGCTGATCCTTGGAGCAGTGTGTGTATAATACCCTGACTTTTGGTATATGCCATGTTCAAAGTGCACCCAACCTAATGAACGGTACGGATCTCTGACACATTTCCCATCACATGAGGGATTACTCATTGAATCACAACCCTTTCCCGAGAGCTGAACACGTCCTTGGAAACGCCCCCTCCACACTTTGGATAAAGCACTGTTTTATATAATTGTTTCTTAAGAGTAAATAAATCTAGGCCCCTAATCAAATGCATTTAATGCGTATTTGAGTGTTTTTGAGAATTACAATTGCCCAAAAGTGCTAGTTTAAACAAACTTCAGACAATGAATCACCTCAGCAAACAGTAGAAATCCAAAGATAAAGTGCAAAAGACGATTTGTAACCCATATTTATTTATGAAGAATGACCGGACGTACCTCAAAATAATCTGCATGAATAAGCTTTGTCAATATTTTTCTGAATCGCAAGCTTAATGTCCCTGTTAAGTACTTCGAAGTGGAATATAAGGTAGACTGAAGAAAGCATAAGAGAAGATTTTCAGCTATTAAACGCACGAAGGTTGGTACACGTCGAAGAAAAGCAGCCCGAAACAGGAATCCTTGAACTTTTGCGAGTCTATTACTCAACGTAGTTCGCAACACCTGCAATACGTATAAAAATGAATGGTAAGTATCCAGTTTACAGCAAGCTCTTTAGCATGTATACAAACACAAACGTAAACAAACTCATACACTTGCACATGGATACACACCAAGTGTCACAATCATTTTTTCTAGAAATTGGTGATCATCAACAAGTACATGCACAATTTTTCCTTGTTGGTTCTTTTTTTCTTTTTAAGATTAATGAGGAAATTTTATTGATTAACCATTAAGACAAATGTCAAAACAGCAAAAAAAATACAACCAAAAAAACATCCCAAAGAACAACCCAAATATAACTAAGATTTCATCAATGGCAAACCCCAGATACCCACTCTAAAATCTCTCTTAGATCGCCACAAAACTTTTTTTCTCACAGACCCTGTTTATTGAGAAAACACCAGTGATTACATTCCCACCAAGTGTTCCATAGGACAGCTAGTAGCACGAGCCGCCAAGCCACTTCCCGCCTTTTAGGAATGGGATATCTGTGCCAAGCCCAAAATAATTCTGTAATCAAACACGGCATAACCCAATCAACAACAAAGTGCGCAAGAAAGGAAGACCACATGTGGCTCACAAAAGGGCAATGGATGAAGAGGTGATCGACCGACTTTGCATCGCCCTTGCACATTAAGCATATGTTGGGAAGGATCATGCCCCTCTTCTAGAGATTATTTATTGTCAAGATATACTTCCTCCCCACTAGCCAAGCAAAAGAGGCTACCCTAGGTGGAGCTCCATAGAACCAAAATGCATGAAAATACTCCTACCTTCTTTAGCTCTAAAGACCCTCAAAGCATTCCATAGAACAACTTGACTGAAAAAGTGTTTGACAGCGATTCCTTCCAAACCATAGACTCTTTATGATCTAGGGAAGGGTGATAGTATTAAATCTTCACCAATAACCTTGCATAGTCTTCCGCCTCCTCATCTAATAAGGCTCTCCTATATGGGGGGCACCACACACCTCTTTCACTGGTGAAGGAAAAGCAAGAAGCAATTGGACGATTCTTCAAGGGAGCTAGACTTCCAATATTTGGAAATTCCAATTCCAAGGATCTTCCTCCTCACCAGGGATCCTCCCAAAAGTGAATGTGATGTCCATTACTATGCCAAAAAGAAAAGGTGGAAGAAGAAACACTCCTGGCTTGAATGAAGGTTCAACTGAATTGATGGCCTTCCAGATCCCTAAAGCTTAATAGTAAGAGGATTTTTTAACCTCCTATCCCCCCTCCTGAAGACAATATTTAGAAGCAACAGTTTCTCTTCACAGCTAACCCTCTTGGCCCCTTCGGTCCCAAATCTCCATTGCCATTTACCAAGAAGCGATACATTCATAGATTCCAATACTCTAATTCCTACACCCCATTTGGATAGAGATTTACATACCTCTTCCCACTTGAGCAAGTGGAACTTTTGATTTTCTTCTACACCTCTCCAAAGGAAATCCCCCCCTTAGCCTTTCCAATTTATCCAACACTAATTTGGGGCATTTAAACAATGACATGAAATATAGAGGAAGATTAGATAGAGTTGCTTAATGAGGGAGATTCCACCTACTGGAAATAGATGATGGCTTTTTCCTCTAAATAACTTCCTTTCAATCACTTCACACCATAGATGTTTCGCCAATTTTCCTATGCAAAGCGGCAAGCCCAAATAAGAAGAAGGAAATGACCATATACCGCATTCGAACATGCTGCCATAGGATGATAATTCCTCAAATAGTTTGATGCCCAGCATTTTCACTTTTCTGCACGTAAATTTTGATACCCAACACCTCAACTCTGCATCACGAAAAAAAATTGTATCATCCGCGAACTATAAGTGAGAACCAAGATCCATCTCTCACTCCCTAAAATCCAGAAATTAGACTTGCTTCTTCCCTTTTTACTAGCATTCAACTAAGAACTTCTGTCACAACTATGAACAAAACATCGAAAGAGGATCCCCTTGCCTTCTTAGACCTCTTGATGCTTTCAAAAATCCTTTTGAAGAACCATCGTCGAGAACTGAGAAGCTAGCCGAAGAGGTGCATTCGAGAATCCAACGAATCCATTTACTACCACACCCAATTCTTTTCAACATGTACCCTACAAGGCCCAAATTGGCGTGTTCATAGGCCTTTTGAATATCAATCTTACAAACCACATTTTTCTTTTTCTCCTTGTATCTTGAGTCTATGCATTGATGTACAGGCAAAGCACTATCTAAAATTTGTATGTTCACCTCAACCATTACTTGGTTCTCAGATATTACGGAAGCCAAAACCATCCAGAACCTGGATAAAAGATTTTGGACAATATCTAGTAGGGACGTCCAATTACTCTAATAGGCAGAAAATCTCTGAGTGAATCTGCCCCCTCCTTCAGGATTAATTGCTACGAAAGAAACCCACATCCCCTTGAACAATCAGTTATTCTAGCAAAACTCTACTACAAAGTCCACCACATCCTTCTTGACTGTTTCCCAAAAAACTTGATAAAAAGCCATGGGTTAGCCATTTGGACCCCAGGCCTTATCTTTGCCCAACGAATCTGTTGCACTTTTGATGTCTTCTTCAGACACTAATTTTTCAAGAAAATCCCTATCCACAGCTGAAATACAATCAAAAGATAAATTGTCCAACAAAGGCCTTCTCCTCACCTCGGTAGCTAGTAACTTGAAATAGAATTGCACAATAGTCGAACAAACTTTAGCTTCAGCCCGCTTACCATCTACCTCCAAGTTGCTAATACGATTATTTCAAGCCCTTGCACCATCAACGCTATGGAAGAATTGGGTATTCCTATCACCTTCATTTAACCATGTTCCTCTCGACCTTAGCCTCCACTTCATTTCTTCTTCCTTCAAATACTTAAAGAGTACACAACAGATAGAGAAACATGTTTTTGACAATCTTCCTTAGATAGCTCACCTCTGTCTTCCTTGATGTCCAAATCATGAATACCACTCAAGATACATTCCAATGCTTCATTTAGATGATGGAGGAATTCTTTTTTCCACTTGTTCAATTTCCTTTTAAGTAACTTGAGCTTTTGAAATAGTCGATAACCAACTGACCCAGTAATGCTAAAAGATTGCCACCAATTTGTAACCAAATCAGCAAAACCTTCCATTTCTAACCATGTAAGTTCGAACCGAAAGGGTTTAGGCCCCCAACTATCATCCTTCACCTCCAACAAAATAGGGCGGTAATCAGAAATGGATCTAGGACGAGTAGATGATGTAACCAAAGGATACTTTATTATCCAATCAACTGATAGCATAAATCTATCCAATCTAGACAAGATTGGGTCAACCCTTCCATTAGACCAAGTAAATTTCGCTCTCCCATTGGTATGTTGACCATATTGTTTTGACTTACACATTCCTTAAAGCCTTTCATATTTTTAGTGATTTTGCTACCATTAGATTTCTAGTGTGAAAATCTGATTACGTTGAATCACCCCCAACACACCATGGGTGACTAAATTTCGATATGGGAGACACGGACCATATACTACAGTGTAACGCCACCTAAAATTTGTAGAAACATCCTTGAACGGCACAAATACTAAGGAACCAAGAAAAGAATCTTTCGAAACCCACAAATCCTTATTCCTTGCAACTAAGAAACACCCCCCCCCCCCCCCCCCCCCCCCCCCCTTCCCTTCTATATCCCACAAGGAATTAAGAATTTTGTTGTCAAAAGCTTCAATCTTGGTTTCTTGCAAAGCTAAAATTTGAACCTAATATTTTTAACATACCTCCCTTACTTGGTTTCTTTTTTCCTGGCTTCCGAGCCTCCCTAATATTTCAACTGATCAACTTCATTGGGAACCCGATTTGGAGCCCCTTCCATCCACCAATCCTAGCAGCAAAGTCATAATTGATAGAACATTCTAAATTGGAGATGGGTGATTTGACTACCCGCTTTCGCGGCCCTAAATCTACCAATGAAGCCCATCTCTTAACCTTTGTCTAGCATTTTACTGAGGGCTTTTGCAACTACCAGAAAAGGGAATGGAGATAAATGATCCCGCTGCCTCACACCCCTCAAATGTTTTTAAAAAAAGAAAAGAAAAAAAACTTTTGATGACCCATTAACCAAGATAGAGAAAGCAGTCGAACGAATGCATTCATGAATCTAATTCCTTCATTTCTACTTACACCCCGTCATCCCCAGCAAAGATCTAGAAAGTCCCAATCGACGTGGTCATTTGCATTCTCAATGGCCAGCTTGCACACCAAGTCTCTCTTGCCTTCTTTGTGAGTTAATGCACCCATGAGCGATGAGAGCACTATCTAGGATTTGTCTACTTGGCACAAAAGCTCCCTGATTCTTGTATATGACATTGGCAAGGACTCTGACCTTATAGGACCTTCCATCAAACTAATGGACATAATGTCTTTTAAGCTATTTGCCTCTTCGATCTTCAAGATAACAACTATGACAGACGCCCCAAGCTCAAAAGGCAGCCAACCCTTCTTGAAGAACTCAGTATAAAAAGCAACCATGTCACCCTTTAAAAAAACCAGAAGAAAGCCATGAAGAGCAATGCAGGCCCAGGGCCTTATCCTTGCCCAAAGAATCCATAACTTCTTTAATTTCTTCCTCGATTACCAGCTGTTCAAAAATGTCGGTTCCGAGAGCTAATTAAAGCCCAAATAATCTTAATGAGGCCGCTTCCACTTCTCCCTTGTAGGCAAATTCCTATAATCCTTCTCGACTACTTCCTAATTCATCAAGTAATTTATAAAGAACATTTATTGGAATGCTTTCCAAGATTAGTTCTCGTGAGCCATTTAATAATTCAGTCCAAGCCATTCATCAATTGATGTAATTGGGGTACTAGAAAGAAAGAAAGAAAGAAAGAAAGAAAAAAACTGGATTCATTTCAAGCTACCATGATTGGTGGGAATCCAACATTAGATAACAACCAAGACTGGAATGTATAGGAAAATGATAATATGTTGAAACCAACATGGAAAGTTACCATGCCGGCGCCTCACATGGGGCCCACCATGGGGTGTGTGTGTGTGTGTGTCTATATATGTATGTACGTATATGTGTGTGTGCGTGTGTGTGTAGAGAGAGAGAGAGAGAGAGAGAGAGAGAGAGAGGAATGCTCACTTGCGCACCAATTCTCACGAGAACTCATAATCACTTTTTGAGGACTCATCACACGCGAAGTGAGCCTAAAATCTGAGCCGTCCACGTGATGCAGCATCCCAAAAATCCCCCTGGACCCAACTTTCAACCTAATCCAAAACTCTGGTGGGCCATAATAGAGAGAGAGAGAGAGAAGCAAATCAAGGGAGGAAACTGTTTCCTTTTTCCATGGCCCACTAAAGTTTTGGACCAGGTTGAAAGTTGGGCCTTGGGGGTTTTTTGGGGTGCTACATCACGTGGACAGCTCAGATTTTGGGCTCACATCACGTGTGATGAGTTCTCGTGAGAACTGTGCGCAAGTGAGCATTCCTCTCTCTCTCTCTCTCTCTCTCTCTCTCTCTCTCTCTCTCTCTCTGTGTGTGTGTTTGTGTGTGTAAATATAAATGATCATATATTAGCACAAAGATAGTAAATTACAATGTTGGTGCCTCATATGGGGCCCACTACGATGTGTATATGACATCCAAACCATGTATTCATGTGATCTCCCACCTGATGATGTATGGCCTGATTTTTGTGGCATCACATTTTAATGGTGGGATGGGGCGGCACTTCCGGATAGGTTAGATGCCATACACACCATGGAAGGCCCCCACTTGAACTTGGAAATGTTTGAGTGGTTCTGCATTGATTTCCATGATGATTGGATTGCGCTAATCTTTTGCCATTGGTGTTCATGTCTGATGCACCTCATGCATGATTTGGATTATTGTTGTAGGAAGCGTAAAGCGAAGTAGCAAGAAATTTGGTGCGGGAGAGGGAAACCTCTCCTCAAAATATAAAAAAGCATAAATAGGTAGGAAGTGGAAGTAGGAGTGAGAGTCCAAAGCAGGAGCAATGCCTAGTTAGAAAGATACTACAACTAAGGTTTGGATGTCATACATACACAATGTTGGGCCCCACATGAGGGGCCAACATGGTAACTTACCATGTTGGCAACAATATAGGATCATTCCCACACGCACACATGCTGTGTGTCAAAGTTGGCACCAACATCGGATCATTCTCACAAACATGCATGCTCGCCCAGGTGTGTGTGTGTGTGTGTGTGTGTGTGTGTGTGTGTGTGTGTGTGTGTGTCCAACCAGGCATGTTACAATCCAACTAGCAAATAACCTCCAAATTGCCATGTGTATGAGATATCCAACCTATCCAGCAGATTGGGCCCACCATGAGGATCCCTCCCTCCCTCCCTCCCTCCCTCCAATAGAACCCTTCAAAAAAACAAATCCTCCAATATGAGAGGCTCATTATTCAATGGATGGTACGACCATTCAAAAGGCCAACACAACCTTGTACAAGACTACCACGATAAAAATTCATTTTTGCAAATACATGAGACCATTTAAATTGTCAACCTTCAAAGTAGAAACAACTTTGAAATATTCTTCGTGAAGTTCTCAATTTCCTTGCCATTGTAAAGTACGCAAAATAAGTCCGCAAAATGTTTGACAGAGTCTCACATTATTAAGCCCATATATTTCAGACATTACTTTCTCTAATTACCTCTTGTTATTTTCTTAGACTCGCATTCTAGACATGGTAGGTTTATTTTTACACAACTTCTTCTAGTTAATGCAATTAACTAAAACCTAAAAAACTTATCTAAAGAAGAATGTGGTAAGGCACTTGCAAGCAATGTTTTAAATATCGGCGATATCGGCCAATATATCCCACAATATATCTTGTATCCCACCTGTGCAATACAAAATGCATAAGTAGTGCCGATATATCCCACATGTTCGATCTGGTGAGCATCTTCAATTTCCGAGCCCTATTTTTTGTTGAAATTATGTTAAATCAATGTCAAATGGTTACAAATCCATTGGTTATTCATGTTTTGCATGAAAAATCATGGATTTGGAGCTTTGATTTCGATATCCATTGGTTTTTCATGTTCTTCATGTTTTTTTCGAAATTTTCCTTCAACCAGCTATCAATTGAAACTAATTTTGAAGTATTTGGGAGTATTTGATGAAATGATCATCACATACACACTCTAATTTCAAAATTTAAGTGTCGGTGGTCCTATTTGAGGAAAATTGGAGAAAAATCAAAATTTCCTCAATTTCTCCCAAATTGCTTACAATGTTGCACTCCAAACATGATATCACGCATGTATGAGGGCTGATCTACTGATTTGTCAAGTCCTCGTCAAATTTTCGAAAAATAAAAAATCATTTTTAATTAAAAATTAATAAAATATTATTAAAATATATTTTTTTTTCAAAATTTCCCTTCAACGAGCTATCAATTGAGACTAATTCCGAAGTATTTAGGAGTGCTTGATGAAATGATCATCACATACACTCTAAATGTTATGCATTCAATTTGAATGTAGTTGCATTAGTTCAGTCAAACAACGCATAGCTTGACCATATACAAGATTTGACGGAGAACTTCCCCGAAGCACTTCCACACCACACCAAGGAATCCTCCACTTGAGGATCGATCCTCATATTCTTAAGCAATCGGTTGCATATTAAGGAATTCAGTGATCTCTTCATCTAAAAGATCTCTACGGCAAGGCGGTGTCCAAATCGATTCTTGTCCCGTAATAGTGACGCACTCTGCAACGCAAATGAATTTGTCCAGGGCTAAACGGGAAATTCTCGAGAACAAAGCCTGCAACTGCTGGTCCCCGCCCCACACATCAACCCAAAAGCGGATCCCCTTCCCATTTCCTAAAGAGAAAGACGTGCCCCTACAAATGTAGTGATTGGTAGTTGCCACCCCTTTCCAAATAAAGGATGCCCTATAAAGAGAAGAGGGTTTCACAAACCAACCCCCTGTCAGCATCCTGTACTTGCTTTCCACTACCGTTCTCCAAAGTTTCCCTTCCTCCACTCCAAATCTCCATGCCCATTTTCCCAAGAGGGCGGTGTTCATATCCCCCAAAGGTTTGATAACCCCCCCCCCCCCCCCCCCCCCCAGAGATAACATTGGAGAGTACTTCCTTTAAGTCTAGTCGCAAGAATCTTAGATAAGATCTTGTAAGGAGCCCCAATGAGACTAATCGGCCTATATTCTTTCAACTGCTCAGCTCCTTCAACCTTAGGGATGAGGACGATGAAAGTGGCTCCCATCTAAGTGGAGAGACGGCCCTGTTTGAAAAATTTTGTAAAGAACTCCATCACATCCCTCCCGACAACATGCCAAAATTTCTGGAAAAAAAAAATTGGAAAGCCATCAGGTCCCGGAGCTTTTTCCCCACAGATAGAACGCAAGGCCACTTGAACCTCCTCTTCAAGGATAGGCCTCTCTAGAGTTTCAGCCAATGCCTTCGATATTTGCCTAAATTGAACATTATCCAAAGTGGGTCTTTCCCAAATTTCAGCCATAAGGAGATTAGAAAAATATGAAATAATGGAATTGGAAATAATATTCTGATCAAACGTAGAAGTGCCATCAATATTAAGAGTCCCAATCCTATTACCCCTAGCCCGAGCACTAGCGAAGGAATGGAAAAAAACAGGTGCTCTTGTCGCCCGCTTTCAGCTGGGTCGCCCTCTATCTTTAACGCCATTTGATTTCGTCCTCTTTTGCTTTTTGCGCATAGGTTGCCAGACAACTCCGTTCTTCTCACATTTTCAGCTTCCGACATAGTGCCATTTTCTTCTGTCAAATCCATCTCAAGGATCTAAGCAGCCAGCTAGGCGAATTCAGCCTCCCTCACTCCCAACACTTCCTTCTTCCACAACTTTAACTTACCTTTCAACAACTTGAGCTTTGTGCATAATTTGAAGCCTGCAAACCCGTCCACGTCGAAGTAACTCCACCAATCTGCCACCAACTGACTAAAATTGTCGATCTCAAACCACGCTGCTTCGAACCAGAAAGGCCTAGGGCCCCAATTGACATCAACAACTTGCAGAAGAATAGCACGATGATCGAAGACCACCCTCGGGAGACCACACTGGATTGCCAGAGGGAACTTCTCAATCCAGCCATCGAAAACTAGAAATCTGTCAAGCCAAGACCCAGACGCGCTGGTCCGACCATTTGTCCATGTGAATCTTGCCCCTTCCATTGGCAAATCTACCATCTGGTGGCGGTTCACCCAATCCGAGAACGCGGACATGCTGCTAGAGATCCTACCCCTTTTGGACTTCTCATAGGAGACGTGGACGATATTGAAGTCCCCACCTATGCACCACAGAAAGGCCCATTTATTCCGAACCGCATCCAATTCCTCCCAGAACTGGCCCCTAAGATTCTTAGCACATGGATCATAGACGAACGACAAAATCCATCGGAATCCGAAGGAGATGTCGCACAACAACACTGAAACAGAAAAAGACCCAGCAAAAGACTCTATTTTCCTCCATCTATTAGAATTCCAAGCAAGAATAATTCCTCCTTTAGCACCCCTAGCATCCACAACAACCCAATCTACATGTTTAACTTTCCAAAAAGATTGAATCATAGCTGGAACAGTCGACTGAAGCTTTGATTCTTGAATCATCACAATGTCCGCCTTCGCTGACTTGCACGCCTCTTTAATCCGAGCTCTCATGGCTTTGCAACCCAAGCCCCTCACGTTCCAGGACAGAATGATCATAGATCATCATTCTTCCCTGGACTAGCCCTCTTGCTACCACTGCTCTTAGCTGCGGCCGCATAGTTGATGGAGCATTCCAAGCTTAGAAGTTCCCTCATGCCTTTTGGAGATCTCTTCAATCTCACTAATTGTTGTTCTCTCGGTTGTTGCTCCGCCTTTCCTTTAACAAATCAAAAGAAGTCTTGAACATCTTCGTCTCTTGCACTTAAAGAAAGGCCTGCCTACACCCCCACTCTTTCCGGGACATCCTTTGCCCAAAGGAATTGCTTCTCCGGGATCGTCTTCACTGTAAGATCAAGATGGTTTGAAAACTCCCCTTCTGAATACGTCGAAATATCCCTGCCACTTGAGATTTGTCTTGACTTCACACATAGGGGAGTAAGAAGCATGGGCTCCCCAGAAAGAATGGGTTCTTCAACGATCACTAGGGCTCTATCTTCTAGCAACTCCCCGCTGTAAGAAAGGGCAAGGGATGCATCATTCACAGAGCTCAGAAGATCAACATGAGATTCTTCACTGATGTCCGGATCGTTGGCTTGATGGTACTCGACGTCGGAATCCTCCCTAGTCTCGGAATCAAAATCCCCCTCAGCATCGGACTCGGCATCTCCACACTCCTTGAGAGAAGTGAGCAAATCCATCGACGAACCCCTAGGGAGAGCTTCTAAAAAGGTACTCGAATTAATGCAGTTGGCCCCTATGTCTCGGACATGTTTCACGCTTGAGGCAATAATGTCCATCTCACATGCTGAACTTAAGTCACAAGACCTTACCGCACACGAGGTACTCTCACGTGTGACACTAACACCTACAGCATGTGGAGAAATCAAGGTTCTCGCCTTGCCAAGACATGGAACGACGACTCCATTACACGCGTCACTCCCACCGCCATATTCACAATATATCGGCGGATCTTCTCCTTGCGCAAATGGGACCTCTATCTCTACGCTACACGTGTCCCTAGCCTCTTCCGCATCCACCTCCCGAGGCTACACTGACATCAGGTTTAGGGCTTTCAAACTTGGTTCGCCAACCAAGCCTGCGACAGACGAGATAATCGCATTAGAGATACATGGCTCCGCTGCTCCCGCAGAGTATGCCTCACCACGTGTCGCCGCTGAGATAGCTCCCTTAACAACTGGCGTCTCTGAAGCAACCAGAACTCCACATGTCTCCTTTGTCTATATCCCTGTTCTACCTGAGTACTCAAGACCGTGCTCCATCATCCCCATCCGACACCGAAACTGACTCTCGGGCTCTCCATAGTCCCTTCCATCTTGAGATTGGAGTATCCTTTGCTTCCTGTTGAACCCACATCGAAATCTTCCTATTCCCTATCACCGTCATCACCATCGCCAGAATTACCGATCCCTTCTTGTGCCGCACTCTTGCCCTGACAACCCCCAGCTCCTCCCCCTTCTCCATCGAATCATCGATCTCAATAACTTCGCCAAGACACGATGCGATGGCCGGGAAGAAATCCACGAACCAAAATTCAAGCAAAACTCCCCAAATTAAGAACCAGGATTCCTCCACCCTAAACAACGAAAATTCCTTCCACCTCCATGACTGAACCACAAGTCCCTCCTTGTGAATGGCAACTGCCATGAAAATGGTGTTGATATCGATCTCTAGGATTGGGTAGATCCACACCTCGTTCTGTCCGATTGGTTTAAGCAAGTAGAGATCTGGTGAGAGTCTGCAACACTCATCCAACCAGCTCTCCAGGAGATTGATGGTGCTCACTACAGACTCTAAAAGCCATTCCCAGGATTTGTTAATGGCTTCCACACTAACTCTCACAATCTTTTCTCCTCCAATTATTTCTGTAGAGACTAGGCTCTTCGTTTTCGCGCCCCCCCCCCCCCCCCCCCCCCCCCCACTCGAGTCGAGATGTTTGCCCTCCTTCAATGTCACCCTATGCTCCTCTCATCTTGAGGAATGATCGCCCACCAGGGCCTCTTGATACGACGAAGGCTTCTCCACTTGCGGCCCATCATCGAAAGAGTGTCCAAAATCCCCCTTCCCTTCTTTTGAGTTCTCCGTTTCTCTGTCAATCTCTCTGGCCCTACTGACGTTCTTCTTCATCATTCCATGTTTCGAATTCATTCAGCATCTCTACTACTCGAAGAAGTTCCTCAATTGAACTCATCCTGACAAATGCAAACCCCTGCAGGGCACCTAATTTTTCTCTAGGGACGACGACATCCATGACAATCCCTGCTCTGCCAAAGACACGAGAGAAGTTGATAGGCAGCCACCCTTCTGGAAAACCCAACACATAAATCGTTGGATAAGACACCAGATCTCTCTTATTTCTGTCTTCTCCCACCTTCGAATCCTCCTTCCTGGATATGACTTGCACGCGGCTTTTGGATCCCCATCATCTTCCAAGAGATCTATATTATGCTGTGATCCTTCATCACAGAGTTCTTTGTGGATCCCCATTTTTCCCCAATATAGTCCTATCAGGGCCGTTAAATCGTTATTTGATATGGTCTCGAAGGCCCAGAGTCGTCTGTCGGGGCATCCGTTTCACCATTGGTTCTATGGGGTTCCTCCTTGTGTTGTAGTTTTTGTGTGGTTGGTTTGTCAAAAGCGCATTCTAACTATAGATAATCTTCAGAGAAGGTCGGTGATCCTCCCAAACATTTGCGTCATGTGTATGTCAAATGAAGAGACGATTGATCACATCTTCATCCATTGTCCCATAGCTTATAAGGCGTGGTGCTTCTTCCTCTCTGCTCTTCAGTTGGCTTGGGTGATGCCGAAGTCGGTGATTAGCCTCCTTTGGATGTGGCATGGGGGAGGAGTTGGGAGGATTGGTAAATCTAGGGTGAGGATCCTCATTATGTCAGTTTTTTGGGCAATTTGGAAAACAAGGAATGGTTGTTGCTTTAGGAATATTCGGGTCTCGGTTGAGGAGGTTATTAGTTGAACCTCCTTGTATTTAGACTTGTGGGTGTGACTTAGCTAGGATTGTATTCTTTGCTCGTTATTGCGAGCTCTCTCAATAAATTTTTGTTACCTCTCAAAAAAAAAGGAAACCTATTATGTGCACTTCTTTTTTGAGATGTTATGATTTAAACGTGTGTATTAAGGTCTTCTTTAACAATTGCTGAAATTTCATTGAAAAATTCAACAATTTTCCCAATCTTTCCCCATGTTTCCCAAAAAGAGATAAATTACCCGATACATATGATATATCCCATGCAATAACTAATACGTATATGTATCCCAAGGGTGCAATACGTAACGCAATACCGATATTTCAAACACTGCTTACAAGAAGCCTATCTATGATTTTTTTTTCTTCTTCTTTTAGCGAATTAAACCTAACTTAGACCCAAACCCAACCCATAGATAAATAGTTCAGTTCTAGATCCTCTTTAGATCAGACCTAACCCAGTCCCAACTTATCCTAGTTTAGATAAACTTGAATCCAACCCAGATATTAACAGGTCAGGTCTGAGACTGAAACCCAGTCTCAATTATTAAAAGGGTTCGGTCTAGAACTCCCCTCGATCCGACCAACCCATTTGCAACAATACTCAAGCAAGGGAAAAAAGGGTGATGGAGAACATCCCTTCAAACTTCGTGATGAATAAACATCCAACTCAATTGTATTAGCACTACAACTATTCTTTGTCTAATGAAAACATGAATAAGCATGTTAGGTGTTGCTTCTAGAAGTTGTATGTCAAGTATTCCATACAACAATCAATTAAAATACAACAACTATTCGGTCCTCTAACATAGCCTTGTAAGTCAAAAAAGTTGACCACATCACTTTCTGCAGGATGCATGGAGGCATAGTAACTTGATCTCCTTCAGAGCACAAACTTCAAAATATAGTTTTCCATAGGTCTCTAGCTGCTTGTCAATACAAACTCCAATTATATTTAACGCTCCACAATACACCATTATAGAAGCTGATGCAAAGCCTTACGTATCAAGTCAACTTCTCCAACAGCATAATCTCTGGTGTGAGCTCTTTGCATTATGCTTTAATGTCTGCGTGTCTCAAGGTTATCAACAATACTGTATCCTATCTCACTTTGACTGACAAAAGCTCCAACCAACTTAGACAACCTTTTAAATCATTCACCATACCATCTAAAGCATCATTGCAACTGATTTATCATTGTGATCACATCACTTGATGGTAATCACTTTCTATGAATCACCATATGCAAAGACCAATGAGATCAAGAAAGAGCCCTGGTACCAATTCTCGAGACATGAGAATGGTTCTAGTAAAAGGTGTCCAAAATCAAGTTGACTATGTCAAGATGATTTCATTTAGGTGGGGAACAAGTTGAGTCACTGGACCAACAATGCTCCAAAACAGACCAAATCAGAATCGAGTCCGGGAGGGTCGTACCGGTCCCAATGTCTAGGCGAAAAGCAAACTGAACCACTTCTTAAAACCAAGCATAAAATAGAACCTTTCCACAAGAGTTAAGGTTCAGAACATCAGTTGACACATACCATAATGCCCAACATTTTGAAGTACAATATTGATGCATTTCATGTAGTTACCAGCAGAATGATACATGCTGTGGATTGGCTGATGCATACTGATACCTATTAACTTTGGGCTATCCAAAAAGAGCTCTGATATCAATATTTTGAACCTTGGTGACCGCAACATGTTGCCACAAGAACCATTGCTCACATTCAACACATACAAATGAAATCATTCACTTTCTAAATACTGTGTCGAGGAAAGATGCTAATGCTCTAACGTATTTACTAAAGAGGCCCCGCAAGCATTAGAAAACACCAGATGCTGCAAACCCCTTCACATAGATTCTGCAAGCATGAGCATCGGTATTGCGTCATGCATGGCAGCACGATGCGATGAGTACTAACATAAATCTCATGAATGAAATCTACATCCATGACTTACAAAGCAACAGATGAAATCTCATAATTCTCATGCATGAAATCAACATCCTCGAGTCATGGATGAAATCTCATAAATCATGGAGGCTCTCCCATACAACCTTGGACTGTAACTCTACAAGTGTCCCACAAAATAATGCTGAGTACTAATATGAATGCACAATTCCGTGAGTGTTTGAAGTCCTGATAGTGGCCCATATCACAACAATGATTAATCATCTCAACTAATTTTGAAGAGACATTCTCCGTTTGACGAACATTAAACTGAAGGTCCTCCACTTACCTCCAGCATCACAAGCATGCAGAAGAATTTATGTTACAAGGACACTTTAAAAGGGGAACATGGCCATGTCTAGTCCTACAATAAAATGATAATTTTCCAGTCTCTTATTGGCAGAAGGAGCATAAGGTAAATAATATCCAAATAGTAGCATGTAACAAATAATTAAAAGGTAAGAACCAGGTATCAAACCCCAGAACACTCACAAACTATACTGCCTCTACCAGCTCAAATAATGAGCCAGAGATGACGTCAAACTCAACCTTACAGTTTGGAATCTAATCGTGATGATAAAAAGAGAGGAGTGCTTGGAAGGATTAAATGTGCCACTTCATTGCATGCTTGGACATCAGACTATCATAATAACACTCACATTGAAAATCATTAGAAACTCATCCATGAGGAGACCAAAGAGAAACAAGCAAAGATTGTGAAAGCATCAATTGTGAGAAATGTCAAGAAGCTCACAACTATAGCCACCAAGGCTAGTAGATTCCGCACGCCCGTTTGGCCTATCTGCGAGAGTAGGATTGCAGCTAGAACCTGTAGAGATCTCAATCTGCCTTTTTTTGGCCTGATTCTTGATTGTCCTTCATTATTAACTAGTGCAGTGTCATGATTTAAAGAATCAGGCCGAACATATCTGTTCTGCAACCGTGATTGCATGTATGCAGCAGTTCCACCAGCAACTAACACACCTGCAGCTAATGCCAGGGTTCTCCTGATGGACAGCAAAAATGAAATTGTTTTAGAAAGAGAAGATAGGGTATATGAAAATACATTCCACACCAAAAAAGCATTTTAAGGAAAAAGAAATTCTCGTCTGCTGGTGAAAAGTAGAGGGAATCAATAGGATATCAGAAAATAAAATGAGATCATTAAAGATCAACAAAGAAAAAATTGCTGTCATTGGAAATAAGTTAACGATCCTGTAATAAAATGAGGCAAATCAAATGAGAGCCAATTAGATGATCACAGCTTCACATTCGGGCACAACGGTACAGGCAAATACACATTTGGATTCAAGGAGAAATACCAGAATGTGATGAAGTAGATATTATGGTATCAAACATAACTTGCATATTAATAGCAAAACAGGAAGCAGGATGCAGTCACTGGGAAAGAGAGAACCAATAGGCCTTGTGACTAAAGAAAAGGAAAAAAAACAAAAACAGTGATAGAGTATACATTTATTGTATGCTAATATTTCAAAACAAAGCATGACTTGGGAGTTCAGTTGGCAGAGAAGTATTGTCAAGTGTCTTTTTTTTTTTTTTTTTTTTCAAGCATCCATTGTGAAGTTACTAATGTTGAAGGAGAAAGATGAACATCTCAGTACTTAATGAGTACAAAATCTCCAGTTATATCCCAAAATTAAAGCTGTGGGTTAAATGAGTCGATAGATCAAAAAATTAAAGAGGCATTATGTGAAGATGGATTTTGACTGAGGTTTACAATGAAGGAAGATTTATGTAATGGTCGACAGATCAGCACGGAAAAGAAAACACGAACAAGAAAGAATGGAATAATAATGGATTGAATCACATAGCATGAAAGAAGAGTCTTCAAGAATCTTGCCTTAGACCTCTAACTCCAGGCTGGAGTCACACCAACCAATCAAAGACACTTTACCTCTAAAAGGGATTGGAGTCCCACCACCAAGGAAGCAAGCAAGTGCTGGAAATTTTTATTTATGTTCATTCATGCTCAAAACAAAACTTATCACATGGCTAGGAAATTTGCCAAAGAAGAATCAATCTAGAGATCTACTACTTTATATTTCCTATTTATAACTTCATCCATGATCCACCTATGTAACTTAGTTTCCCATGCAACTTCTTGTTTGGATTTCCACCTTCACAAGTTCCCATGCATTTCACCTTTCTCAACTCAGCACCCTCATTGATAACTACCACTCTTTACTAAATATTATGTAGTACCTAGAAACCTAGCCTGCAAATCAGGGACCTGGTTCTAGTTCTTGGGCTTGGGTATGGACCTAGGCCTAACTATGGGCTTGGGCTGGATTATGGGCCCATTTCATGGAACCCTGTCAACTTTAAGGGCCTGTCTGATTTTTTGGACCAACTGTAATTACCTTGTAAATAGGTAATAATCATTTACCTAGGTAATTACTGCATTTTTCCCAATGCAGACAGCGACGGCTTACTTTTTTAACACTAAAATTGAGGAATTTGCAAAATGAATGTGTGGCCCACTGCGTTGTATGTGGCTTATCCACACCACCCATTCGTTATGCTAGCTAAATTTAGGGCATGCGCAGAAAAATGAGGCAGATCCAAAGCTCAAGTGGACCACACCAAAGGAAACAGTGGGAATCGAACGCCTAATGTTAAAAACTTTTCGGGGCCCCTAGAAGTTTTGCTGATATTTGTATTTTCCCCTTATCCATGTTTGTGTGACCTTATGAACCAGTTAGATGACGAATAAACCTCAATGTGAGCCCGGTGAAGGAAATAACTTTCAACGGTGGACGAATTAAGGCCACTGTTTCCTTTCGTTTGGGCCATTTGAGCGTTGGATCTGCCTCATTTTTTCAGCATGTGCCCCCAAAATGTTCAGATAAAACAGATGGATGGTGCGGATATATCATATGCATTATGGTAGGGCCCACATATTTAAGTCAACACATTTGGTCCGGTTTTTGGGGTGGAATTACTCACCCACTTTCAAACAATGTGAAAAACTAATAATTACTAATTTGCCCAGGATTTACATGTATAATGGAAAATCAAACGGGCCCTAAGAGTAAATAGGCCTGCTGCCATCAACTTTCCCCCAGCTTGAAAGAACTTGCCCCATTAAGTTGAAGCCTTGATATCTCTCATAGAGGTCCAGGTAAACTCAATGGAATTCAGTTGTTCATATCTATGTGCAATAAGACAATATTCGCCCTTTCCATTTTATTTGACTAGAAATTTTTATACCCACTATGTCATGTAGGGCCCATTTGGATACCACCAAATAAGTTACTTTTTCTACTTACAGCAGGAGATAAGTAACTTATTTTAGATAAGTTTAGTTTATGATCACTGATAAGTAATTTTTTTATTTAAAGTTCTTAATCACTTCAGTTTAATAAGTGGAAATCACAATAAGCTAATTGAGGCATAACAAAAGTAGCTTAAGTAACTTACGATCCAAATGCCCCCGTAGAGACTAACTGGTCATCAGGCAAACCTCAATCTCGTCATCATTCTTCTTAGGCATTTGAGGTAGTCAAATAGCATGCTCTTATATTCCTATGCATATAATGACCAAGGTAAGCAGTGAGATCCCCGATGTTGAAAATGGCAACTCATACCTCTAGTGGAAGATCTAGCAAGCAAATAACCATTTTCTCCCAACGTCTTGAAGATGGTTAAGGCCCAGCCTTTTTACTAAATCTTGTGGATGTCCCAGCTAAGAATCTCTCAAGCTTTAATCGAATCATTACCATGTCACATTTCTTGAACCAAGTGGATTGACAATAAACATCAGCCCTCTTTGTTTGTATTGAGAACAATCTTCCTCCAAACCTTCTCAGGGATCTCACTGATATGATTATCATATCCATCAGCTTCCTCACTTTGTTCGAGTATATGTAGGTAAAAAGAACAAATCCATTGGTTGCCTTGATTTGATGATCCCATTGACAATGTTTGTATCGCGTTATGTATCACACCCTTAGGATACAAAAATAACATGGCAAACATTGGAAAATATCACGTATAATGTGTTATGTTTCACATTTTGAGGGAAACATTGGGAAAACTTCAGGACAATGGCAAATTTAATGGCAAATTAATGGCAAAATTCAAAATTTTTGAGTGAAACTTTAGGGGAATTTTTTTTTTTTTCTCTCCTTTTGAAAGATTTAAATTTAGGAGATTTTAAAGACACATGATCACACACTTTGAACTCAAAACATTACAGAAAAAGAAAAGAAAAGGAAAAAAAAAAAACATGAATAATAGTTTTCCCTTGTTTAGATGACAAGTATACACTGTTAGACAAAAGAACACTCTGGAATCCCTCAATGATTGTGATTTATCCACAAAATCCAGGTTTTGATGAGAAACAACACAACTGGAGTTGTTAAAAGGCAACAACAAAGAGAATGTCTAAAAACGTTTGGGCAAAACATCATCATCCAAGCCTTACTCCAACTTATTGGGGTCAGCTAACTAAATCCTATTCCGCCATTCCCCTTTATCATAGACCGTATCCCCGATTAAACCATACATCCTCAAATCTTTTCCTACTACCTCCACCCACGTCCTTTTGGACTTCCCCTTACCCTCTTAGAGCCTTCAACTTGAACCAACTCACTCCCTCGAACTGGTGTAGTCCTTAAGTCTCTATTGCACATGACCAAACCATCTAAGTCTATAATCTTATGACCTATTGGTACTACCACTAAGTTCCCTTGAATGCATTTATTTCTATCCTTCCTCATCTTGTCACTCATCTATCTCAACATGCTATTTCAGCCCACGCTCATCCAATGGACATATCGTTCCGTGACTGCCCAACATTCCATCCCATAAGGCACTGCTGGTCTTATAGCTATCCTAAAAAATTTCCCTTTCACTTTGACTGGTGCCAAGAGATCACATAAAACTCCAGAATCTGCACTTCTTCCACCCAGCTTCAATTTTATAAGTAACATCCTTCTCAATATTTGCTCTCATGAATTATTGACCCAAATCAAAAAAGGTCATTTTGGGGCACTCCTTGGTCAACAATCTTAACTAAATCCTCGTTCCCAATCCTATTGGTGCTAAAACTACATCCCATATTTGGGCAAAAAAATATTTTAATTTTTTTATTTACACTGGTTTCAGTCGAAATATTGCCACAAAATCAACAATATATTGGCAAATTATCACACATCGTATGATGTTTGCTAAATATCACAATATCTGGGCATGTATTGAGGATATTATTGCCGATACGAGGTGCTCTTTGTGATAACCCCACCCTCACACACACAATTTTGTTTGATTGCGATGCTGATATATTGGCCAATACCATCGATATATCAAGTACTGCCCATTGGTGATCTCAACAAGTGATCGTCCCATCATACAATTAAGGGAGCTGGCTCCATACCCCTTTTAGCCCACAAAGTATTGCTAGTCTGAACTGGAAACTGATGCAGCACACACCCTTTTGTACTTGCTCGACTTCATTTTGATTACTGGCAATAAGTATTTACAAAATAACAGTTATGCAAAGAAAGTTAAAGATACAGGATATTTAAATCTTAGGTAGCCTAGAGTCCAAGTTCAAGTTAATATGCATATACATTCTAACATAAAGGTTGAATCCATTGTTCGGAGTATCCCCGATATTATCCATATCTCTAGCTTGGCAATACCGATAACACTGGTAGTGAATTTAATTCCTAGTATCAGTGATATATCGCTAGGTATCGCCAATATATCGATATCACCAATGCATCAGCAATATTTTCGACTATGTAAATTCCAGGTGTCACTTGTATCGCCAATGTATCAATATCACCCATGTATCACCAATATTTTCAACTGTGAAAATTCCAAGTGTCGCTTGTATTGCCAGTGTATCAGCGATATTTTGATCAGTGTTTGTCAATAACCACTCTTCACTTTATTCCAACCTAATCAACGGGCCCAATTTCAGTTTTCATGAAAAGATCAATTAAGGCATGCACAGAGGAAAAGCATGATTTTAAAAAACCTATTCTATCTCTAAAACCAGGTAAACTCCAGTGTAGACCCGCATGATTTTATATAAAAGATTATAAATAAACAAAGTGAACTTTTCCACTTGTTGGTTTATTAGACATTTTTAATTGCATCTTTAACAGAAAATTGGTATAAAAGGAGCCAAACGCATGCTGCATTGTCACTGCACTCTTTTTTTCAATAAAATCCTTAGTTTCCAAAAGCAAGAAAAAAGGTAATTACCTATCTAACTTTTCATTGTGCAGAACTACTACTGGCGTTCATAGAATTACAGAAGTCAAAAGATCAAAGATACAGTAAACGGAAGATCGCTTAAAATGCTAGTGCTGAATATGCCTTAACTTTCTGCTCAAGTTTTATTTTAATAATTTCAACTACTTTAAATTCCTTTTGTTTATAAGGTACACAACCAGGCTTGAACATTTGTCACCTATTCATCATTAATAAGGTGATATAGATCAACAATTAGTAATTGTCAGTTATATGAAATAATAACAATTAATAATATATAAGGAATGATAATGTCCCCATCTTCGCGGAATGTTAGCAATGTCCCCAAAGCTTTTAAATGACACATGGGACTGTAAATCGTTGATCATTTCAATCTGGACGGGTTATTCATTGCCATCACTAGGGTATGGAGAAAGAAGCGAGAGGCCAACGCCCATTCAATTCCCCAGGTTATATAGACTTCCACACAAATCAACATCTATACCCGAGAATGTACTAGGGTTCCCAAGTTACCACCCTTAAGAAAGATCCACACCAACCAGAAGAAAATAAAGCTTTGAATACTCCATGACCACCAGCCCAATCCATTCATCAGGTGAGACACTGTTTGAAACAAATGAACTCCTAAAACGAGTTCTTTCCCAGCCATCCATTTCTTCTTTACAATCTCACACGCTAAATGTGCATACTCACCAATCCTTCATTAAAAATCTCAAAATTCACAAGATTTTTGGGCTAGGGCATCTTTATATTGTGGGCCCACCTGATGGAGTGCTCAGATCCTGCAGATGTATGTCACATAGGCGACCGTACTGCTGTGTAATATAGATCAGGGCTATAAATGTGAGTGGGAAAAGTAAATCGCCTCTGCTAATTAATCAAATATCTTGCTCAAATTGACTTCCATCACAAGCAATAATTGATCAACCATGCCTCCAAGAAATGTAGTGTTGCACGTGGTATATCGGTCTAAATAAGGAGGAATCATAAAGTGCATGACAATTTGTATGTTTTCTCTTTGCCTGGGTCCCATTTAGTACATAGTCAAGAATCCTTCCAACTAAATTTCAACAGAGAAATATCTTGAAAAATAGGAAAACCTTGGAGATATCGCCATATAAAAAAATTACGTAATACTTGGCATGAAAAAGCCAACAAATGGAGAGCTGACAGACATGGTGATGATTGATTAAAAGATCCAAATAAAGGATCCTCCACCAACAACAACACTACAGAAAAAAGGAGCATGAACAGAACTGGAAATACCTCCTGGAAGTTAGAAAGTTTCGACCATGCTCAGTTAACTGCAATAGCTGAAGCGAAGGCATGGTTTGAAGATTAATCTTCTCCCACTCCTAATAGTAAATAACGACAAATGATGCAAATCCCCTTGCCAATTTTAGCAGAAGAAAAACTATAGGATTAGAATATAAGATTCCACCATTGCAGCTTCCCTGACTTCATCCTACAACGAAACAAAGGAAAGAAGAGTTAAGAACCTGCAATGATTCCATTGATAAAAAAGATAACCTTCAAAAAACCAGAAAGAACAAAGAAAGTGATATCTTGAAAGATACATATAGCCCAAATAGTGAAACATGAATGCATTCATCACCATGATACGAGACAGGAGTCATGGTTGCTTGGGAAAAGCTTGACGACCAGCTTCCCATTGAAAAAGGAATGCATTGTGGTTAACATGCTGACATACTTGATGGTTAGAGCCCATTTATGGCTTCTCAAATCCACTGGAAAGAAACACATTGGCTTGCAGTCTGATAAATCAAGGGCCTGTTTGGATTATGAATTACGGCCATAATGTATTGTCAAAGTGCAATAATTACAAATTACAATACCTATCTCCTGGAAAAAAGGTAATTTGATCAACATTCCCATGTTTGGATAGGCGTGATAAAATCACAATGATGATACTTTTACATTACTGAAATGTCTGATCAACAGGAAAAATACACTGATGTGCGTGTTTGGATGGTAGATTTCCACTGCAATACAATGTAAAATTGTGATGATTACAAATTCCTTTACTTATCTCCTATTACATCTGCATTTGACTGCAGAATTAAGTGCCAAATAATGTGTTTAAACAAACATTGTAAAACTGTAATGATGGTGCTTTTACATTACACTATAGCCATAATTCACAATCCAAACAGGCCACAAAAGGGTTTGGCATATCAGTTGGGTCTGGAAACTCCCACTGTCTTTCTTACTTCTTTGATATTGAACACATGCACTTTAAACTTGTTGGGTAAGTTTCAACTTAGTAACATGATATTTATAGTTCAGACAAACTTTAGACAAAAAAAAAAAAAAAAAAACCAATGTGGAAATGCAAAAACACAGAGAGAGGATAGGAGGGCCCAACAAAAGATGCCCTTTCTTCACTCCCTCTTTATAATAGAATAGAATAGGGAAAAGAGAGATTATTATACATCTTCTGTAAGGCAGCATGTTACCCATGCCCCATTACATCCAAAGTTGGTAAGACAACAACATGCTAGAGGACTATTGCTCTGAGTATTGGACCGCAAACCGATGTGCATACTTGCCCTTGCAGACGTTACATGTAGAAAAGTAACAATATTGGATGAAGATTAAGCATAACATGTTTGTCGTTTAAGCCTGTAACAGAACAAATTTTAAACAAATATGAAACTGAAGGTGGTGAAACATTATTCAGCATAAATTTTGGAAGATGAGCAAAACTAACTACCAGACCACATGGTTAAAATTTTATAAAAAAATTAAAAAAAAAAAAAAAGAATTACTCATTTTGTTATACTACCTTGTTAGAGTGGAAATGATAAAATAGGATTCATGTAGCCAACCTCAATTAATTAGGTAAGGCAAAGATGATGATGACAACAACTCATTTTGTTACAGAAGCTAACCATGAATCAACAACTGTATCTGACATTTTTAAACATCATGAAAAAGAAAAAAAAATGAACCAAAATATAAGCTATGGCCACATCATCATTTGATGGTACATAAAGTTGAAAAGGGAAAGAAAGCACACTGGATCCAGATGCCAAACTACAGATGTTCCCAAGCGCAAATTGTCTTTTAGCAGATCATCTCCGATGGATCATCGGTCAAAAAATCTATATCTTTAACAGTTAATCTTTGATAGTCTACCGTCATCCCCCTTCAATATGTATGAGCTTTATAACTAAAAATAAAAGAATTCTACAGATTCCATAAATGAGAGGGGAGCACAATAGGAAAACCTAATCCTTAAAAGCATCCAATTCAAAAAATAAAGAATGAGGACCAATATCAAAATATTCATCAGTATCGCTAACATTTTAGCCAATCGATGGCCGCGATTTTTGAAGTATCAGTATTGCACTCCGTATCACACCCTTTGGCAAAAGGAAATATCAGGAGAAAGATTAGGAAATATGGCATATATTGCATTTTGTGTACCAGTCTGAGAGAAACATTGGGAAAACCTTAAAAAAATGGTGAGATTTTCAGTAAAACTTCAGGAGATGTTAAAGACACAGGACTACACACTTGGGACTCAAAAAACAAAAACAAAACACAAAAAAGGAAAGGGGCAAAAAAGGCCTAATAGTTTTTCATTATTTAGGGGACAATTATGTGTTGTCGACAGGGTGTGCCGTATCAGTTTCAATGAGCATAATGGTGCCCACTGAAACTGATGCATCTAACGGCCATAACAGGGGCATAATGGCTGTTACGGCCCCATAATGGTCAAAAACAATTTTAAGAAAGACTCAAAAAAACAAAAAAAAATGTCAGAAAATTTTGGAATATTGAGAGAATTCCAAATATGTCTTTTTTGTGGTTTTTAACATATTTATGATGGTGTAACGGTCTACTCTTTGCTAAGAATATTGTCTCGGCCTATCTGATGATTTTATTAACCTGGCAAGCTTAGATTGACCCCAAATTGGCCAAAACTTCATAGAATCTATGACACTCATCCCACTAATGCACACCCTCAAGCATTTGACATCACTCTCCCCAAGTAATTTTAAGAAAAAACTAAAATAAATTTGAATAAATAATCCCACCGATTTGGGAGACCACTCAAAAGCCCCCAAATCAACTCCAAATTCATGCAATCTATGCACTCATCCCACTAATGCATATCCCTAAGCCTTTGACATAATTTTCCTTTAGAAATTTTAAGAAAAAAAATAAAATTAAATTTGGATGAATAGTGTCACCAATATGGAAGAACACTCGAATGCCCCCAAAATGGCCTCAAATTCATGCAATCTATGGCACTCATCTCACCAATACAATGAGCTCCAAATTATGCTTATTTCACCATCTGAATATCAGATCCATGGACATTTATTGGATGGTGAAGAATTAAAAATATCTAATGGTCCTATTTCAATAAACAAGTGTCCACAAATCAACAGTTAGGATCATTCAAACAATCTAATTTTTATTTTTTATTTTTTGAAAGATAACGAAGATTTATTAAAAACAAAAGAACTACAAAGGAGGGAACCAAACCGCTGAGATAGCGGCCCAATTACACTCCAAGAAACAAAAGATTGTGACTTAGCAAAAGCGGGCCTCACATTTTAATAGGTTTAATTTGATTTAATACATGCCACATGTACAAATTGCTGAGTGCAAGTGTATCAAGCTTCATACACCAATAGATCCTTTTTGTTCTTCACCCTGAGTTCAAACTATACAAGATCAAATTCTTGGCAGTAGTGAAGTTCCATCTACGACAGAGGCGTTTGCCCATATTCAGTGTGCAGTTATTATCTACATCTAATCGATTTGCGTTTAGTTCTTCCTCTGCTAAGGGAGATGGAGGTAGTCGGGGTGGACAATTTGGTGCTCAAGATTCAAGGGGAGATTGTTTTGGTGGTAGGAACATTTGGGGAGGTAGCAGTTCAGATTTTGTAGACAACTATGGTCATAGTCGTGAAAATTGGTAATGCTCTCACTGTTGGCTTCCTAACCACACAGTTAATAGGTGTTGAGACCTCACTATCAAGCCACCTTGGGCGAACCAAGTTCGATATTCTAATGATAGTTTCATGGGCTATGAAACAAAGCTCATCTCAGCTTATTCTGAATCAAGCATGGCAGGTCATACAGTTACATTATCCACGAATGAGTATGCTAAATTGCTAAAAGATCATTCCAACCATAAGTCCTCCACTATTACTCAATCAAGTATGATATGGCTTGCTTCCTCTGAAAATGTTCCCTAGGTTATTGATTATGGAGCTTCAGACCATATGACCAGTAAACAAAGTTCCATGGTGTCTTCTCTCGGTTGGATAAGTTTACTCATATTTCCTCCGTAAAATTAGTTGATAATACTTCAGCCTATGCATCTAGTTTGGGTACTTGCTTATCCTACTCTATTGCTTCCATTGTCATCAGTGTCATATATTCCTAAATTGCCTTTGAGTTTGTTATCAGTAAGTAGGCTAACAAGATTCTTGAATTACTCTATTACATTCTATTCACCCTACTGTGAATTTCAGAATTTAAATACAGGGAGGACGATTGATAGATGACATGAAGAGAATAGTATTTATTATCTCAAGAATGGAATAAATGAAGGAAGCTGCATTGCGAAGAGAGTTTTCTAAGAAGAAAGCTCTTCATCTATGTGAAGAGGTGCACCTTTATGAGCCCTAGCATGGTTTTATTAGAATTTGCTGCTTCCACAGATGGAGTTAGGGCCAATCCAAAAAAGATTCAAGCAATAGTTGATGGGCTTCTCCGAATGAATATTCACGAAGTTATCAACATCCATGGCTTGGCCATGTTCTATATGAGGTGTTCATCAGTAATTTCAACTCAATTATTGTGCCCAAAGTGCACGAATGCCAATCTGTTTATGTGGACAAGTTAGCGAAAAAGGCCTCACAAGACATCAAGTGAAAGATGATGGAAACTCCAGTCCTCTTGCTTCCTAATTTCAAGAAGGATTCAACGTTGCCTAAGATGCATCCCAATTCCTATGCAGACATCAATAGCATCCTCAACCAGGAAGCACATCTTATAGCATTCTTTAGTGTGAACTTAAAGATGCCTGAAAGAAGTATTCCACTACAATGTTAAGTTCTAAGTTATTATGCAGGCAATGAAACATTGTATCATTACCTTATTCATCTAGAGTTTGGTTGTACTTCGATCTGGAGTCATTGCATCACTTAAACCCCAAAAGAAATCAAGCGTGTGGCACTCATCAAGTTCGTGGCACACTAAGTGGAGTGCCTATATTTGGAAGTTCAAATTTAATGGATAGTATCGAGCAGGCAATGGAAAATAAGATGGTAGATGCCCTAAGACGAAATCACCTCTTATCTATCCCAAGTTCGAGGAACTCAAGTGACTTGAGTTCAGGGAACTTAAGAGAGCCTATGTACCTGAAAATTATTTTCGGAAAGTATCATTAGCACTCCTCATGGGCCCAAGCACAAGGTATCCATGATATACAATATACACAAGATGGCTACTTATTCTCTCACACTAAGTTGTGTCCCCAAAAGCTCCTTGCAAGAGGCTTGTGATATGAGAGCTCCATTTAGGTGATCTCAACAGTCACCATGGGATAGGTAATGCAACATCCTTGGTCAAGGATCATTTCTACTAGCTAGATTTAATCAAAGATGTTGGATTCATTGTTCGGCGATCATGTTTGTGTAAACTAGGCAAAAATAACAAGCAGAATGCTGATCTTTATACTCCACTTCCACTATCAGATGCCCCATGGGAAGACATCAGCATAGACTTTGCATTAGGATTGCACAAAACCCAATTTAGCTATTACTCTATCTACATTATGGTCAATAGGTTTTTAAGATCCTATTTCATCCATTATATGAAAACATTGGACAACATTAAACATCGCCAATGTTTTCTTCGAGGAGATGATTCATCTACATGGAATTCCAAAGATAATCATATCTTATCGTGATATTAAGTTCATGAGCTACTTGACACAAACCATGTGAACTAAGTTGGGAACTAAGTTGAAGTAATGCTTATTATCTGCAGAGATGGACAAACAGAGGTTGTCAACTCCAATCGTAGTAATCTTCTTCGATGTTTGGCTGGTGATCGCCTCAAAACATGGGAACCAATATTGTCTCAACCCAAGTATGCCTATAACAATTCATTCAATCGCACTACAAGACTCTCTTTTCAACTTTCAAAATGGTGACTTGCAGCAAACCTCAATAGTTTACTTATTTAGTTCTGTTATTGTGAGCTAAACTATTGCGACTAGACCAAGCCAAGACCCTATGCAGCATATTAAGAAAATACATGAGGAAGTTAGTCAAAAGATAGTTCTCGAAAATTAAACTTATAGGAACATGCAAACATCTGGGGACGCTTCACATACTTCAAAGAAGATGTTGTCCTGGTACACCTCATACCTAAGAGGTTTCTAGGAAACCTAGGGGTGTCAAGGGGCCGGGTTAGGGCTGGGCCAACTGTCCAAGCCTGGCTCAAATCTTCAAACCTAAGCCCAAACCCAGCCTGGGCCCATCACAGGCCAAAAAAAGTTCAGCCCAAGCCCAGCCTGAAATTTTTATAATAAGCCCGGCCCCGGCCCGAGCCTGAGCGCCTTTTGAGGAAAAAAAAGGACGCACACCCTTTATTTTTAAGGGATCCACCGTGATGTTTATGTGAGATCTAATCCAATCATTAGATGCGTAATCCCATGCTGGGCCAAGGGCCAAAAAAATCATACTTAATTGTGATTAAGGTGGGCCACATGAAAGGAAAAAGTTGTGAGAGATATCTACCCTTGATTATTACAGGGCCCACCATGATGATTATATAAAATCCACTCCAACCATTATGGATGCCAAACCGATATTTATGCATAGGACCCCAAAATGAGGCTCATCCATCATTCTGATGGGCCACACCAAGGGAAACGGTTTGGAGGGTAATCCTTTCACTGCATACTATTTCAAATCGTGTAGCCCAATTGAATTACAAATGGGGCTGATTTTTTGGCCACGAACCTAACATGGTGGGACACTTGATGGACGGGGTGGATTTTACATCATCACCAAGGTGGAGCCGACCCAAACCGCCAAGACTTGAAGTAACTCTTCTTCCTCCTCATTATGCGTGAGATGTCTGTGTAAGATAACTCTCCTCGGGACCCGCTCTTTATTTTTTAGAAGGCCCACCTTGATATGTAAGTGAGATCCACTCCAGCCATTAGATTTTTAATCCTACTTTAGGCTATGGCCAAAGAACCAAGATGACCTATGATTCAGGTGGGCCACACCAAGGAAAATAGTTGGAAGAGAGATGTTCCACCATTGATATTCGCAAGGCCAACTGTGATGATTATATAAAATCCACTCCAACCATCAAATACCATACCCAAACCTATGCTTGGGGCCCAATGATCAGTCCCATCCGTTATTCCGGTGGGACATACGAAGGGAAACAGTTTGGAGGGTGAATATTGCCGTGTACACTATTTACAAACATGTGGCCCACTTGAAACACGGATGGTGCTAGGTTTTTGTCCGTGGGCCTAACGTGGTGTGACATACATTGTGGTTGGGGTGAATTTTACATAAACACCATGGTGGGACCCACAGACTCAGCAACCCCTCCTCTCCTTCGAATGTATTAACATTAATGATGCCTCAGAGGTCCAACCGACTGGGAAGAGGGTTAGGTGAGGCAAGTAGCAACATAGTGGGTGAGACCCTGACCATAGGGCCCAGCTCAATGTGTGTGTTGTTTATCCACGCCATCCATTTGTTTTTCCAAATCATTTTTGGGCATCATCCCAAAAATGAGGCAGATCCAAATCTCCGGTGGACCACACAATAGGGCTTGAATTCCCACCATTCAAAATCTTCTCATGGGCCACAAAAGTTTCAGATCAAGCTACTATTTGTGTTTTCCCTTCATCCACGTCTATGTGACCTCATCAACAAGTTGGATGGCTAACAAACATTACAGTGGGCCCTACGAAGTTTTTAACTGTGGGCATTCAATCCGACTATGTTCCCCTGGTGCGGTCCACCTGAGATTTGGTTCCGCCTCATGTTTTGGACCATGCCCTAAAATGAATTGGCAAAACGAATGGACAGTGTTGATATACAACACATATATCGAGGCGGGCCCCACGGTCAAGGTCGCATCCACTAAGTTGTTACCATCAGTGTTTGCAGTATCGATAATATTGGCCGATATTATCGGTATCGCTAGCCGCCAATAAAACCGATAAATATCGGCCCAGTAATAACATAAAAAAATCCCTGATTCCTTGGTATCGCACGATATATCGTCAAAATATCGTGATTTTTTCTGTTTACGGCTCCAGATATCGTCGATACCTGGATGATATCCAGGTATCAGTCAAAGCCGCCAGAATGTTTTTAAACTTAGTGTTTTTTTTTTTTTTTGAGAAAAAACTTGGGGAGGCCCATTTTTTTCTCAATTTTCTCCTATTTTACTATATCGGTCAGACGCACAAGAGTCCCCTATTTTGTAGAAAAAAATTATTTTTTGTTCGATTTTCTTCTAGTTTCTCCTCCCTAAAAAAAAAACCATTGGGCTTTTGGGCGTCCGCCCCGAACCCCAGGCAAGGGCGCGCCGCCCCCTACACCCCCGGTGAGATTCGCGTTTCGATTCTGCGTAGGGGTCATAGTTTGTTGAGTTCAATTAGCTATTTTCTAGATTTTATTGAATCCTCATATAGATCTAGGCCATATATGGTAGCTTGCATTGCGTTGAACTAGGATAGTCAAAACTGCATTTGGAGGATACTTATTCAGTTGCATCATCCATAGGTATATTTCTCAACTCTCTTGCTTGTTTTACTTTGTCAATGTACTGGTTGTGTTTACATTAATGTCTTATTACATTTGTATATCTTATGGAATCAATTTAAACAATAGTTGCATCAGTTCAGTCAAATAGCGCATAGCTTAGGATCCTTTTACAAAGGAACTCCATTATGTGGACTTTTTTTTTACATATTATGATTTAAATGTGTATATTGAGGTCCATTTTAACAATCCCTGAAGTTTCATTGAAAAATTCAATCAATTTTGCAATGTTTTCCCATGTTTCCCAAAAAGTGCGATACATTCCGCGATACAACCGATATTTCCCACCAATGCGCAATATGTATCTGTATCCCAAGGGTGCGAAACGTAATGCAAAACCGATACTGCAAACACTGGTTACCATTGCCACAACTGGAAGGAGACTGTTAAACCCTAACAGGCCCAAGCCAGGCCAACGGGCTTTTGGACTTTTTAGTCCAAGCCCAGCCCATTTATAATCGGGCTTGAAATTTAACCCTGAGTCCGAACCTCAGGCCTGATATTCCCGCCCAAGCCCGACCCAAGGCCCCGACAGGCGAACCCAGCCCATTGACACCCCTAGAAAAACCTATAATCTGAAAAAAGGGAGTTCTAATCATGTCTTGAAGAAACTAAACAGCAACACATATTTGATAGAGCATCCACCAAGAATGAAAATTACATATTTTCAACATGGAAGACATTATAGCTTACTTTGGGCATTGTGAAGATGAGAGAACAAAAGACCTAAATATCCAAATACCAAGCACACTGTGCCAATTCAATGAAGCGATAGAAGAGGTGTTAGTCAATTAAATAGTTTCGACATGCGATAAAGGGTATCATGAATTTCTCGTCGTGGAGAATGAGCTGACAATTTCAATCAAATCAACCTAGAGACCTATGAGTGGTATCATCAACTCAGCAGCGCCGAGTTTTTTAAAGCAAGGGGGGATTGATTCAATCAGACCCCATCCGATAAATGCATGCTCCACATGTGCAATAAGAGGCCTACACGAGGACCATACAATGTAACACTAGTCCTTACTTGTTTCTATGTAGTTCCCTCATTTGTTTCAGTTTCCTTATTTGTTTCTTTGCACTTTAGGAAATTCCAGGCTGTAGATAGATTAGGAATAGAAATATTCAAACAGGACTTTATGCATCCAAAGTCTATAAATAGGGCCTCATGGCCTTACCTATGGGGTAACTTTTATGAGATTTTCAATGGGAATTTGTTGAGAAATTTTTCTACAGTAGAAGTGTGGAATTTCTAGCATAAAGGCTAGAGGATTGTTTAGTTTTGCTTATATTCCGTTCTTTTTCTTTATATTTTTATGTGTGGATTTTCCAACAATCTTGTAAACGAGTTCAAGCTTTAATCAGGTAAATAGATATACGTTTTATATTTAGCTTCAATCTACTTGGGTTTTATTTTCATCAGTTGGTCAGGTGTAAACTTGACATGTCATGAAATCATGGGAGGAACCCCATGCTTATCTCTAGTTTATTTTGGTTGTTCATGATTGTAAAAAATCATAGTTGTAGTTCAATGTAAAGCATAAACAAATAGATCCATACAATGTTCGCTTGTGAAATTCGAACCCATTCTAGATTTTTATTGGTGTAGAAATATGTCAATGATCAATCAAAAGGAAACAAAACTTCTTGTGCATCCAATGTAAGTAACTTTTTCTGAGTAAACAAATAGATCCATACAATGTTCGCTTGTGAAATTGGAACCCATTATAGATTTTTATTGGTGTAGAAATATGTCAATCATCAATCAAAAGGGAAAATAAAAAAAAAAACTTCTTGTGCATCCAATGGAAGTAACTTTTTCTGAGTAAACAGAATTTTATTAGAAGAAGAGAAACAAAAAAAGAGGATACAAATCACTCTAGATGCCATCAGCTGCCAACATAAAGCAACCTTCTCATCAATCCTCAAGAGACAAAGTCTACAATCTTGTTTGCCTCCCAAGAGACATGCACAAGCACAATGAATGCAGTTTAAGCTGCAATAATTCCCAGATTTCACCAAAGATCAAAGCAAATATCAACCACTCCTTGGCCACCAAAGAGGCCCACTTCACAACATCCAAAGAATTGCCTTATGCTATCAACCAATGGAACAACAGAGATAAAAGACTAAGGTTTTGCTGGAGACTCTTGCCTCCACTTAATTAGAGTCTTAAATACCCAAATGGACCAAAGAAGACCACATCAATATTGCCATCGTATTTTTATCAGGCCCAAATTACCCAAGGAGCTACCATCCAAGTTGAGCTGCTTAACAGTTAAAACACGTGGGAGGGGCTTCCCACTTACCGTTGAGGCTACCATAGTCAAAGAACAATTAAGAGCCTCCTTCCAATTCAAAGTCACTGGCACCGATGTTGTGAAATTCATCTTTGCATTAGAGCTCGTTGAATAATGAAGTTTATCATAGATTGTTGAATCATCAAATATTGTTCTATTCATCTCCTTCCAAATTCAACACATTAATGCTAAGAAAATCATTCTCCAAATGATTTCTTGTAATAGTGTCATTCTCCAGATGATGTTACCTTAAGCATTAAAATAGTTGCTCCCCTCCCCACTAACCAACTTGTCAATGGAACTGAATTGCACCCACGGAATTATAAAAAGTTGGAAAAATAGCATCCAAATTTCAAAATTATCCAAAATGATCAAAAGGTCATCAACAATCCTTCTACTTCCCAAACACACAAAGAACATCCTTTTAAAACTTGTTGACGCTTCAAAAGATTACTAAGGCCAAGGACTTTACTTCCATGGACAACCAAGAAAAGGGCCACAAAATGGAGGTATATAGTTTACATACACCTTGAAGAAAGACTTATCATCATTCCAGTAGAAAATGATAATCAAAGTAAGAAATCATGCATCCCTATAAGTGTAAATTATCTCAAAGAAAAGTAAAAATGATTTTTTTAAGTAAAGAAAAAAGGGGGGGAACAGCAACAACCAACCACAAAAACTTCAATCATAAAGAACCAATAATTTCCCCCGAACTCGCATGCGTAACCCGATGTTCATGCAACATAACCCACAGATATTCAAACTCTTCAAGGACTCATCCAAATACTCATTGATTATCATCCTCTTTTGACATCTACTGGCATAGAAGTCCCTCCCAATCACTATCCCAGCTTGCAACGCATTCCCTGAACAAGAACTTGATACCAATCCATCCCAACACTGCGTTTGGATGCACAAGTGAGTTGAATTCCAAACACTCAATTTAATCAAGATGAAATAGTGAAAACCAATGATGTTTCTTAGCACCGAGTAAGTCTTCACCTTTCTCAAAAATCCAACATAAAAATAAGTCTTCACCTTTCTCAACAATCCAACATAAAAATAAATAATCGACATTAGGAGTACACACCCACTGCATGAATGCTCAACACCACAACTATGGTTTGTTCATAACCACTTTATTCGACGAATTATAACAATTCAATCCAATTAT
This sequence comes from Liriodendron chinense, assembly GCA_003013855.2. NCBI lineage: Eukaryota > Viridiplantae > Streptophyta > Magnoliopsida > Magnoliales > Magnoliaceae > Liriodendron > Liriodendron chinense. The sequence continues at coordinate 2,832,399 of ML058459.1, forward strand.
ACATGCAAAACAAGTCGTATTTTCCACATCTCGACTCCAAAACCCCCTTTTATCAAATTTGAGCTATGGCCCACCTATGATCTCCATACCCCATAACCCACAAAAGTATAAAACGTTCTCAAGTCCTCTGATCACGATCACGATCCAGATAATCCATACGATCACCATAACCCCCAAAGAAAAAACATGGTTTTAGTTCCCATTTTCCAATTGTCAAAACCTAACCCCAGAAATTTTATAATCAATGAAGGTTGATAATTAATATATATATATGCACACATACATGTATGTGTATTCAAGATGTGTGTGTGTGTGTGTGTGTGTGTGAGAGAGAGAGAGAGAGAGAGAGAGAGAGAGAGAGAGAGAGAGAATGGAACTGCTCACCTGACCTAAGAGATTGGAAATTGCAGCAGCAGCAGAAGAAAAACGAAGACGAAGGAGAAATTGATAAGGATGAAAGAGAACAAATTCCTCTCTCTCTTTCTAAAAGAGGGATGAGTCGAGAATAAGCTGACAAAAGCAGTCGAGTCGACTCGTACAAACTCGTGGCAGAATCGAGCTTTTGAGATAGACACAGAGATTTTTTCGGTGTTAGGGTTGGAGAAGGAAGCCGGAAAGGGTAAAGAGAGAAACTTTGCTACTCTGGCAGTGCGATGGATGATACGCAGGCACTTAGAAACTACATACGTGGCATGTAAGTAGTTAAATTAAACCGTCCAAGTTATGTTAACTACTAAAGATGCATCACGAACCAAAACTTAAGCTTCGTTGATTTTATGACTATTGGATTGGTGTACAGATATTGGACGGTTAAAAATGAAAAGAATCCAACGGTCCACAAATGAGAGGTTAGGATTTTTAAACCAAACTGAACATTGGTTTTTTTACTTGGACACAGTGGCTGCACAATCTAGTCGGTTTTATTAGAGTTAATATATGCCAAGTGTATAATTTCCGGGTGCCTGCGTATCAAGTGCCTTACGCAGCCTGAGTATCATATAACTCTTCGAGCGACCGAAAAGGGTGTGAGAATGGCATCAGCGGGACGAAGATGCGAAAGGCTGTAGCCATTCCCGCGAGAGGCGGAGACTGGCGTGACACGTGCCAGGGGAACACGTGTGGGGATCCAAGCCATCCATCACGAGGGACCCACAAGAAACGTCGGCAGTCGGAGCGCGCGGATGGGGTACTACCCCCACCAGAACCTAGCTAGAGATGGACGGCCCTGTCAGGGGCGCTGTGGGCCCATCGTGATGTATATATTTTATCTACACCGTTCATCTATTTTGAAAGATCATTTTTTCCAGAAGGGAGGAAGATTGAAGGCTAAGTGGACCACACCACACTAAGCAGTGGGAATTGAAATCTTACCGTTGAAAACTTCTTGGTAGCCGCAGAGGTTCTGAATCATGCTGATATTTATATTTTAGCTTCATACCCGTCTACGCGGCCTTATGAATAGGTTGGATGGCGAATAAAAATCGCGGTGGGCCCTAATAAGTTTTCAATGGTAGGAGCTCATTCCCCACTGCCTCCTGTGGCGTGGTCCACTTGAGCCTTAGATCTGCCCTAAAATGGTCTTTCAAAATAGATGAACAGCCTCGATAAAACACATACATCACGGTGGGCCCCACAGAGCCCCTAACATAGCCGTCCGTCTCTAGCTGGGTCCCGTTGGGGGTCGTACTAGTACCTAATCCGCGCCCTTGCGGGGCCAGAGATGTTTATTAGATATAGACCGTTGGTCATTATCTGTAACCGTCCGTCGTCACACTGGACCGTGCCTGACGAGTCGCACAGATTTCGAACACGTCACATTGGTGCGCGTGCCACGGATGGCGAGGTCCACGTTGACGCGCTTGGCAGGGAGAAGGTCACGCCATGTTATGTTGTTTTATCGCACACGTGGAAAACATTCATTTTGATCGGGACCGTTCATCTTGTAGGCCCCACATGGATGAGGCTACAGGAAACTTTGGTCTTCCGTTCGTCGTGGTTGTGGACCCTTTCGCGTTGGTTGTGGACGCTTTTTTTATATCACGATCAACCCTTCCTTTTTAAGGCGACGGTCAACCCTCCTCTTGCTTCTGTCTGCATGGCCCATCAACTCAATTGCCAGAACAACGCATGCAACTGCCACGTGTACAGTACCGATATTTTCTAGGAGAAGCGCATTGCCCAGTGGGATATCCCTGGTGATCAAACTATGTGGGGCCCACTGTATTGTATCCGTTTCATCCACGCCGTCCATACGTTTTGGAAACTCATTTTAGAGCATTAGGCCAAAGATGAAGCAGATCCAAATGTGAAATGACCCACACCAAAAAAAAAAAAGGGATTGAATGACCACCGTTAAAAACTTCTATGGGGCCACAGGAGTTTTGCATTCAGCTGATATTTGTGTGTTCCTTTCATCCAGATCTCTTGCACCTTACAGATGACAAACAAACATAACGATGGGACCTGGGATGGTTTCAACGGTGGGCATTAATATACTCATGGCGTGGTCCACTTAAGCTTTGGATCTGCTTCTTTTTTACAGTCATGCCCTATAATGAGCTGAAAAAACAGATGAACGGCATGGATGAAACAAATACACCATGATGGGCTGGGCTCCACAGTCGATATACGTAAACAGGCAATCCGCTTCCTTTTACGGCGGAACACGGGTTGCAAGTGACCGCTGCTACAATTGTTCGACTATGTGATAGATGCAAAACTCAGGTGAGCCGCACCACACGAAACCAGACGATGAAAACTCAACCATTGAAATCTTTATGAGGCCCACCATGATAGTTATACGCCATCCAACCCGTTCATAAGCTGATTCCCAAAAAGATGCAGGCAAAACACAAATCTCATCCTTATCTAAACCTTTTGTGGCCCTAATAAGGTTTCAACGGTGAGAACTCAATCTCTACCGTTACCTTTTATGAGGCCCACTTGAGTCTTCTATCAAGCTATTTCATGTTACATCATAAACTTCAGTGGGCCCAGAGTTTTGAGTTACAATGGCTTCATGCGTATTTACACGCAATTCGTATCCTTGCGATAGGGATGTGAATGTGTCGTGCAACTCCCGCGCGCCCGTATCACGGGGCACACAACCTTTTATCCTTTTCCTTTCTCTATTAATTTATTCAACTGCCCAACGAAAGCAGATTGCGTGGTGTGCCGGACTCCATAGCGGATTAGGTGCGGGCCCGGCCTCACCCATGACGGTGCGCTGCCCTTACCGTGGGGCCCAACTTCATTTGTTTATACACGCAGTCCATCCGCTTGACAGATCATTTTATTTTCATGATATGATCACAAAATGAAGTAGATCAAAATCTCAGGTGGAACACACTATTAGAAAGAATGGCGGTTGAAGGCTTCACAATTAAAATCTTCCTAGCGCTGATATTAATTTTCCATAATTTTTATTTTCCATCCAACTTGTTGATATGGTCACAAAAAATTAAATGAATAAAAGAAAACAAATATCAGGCCATGTGGTACCTAATCCGTACCTAATCCGCCCCCCGACACTCCACCTGTGGTATCTTGACGTCAACAAGTTCCGCACATCTATTTAAGGAGATTATTTTTAAGGTATGGGCTAAAAATGGCGAAGATCCATACAGTAGGAAACATTACTGATTGGTTATCAAAATTATTTTGTAACCATATCAATAGGTTGAAGCCTTTTCGTTGGTCCACAGTATGATCAGGTTGCACTAAGGATGTAACTAGGTTGCAGACCCAATAAAAGGAGACGAAACAGAGGTTTTTTTGATTTGGCAGCCAACAGAGGATCCGAATTGCAAGGTTAGATTACAAATAAGTATCACTGTCGGCCCTAAGAAGATTTCAATGGTGAAAATCTCCATCTCACTTTTTTCCTGTGGTGTGGTGCACTAGAGTTTTGGATATGCTTCAATTTTGGTTTATAGCTCTAAAATGATCTCAGAAAACAGATGAACGGAATGGATAAGATACATGCATCACGGTGGACCCCACAGAGTTTACTATGTACGCAATCCGAGTCCACGTCAGCACATGATAGACTACCTTTTTCCTTCCTTATTTATTGATTCTTCTCAACGAACACGACTCGGGTGATACTGTCCTTCCCACCATCAAGGCGGCTCATCCCACCGTTGAAGTTGCACGTGCGTGAGCAACCCCGGCAACCGAGCGCTAGGATTCATCATGAATGGAGCATTGCTTGGCCTAACACCCAACTCAATGATTCTAAATATCTAATTAGCTGCTAAGAATTAAAAAGTAAAAGGATCAACGGTCTGGATTGTTGAGATTTCGGTACATATTTGTACGGTAGATCAGTCACCACCATTTTAAAATATTTTCTCAACTAACATGATGTATACACGCCTTTGAACAGACGTGTGGGTTGTTGGCACTCACGCCCCCTGCATCCGGCAGATAAACTTCATTATCTCACGCCGTTGTGTTACCCGTGTATGCCTAATCCGATTCCTTGTTTTCCAATAATACCAATCCACATGTGCCAATGACACGGCGACGATAACTTAGCATGGACAGTATGGACTCGGATTGCCTAGCGTACAACATGGCACTAAAGTCGATACTGTGCTGACCTGGCAAAGTTGACACTATGGACTCGGATTGCCTAGTGTACAACAAGGCACTAACGTCGGTATTGTGCTGACCTAGCAAAGTCTCGTGGGCCCACCATGATGTAGGTGTTATATTAACACAGTTCATCTATTTTGATTTTTGAGATATCACTTTAGGGCATGAGCCCAAAATTGAGGCAGATCCAAAGCTCAAGTAGATCACACCACTTGGGTTCAGAGCCTTTACTTCGTTGGAAGATTCTGCGGAGTTTCAACAAGAGGTTGAGGTATCGAAACCCATCAGGGTGAAACTCCCGCTGCTAACCGCACTAGTGGGTGCAATGTATGACTGACCGGGTGGGTATGTACCACGATTAACTGGGTGGGTGTGTTGCATGACTAACCAAAAAAAAAAAAAAAAAAGTAGACCACACCACTTAAAGCAGTGGGAAAATGGCCCCAACCCAAAAGTAAACGAATCCAAAGCTCAAGTGGACCACATCATGAAAAGTGGTGAGGACAATGACACCACCATTGAATCCTTCCCTCGAGACCACCATGATGTTGATTTGCCATCCAACCTACTTCATAAGTTGAAGGGAAAACATGAATATATCCAAAACTTTTGTGGCCCTGAGGAAGTTTTCAATGGTAGGCGTTCAATCCACATTGTTTTTTGTGGTCTTGTCCATAGAGTTGTACACAAGCCGAACTAGCTCGAAAAGCTCGCTCAACTCAACTCAATTTAGCTTGGATCGCCTCGGCCCAAAAGGGGGATTCAGGATAGGTCAAGGCCTGTTCGACTCAGCTCGTTAAAAAACAAGTGAAGGTAGAGTAGCAGGTAGCTCGGCTCGGCTTAGCTCAGACCTCAATTCGATTCGTCTCTCTCTCTCTCTCTCTCTCGTTTTCCCCCTCTCTCTTGATCCCATGATTCGAAACTCTCAATCTTGTTTTTCTCCTGTCTTGTTTCCATAATTCGAAACTCTCTCACTAAGTGTTGTTCTTTCGATTTAATTGATGAGGAAGGAGAAAAAGAGTGAGCATTACAAGTAAGTTATTCCTTTTTATATATTGTTTGTTTTTTTCCAACACCCTTGATATATGGGTTGCACTGCATCCTGTTGCCCAATCCGACATGCCCTCGACCCACATGCCGACTGCTGAGTGGACCAGTTTTATTCTGGGGAAAACACGAGAAAGGTTAAACTAACCCAACGAAAGTATTGCATCTTGCGGATGTGTACCATGCGGGCATACGTGTCGTGTACATGAACTTTATTAGACATGCATGTACTTAGCAAAGCTCGATATGACAGTTTATACAAATTATATCTCATGGTTTATGCAACACATTCTCTGAGAGTGTAATGAGTACGCAAGCAGAGCTCCAAAAGCAATTCAAGAATTCCATCAATTGGGCAAGCATTTTCTTCTACTGGACCATGTTAATATGCATGTAGGCTACCCGTAGGCTGGATTCTATTTAATCATACAAATTTCTCCATATAGCATTCCAGTATCATTTTATCATCACATCTAAAAGCCTTAACCTAAGTCCTAACTAATTATTTATTCGTACTTTATCTTCTTCTTCTTCTTCTTCTTCTTTTTCTTCTTCTTTTTTTCATGAAATGACATTGACGCATTCCAGTGTCATTTTATACAAAGTAAATAAAATAAAATAAGGAGGAAGTGTGGGACTATGATTAGCTGAACGAGAAAGTGACTTTAGAATATGAAAAATCAAAGTGCAGGTATTAGCTCTTGGTTCTAGGTGTTCAAAGGGTTTTATTTTATTTAGACATCAAAGGGATATAAATAAATGTGTTTGCCATTAATGGTGCTAGAATTGTCTAAGTAAGCTCCATGCTTGAGATGGATGTATAAATTCATGTGTATTTTACAAGCTCAAGTGATAAGAGCCCCATGACAGGATGATTGATGGTTTCTAATGATAATTTGTAAAGAAAAAGCTACAGGTGACTCAATTGAATTGCCATGTTGTTCATTTGGATGGTGATTATTAACAAATTCATTTTTTATCAGTTATCATATTTAGTAGAGCTTAGGCTCTTCTGGAGCTTTGGTGGTTATTAACAAATTCATTTTTTATCAGTTATCATATTTAGTAGAGCTTAGGCTCTTCTGGAGCTTTGGTGGTGCCCAATCTAGTGTTGTAGACCAAAACAGGGTAACATTTTATTTCCTTTTTTTATAGGAAACTATGGCGTATTGTTTATAACAAGTAGAGAGAGAGAGAGAGAGAGAGAGAGAGAGAGAGAGAGAGATCTTCCACCCCTTAATCATCAACATAGGTATATAACCTATCTACACTTTCCAATCTGTATATCAATAACGTGATTTGTCCTAAATTATCCTTGAATCACCTAAACTACCATTGATCTGATGACTAGGGATGTTAATGAGCCGGGCTTGGGTCTGAATTACCATTGATATGATTTACAACTTTGGGCGTCTCATGTCATGTACGCGAATATCATTTCGAATGGGTAGGGCACTAACCAATCTCCGATGATGATGTCTTTAGCATTTGGACGTCCTTTATATGGTTCATTTCACTGTCATTGTAATGTAAAGTCCTCAACAGACAAAACTTTTGTCATTCTATATGATTTTTAGGGATTATAAGTCTATTTGATCACAATTTTACGAGTAGTACATCTGTAATGCAATCAAGCTTAAAGGTTAACAAGTAGCGATGTTATTTGAGGCCTTGGAATTAACGATGCAACAGAATAATATGCACGTGTATAAGTGCTAGAGCAAGAATAATATGCATGGTGTTAGGAGAATAATGTATGCATACATGGTGCAAGCAATGTTGTCAAATCCCAAATCCATTTTATATGGATCTGCACTAAAGTGATGATATGATCATGTTGCTGTGTCTGTAGAGTCTAAGTAAATATCTGAATTACCAATCCACTCATATGTCGATCATAATCTACCATGAATGTTTTGTCAGTCTTTGGTGTTTTGGCCTAATTATGATATATTAGAATTTATGAACGATTTAGATTTAAAAAAAAAAATCCACCATTTAGAAGCTGAACTTTTAAAAAATTGTTAAAAAGTTATGATTTGTATTTGGAATGAAAAATCAAAATCTTTATTATTAGAGATTTAATTTTTTAGTATTTTTTATTGAATCCAATGAGCGTACTTCCTTATTTATATATATAACTTAAAAGTAAATGTCATTTAGTTACATTTTTATATAAACAAGGTGCAGTGTGTGTGACATGTAGGTGTAGGTGTAGTGTAAGTGAAGGTGCAAATGCAGGCAAGGGTGCAAAGGGTGCGAGCTGAGAGACTGACGCGCCAGACGTGCTCCACGCACTAGATGCATTGTGAACTCCCCTGAAGCGCCGGAGGCACTATGGACTCGCCTGACGCACTGGCGGACTTCGCCAACACGCCGGAGGCACTAACGAACTCGCTTGACGAGTCAGAGACGTTGCTAGACTCGCCTGACGTGCTGGCGAACTTGGCTGATGCGCCAGAGAAGCTGGTGAACTCGCCTGATAAGCTGTCGATACGCTTAGTGCACCGGAGGCACTTGCTTTCCTCTCTTTACTCTCTGAAATCTCTCTCTCTCTCTCTCTCTCTCTCTCTCTGAAAAATATCTCTCTTCCCCAAAATGAGAGGTGGGGGGGGGGGGGGGGGGGGGGGGGGTATTTATATGTGAGAAGGACGAATTGATCTAGTACGTCGCATCACGAGCTATCTTCATGAAAATGGTTGTAACTTCTTCATTATAACTCCGATTGAGGTGATCTTATACTTGTTAGAAAGATGTTTTGAGGCTTTATATAATATACCATGATGATCTCACTTAGATGTCATCTATCTCTCCGAAAGTCGGCCTAAATTGTTCGATGTCGTTAACAGCATGCAGTCTTGGGTAAGTAGCTCATATCTCCATCGCTATAACTCGGAATGGAGTGATCCTGGGCTTGTTAGAATTGTAAATTGATAAATTTTCCAATGAAGTATTACTTTCCTTAAACAGATATTGTTTGCCTAATCATCTCCTAACTTGAAAGTGAACTTTCTATTGATATCCACTATTGCACTTTTCAGAGTATATATGTCTTGGTACTGAGACACTGGCAATGAATGATCTTATGCTGAGTCTTGTGAAAGAAAGATAGGATCCCTCGTACTTTTATGCATGAATCATTGGTCTCTGAGACCTTTGTTGTTGCTAATGAATGACCCAGGGGCCCTAATGCACACAGATACGCCTTAAAAGTCACCGAAGTAAAGCAAAAGGCTCTTACACATGGTGAAAGGAGCTTTGGCACGTCAACTTTGGGCTGACGTGCCAGCATCATTGGCCAAAAACTCAGTGGAACGGCTAACGCACCTGATGCGCCAACATCACTTGCTGACACGCCTAACACGCAGCTGCCTTAATTGCCTACTCCTTTCGTTTTTTACGTTTAGCACTCCCCTTATACCGGTCATTGCCCAGAGGAAATTCTAACACGTCGGAGTTAAGTTTCACATGTCGATGGTCAGGGTGTTGAGCTTCGACTGTCAAAATTTGGGATTCTAATGACGGAATAAAGATTCCGGTGAATGTTTAATTTTTTTATGAGGTTTCCAACGAGGGTTCTCCTTCAAACGGCGGGTAATACCCAGAGGTCCTTTTACTATTCTCTTCTTACTTGTATATAGTGAGTAATGGGTTGAGCTATTTATAGCCGAAAATTTCAGATTGAGCGTTGCGCTGTACAAGGACCTCTCATACATCGAGAATTGACAAAAGTTCAAAAGGCCTAAAATCTATGTTTGACGCGTCAGGAGTGTTGATGCTAATAACTGTAGCCGCAAGCGCGTAAAACATGGAAGTTGGCGCGTCTAACGTGTCCTTTACCTTCCACTTTTCTTCATTTTCTTGGATGTAAGCCTTTGGCGCATCTAGTGTGTCAGGCAAATTAGTTTGGTTTTTATGATTTTTTGTCAAGTCCGGAATAGGCGCCTGGTGCATCAAGTACATTTTAATGCGGTAACACATGTATATCACCTTTTTAGACCTAACAATGTCAAAATTATTTTGTTTCAATGAAACTTTGAAATCATTTTTTTTTAGATCTATATTTAATTTTTGGATAGAAGTGTATAAAAGATAAAATGCACTTGTAACTAATTACAAAGCATTAAACACTCAAGTGTAAGCTCAAGTTACTACACGTTTGCGAAAGTCAAAATACCAACTGAAGTTACCATGCATTTTGTGAAGTCAAATGTTAAGTTATGGAATATTCAATTTTTTCACCTCATGCCAGTAATAAGTTGATTGCCGTATAAGATTATATATAAGTTGTCACAAGAGAATAATTAATAGTATGACTCAGTCATTTCAAGTTATTTGTCTACCTAGAACTTGAAAACTACTTGAGAATACAATTATAGGAATTGAATTTTTGATCATTTCATTCTATCAATCATTTTACTAAAATTGGAATTTTATATACAAAAATTTGCAAGCCAATTTTTCATAAAGAATCATAAAAGGGTCAAAATCGAGAATTGAATTCCAGACAAATTCCAGGTTGCCAATCATGAAAATTTACACTACAATTGGATTCTAATTCCAAAAGGGCAAATTTCAGGTTGCCGAATGACCCATTAGTAATACATAAGATAAAGAGAGATCAAAGATGTTATGTTTCTACTAGATATTCAACCAAGGATATAAAAAAAAAAAATCAAACCTAATTAACATAGAGAAATTTCTTAAAAAATCAGTATTAACTCTTACATGTAAGGGATAAATTCACTGTACAATACACAAGTTTTGAAAATTTTGTTTGTTAGATCTACCTAATATGATCCATCAAATTAGGCTAAAGGTTGTTGTTGTTATTACTTTTTTTTTACTTTTTTCTTCTTCATTTATAAAGAATAACTTTTGTGCCCCAATGTTTCTTTCATAGTTTTTGGTTATCTATTAGAGATTACATTAAACTTGTGGTTGGAGAAATGGAGTTACTGCCTAATGTAGGTACAAAGAATATTCAAAATGGGCCCCCTATTGGTTCATGTATTATTGCCAATGTCATAGGTGATAATCACACTTCAGAAGAACGCTAGACAAATCATAAAGAAAAAACAATCTCACATACATATAAATTCATACCAGAAGCACCCAAAATAGTGAAACCAATTGTTGGTAAGGTATTCATTTATGAAAATGTTGCATATGATTTATACAATGAGTATGCCAAATGGTATGAATTTTTTTATTTTTCCTTAAATAAATGCTAGTTTCATTTTTTTAAAGATATAAATTAAGGTTGATCTCATTTTATTCTTATATGTTATGATTTTTTATTCCTAACTAAATTAGGAACCCATAGTGAATAACCTATGATTTCTCCCATTAGAACATGGAATAAATGTGCTAGCCTTTTTTTTTTTTTTTTTTTTTCCTTTTATAGGTTGAATGAGGAATGAATCTAAATTAATTATATAATTAAATTAAATGTGGAAAGTTTTTTTTAAAACGTGGGTCAAACGTGGGATGGATGTTATAGACTTGGTAAGTTATTATTGCATCTTCTTGATCATGTCTTTTAGTGTATGTGTAGTGGGTTTGGTTACCATCTTTTTTATCAATTGCTGATTGTCATTCACATGACATGTTGTTGATGTATTGTTGGGGAGGGGCTTATGATGTCTTTTTTTTTGTTGCTTTTTTTTTTAATGATGTTCATTAGCTTATAAGATAGGTGAGGTCCAATTTTTTGTGGAGCCCACCCGAAGGACGTACATTTTCTCATTATCAATAAAATTACATTTTTTATGAAACCCACTTGAATTGATGTACATTTTTTTTAAAAGAATGTGGAATGAATGTAAATTGTTTAGAATTAATGCGAAAGAACATGGATTGTTTATGTATATCAATATATGGGTTGAGTATATAAAGGATGTGGATTTGTTTATTTTTATTTTTTTAAATGTGCATTGAATGTGAATTTTTTGTATATATTAGTTGAATGTGTGATTAATGTAAAACAATGGTGATCTTTTGTGTATATCGGTTGAATGTGGGCTTCTTTTATCTTGCATGTGGAATTGTCATTGTTGACATATAGGTCTATTGATTTTGAGTTTGTTCTAAGGCACCTTCGGATGCATTCTTAAATTGCTTATTTATAGGATAATTTTGTTTATCATGCCCAATAACCCACTTGTTACACTACGAAAAAACTTACTATTCTCCTCCCTGTCATATTTAAATATTTTACTCGTTTGGCCTTTTAGTACTAACAACCATCGGATCAAGTACTATGAAGGAGTTCTTAGAATGTGCATTGACAAATGGATTACTTTCATCATCTTCAACATTCTTACCAATACTGATATCTTCTTCGACTTCACGTTATTAATGAACATTTGCAACCAAATCTTGTAAAGCCGAGAACACATGTTTCATTATTTCTGGAGTCATCGTTCAATCATTTATTAAATAGTTTATTATACGAGATATTTCATTGTGCCCCAAGATGGTTAACTTATCAACATTTGAAGATAGAGGACTTGAGTCACCTAAGTGTTTTTTCTTTCACATTATGTGTCTACCTTGAAAGTATATAATGGGATGACATTTTTATGATGGGTTCTTCCTTAAACGCAACTAATAAATGCTTGCAAACAATCCATTAAATCTGAAGCTCCGAAAAGTATAAGAACTGAACTGTTCATCATGGTTCCAAATAATTGTGTACGTTTTATCATTCATTCTATAGTCGAATATATTTTATTTACTTAATGGTTCTTCCCTTAGTATCAACTTTTTAACAAGTGAAGCACTTTTCTTCACTTCTACTTGAAACTCATAAAATACTTTTCTCGTATAAATTTTTGTCATCTTTGTTACAATATCAATCGGAATTATTATTACTGGTGTATTATATAAGGTGTCACAATCTAATTTCAACTCATTATGCCGACATTTTTATAAAACACAATCATATCCTTTTGTAAATTCTAATAATGTTGACTTATTATGTACGTTGTTGCAATAGAACATGTGGAGGCAACAACATGCTACCCCCATGCGTGGGGCCCGACCATCCAAACGGGATGAGAAATGTCCACTATGCACTCCTCACCAAGCTATTTGACATGAGCCAATATTGATATGTGATTTTTTTACCATTTAATAATGTGCTTCAATGACTTCCAAGGCTTATTCAAGATCTTAAATTTGCATCCAAACCTTGATGAATTTGGGCTTTCTAAGATTCTTAACTAATTAAAAGCTACGATCTTATCAAAGAAATTAAAATTCAAAAGCACACTTCAAAAATGGCCTTAAAACCACCGCCTCTATAAAAACCCTACATAAATATGAATTTTTTAGAAACCATAGTCACCAAAGCTATAATCATCATCTAACCACATATTTCATCGTATAAAAAATTACATTTAATAAATTAAAGAAGATTAATTAAATCAACATTTATGTTCATGAATGATCATAACCCTAATTTCAAGAGTTAACGATATAGTCAAATTAGAAATCATAAACCTCCCAAACTACTTATCTATTTAGAATGTGGTTTTAGGCTATGAAACATTGCAACATATATTTTTCAAGCCAATCGGAATAAATAACGAGCTGATAGGAACTGAATGCCATGATCATAAAATGGATAGTTCTGAATCCACTTGTTCGGTTTCTAATGGTGATAAACGAAGCGGAAAAATAATTTTTAGAAACCTTTTCATGCTTAGATGAGATTATAGGCTAAGGATATCCATTCATGAATTATGTCATATTTTAAAATCCAAGAAAACAAATGCAAACAAATACTTGAGTGTAGATCAGTTTGCCCCTTTTTCCGTTGTCAATCTTTCAACATAGATGGTCTCTCCCTAATCTACTATAGATTTAGGAGAAGGAGAACCCAAATCTTTATCTTTGCTATGGGGTTAAGATAAGATTTAGAATCATCTATGGAGTAGACTACATGTTTAAGGAATGGTGTACACACACATGTATAGAGGAGGGGAGGGGATGTCCACCTCTTTCTCCTTTTCTCTCTCCATTATTTTCTCTCTTAACTCTCTCAAAAAATGGAAATGTCCAAGAATTTGGACTTTCCCTTAGGGCTTTTTAAAAATCCCTCCTATAATAGGATCTTATAGAGTGTTTAGGGTTTCATGGGAGTTTAATAGTATGGTAATCTACCGCTCTACAAAATTTGTGTACCCTATTGTGAAGGAGGTCTGTTTACCTTCTTAGTCCATACATCTCAAACATTATTTCCTTCTATCATCCGTGATGTCCATCCTTAAGTGAATCCCATACTACTCCAAGAGTGGACCATCGTATCATAGTTATTAAATTTCCATCAGCCTTGATTTAAAATAAATTAACAGTTCAATAAAAAAAATTCGATGGTTGAAATTCTGCTATCAAACAATTGAAAAACACAGAGTTGTTGGCCAACCTTTAAAACATCTGATGGATTGTTCAAAACTCAAGATTAACCCCACCAACATCCATTCTTAGGTGAACTAAGTGGATCCCATATTATTAAGTGGTCCTTGAAGGATGATGTAGATACCTAGTATCACCCACTTTTATTGGTCATGCACTGATAGGTGAACCAAAACACTTACTATTAAGACATCTTAGCCCACACACCCTCAAGCCTAAGCATATAGATGGGGTTAGTGCAAATCAACAAGTGTCATTTTAACCTGAATATGATAGACCTTCCAATCTAGAAACTTGTTAGTGATATTACCAATGGAATAACGAAAGATCCAAATAGTCGAATCATCTATAGCTCTCACACACGTACACACACTTGTGTAGGATAGTTCGAAGGCTTACCAACACCAAATCAAGTCTAATGATGGAGACTATCCATCCCAACACCAAGTCAATACCCTCGCATAAGATGACCATCAATGAAGAACAAAAGGTAAGTCTCGATACATACCTTTATGGTCATCGCCAAGGCATTGAGATCCACGAATCGCATCTCTCCCTTACCACTTGGCTGATATGTCCAATCTTTAAGATGCTTAAGGACCTAGAGGCTATACAAAAAAATGCAGATGACAAATAATAAACATACTTATATATAATAATCATGCCATACTGATAATGAATACATAAACTATGTCAATAGAAACAAGGTCTAGAAGAGAAATCAAACATTATTTTTTTAGGGCACAACCCCAACAATCTCTCACTTGCCCTAAAACAAATTAATCTTGACTCATAAACCCATCCTAAGAACATGGGCATTGAAATGACAAACTGACAAAGCCTTGGTAAGAAAGTCAACTACTTATTGAGTTGAGCCATTTTTCTTTCCTTTTAATTTTAGGATCTTCCCTAAATCTCTTTATAATTAAAATTGTAAAGCTTTCTAATGTTAAATTTACACCCTTTTTTAATCCCCATACCATTCTTTAAAAGAAAATTCCAATCTTTATGAAAATATTGCCCTCTTCTTTAATTCTTGAAAATGAAGATTTTCTTTTTCATTATTTTCTTTATTTTCTTTATTTTTTTAAAATAAGATTTTATTTCTTTAATTTCTATTTCTAAAATTTAAGATTTGCTTTTCTTTTTTTTTAATTCAAATTTAAATATATATATATTTTTAATTTTTTACTTGAATTAAGATTTATGAAAAAAAATGTAATCTCATATTTACACACTTTTGTATTACATTGGTGTGTTCCTTATGGAAGGATGTCATGATGAAAAATGTTATAATATTTGATTTTATGAAGAGAAAGGTTTATGAATATTCTTACATGATTGCATTATTTTAAATTATTTTTGAAATGAGATTTTAAGAGAAAGTTATGCATTATGTATTCCAGAACACGACTGAAAATAGTTGTGCGATAGACTATCTTATGTGTTGAAATTCCTGAAGAGCATAAATAAGTGAGGCTTTGAGACTTTTAGGTTAAAAAATCTTAAACCTTGATTGGTACCTGTGGACCCTCGCTGTTCCGCGCTCCCACGAACGTCGTTCTCCCTTTCCTTTCGAAAAAAGAAGAAGGGTGCGTGCGCGCGAATCGCCGTTTGTGCCACTGGCTTGCCTCGTTCTCGAGGGCTTTGTTTGGTTATCGTATTAAGCTGGATGTGTTTAGATGAGTTTATGTAAGACCAGAGTCGCCACTAGCCAGTTACTTCGAATCTACAGTCGGCTAGACCCCGTAGAAACGTTAGAGAAGGGGATCCGAAGGTTTCTTTCTCTAAAATAACTCCTTTTGATCTGCGGCCAGAGATTCGAGGTAAGGGATCACGGTTACAGGGTGGGAAGAGGTTAAGCACCCCACACACTGCCCGTACCGAAGTACGATCTCTACTTCACAGAATCGAACTAACACTTGAAAGTCTGTTTTAATCCTCGTACATTCTCATAGATGACATGATGCATGAATGCAGGTCTGAACAGTAAGAGTTTCTAATGGGCAAGTTTCCATTAACAGGTAAGCCCAGAGCATACGCTTGAACTGATAGGTGCTTTATGCGAGATGCATGCAGTGTGTTTGAATAATCAAGGTGCTTGTAGTAGCTGATGTATGAATGCAGGTCTGAACAGTAAGAGTTTTTGATGGGCAGGTTTCCATTAACGGGCAAGCCCAGAGCATACGCTCAAACTGACAGGTGCTTTATGTGAGATGCATACTGTGTGTTTGAATAATCAAAGTACTTGTAGTGAAGCAGGGGGGTTGGAAGAAAAGTAAATGTTGCACTTATGCTAGATGCAAATGAGATGATGTTGGTAAAAGAGTAGCTGGATGGACGGAGGTGTCGTAAGGATTGGCTTCGAGTGGCTGGATCAAGACTTGGATGGCTTGGGAGACTTGGACCAATGGTCAAGCTGGGCTGGACCAGGGCTAGGCTCTCCTCACTCGGGCTCTCCTTGGTGGAAAAATGGGCTAAAGAGGGATGGAGGGAAACTCGGAACGGACAGGTCGCTCTGGACTGGATGGGATGCTGAAATGAAAAGGAAAGGGGGGGTATTTATAGCAGCGATCAGTGGCAGATCCGTAAATAATTTTGGGCGGCCCCCGTACGAACGCTCCTTGGGTTCCAGCGCGTGGTACGGTCATGTCTCGGGGCTGCTGCTTGGGACTCAGTGAGTTGACTCGGTGGGTCGACTCAGCGGGTTGACTCGGTGATTTGACTTAGTGGGTTGACTCGGCGATTTGACTCTGTGATTTGACTCGACGGGTTGACTCGGTGATTTGACTCAGTGGGTTGACTCAGTGAGTTTGACTTTTTTAGGATTTTTTGACGGTTTTTCCTATGGGGGGTTTTTCAGGCTGATGTTTAGAGGCGGGTTGGCTGGGTTCAGGCTTGAGTTAGGCTATGGATTGGGGCTTACAAGGGTGAGTTTGGCTGAGTTTGGACATAGGATTTGGGGGTATGGTCCACCATTCATCCAGCTATCTCTACCAACAATGTAGCCGAAGGTGGGGTGTCTACAGTACCTCTTGGACTTCATTGATCGAGGTTGGTTGGGTGAGCATCATGGTGTGTGCAAATGACCAACTACCCTGGTTGGGTTAAGATTTTGTGCGGTTATGCCAAAGGGACCCCTTATGGTGATTAAGTGGCATAGCTTGTAGGTGTACAAACACTATTAGGGACAGGTGTTGTAATTTATTAGTGTTGGCCAACTGAAATAAAATGGCCCTGGTGATTTTATTAGTAAACTATACTATGATTGTTGGTTCATTCTTACATATCCTACGCAACATACATATTTTTAAAAGCAAATTTTATAAATTCTTTTAAATTTAAGTTTGAATTACAAATACTCTTATTTCTAAATATCTTATTTTATTTAGTTTTTTTTAAATCGTAATGGTTTTGGAAAACATATTTTTATTTACATTAAAACATTTTTTATGCAGTGTTTAAATTTCAAAGCATCGCATTGAATTATACGGTATTTTGATAAGATGTTTTATATCAATTGAATATATTTTTAAACTTGTGTGAGGTATATTCATTGGGCTTTATGAGCTCATCTATTATTGTGAATATTAAATTTTAAGAGTAGAGTCTAATCGAGGAACAAAATAAATTTGAATTCTAACCGTTTGTATAGTTCTAGTTTCCCTTTTTAGGTTTGAATTCATTGTAAAAGAAGTGTAGTGAAAAAGTGATTAAGTTTTACAATTGTAACGAGTATATATTTGTAGTTGAAAGTATATTTATTACAGAATAATATTATATGATGGATTATGGTTTGTAGTTTATGTTTGTATTATATGTTAGTCATATCTTGAAATGCGAGATCGAGGTTTGAGCTAACCCGGGTGTTAAATTTCAGAGTGTGACACTAAAATCCTCTTAATTTAGGCAATGTAGCCCTCTTGAGTTTCGATTAGGGTTAATTTTTATGTATTTAGTCTCCATGTTAATGATCACACTTGATGCATGGGTGGGATGGAACATACACACCAAGGTCACCCCATGTGTAAAAATGTGGTTGGCATCCCGTCCCATTGTTTCAGTAGGTGTGGCCCACCTTAGTTATGGATCAGACTTATTTTCAATGGGTATCATGGAGGGCACGTAATGAATGGAGTGATTATTTCATAGATAACATGTTAGGCGCACAAATCATTATTGTTATGGACGCCTTAAAGGATTTTGGTCGACCAACTTATTACCTGATGATGGGATTCTCCATGGTCAGATCATGAAGGTCCTCACTTTAACATATACCTGTGTTTCACATTTGTACAAAATTTAGGACATTCATTAGGTGAAGATCCATGGTGAACATGAGTTGATCCAAAAAATTGTACCGGTGTAGTTATTAAGTGGAGGAATAGGTGGACTTTTAAAAAAGATTGATGTATCATCCAACTTCTTTGATATATACTTAATCCCATGAAATGAATGGACCGACTTATTTTTATGATCTTGATCATATATTGATTGACATTCGATTAATATTTTGAAATTCGAATTTTACTTCAACAAGTTTTTCGTTGGTGTTACCATTGTAATGCCTCGAGATCCTCCCTGAATTCTTGAGGGTCACTTTTGAATGTAGAAGCGTGGTTTATTGTCACAAATCAAATGACATCAACTTAAAAGTAAAGATTCAAGCTCAATAGTGTATTATATAGTCAGAATTTAATGTGGTGCCGCATAATTACGTTAGTATTCATACCCTTTTCTAATGGCCTGTTTGATTTTCCCTATTACATGTAAATCTTTGTAAAGAAGTAATGATTACTTTTTTTACTTAGTTTGAAAATGCGGGTGTATTTCTTCATCGAAAATTGATAAAAAAAATAGTGGCTTTAATTTGTGGGTCTCACTTTGATGCATATGACATATTTGCACCGTCCATTCATTTTATCATAAAATTTTAGGGGATGAGCCGAAAAATGAAGCAGATCCAATTCTCGAATGGCCCACACCAATTAAATCATTGGCCACATTACGTCCACCGTTGAGAGTTGTTCCCTCACAAGGCCCACATTGATGTTTATTTATCATCTAATCTGGTTCATAAGGTCACATAGACATGGATAAGGGGAAAACACAAATATCAGCTTAATCCAAAACTTTTGTGGGCCTCAAGAGGTTATTAACGATAAGCACTATATTCTCATTGTTTTATGTGGTGTGGTCCCCTTAAACTTGAGATCTGCCTCATTTTTCTCCTGATGCCCTAAATTCAGCTGGCATAGTAGATGGACAGTGTAGATAAGCCACATACATCATAGTGGGCCCCACATTTAGCCCACAAATTCTTCAATTTTAGCATTGAAAAAGTAGTTGTCACTTTCCGCATTGGGAAATATGCTGTAATTACCTAGGTAAATAATTATTACCCATTTACATGATAATTATAGTTAACCCAAAAAATCAAACGGGCCCTAAATTTACAAAAACTTTACGTAGCTAGGGTCTCATTATACAAGATTAAGTAATATAAGAACTATCAATCTTAAACATTCATTCTAGGACCGAGTCAAAGCAGAGGCATGCTCGAAGAATCCCACGCATCAATCACCAAAGCAGCGATAATCATTGCATCATGAATAACTAGTTGGTGTTTTAAAACACCATCCCAAGTGGAATTGAGTAGTTAACTCATTGTTACCATTCCTTAAGTTATGCATAATATCAACACAATCAAGTATAGGTAATGAAAGCATAACATAACAAATACTTTCTTAGGCTAGTTGATTAATGCATGCAAATATGAAATGCAAATGTTATGTTCCGGATATTAGTACGGTGGGGCTTGCTCAGCTACCACCATAGTATTAGCGAATTGATGCATGTGCAAAGGGTCGAGTAATACTCTGGGGTTCATACGAACAACCAGACACCGATAACACCTATGTGATGTATACATGATTGTCAAGCCTTTATTAATTCATATTCACTCAGTATTATTGGCGAAGCCAGAACACCATAATTATATTACAAGTCGAGTAAGCAGGTGATACGTGGCTCATCAACAATGTCCTCAATCTCTTTAGTGTTCATCACCCAATGTCCATAATTAGGTACGGGTATGTGCCCAAGGCATTAAATCAAACAATAGTGGATTTTCACCCATAAAACTGATGTTAGGCTCGTCACCTCCATTGATGCTTAAGACTGACCATAAGGCTCGTCACCTACATAGGTCAAAGATAACACAAACATAGTATCCAATACCACTGTGCTTGGCTCATGAGTTATAGTACTTACACTTATTGGTCATTACTGGGGGAGGGTTGTCACTTAGCATATGCCGACAACACAGATATAATGTTCCATACCACCATGCCCGACTCTTGAGGGTCAGTATGCAAGCTATTATAACGATTATACATTGCGACTTCATAACAATGAGAATCATGGTATTCTAAATTTCATAGGATGTTCAACAACATTCATACAATTCTGATTAATTTTGAATTGGACTGATTCAATGGACCTAAATGAACTATGATGAACTGTCATTGGCCACTGTCAGTCAATCGTGTTCTACCTCAATTGGCCAAATAAGTCTAGGACGACCAAACTAAAGTAGGCAGTCCTTAGTTCACGAATCATGGTTTTAAGAGATTTATCCAAATAGTACAGATACACATCATTCTGAACATGTTATAGGCAGAAAAATAACAATATAACATTCACTTCGATCCTTGGCATAAAGTCAAACACTTGGTGTGTAAACCCAAACATTTTATATGTTTACTACTAACATAAGACCTGCGTGAATTATGATTCACTTAACAAAACATATATTAAATTCATTTCACTCGGGAAAATTATTAGACACCTAAAGTGCAAGTTAAGAAAATTCCTATATACATACAAAGAAGCCTAACTTGATTATAAATCCACACAAATCCATAAACATGATATCATCTTGACATAATTAACATGTGAATCATATTTCTAAGAATAATCTTAACACCTAGTATGAACAATTTCAACCAGAAATCATATATTCATAATCTGAAACTCTCAAGGGCTGATAAAAGCCAACTTAAAGAATAGTTCTCACCTTTGGATATGATTTCATGTCCTACCTGCATTTAGGATTAGGGATTTCAAAGAAACCCTAACATGTTACACGAATTTCAGATAAAACACAATTAGGGGTAAGAAAATCAATTTCATTTTCGAATTTTTAAAGCAAGACGATACTCTACCTTCGATTACTGCTAGGCATTTAATCAGAAGGGAGAATCGGCCGTTGAATCTAAGTCTCCAAGTAAAACCCTGCATGAAACCCTAACCAAAATCTAATTTTTAATTTTCTATCTCAAATCCTAAATAAAATTCCTTATATATAGAATTTCTTGAAAAGTTAAGGTGAGTCACACAAATTCACAATCTCGGTTCTAATTAGAAGTTGTGTGATACGGGGTATAGTCTCGGTAATCTGATCAGGGTACAATGTCAGGTCCAATAAAGCGATTGTTTTCATATAGTTTCATGATTGGCAGTCCACCAACGAGTGGTCTACAACTTATTTAGGCATTCAGGTCACTATATATAGGGTGATTTAGGGAAGAAGATTTTGTAGACTAGGTAATAGGTTTGTAGCGTGCATTGTTAGTCACAACATGTAACCTACAAGGTACATTTATTTTAATGTCTAAGGGCATTTAATCGAATCAAGACGGTTCTCATGTCACATGGGTAATTTAGTTAATTCGGCTCCTCATCTTAGGGTTATGGAGTTCCAAGTCATTGGTTAGATTAGTCTTAGATGGACCTTCATTATGACTCAATTATTTGGATCAATCAATAATGGCTTCTTTAGATTTGGGTCTAAGATTTATATATCACATGGTTAGAGACAAGATTTGGGTGATCAAGCGAAATAAAAAATCTGAGGCTAATTGAACTTGCACGATTAGATTTTGTATATCCAAAGTTTGTACAAAGTTTTGATGGATTTGGAATTCTAGAATTTGATTTTCATGTGTATAGGTTTCCAAAAGTCTTTGGGTTCTAAATTAGGAGTTTGCACCTCTAATGTCAGGTAAATCAGAAAATTTCTAGTCTTACCCGAGTGCATCTAATACTCGAGTGACGAAAAATCCAGGACGTTACAACTGTCCAATCTGTGTGCTTAACATCTTCTTGTAAAACTGAATTTGTGGAAACATGATTGTCTATGCATCAATTATGGAGATCATATAATGTTAAAGTTAAATGCGGACTTGGACGGAAAGCCACGAGAAGATATCTACAACTTTCTTTTCTTAGACCTTGATCTTCTGTACCTTACATCCTTTTAGAAAACTCTAAATGAGATTTAGGTTTTCTGTATCATGTAGGTGAGGGCTAAGACTCGTATTTATAGAACAAAAGGCAAGAGTAGTTTGACCCATTAAACTACTCCTCTAAAAGTCTTTACGCGGTATAATTTCTGTTTTTGTAGGAGTCTATGTTACACTAAAATACTATAGAGTCCGTGTCTGTCTGAAGTACTCTAGATATGTAGTAGTGTCCGAGCGTACTCCTTGCGTATATAAATCAATTAAAACTTTTATGAGACTTATGCTACAATCCGAAGATTGTACACCCAAGTGCAGGGAGCGAAGTAGTAAAATACTCGGTGAGACCAGGGTTGAACCGCAATGATTGGGGTTAAGAATACTTAAATGAATTAGTTTAGGTAGGAGAGATGGAATCTGATTTAATCAACGACAGTGGAGCAAGTTATGTATGATGAAAAATAAGAATAAAAAGGGGCTAAGGCGTTAGGGATCCACCTTTGATTAGTTCACAACATTTGATTCATTGGTCCAACTATAACTCAACTGGAATCGAATGAAGATCCGTTGCAATCGAAAAATGAAATTGTTAAACGACTTGCATATTTCATAAAAGATGGTGATCTCAATCGATTGACTTGACCATATGCACTTATTAGTTCATTGCAGGGAGTTTCAAGTATCCACTGTGCCCAGAGTCGACAATGGATCGATCAGGAAATTATATAGATCAATAACTTTTTCAAAAAGTGAATTATAGGATCACAAATCATATGACCAAATGCACACTTACAAGATAGGAGACTTTGATTGATCGATCAAACTGTTAGGATCTCATCGATTGATCACAGGGAATTCAAAGTATCCACTATACCTGGAGTCTACAATGGATCAATGGATTTTACAGATCGATGACTTTACCTTCACTAGCTCGATGATTGTAGGGAATTCTAAGCATCCATTGTGCCCACAGTCGATAATAGATCAAATGACTTTATCGATCATGAACTAGTTAATTGACGTGCAATGGAATCCAAGCATCCACCATGCCCGGAGTCTACGATGGATCAATGGGCCATACATAACAATATCTTCCACCGAGGTAGATAACCAAACCAATCAAGCAAAGAGAACTCTAACATTCATACCACTATGTTGAGCCAAAATAATCAAATCTTGCAAATTCACCAAAGGCTTCACCCCTAGCCTTAGTTAAAGGTTTAGCCAACCATTACAATGGAAGACTAAATTCTCTAAGAAAGGTAAAATTCTACCCTACTCTACTCTACAAAAGAAATAAAGAAAGAAAACTAGAGAATAGAAGAGAGGAATGAGAGATTGGATGATTCGAATGAAGAAAAAGCTCTTTTTTATAGCCTTTTGAAATGCTTATGTGGCACTCTAAGCCTAGGAGCAATTTTGCTCTAGGTTTGGGTTAGGTTACTAACCAACCCTTTTCTTCTTTTTTAGGTTTGGGCTTGGACTTAAGCTTGGAGTGGTGAGGTGGAATGTTAGCCTTACACGCGTGTGGGGAGAGAGAGAGAGATAGAGAGAGAGAGAGAACTCCTCTCTGGCTAGCCGGGTGTGTTGGGAAAGCCGACAGCAGAAGCGGAACGCCGAACGCATGAAGCAATGCGAAATCAACAAGTAAACAAGATGCAACCAATCACATACAAGCACTCACCATAAGAGACTCCGAATTTTAAGTGAAAAAACCCATCAACGGGTAAAAAACCACAGCACAAAGCGATCCACTATGAATATCAGAAGATTACAGAGATTGATAGCCCACTAACAAAGAAAAACAAAGAAAACTCCAAGTTCTCTCTCACACACACCTCTCCCCTCTTCCTAGTACGAATAGGAAACCTTGGACACCTTAGGATACACCTCTAAGTCAGATTAGAACTCCTTAAATAAGCAATATTTTAAAATTAGAAACACCTTACACAGTACTGCGGACTGTGCAAGAAATCCGCACGCACAGCCGACCTGTCGGCCAGTGTACAGACAGTCCAGAGGAGAAAAAATACACTTGCTGCCTCACCACCGGCAGGTCGGCCGACCGACCGGAGCCCCTTGCAGATAGGTCGGCCGACCAGTCTGGGGCATAAGAAACTGTCCATGGGAGGTACTTCACATGCATCTGGGTCACACCATCCGGTCGGTCGGAACACCAAATTCGTGCATAGTTTGAACACTATCCCAACAATCTCCATCGAGGCTTCAAACGACAAATCAACACTATCCTTGCAACGTCATCTCATCTTCAATCATAGCTCCACCGCTTCTCGTGCCACCATCGACTCTATCCTTGTAAATTCACGCCCTTTTTCGCTCTTTTCATGTGGCCCTTGGGCACTTGCCACATATGAGCAACCGTGGATCTCGCTGCCTTTCCCGCAACTCCACTGTGAATTGTGCTCCCGATCAACATGTAAAGATGGCCACACCTTCGTGTCTTCATACACATGAGTGCCCCCTTCATCACTTCACAACAACGATCGCGGTCGATAAACACGCACCCTTTTGCCTCGAGCGCACCAAGAGAAATCACATTCATCTTCATCTTGGGAACGTGCTTCACATCTTCCAGGACTCATTCGACCTCATCGAACATCTTGATGCGCATAGTACCAATACCCACAACCTTATGAGCGACTCCATCGCCCACAAACATCGATTCTCCACCATACTCTCTGTATGTCGTGATTGAACTCCGGTCAGGACAAACGTGACATGAAGCCCTTGAATCAAGGGTCCACTCACTATCGTGAGATCCCTTGCCAGATACAGTCAGAACTTCACAAAAATCACCACCGTCCTCTACGGTATTGGCTCCATCTCCAGAAAAATTTCCATACTTATCTTGCCTCAATTTGGGATTCTGACAATCTCCTCTCATGTGGCCCTCCTGGCCACAATTTTAGCACTTCACCTTAGCTTTACCTTTACCCTTGGCCCTAGATCCCGATTTCGAATATCCTCCATGCTCAGAACTTCTTCCCCTCATAACCAGTGCCTCTGAGGAATAATGGAAAGCCATGTCACCGTTTTTCTTTCTCATCGCCTTCGACTGGAGGGCTGAGATAACGGTCTCGACGCTTATGGTTTCCCTCCCTGCGCGCACAGAGTCCCTGAACGATTCATATGAATCTGGAAGAGAATTCAACAGGATGCATGCTTGATACTCATCCTTCATCGGTTCATCGATCTCCACCAACTTGCAAACCAGCCTATTGAATGTGCTCAGGTGGTCCTCCACCTCAGTTCCCTCAGTCATCCTCACGATGGCATGTGTGGCTGCAAGTGGCCCACTTGTTGCTCGTGTGATCAGGCTGCATGTCAAACTCTATTGAAGGTGAAAGGCTGGGAGACGGCGAGGCAGCTTGGACATTCAAGCGTTGGACATGATTGTGGGGTCCATTGCTGCTTGTTGGTGGGGATGTACGGTGGATTGGGCTGTGGACGCTGGATAGAAGGTAGGGTCCACAGTGTTGTTTGTTGGGTCACGTTAACAGAAGGTGGGTCCCATATTGCTTGGACGACTGGATTGGAAAATCCTTCAGTTGTTGATCTGGATGGATGGAGCGTGTGTGGCTCATGTGGTCCCCCAGTCGCATGAACATCACGAACTTTCAACGTACGGAGTATGTGGACATCTCATCACATGTGATTGTTCAATTCTGACCATCCAAGCATGCGTATTTTATGTCTCCAAACTGCGAGCCACCATAGAGTATAGGGTATGGTTGAGTCTTTACTGCCCCATTTCCCTTATATCACCAAGACGCTTGACCTTGATTAATTTTGGGCTTAAATTGTCCAGATTGGCTTGGATGATCATTAGCCTCCAAAAATACATCTAATAAGAGATAATTAACTAGAAAAATAATGATAATACTCTAAATATTTAGAGTTAATTATATAATATTAGGCACTTATCAGCTTAGTGGTGTATATTATGGGTAAATCTCGCAATGTCGTGATGCAAATGTGGAAGATTTACAACCGCCGATATATGGCCCACTAAGGCCAGCTAATCACAGGTGTTATAGAAGAATCCAAGCTTTTGAAGGTAAAGAGCCTTTGTATTCGGCATAAAGCCGCCGATTCAATTTTGAGGCCTCATGCTTGGCTTTAGATAGGCGAACGTAGGCCCGAGGCCTAGGATCATCCTCAGGAAACCTTCAAGTTCCTGACCATTCAACTCCGATCTCAGATAGTGGAATTGGACCTGAGCCCTTTTCCTCAGGATACCAAGCGCCATAGAGAAGACCAAACGTCTTCCTTGCCATTCCTAGATCTCAAATTCTGCAAATCAGAAGCCTAAGCCCTCAGGCTTAGTTATTAACATCTGTCGTACTACTAATTGTAAAACAACTCAACTAAGGATAACAGACGTCCTCGGATCTGAGCACACCATACAGCATCATACGAAGATAATGATCAATCTCGGGATATGTGGGATCCGGACGCGATGAACACAATCTCTCCCAATTCGGAAATACATCTTGGACGATCTTGTTGGGAATAGGGGCACCGACAGTGGAAGCAGAAGCCGAACAACACCACAGCAAAATATGAGATCAAACGAGAAACACAATGTAATCAAACCACACAAGCATTCAACCACACAAGCATTCAACCACAAGAGAATCCGATTTTATGTGGACAAATCCCTCAACGGGTAAAAAACCACGGCACAAAGCGATCCACTATGATTGATAGAAGATTATAGAGATTGACAGCCCACAAGCAAGGAAAACAGAGAAAAAAAAAGCTCTTTCTCTCTCAAAACACTCTCCCTTCTTCCTAATGCGATTAAGAAACCTTGAACACATTAGGATTAACCTAATCCCGGATTCATGCCATATATATATAGCAAGCAACCCCAAATTAGAAACGTCTTGCGCAAATCCACGCAATAGCGCAAGAGAAACCTTGCTGTGTAAGTCACGCGTAACTGGCCGACCGGTCTTGAACAATCGGACCCCATGGACGACCGATCAGACCGGTCCAAAAACAGTCCAGGGAAGAAAAACCACATTGATTATGTCTGCCTCAACACTGGCCTACCGGTCTTGACCTGTCGGCTCCCACTGCCCGACCGGTCATGACTGGTCGGTGACAGTCCGAGAGCCCAGTTTGAAGGCTCTTCTTCTAACAAACTCCACCAAGGCTTCAAACATCAAATCAGAACATCCTCGCTTCGTCATCTCATCTTCATCATAGCTCCACGGCTTCTTGTACCACCATTAACCCTAACCTTACACTTTCACGCCCTTTTTCGCTCTTCTCATGTGGCCCTTGGGCACTTGCTGCATACGAGCAACTGTGGATCCCACTGCCGATTCCATAGCTCCACCGTGAATTGTGCTTTCGATCAACTTGTAAAGATGGCCACACCTTTGTGCCTTCATACACACGAGTGCCCCCTTCATCACTTCACAACAACGATCGCGGCCGATGAACACGCACCCTTTCGCCTTGAGTGCACCAAGAGAAATCACATTCATCTTCATCTTGGGGACATGCTTCACATCTTTCAGGACTCGTTCGATCCTATCGAACATCCTGATGTGCACCATACCAACCCACCACCTTATGAGCATAGCCATCGCCCACAAACACCGATTACCACCATACTCCCTGTATATCGTGAATGAATTTCGGTCAGGACAAACGTGATATGAAGCCCCTAAATCTAGGATCCACTCTCTACCGTGAGATCCTTTGCCAGATACAGTCAGAACTTTACAAAGATCGCCACCATCCTCTAAGATATTGGCTCCCTCTCAAGAAGAATTTCCATACCTCTCTTGCTTCAACTTGGGATTTTGACAATCCCCTCTCATGTGGCTTTCCTCCACAATTCCAGCACTTCACCTTGGCTTTCCCTTTGCCCTTGGCCTTAGATCCCGATTTCGGATATCCTCCACTATACTCAGAATTTTCCCCCCTCATAATCAGTACCTCTGGGGAAGAACGAGAACCCACGTCATCGCATTTCTTTCTCATCGCCTTCGACTAGAGGGCTAAGTTAACGGTCTCAACGTTGATGGTCTCCCTCCCTGCGCACACAGAGTCCCTGAATGACTCATAAGAATCTGTAAGAGAATTCAATAGGATGCATGCTTGATATTCATCCTTCATCGGCTCATCTATATCCACCAACTTGCAAACTAGCTGATTGAACTTGCCTAAGTGGTCCCCCACATCTGTCCCCTCAGCCATCCTCAAGGTAAACAACTGCATCAATGGATACATGCGATTCTCTAGAGACTTCTTGGCATAAACCTTCTCTAGTTTCGCCATCGTATCAGCTGCAGTCTTCTCCTTCGTGACATGATAGAGGACATCATCCGTAAGGCATAACAGGATCGAGGTTCTAGCCTTCTTGTCGAGCTTCATCCACTCATCATCTTTCATAGCCTCAATCACTTTTCAAGAGCTTCGTAAAGCCCTTGCTGAACTAGAAGGGATTCGATCTTCACCTTCCATAGCTCAAAGTTATTTTTGCCGGAAAACTTTTCTACATCGAACTTTGTACGCTTGATCCTATCTTCTCGTCTCAGATTCGAATTCTACTCCACCCCAACTTTAGCTTTGATACTGAAATTACACCTTATAGTTTACAAGGCGTATGAGTGCGGAAGCTTGAGGAGCAACTAGAATTATGGCTAAGTCCTAGGGGGGGGGGGGGGCTAAGTCCTGGGGGGGGGGGGGGGGGGGGGGGGGGGGGGGGGGGGTTTAGGACCTTTTGAAATTCTTTTCGCCTACTTAGCAGTTTTAACAAATTAAACTAAGTAAGCAAGAACACTTCCGCTTTCAAGCCTAAGGGGGTCCAATCACAAGACTAGCATATTGTAAGCAATAAGCAACCTAGTCTAAGCATGCATAGATAATCAAATTATTTAACTAATCAAGCTCCTAATCTATGCAACCTAAGTAAACTTTAGAGGATGGATCAATTAAGCTTAAGTCTACATAAGTAAGTGAAAGTACATCTTGTGCGTGGATGTGCCTAACATACATTCTAATTAAGCAATTAAACACAAAACAAAATAAGAAATGTGCTAAAATATAATCACAAACACAAGCATGTATAGTGGCTCAACTACTTGTCTACTCCATTCCCGGTTCAAGTACTCAATCCCTTTGAGCACACCGGCATTTACTGGGGAGTTTAAATCTGGTTCCTCCCAACCAAGGTGTTCTAAATTGGCTCCACCCAACCGAGGAGTTTACAGGTTCCTCCCAACCTATGGGACTTACTCAAGGTCACCTCGAGTCCTACTCAAGGATAACGCACGTTCACTCTCGTGTCGGAGGCTCCCTTTGGAGACTTTGTTTAGGCTCGACAACGAGCCAAGGAGCCCCAAACAGCTCCTAGTCTTTAGGTCGACAAACGAGTCAAGGAACGGCCAACGTCCCTAGAGTTTTAGGCTCAACTAATAAGCCAAGGATATGCAAACAACCCTAGTTCGAGTTTGTCAAATAAACTCTACACTCAACTCCCATAGGGAATTGAGTGGAAGGAATCTCTACAAAGACAACCTTACTTGTCGGATGAGCCCCTTGTTCAGCGTCGGTTTGGGTTGCTTGATCTCCGCTCTCTCGTGCTTTAATTAGCTTCCCTTGCTCCCCCGATCATGTTGCCGCTGCGTCGCCAATGCCTCAGCTACACTTGATCAACCACCTTGCAAATGATACCTTTTATATGCCCAATGTGATAGGAGGGTAGATTTGAGATCTCTACAACTTATGAGAATGGGTTGCCTAGGAATCTCTCCAAAGACAACTTATGAGTTTGTCAAAGACAACGATCATCGAGTATTGGATAAGAATATGACTATTAAGATTAATCCAATCTCTAGAGATTGGATCTTCTTGAGCATATTTTTCTTGAGCTTTAAATGCTCCATACTTGTGATGAATCACAAGGAAGATCACATGTTTTGGGTTAAGAATAGAGCTCCTAATGATCTTCAACAATGGTGGCTTCTATCTCCTCAAAATCCCCTCTTATTGGCTAAAAAATGAATCCCGTAACCTTTATAGATTTTCTTCCAACGGTAAAAAAAGGGGGCAGATTCGTGTATCTCCGATTGATCGGAAAAAGGTCTGATTGATCGGAGACCTGTCCAATTGATTAAAAATCTGTCTAGTGAATTCTCTGGAAGATATTCCGATTGATCGGACTGACCCCTTCCGATGGATCGGAAGACTGTCCGATTGATCGGAAATATGTTCAGTGGATTTTCAAATTTGCTGGAACAATTTCCGATTGATCGAAAATTCTGTCAAATGAATCGGAGTCCTATCGGAGCCAATGTCTGATTGATCGGAGATCAATTGGAAACTACTGTTTGAGTTGAATTGTTTACAGCAGCTTCCACCTCTTTAATTAGTCTAACTTATCATGTTTTTCATGGAGTTCTAAGACTAATGAAGATGACTAAGGGTATACCTAGCTGGTCCAAGTCATCTAAGAGGTTAAGGTTTTGGGTAGGTTAAAAGCAAGGCACACTAAGGCATCTCTTTTACCTGTTTCTTCATCCTTAATGCAGTTGGTCCATCTTGAGTCTTCGGTCTTCGTCTACGTTAAGCTTAATCGACATTAGACTCACTGACCTAAGTGATTGACAAACAAGGTGCACTATTATGCCATAGAAAAGTGCACTAACAGATACCACTTGTTGAGAATAGGGGCGCCGGCAGCGGAAGCAGAAGCCGAACAACATCACATCAAAATATGAGATCAAACGAGAAACACAATGTAATCAAACCACACAAGCATTCAATCACAAGAGACAATCTGATTTTACGTGGAAAAACCCCTCAACGAGTAAAAAACCACGACACAAAGCGATCCACTATGATTAACAGAAGATTACAGAGATTGATAGCCCACAAGCAAGGAAAACGGAGAAAAAACAAGCTCTCTCCCTCTCAAAACACTCCCCCCTCTTCCTAATGCGATTAGGAAACCTTGAACACTTTAGGATTACACCTAATCCCGGATTCATGCCATATATATAGCAAGCAACCCCGAATTAGAAACGTCTTGCGCAAATCTGCTCAATAGCGTAAGATATACCTTGCTACGCAAGTCACTCATAACTGGCCGACCGGTCTTAATTGGTCTAACCCCATGGCTGACCGATCAGACCGGCCCAAAAATAATACAGGGGAGAAAAACTACAATGATTATGTCTGCCTCAACACTGGCCGACTGGTCTTGACTGGTCAGCTCCCACTGCCCGACCAGTTGGTGACAGTCCAGAACCCAATTTAAAGGCTCTTCTTCCAACAATATCATCCAGATACGTCTCCTAGAACAGGATCTATGGATCCATTGCCGAGAATCATGGATCTTTACCACCTATAAAAGGACCTTTCCGTATCATCTCCAATCACGCCACTGATACCCCACACAATACACCTAAAGATTTTACGCTCGATCAGGCTTATTGACTTAGGCATCGGAGGGCCCTCCACCGGTGCGACAAGAACCCCCTCACAATCTCTATGTTTGTGATCTCAGGTCCCATCACCTAGACCATTCATCTCCACCAATTTCATTGAGCGGCGAAGATCTAAAGTTGGTCATTGACCAACATCTATTACCCAACTTTTGGCATTAACAAGCGGTATACTCAATCCAAATATCCAACAGTTAATAAGTTTGATCAATTTGAGCCATTGACCATGTAGCCCACCTAATGGATGCCTTACACTTCCAACGTAAAAATCTTTTTGGTTTTTTATATAATCTATATAGATCTATTACCCAACTTTTGGCATTAACAAGCAGTATACTCAATCCAAATATCCAATAGTTAATAAGTTTAATCAATTTGAGCCATTGATCATGTAGCCCACCTAATGGATGCCTTACACTTCCAACATAAAATCTTTTTGGTTTTTTATATAATCTATATAGAATAAGCTTATTTTGAGTTCGAGCCCACCAACCAACCATCCCCCTAATGATTTAGGGCATCGTGTCTTCAGATGTGGTCACCCTGCTGAATGGGTTGGATGCCAATATGCCACTATAGTGGGCCCATACACCACCAAGTTACACGAAATTCTCTTCCATCCTATTTGGGCAATTTGATTAAGTCACATGTATAGCTGTCATGCTCTCCCAGCCATATCAAATAGTGAAAGTGATGAGTTCAGTCTCCACATGGTAGTTCCAAAACGGATCTAGTACAACCATGTAGCAAGAGCACTTCACATGGATGGTATGCAGTCACTACCCACTTATGTAATGATGGGTGACAAACATCCCTTCTTGATCCAGCGCAAAGAACCAATAACCTCCTCCACCTTTAAATACCTCAGTTCATCCCCTTCTAACTCTCCACTCTCATCTCCCTTCCGAAAGAAAATGGCTTTGGTTTCTCATCTTTCTTTACAATATTTGTTCCTTACTAGAAAAGAAATTCCTTTCTATAGATCTAAATCTTCAGGTTTTTCATGACTATAATCTTCCCACATAAACCAATATGAGGTTTCTTTTCTTCTTTCTACTTTTCTTTCCTCCCTGTGCTTTTTAACAATTCATGTTTTATTACCCTTGGTGCGACGTGGGTTCGATGGATTTATGACATAACATGATGTGATTGGGCAATGCACTTGCCGTCAGACAGGGGCCCGTTGGAACTCTGGTCAATGGAAGTGATGAAGAAGATCAAATAATCACCACACAGCCACACAAGCAATCAACGCAAAAACACACGAATTTTAAGTGGAAAACCCTTGCGGGAAAAAACCACGGCACAAAGCGACACCTCCACTATGAATCTCAGATGATTACAGAGCTAATCTACCTAAGTAGATCCCAAAGATGAGCAAAAGCTCTCAAACCTCACAATCTTCTCACCTAAAAAACCCAAATCTTGTGTTAGAGCACATTGGTATTGCTTAGCATATAACCCAACACGATTAGGAAACATATATAAGAGAAAATTCGAATTTGGAAACATATAAGGAGAAACCGCGCAAGAAATTCAAATCCTGCACATCCACCAATCGGTCATCGACCGACCAAAAACATCCAGAGAGTTTTTGTCTTAAAATGTCTTGCTGCCTCAATAATTAGATCGGTCGGAGCCTCCAGCAGACCAGTCGGTCGATCGATCTGAGACCCCAGAAATCTGTCCAGTCATTCGCTGTGACAATCTGTCCATTGGCTGACCGGTCGGTGGACACTGTCAATGCACAGTTTTGAGGACTCTCCAACAAACTCCACCGAGGCATTAAAACATCAAACCACCTTCTCTACTCTTCAAATCAACTCCGCATCAATCATAGTGTCGCCGCTTCTCATGCATCACTACGTCTTTGTCAAGCCTTCGCCAATCCCAGAGAAGTTACGCAGAACTTGAACTTCTTTGTAGGGACCACCTTGGTCAGCATATCGGCCGAATTCACGCTAGTGTGAATCTTGTCCAGAATCACATCTCCTTCCTCAAGCACCTGTTGAATAAAATGGTGACGCACATCAATGTGTTTAGTACGAGAGTGATAAACAGAATTTTTAGCCAAATTGATAGCACTAGAGCTGTTACAATTAACCGGCACGGCTTCCTGCTAAAGCCCCAACTAATTTATCATTCCTTTCAACCAAACAGCTTCCTTGAAAGCTTCTGTCACTGCCATATACTTAGCTTCAGTAGTGGAAAGAGCCACAACAAACTGAAGCTTAGACATCCAACTAATCGCTCCATCCGCTAACAAAAACGAGTACCCTGAAGTCAATCTCCTACTGTCAACACTACCTACGTAATCAGAATCGATGTAACTAACTTATCCTTAAATTTTTCAAACGTCAAGACGTACCCCGAATGTATCGAAGTAGCCATTTCACAGCTGCCCAATATTGTTTACCTGGGTTAGACATAAATCGGCTAACAACACCCATTGCCTGTGAAATATCCAGTATTGTACAGACCATGACATACATTAAGCTGCCCACAATACTTGAATAGGGCACATGAGACATAACATGCTTTTCTTCATCTATTTTGGGACAATGTTAAAAAGAAATCTTGAAGTGAGCCACATGGGGAACGCTAACCGGTTTGGACTTGTCCATCTCATACTTTTTCAATAACTTCTTAAGGTATTTTTTCTAAGATAACCACAACCTGCTCCTCTTCCTATCTCTATGAATATCTATGCCAAGAACCCTCTTTGCAGCCCCCAAATCCTTTATCTCGAATGTCCCTAAAAGTTAAGTCTTCAATACATCGATGTCAGACATGCTATGACCAGCAATAAGCATGTCATCGACATACAACACTAGTATGAGAAACTTTTCATCATTCATTGTCTTGAAATAGACATAATGATCATACTTGCTCCTGAAAAAGCCCCGACTCATCATAAAGGAATCAAATTTCTTATACCACTACCCAGGCGACTGTTTGAGACCGTACAACGATATCCTTAACCTACAAACCTTGTTCTCGGCCCCTTGCACTGTATAACCTTCTGGTTGCAACATGTAAATTTATTTTTTCAATTCCCCATGCAGGAAAGCAGTCTTTACATCCATCTGTTCCAGCTCGAGGTCGTATTGGGCAACTAGTGCCAACACGAACCTGATAGATACTTGCTTCACAACCGGCGCAAAAATCTCACTGAAGTCCACGCCTTCACGCTAAGCATACCCTTTCGCTACCAACCTTGCCTTGTATCTATCCTATTTCTTCTAAAAAATTCACTTGTACCCAATCACTTTTTGGCCCACTAGAAGCTCCACAAGCTTCCAAGTCTGATTCTTATACAGGGAGTCCATCTCGTCTTACATTGCCGTCTTTCACTTTTCAGCGTCTACATCTTGTAGTGCTTCTTCAAAGTTAGATGGATCCCCCTTATCTGTAATGAGAGTGAATGCAATGTTCGAGTCATCCCTATACCTTGCCGGTAACCTACGATCCCTAGGTGGATTTCTTCGTATAGGTGGTTGCTCCACCGGATCCTGTACCTCTATTTGCATCTCGGTATCGGCCCGTGTTTCATCTCTGTCATCATGTGTATCAATAACTTTTGATGTTTCTGGTTCCTTTGTAGCATCCTTACGAAATAAAGAACTCTCATCAAACTTGACATCACGGCTTAGGGTGATCTTTCGTGTGACAGGATCATATATACGATAATCCTTCACACCATCACCATAGC
Organism: Liriodendron chinense; assembly: GCA_003013855.2. Classification (NCBI taxonomy): domain Eukaryota; kingdom Viridiplantae; phylum Streptophyta; class Magnoliopsida; order Magnoliales; family Magnoliaceae; genus Liriodendron; species Liriodendron chinense. The sequence goes on from ML058459.1 coordinate 2,867,969, forward strand.
CGACAAAGATCCCTTTCCTGACCTTATGGTCTAGCTTATCTCTCTTAACTGATGGTACATGAGAGTAAGCCTCACAACCAAAGACCCGCAGACTTGAGTAGTCTAACATATGACCACTCCACACTTCCTCAGGGATTTTACATTCAATTGCCATAGAGGGTGACCGATTTACCAAGCAACAAGCCATGTTAACGGCTTCAGTCTATAACTCTTTACCCAACCCAGCATTACTAATCATGGATCTAGCTCTCTCCAAGAGAGTCCGATTCATCCGCTTTGACACACCATTTTGCTCTGGCGTGTGTGGCACTGTATTGTGCCTCACGATCCCCTCCTCCTTACAATACGTGTTAAATTCTCTAGAAGTGAACTCACCTCCATTGTCGGTTTTTAAAACTTTCAATTTCTGTCTTGACTAATTCTCCACCATCGCCTTCCAATACTTGAAGGTCCTGAAGACATCGGATTTATTTTTCAGAAAATAAACCCAAACCTTTCCGCTATAGTCATCGATAAATGACACGAATCAAGATGACCCCCTAACAGAAATAACGGGCGACGACCCCCATACATCGAAATGGACATATTCAACCACCCTTTTACATGTATGTTTCCCCCCTTTAAATGACAATCTAGACTGTTTCTCATACATGCAATGCTCACATATACTAAAGTCTATAGATTTAAAGGAAGAAATCAAAGATCGTTCAGAGAGTACCTTCATGCCTCACTTGCTCATGTGGCTTAAGCGTGCATGCCACATATGTGCAGACGTGGAATCCGCTACAACCGCTGTAGCTTCACCTACTGAAGTGCTCCTAATCAGCCTGTAAATGTTACCATACCTCTGTCCCTTTATAATTATAAGGGTCCCTCTGAAACTTTACAGAACCGGTGAACTTGCACCCCAATGCCTCGAGTGCACCAAGGGAAATCAGATTCTTCCTCAACCTAGGAAGGTGCCTCACTTCCGTCAAAGTCCGTTCAATCACATCGAACATCTTGATGCGCACAGTACCAATTTCCACAACTTTGCAAGCGTAGTCATCGCCTAGAAATACCGAGCCTCCCTCATACTCCTTATGGGAAGTAAAGATGCTCCTATCTGGGGCACATGTGATATGAAGCCTCAGAATCCATGATCCACTCATCATCGAGAGATCCAACCTTTGATACCGTCAGGACCTCACACACATCACTACCACCTTCTTCAGCTTAAGCGGTATTGGCTTCCCTAAAGGAGTCTCATGACTTCTTCTTCTTATACTTAGGACTCTTACAGTCCTTCTTCATGTGCCCAACTTGGCCACATCCCTAACACTTCAGCTTAGCTTTGCCCTTGCCCTTCGACTTGGATCAAGAACACGACGATCCTTCACCTCGTTCAGAATTTCTTCCTCTTATAATCAGTGCATCGGAGGAAGAATTAGCATCACCGCTCTTCTGTCTCATTGCCTTCGACTGAAGGGCTGAGACAACAGTCTCAACACTAACAGTGTCCCTACCCGCACACAACAAGTCCTTAAGGGACTCATATGAACTAGGAAGTGAGTTTAGCAAGATCAATGCTTGATACTCGTCCTTCATCTGTTCTCCAAAATCAAGCAACTTGCAAATCAACTTGTTGAACGTGCTAATGTGGTCCTCCACATCTGTCCCCTCCGGCATCTTCAAAGTAAAGAATTACATCATTAGATACATGCAATTTTTTAGAGAGTTCTTCGCATAGATGTTCTCTAGCTTGGTCCATGTCTCTACGGCGGTCTTCTCCTTCATGACGTTATAGAGGACGTCATCACAATTGGATTGAGGCCATAACCTTCTCATCCATCTTGGTCCACTCATCATCTTTCATGTCGGTGTGTCACTTTCCAAGGGCGTTCATGACCCCTTGCTAAGTTAGGATGGCTCTCATTTTCACCTTCTACAACTCAAAGTTGTTTTTACCCAAAAACTTCTCAACGTTGAACTTCACACTTGAAGTCATGAGATTGTCTTAGAAAACTTCTTCTTCAACCTTTCAATGATATCTCTGATATCACTTATTGGAACTCCAGTCAGCGGAAGCAATGAAGAAGATTAAACAATTACCACATAGCCACATAAGCAATCAACGCAAAAGCACATGAATTTTACGTGTGTTAAAACTAGAAAAATGCTCGTCAGCAGTTTTTCCTGTGTTTCATTATTCTGGGGGAATTCTGAGTATAAAGACATTCACAGATGATCATAAACAATCACAAAGTGTACACAAGAGAGGTATCATAAGGAGAATTTTATTCCAGAGATTCTGAGATCTTTTACATTCTAGGCTGTGATACTGGTCACGAGCCTTTAATTACATCAATGGTTGATCACCCTTGATTAAAAGGCAAAAGTAAATGAACGCATACATTATAAATAGATTAAATAAAGTAAATGAGGAAATAACCATGTAAATCATGCACATCATAAAGAACACAGAGATTTTTTACGTGGAAACCCTTGAGGGAGAAAACCACGGCACAAAGCGACAAAGCTCTACTATGAATAATGATTGTACAATAGATGAAGTATTTAAGAAAAAGGCTCGGATAGATCAAGCAGGTGACTAAGTCATCAAGGACTATGGCCTTTCAGTTCACGGTTATAAAGACCTATTTGTTTCTTGCTATGGACTGAGCCACTTTTTTAGACAAGTTGGATGTCTATGTCCCATTTTCTTTTGGATTATCCCGATTAAAGGATTGTCAGGATTTTATCGAGTGGTGCAACTCTGGTTCATTGACCGTTAGAATACATGAACATCGAATGTTGGTCGGCACGACCCAAGGACCACTCTTATATTTTTATGATGGGTGACCTTGAGAAGGCACTCCGCAACTGCCTCATTAGCTCAACCGACGGACCCGTTGTCGATGGGTAGGGCATCGACTATCTTTTCATAATAGCGGTCTATAGCATGATATTTCAAGCTTTGTTAGAACTCTTTTGATTATAGTTTCTTGTAATAACCATAGTCCATTTTGGTTAGTCTTGAGCCTCAATCCGGGCTAAACCCTAATTGTGCAATGAATATAATTGATACAAAGCTCTTATAATCAGTTGTCGAGTAAGGCTGGAGTCTGTTGACTCGTCTTCAGAAGTGATCCCGGTCGATAGCTAATACGTAATGAGAGATAAGAAGAGAACCTGCTCTCACCTATATAAATATGCGGGGCATTGTAACGAGATAAAGGATATTCGATGTACGATGAATGCAATTGAATGTATATCATATGAGATTGATTGTATGTGATGAATACAATAGAAGATATGTCATGTGAGAATGAATGTGTATGAGAATACAATAGTATGTATGCCATGTGAAGTTGAATACATATCGAGTTAAATAAATGCTAGATTAAGCAGATATGAGTGCTGGATTAAGCAGAGATGAGTGCTGGATCAAGCAAGATGAATGCTAGATTAAGCATGGATGAATGCTAGATTAAGCAAGATGGGTGTTAATGCATGAAGCGATCAATATTATCTAGTCACAACTCCATTTCTATACAAATTTGTACTAAAATGATATTCTGGTTATTTCGCTGCCTGAAAATTCTAAGTAAAAATATGAATTTTTTATATATCCACAGATCGACCATAAAATTTCATGAATATTTCACCGGACTTTGGTGTTTTAGCATAATTAAGGTATTTCAGATTTTTTAGACAGTTTAGATTTGAAGAAAACCCCTCCAATCAAAAGGCAAACTTTTTGGGGAATGCCAAAAAGTTGCGATTTGTACTTCCGATGGAAAATTAAAATCTTCGTCGTTGGGAATTTATTTTTTTAGTATTTTTTATTGAATCCAAATGGGGGGTACTTCCTTATTTATATAAATAACTTTTGTTTCTATTTACTTTAAGTTATTTATGTAAATAAAGTGTGCAGTGTGTAGTGCAAGTGTAGGTAGTGCAAAGAGACGTGCAGTGCAGTATAAGTGTGGCCAGTCTAGACGCATGTTGAAAGAGGGCTAGCGAATGTGGTATGAGAGTGAGCGCATGCAGTAGGTGCTACAATCCGAAGATTGCACACTCAAGTGCAGGTAGCGAAGTAGTAAAATACTCGGTAAGACCGAGGTCGATCAATCGGGATTGAGGTTAAGAGCACTTAGAAGAATTAGTTTAGGTGGGAGAGATGAAATTTGAATTATCCACGAGAGTGGAGCAAGTTGTGTGTAATGAAAGACAAAAATAGAAAATGGGCTAAGGCATTAGGGATCTACCTTTGACTTATCCACAATGTTTGATTCATTGGTCCAATTATAACTCAACTGAAATCGAATAAAGATCCGTTCCAATCGGAAGATAAAACGGTTAAACCACTTGCATATTCCATAAAAGATGGAGATCTAAACCGATTGATTTGACCATGAAGCACTCGTTAGTTGATCGCAGGAAATTCCAAGCATCCATTGTGCTCGGAGTCGACAATGAATTAAGGAATTGTACAGATCAACAACTTTACCAACAAGTCAACCGATAAGATCACAATTCATACGATTAAATGCATACTTACAAGATAGGAGGCTTTGATTGACTGATCCAACCGTTAAGATCTCGTCTATCGATCGTAGGGAATCCAAAGCATCCAATGTGCCCAGAGTCTACAATGGATCAAGGGATCCCAAGCATCCAACGTACCCGGAGTCGACGATGGATCAAAGGGCTTACACAACAATAGCGTCTGCCGAGGTGGATAACCGAACCAATCAACTAAAGAGAACTCCAACATTCACACACCATTGTTGAACAAAAAAAAACCAAAACTTGCAAATTTCTTCAAAGGCTTCACCCCTAGCGTTAGCTAGAGGTTTAGCCAACCATGCTACAATGGAAGACTAAAAGTTTTACAAAGGAAAAAAAACTGCACTACTCTCTTTCTACAAAGGAAAAGAAGAAAAAAAGAGAAGACTTGGATTTGAGGGATGATGGGATGATAAGAATGAGAAGGGATAGAGCTCCTTTTATAGACTTTTGAGAGGCTCCCGAGCCTAAACCAAATTTTTAGTTAGGTTTGGGAATGGAGTTAGGCTTGGATGATGAGGTGGCACTTCGAAGCCAATGGATTTGCTTTTTAGGTTTGGGTTAGGAGTTAGGCTTGGAGTGCCCAAAGCAAACTTTTCTTTCAGGTTTGGGCTTGGAGTGGTGAGGTGGCAATTCCAAGCCTTACACATGTGTGGGGAGAGAGGGAGAGAGAGAGAGAGAGAGAGAGAGAGAGAGAGAGAGAGCTCCTCTCTTGCTTCCACATGTTGGATGGAGGATGAAGAGCAGCTTCCTTTTGATGGGGTCCACTGCATTGTGTGATGGACGGCTGGAGTTTTGGAGTTGGGGTCCATTGGACGGGACAGTTAAGATGTTCCTGGCCATGTCCGTGGCTGTATGCTAATGGAGATGGGATCCATCACATCTGGCACGTTCATGAGCTTGGTGTTGCAGCTGCTCGTTGGAGCTCCTTTGCATGTGTGCTCCAACTGCTAAAGACGTTGGAGATAAGAGCTGGTTTGGACGTTGGTGGACGCCTGCAGCTGCTGGTGCTGATTAGATGGAGAACGTCCATCTGTTGAAGGTGGCCACTTGATGGACAGTTGATGCTAGCCATTGGATGAAGGATTTGAAGATGGATTGAACTCCACCATAGCTGGACGCATATGCTGTTTGAAGCAGCTTCTGGAATGTTGCTGCACTGTTGTTGTTTGGGACGTCCAACCCTTGTTTTGATGTTCATGTGGGGTCCACTTTTGGTGAACGGTGGAGATGATGAAGACTTGGTGGATGTCCACCATCTGGACGGTGGAGCTAACCTGCACGTTTGAACGTGAGCTGAGATTGCTGGAGTGCTGTGGACGGTGGATGATGTGGTCCACTAATTGAATGGAGGTTGGAGAAGTGGATGAGATGGAGCTGATTGGAGATGGTTTTGGACGTCCAGCCCTGGTGGACGGTTGTAGATGAAGCTGGGGTCCACCTGCTACACGTTGACTGATCCTGGTGTCCACCTTTCTGTTGTAGCTTGGAACATGCAAGCTCTGCTGGACGGTCTGGTGGAGATGTTGCTGATGTGCAAGGTGGGCCAAGTGATGGACGGTGTGCTCTGCACGTCAGATGAAGGTGGGGCCATCTTTAGACGCTGGAGGTCAGATGGACGGACGGCTATGGTGATGAACAGCTGGTTGGACGTCCACTGCTGGTGCTTGGATGGACGGTTGATGCTCTGCTGGGTGCTGATTACACAAGTGTGGAGAGGTGGGATAGTCCAACTGCTGGCTGTTGACGGTGGTGGACGGGTGGATGATGAAACTGGACCGTTGATGGGATAAGAGGACGGTGGAGATGAAATGGACGTGCTCAACAGGTGGGTCCCTTGCTGTTTGCAAATGGACGGTTGGAGTTGCAGTACTACTGCTGTACGTGCAGGCTGTGGTATCCATTGGTTCTGCATGTGTAACAGATGGATTGGGGACGTCCATTTGGACACTGATGAAGGGTCCACCTTGCTTGCCTAGGTGAAGGCAGATCTAGTTGAGTCCACCATAGCAATCTGCTTTGGTTGCTTTGATGCACATGTGTGGAGCATGGATGCACATCCCTTGGTCACGGATGGTGCTGATGGACGGTGATGATTGGTCCCCATTGGTTGATGATCTCTACCAGATGATCTCCACCTGCTTGGTCTATCTTTCTATCCATGTTGATGGCCGTGAGATGAAGGGCTTCACTTGACTGGATGGACAGTGAGTTTGACTCCAGCCTGGTGACGTTGGTTGATGGAAGACTGATCCAGTTGTCTCAAGTATGGATGGTGGAGATCAAGTTGAACGGTTGGGATGAAACGTTTCCACTTGTTGCTTGATGCTCGGTTCACCCTTTATGTGGATATCCAATCTTGATCTTCCAATCATGACCATCTAAAAATGCACAGCCTAGAATTCCAAATGAGTGGCGTTGTGATGCGGTCCATCATAGAACATGATCCATCCTTTGATCTTTACGGTTGGACTTCCTTCAAGATCGTTCTCATGCTTGATCATGGTATCTTTTTTATCTTTAAACGTCCTGATTGGCTCGGATCTTGTCCAACCTCTCCTGATCACCTAAACATTGAAATTTTTCCTAATTAGGGATAATTAACCAGGAAAACAATGATAATACTCTAAATATCTAGGGTTAATTATACAATATTAGGCACTTATCAGTAGGGTGGTGGGCGCATATAGGAGGGAGTGAGAGAGAGAGTTGGCGCATGTAGGAGGGAGTGAGAGAGGGTTGGTGTATGTGAGGATGAGAGAGTGAATGTGGGCGCATGTAGGATGAGAGATGGGGGTGTGGGCGCATGTGGGATTGGAAATGAGGAGAGAGAAAGATGAGAGAGGGAGGTGGGCGCATGTGGCCTCTCCTAGGTGCATGTGCCTCCTCCACTTAACGAGATTTTCAATTTTTTTTCTTCCCCAAACAATGGGAGTGGGCGCATGTAATGGGGCACATGCGCCTGAAATATGGTGGTGGGCGTCTGTTGCCCTACCACTTAGTATTTTGCATGGTTTTCCGGCCAAGAGTGGGCGCATGTCCCTCCATAAGGTAGAAAAGGTTCCACTACTTAGTGTATTTTGGGATTTCTCTCCCTCTCTCCCTCTGCATTTTTCTCCGGCGAGAAAATCCCTTTTCAGCGAGGGATTCCGGCCAGGGCATTCGGCAGAGCGAGTGCATGGTAGAGCGAGTGCATGGTTTCAAGGGAGTGATCCTGCCAATGGTCATTAGAGGGCTTGCTATTTATTGTCTGCTAATCGGGTTTGGGTCCACGAGGAGAGTTTCCGGGCGCATGTGGCTCTTGGAGATAGGGAAAAGGATCTGGCCATGCCCCATGTGCATGTGGACATGCCCTGGGCGCATGTCCCTCTTGGCAGCTTCCAGACTTGAAAATTTCAGCATTTTAGGCCGAGCGCATGTTTTTCTGCACTTGTGCGCCTCCACGAAAATGATCATAACTCATTCGTTACATATCCATTTTGGACGCTCTTATACTCGTTGGAAAGCTATTTCGGTGATCTACACAATAGAACTATCATGATAACCTTTAGAAGTCTCTTTCATCTTCAAAAGTAGGCCATAAGTGATAAATACCATCTATAATGTACGGTCTTTAGTGAACAACTCATATCTTCTTCGTTATAATTCGGAATTGGGTGATCTTGGACTTGTCGGAATCGTGACTTGGTAAGAATTTTCATGACATATCATTTTATTCGAATGTATATTGCTTACTCAATCATCCTCTGACTGAAAGTGATCTCTTCACTGATATCTGTCCTTAGAAAAATTTAGGTTTCATGCTCTGACTGTTCAATGTACAGCTACCTTTTCTGGGATCAAAGTCACTGACACCGGAGCACTTTAGGCTTTTAATAATGTTATTGAATAAACGTGTCTGCTGGCGAATGGTCAAATGCTGTTAATTTTGGTAGTTCCTTACCAATTTGAATCCTTCAGTCGGCTCCTAGGAGGGGGAAAAGGTATTTCGGGGTGCGCATACGGAAATATGCATCGCACGACGACCAAATTCGAAGGTTAGGGGTTTTCGGACATTTCGGATCATTTAGCGGCAATACACATGTTTAGATCAGCTCCAGAATGACAGATTTCAGTTCTTGGTGTGATTGCATAAGCTGCTCGAGCTAGGATCGCACCGACGCTCTATTGCTTTTTTTCTGACTGCTTCTAGGTCTGTTATTGACTTTGATTGATGTATTCGATTCATCACTTCTTCTTTTACCATTGGTGATATTTTGAGCCCCAACAACATGGAAAACCCTTGCGGGAAAAAATCACGGCACAAAGCGACACCTCCACTATGAATCTCAGATGATTACAGAGTTAATCTACCCAAGTAGATCCCAAAGATGAACAAAAGCTCTCAAACCTCGCAATCCTCTCACCCAAAAAACCATAATCTCGTGTTAGAGCACCTTGGTATTGCTTAGCATACAACCCAACACGATTAGGAAACATATATATAAGAGAAAATCCAGATTTTAAAACATATAGCGCGAAACCGGACAAGAAATTTAAATCCCGCACGTCCATCGACCGGTCGGTCAACCGACCAAAAATGTCTAGAGAGTTTTTGTCTTAAAATGTCTTGCTACCTCAACAATTAGACCAGTTGGAGCCTCCAACAAACCGGTCGGACGTCTGGTTCGAGACTCCAGAAATCTGTCCAGTCACTCGTCATGATAATCTGTCCACTGGCCGACCAGTCAGTGCACACTGTCAATGCACAGTTTTGAGGACTCTCCAACAGTGCCAATGTTCTTTTTCCAAAGTTGTTCAATCAAGTATGTACTCAACCGTAGCACCTCTCTGATGACCGCACAATCACATTCATGAATCCGCCGACCTTAGTGATTCAGGATCCAGTGAATCTACAGTCCCCCCCCCTCCCCCCCGGTGGGCCTTATTATGATTATCACATTGTCCAAAAACAATGAAACATGTTATGGTAAGTCACCATTTGTGGGCCTTACTATGAGTACTATGTTGTCCAAAAACCATCTAATCAGATGACACTAGCATCTGATTAGTAGGCCTACTCCTTTCGGACAATTTCTATGGCGCAAATTGACAAATGGTATTTTTTTCTTCTTCTTTTTGTTTCCAGTGAGGTCATCCATTGTAAGGTCCAGCAGAAGAGATGTTGTGTAAATGAATGATCAAGAAGAGAAAATTACAATGGTTAGTATGATCTTCAAATCTTGGAGATCTCTAGGGTATAGTCCATAACATGGTGGGTCACACTAAATCGATGGTGTGGATTACTGAATCGATTGCTTTACTTGAATAAACTAAAGATAGCAATGTATATTGAGCTCTTTTGTCACCCCATTTTATTATATCCTCAGATTTATCACATTGCTTTTTGACATGCTCACAACAACGGTTTTTAGACTCGCATGAGTCCAATATGACTCGTCTGATTCAACTCGGATTTGGTAGTACTTGATCTGGATCAATGGCCCAAGTCATCCCTCACTTTGGTGGGTCAGGCCGATTTGACCCTGGTGAGTCCTGGCTCGACTAGGGTTGAATGTGTCAAGCAGAGTCTCTTAGCCATGACTCACACTCATCGTGTCATAGAAACAAGACAACCACCAATCCGGACCGAGCTACTTGTGCTGTGATGAGTGGCATAGACGAGTTATTTCATCATGTGTTCTGCATGGTGGGCCAACCTATAAGATGGGAGAGGTTTTATTCACCATTTCAACACTCGACTGGATGTCCAGCCAGGTCAGGTATGCTTGAATACTTGACTGAGCCACTCGATTCAACATTTCATACATTAATTAATCAACATTTAGAATAAATTGGGTAAATTAAGTGAATATAAGTAGATGAGTTGGTAGTATTAATTGGTACTCTTGCTTGAGGTTGGATGTTTGAAACCCCGGCCCTTTAATTTTTTTTTAATAATCAAGATTGATATCCGCAGGCAAGTGACTCAGTCTTCTGAAAACTCAACCGAGTCATGCTAATCAGCGAGTTTCATGGAAAATCAGCTTGAAATCTGACCGAGTCGGGTTGATTCAGCTGTGTTTTTTGAGTTGACCCACCAAGTTGGGTCAGGCTTGCCCTGGGCTGAGGCCTTGGTCATAAGCCTGGGCCTAACGTGGCCCAGCCCATTGTCATACCTAACTCATGATGACGTGTAGAGCGGAGCTCATTAACATGCAGGCACCTTGCACTGTTTGTAGCCGTCCATTTTGTTTTGTAATTTTTTTTAATTTAATCAATGGGTTTGAAAACACGCCTCGCCTCTACAAATGTGTTTTTTGAGGTTTGCTAATTCTGCAGACGTCATGGAAGGAAATGTAGCTCCACAGCCTTCTCTTGTCAACACGTGACAAACGCGTGACATTAGTCAACAAAGTGTATATATATATATATATATATATATATATATATATATATATATATATATATATATATATATATATATATATATATTTGACCTGAGTGCAGCAACGCAGGTCTTGTACCGGCATTGCGTTTGTACCGGCATTGCGTGACTTTCTTCCACGGAAGTAGATGGATATGACGTTACCGAGGCCTTACTTCCACGGAAGTAGATGGACTCCCCGTGGATGTGATCCACCCCGTCCATCAGGTGCGCCGCATAACGTTTAGACGGAGCCCAAAAAATTAGGCTATTTCAACACTCAGGTGGGCTACACAATGGGAAATAGTTGAGATGCGAAATCACACCATTAAAACTATTTAAATTATGTGTAGTGTTAACGTTAAATCACGTCACCAGATGTTGATCAGGGACCGACTTGAATCTTAGCCATCTAACTGATTATAGAAGATGAAAAGCTTGGATCGAAAAGACCTACAAACACTGCCAGAGGTTAGGACGGCCGCTGGGGTGCCGGCTGATGGCCCTCCGATGCTTAAGTTAGTGATGGTGGAAAGAATCCTTAAAGGGATATATGTATTTTGGTATATCGTACCTTTATTTGTAGCATGGAGGGTCTTTTATAATGTATATTCTTGTCGTATTTGACTAGGATTATGATTCTGTCGAGATTTGATCTCCTACGCGGGATGGGTCATGATGATGGCTAGATACGTGATTGCCTTAAAGAGATAGGTGAGAATATCTACGCAACACGGATATCTCTCATAGTAATTTCCGCAAGCCAAATTCCGTGACTTGCGGAATATGTTAACTGAGTCTTAAGTATTCAGAGAGGAACGTTCGGGAGACAGCGCTCGGTAATAACCAAACGTGATGTTATGATGAACGCTTAGTAATGATCGTTCGGGTATCAAAGAGGACCGACCACATATGTAAGGATATGAGGCCTGATTTTAATAACTAGCATGGCGCTTCATCGGGTCTGAGGGTATCGAGGTAATTCGTTAATGCCAACCAACTCTGTCAGCCGAGCGCTTTAGCAGTCGGGTGTGTCGCGAAAATAGAGAATGTCAGTATGTGCTCGTGCATTGCCTTTAACCATGCAGTTTTGGGGTCATCCCAGATTAACCCATAACATGTAAGGTCTGCTATCATGTATATGTTACATACAAATCACTCATCCTACCTGAGGAATGGATGTTCCAAAAATCATGGAAGCCATTAGGGGTGTCAATGGGCTGGGTTGGTTAGCGGGTTTCTGAGCTTGGCCCACCTCAGGTTAGGCTTGGGCTGGAGTATTAGACCTGAGGGCCATGTTCAGGCCTTGGCCCGGCCATTAGGATTTACAAAGGTATCTTCCATGTGCAAGAAGGCAACTGGCAATAGAGACCAACAAACGTTAGGGCTGGGGTTCGAGGTCGCAGTCCCTCTCTCCTTCGTCTCTCTTCTTCTTGATTTTGGCATCAGAGTCTCATTTCCCAACATAAATTACATGACTTCTCCTCAATTCGTCATGCATTTCGAATTGAAAGAGAAAGGGCAGTTCCTGACAAATTTTCGGTGAACACTATCAGATATTGATATGATTGAATCTCAAAACATCCGATTTCGAAGCTTGTATCGGGTATTTTCTCATTCGATCCCGGCGAGGATAGCAGAGGACGAAGATATCTCAGAACAGAATGTCGATCTGCAGGAGGAAGGGGAAGAGGATAAAGATCTTCAATTTTGAAGAGGAAGGGCTTGGGACACGAAATATTGGGGATTTTCTGGGGAATGAGGCACACTTGCGACCCAGAACCGGGGAGAGAGAGGAAGAGAGACGAAGGAGATAGGGGCTGCAACTCCAAACCCCAACCCTAACTTAGTCTTTAACGCTTATTACATTCTCGCATGTGCCTTCCTCTCGCACGACCCTGCCTGCGTGGTCCAATGTTGATCTCCTGACATGTCAGGGTCCCACCCGCTTATTGGTTCCAGGGTCTCACCCAAGTTGCGCCCCTTGCATGTGCCTCCCTTTGGAACACCCCGTCTACACGGACCAATGCTCTCGTTAGGGTCCCACCCACTTTGCTGGTTTCGGATTCTCATCCAAGTTGCGCCCTTCTAAGAGGGATCAGGTGTGGTAAGGGCATGTGTTTACAAAGGTCCTTCAATGGGTGAGCCCTAATCATGGCCCACCTCGATGTATGTGTTGTATATCGATGCCGTCAATCCATTTCACCATTTCATTTTAGAGCATGGTCCCAAAAAGAGACCCATCCACATCTTAGGTTCAACTTCGACCCCAAGCGCCAAAATAAGCAGATACGTCGTTCTCGACCGTATATGACCAAGACCTGAGAAGGTTGGTCACCTACTTAGCCACTTGCTCAATGGATTCAAAGGGATTAGGCGATTGACGGAGGGTAGGGTTCGTCTTTTAGAAATGGGTTGCACCTTGCCTTTCACCAAAATGACTACCTCCAGGTACTAATTGATACACAGTGACAAACGACCAAACGATTGATGTTTGGACAAACAATTCTATAGAAATATAACTGATTGTATTAAGATAGGTTGCTCAGCATGTGTGGACGAGCAATTACAACTAAGTTACCCAGCGAGCGTGGATGAGCAATTATCGCTACTCCTAAATTATGGATTACATTACGAATAAGATAGGAAAGATAAAGAGAGTTTATTGTTTGATTTGGTGTGAGACATCTTTCTCTGTCGATTACATCCCTTATTTATAAACTAATCGGAACTATCTAGACCTCTAATTAATTCGGCTGTTACAATTCCCAGATTCCTGAACCTTCTTGGGACCCTTCACCTTTCATGCAACTTTTCAAATCTATTAGTATTCTTGTCGATCCCCTCTGCTTCGACTGCTTCCTCTTTCAGATGATGTGTCCCAGTAGCCAACTGTCATCTGTTGTTCTAAGAAATATGCTTGCTGTGACTTTGAGGATCATTCGCGTGTTGCACCATTCACCTGCAATGCCAAATGTCATCTTCCCATTCGTCGTTCTGAGCCTGGTCAGGAATAAGGTACAACAATTCCCCCCCCCCCCCCCCCCCCCGTCACCTCGCCTTTAATTAAAAGGTGAGCACGATATTGATTAGAGTTTTTGGCCATAAATGCGGCCACATGGTTGTTCCACATGTCAAATCCCTATTGTCCTCGTATAGTTGAGACAAAAACCAAACGACGGTTTTGTTGCCTTTGTCTCAGCTATAAACGTGACATATAGCCCTTTCCTTAAATGAACCTTTTCGTATGAGGAGTCTTCATCGTTCTGTCATTAATGATCATATCTTCAACCGATATATACGCCTATTTGAAAAGATATTGAACTCTTTTCTCGAACTTTCCTATTAATCTTCGTCTTCCTTTCGTGAGAGCTCTCCTGACACCCCATGGCTGCCTCATCTTCATCCACGCATGTATATCACCAACATCACTTTGTTGAGGAGGTGGAACGGATTTGCTCGAAGATCATAAAAGAGGTCATTTACTCTGTCTCGATTGATCAGAATCTATTCTATCTAGTGCTAGGACCAGCCTTCGATTCATCACTAGACCTTGAGCGATTGTTCCCCCTTAGGCCATTCTTTCCTTTATTTGTAGGTGAGAAACTCTTTATTCAATCCGATATGCTTCCATATCCCAATAACTCTTCCAAATCACCCAAAGCCTGGCCCAAATAACTCGATGGATGACCATAATGGTTTGATAGAGTTTTGCAACAACATGGTGAGACCTGGAAACACATTGACATTTATGATTGCATTTCCCTCTCGTTAAAAGATCAGACGGCAGATACGACCCTTTTGGCTGGTACCCTACCATTTTAGAGTCGCTCTACCAATACCTTCCATTTCGGTTGCGAACCCATGAGCCCAACCATCATGGTTGTATGTGCCTTCACCCACCTGTTTCCTTTTGAAGATCCTGTCTACCCGAGCTTCGCCCAACATGAGCCATGTACTTTTGAATTTCTTGATAAGACAGAAAGATCATACTCAGCTTTTTGTTCAATCTAGCCCAAATCGACCGATTTGGTCGACATTCAAGAACATATGCCATTTCTTCTAGTATGGCTTTGCCATTTCATGTTTTGTGTGAGTTCTTCATAGGTCACGAAGGAATATAACGATTAACTGAAGCCCTCTCTAGTGGCCGTCAACTTGCCCTTGCCTCGATCATGTTTACCATTGCATGGCCGATGCATCTTCTAAAGGTTTCTATTTAAGTGGGGGATTTTTTTGTTTGTCCAAATGTGGTTAACAGAGTATTTTCGCTCAGTCGTCATCACTGCCATTCCTTCACCGACTTCATTCTCTTCGTCGGTCACTGAAATTTAAAATACGAGCGGACGAATAATTCTTGCGAATATTATTTGGATTTCTTTTTGTCCCTCACCATCGATCGCTCAGACCAAGAATTCACTCATTTCAGCAATAAGGAATTTGGTCCTGCTTGGTTTACTGAGGAATATAAGACCGATGATGTAATCTCTGCAAAACGAAGAGACCTGGCTTGGAAAAGATATCTGATATGCTAAGACTTACATTACGAAGGCACTGTTGAGTCTGGGATCAATGCTAAGGCTGGTGTTGAACAGTATTGTCCAAATCTCCTGGCACAATCATTTGGATTAGCACAATGTATTCCTGCCCCCTTTTTTCTCACAAATTAGCGAATCAACCACCCTTTTCCCGAACAAAAGTTGCTTCGATAGCCGGATACCAAACTCTCCATACTAGTTTTGAGGCAATACAATCTACCTTCGATCCTCCTGTGCTAATCAACTATCTATAATGATTAGAATCGTTCAACACATGGTGGGATAAGTATTATCACTCGATAGTATTTGAACCTAGAGGAGCACTCGTCAACCACTTTTGCTTCAGAACCGAAAAAACAGCAATTGAGAGGAAACACTCCTCGACAACGTATCCAGGCAACCATCGACCGTGGTTAGCCAAATAGTCAATTAAGAAAAATTGCACAAGCTTCCTTGACCACTCCCTTAGCCACCCAAGCGATCGAGTCAATTCGGTCATCTCCAAAGAGACAAAAAGTCACTGCACCATGACCTCTGAAAAGAAAATTTCAATCCATCCATGTTCATTGCCAGCCACAGATGTCAATGTACCTACCTCAATGGTCAGCTCGGCTGTACATGTCATTCCTCCAGCTTCCACAGGTAAACGTGGTCGAACTAGAGCAAAGTCGTTAGGTAATTCCCCACCTTATTTTTCTGCAACAAGTTTATCATATTGATTCAAGTTGACTTGTCTGTACCGGGCTCTAAACAAATTTCAGGTGTTAATCATCTAATTTTGGTGGCTGCTTTTGCAAAATTAGAACCACCTCCAAGGACTTCGACCGCGGTTGATCCATCCCTGCCACCGGCCGAATTGGTGATCTCTAATTCCAAGGCCACTGAAAGTGATCCTCTGCCGGTAGTCGATCAGGGTCAAGAAGTCCCAACAGTTAACGAGACGCCAAGTCTTACTCCTCTTACCATTCTTCCACTGTTAGAAACTGTTCACCTAGCAGTTACCAGCCTTACGATGATTGCTCCTATTGCTCTAATGCCTTTTCCATTGAAATCCTTCCTCGATCGACAGATCACGGATGCAGATAGCCAAATCACCAATTTGAAGAAACAATTGAAGGCCGTGGAAGACCATCGTGCTTCATTGGTCCATCACAAAGAACTTCAAGATGACTGATTGTGTTTGCTAAAGAGATAACCTCCTTTGCCGAAGGACTTGTTCTCTAAGAACGACAATCAAAAGAAGAGAAGGAACAACTTGAAAAGCGAAGGCTGAAGCTGCTTGAAAAACTGTTTTCATTTTCAACCTTTTCTTTTGAATAATGGATTGTTCGGAATTTGCTGTAATGTTTTATTAACCATCAATGGAAATTCTCTCTCTCTCTCTCTCTCTCTCTCTCTCTCTCTTTTATTGATGCTGTTTTTTTAATATATATATTTAATGTATTTTCTGAGGGGCCCTCTATCTAATGAAATAGTATACTTTTCCTTATTCAATCACCCTACTCTTTCCGACACAAAGGCAATTACACATTCTCAGTTAGCCTCGACCACTTCAACTACCAATGTGCCAGTCGGAATGTATCAATAACTTTAGATTAGGCGGTCGATTGACGCACCACTTCCTAAATATCGAGGAAATACAGCTTTAGAAATCATTCATTAATTGATGCTTCCGCAAGCTTACCATTTCGATTACAGAGAAGATATGCTTCTCCTGGTTGAACCTACTCAATCGTATATGGTCCTTCCCAATTAGGCGACCATTTTTTCCCTAAGTCTGGGTTAGTCATTTTCAGAGGTAATATAACTTTTTAGACTTTGTTGCCTTCTCCGAAAGCTTTTCTTTTGACTTTAATGTTATAAACTCGTGCCACTCTTTTCTTATTGACGACAAGGGCATTCAAGGCCTTTAATCGAACTTCATTTAAATTCTCAAGTTCGATCAACATTGCCTTCGTAAACTCGGCCGGAGTAAGAGCTGCTTGGTATGCCACTCTCAGAGATGACACTGTAATCTTCAGAGGTAGAACAACATCGTGTCCATATGTCAGGGCAAATGGACTCATGCTTGAGGAGAATTTCTATATGCCCACAGTGCCTCTGATAGTTTTTCATGCCATTTTTTAGGATTGACATCGATTTTCTTCCTTAGTATATTTTGAATAACTTTGTTACTGGCCTTGGCTTGACCATTAGCTTGAGCATAATATGGCGTTGAATGTAAGATTTTAATCTTTTATCCCTTAGCCATTGCTTTCACCTCTCTAGATGAAAAAGTCATTCCTCGATCCATAGTAATAGTCTTTGGAATTCTAAACCTATGGATTATGTGGTTCTCAATGAATTCGATAATCTCCTTGTGGCCACATCTTTTCAACGATTTTGCGTCGACCCATTTGGTGAAATAGTCAGTAGCCACTATAATAAAATTATCCAGCTTTGACGATGTTGGATGAATTTTTCTCATTAAATCAATAGCCCATCCTTGGAATGGCCATGGTATAATAATTGGATGCATCTCGACCATAGGAACATGTTGAATTAGCCCATGTTTTTTACAAGGCTCACAACCTTCTGTATATTGTATGCAATCATCCATCATGTTCAGCTAATAATATCCATAAAGCTATAATGTTAACCTCATTTTCCTTCCAGCTTGGTGGGCACCGCAAATTCCTTCGTGTACCTTAGCTATAGCCAGTAAAGCTTCTTGCTTTCTAAGACACCGAAGCAAAACTCCATCAACTCCTTTGCGATAAAGCTCAATATCGATCAAGACTTAGTTAATGATTGTCTTCCTAATGTATCGGTCAGTCTTTGGTCGAGGGTGCTGCAAGTAATTTATTATTGGGATTCGCCAGTCTTCATTATTAGTTTCGACTAGGCAAATATCCAATACTAACAGTCTTTCCATTACCGACGGCAAAGATTTCCTTTGAATGGAAACGACTACTTCTTCACACCCTAGAGCAATCTATAACCTAGAGGCCAACCGTCCCATTTCATTGGCATCCGCATTTTGATTCCGCAAGATGTGCATCAATTTGACTTCGTCGAACTGGTCCAACAAGTGGGACGTCGGTGCGTAATATGGTAGAAGTGTAGGACTAGTACACTTGAACAATCCCAACATTTAGTTAATTACTAATTGCAAATCACCTATGATGGCAACATTTCTGACTCCTAATTCTAGTATAATTTCCCGACTGATGATTAAAGCTTCATATTCAGCCTGGTTATTTGTGCATTTAAGTTCCAATTGGAACACAAATTCCCGTCTCGTCCCATTTAGAGATATCAAAATCACCCCAGCTCCTGATAATCGCTCAGTTTTTGAATCATCAAAAATAAACTTCCAAGGGGTAATTGATATTTGATCTATTTCGAGCAATTTCAAAGAAATTTCATCTTTAATATCAAAGGGATGGTCGGCCAAAAAATTCGCAATGGCCTGCCTTTTGACAACTCTCTGAGGGACGTAGTTTAGATCAAATTTTGCTAAGGCAAGAATCCATTTACCAATTCGACCCTTGATAATCGGCAAATTTAACATATATTTAATCAAATCAATAATTGTTATTATATTAACTATTTCAGTCAACAAATAATGTCATAATTTGGTGACCACAAAATATAAAGATAAATATAACTTCTCGACCGTGGAATATTGCTTCTCGGTTGCTAGCAATACTCTCCTAAGATAATAAATAACTTGTTCCTTTCGACTATCATCATCTTGTGCTAGCAAAGCCCTGCTCAACTTGTTCAATGCTGAAACATATAACTTGAGTGGTCAATTTCTCACCGGTGGCATTGGAACTGACGGCTTGGTCAAATATTCTTTGATTTTATCAAAAGCTAGCTAGGGCTCCGACTACCACCTGAATTCATCACCCTGCTTAAGTTTTAATAATGGAGAAAACACATTCGTTTTTCCTACGCAATTGGAAGTAACTTAGCACATAAAGTTTATTTGGGCGAGAAGTTTCTGCAACTCTGTTTTATTTTTGGGTGGTCCGGCGCTTAAAATGGCTCTTGCTTTATTGTGGTCGATTTCAATCGCTCTTTGATGGACTAAAAATTCCAAAAAGTTTCAAAAGGAGACTCCGAATGCACATTTCAAAGGATTCATTTTAGCTTATGCAATCTCATTCTAGAGAATGGTTTTCGCAAGTGCATCAGATGATCCGAAAAATCACCAAACTTAACTATTATGTCATCAATATAAATTTTCATGAAGTCACTGATCATGTCATGAAAAATGACATTCATGGCACGCTGATAGGTAGCCACAACATTTTTATGACCAAATGACATTACCACCCAACAATACATTCCAAGTGGTCCAAGACATCGGAAGTTGTTTTAGGCACATCATCGACCACAATACTTATCTAGTTGTATCTAAAATGGCCATCCATAAATGAAATCACTTGATGACCAGCTGTCCGGTTGACCAATTGATTCGTCATTGGCATAGTATATTCATCCTTAGGCGTTGCTTGATTTAAGTTTCTAAAATCAATATAAACTCGAAGTTTACCATTTTTCTTAATAATTGGTATCATGTTCGAGGGCCATTTTGCATACTTGATCGACCTTGAAGCTCGCTTCCAAAAGCCGTTCGATTTCTTCCTTGATTTTTTGGGTGACTTCGGCTATCATCCATCTGGATAGTTGTTTGTATGGTCAGTAACCATCTTTCATAAGTAACTTGTGCTCGACCAAATTTCGATCCAAACTAGGTAATTCATAATAATTCCAAGCAAAATAATATGAAAACTCTCTCAACAATTGAACGAGCTCAGCTTATTATTGCAATCCTAATAGACCACTAATAAAGGTTGGTCGAGAATCCTGCTATGTTCTAAGATTAACCTTGACTAGAGGGTCCTGGACTTGCGCGGGGGTATCGTCCAATTTATCAGGTGCTGTGGACCCTCGCCGATTTTTCCGCGCTCCCACATGACGTCGTTCTCCCTTCCCCTTTCCTTTCGGAAAAGAAGGAGATGAGGATGCGTGAGTGCGAAATCGCCGTTTGTGCCACTGGCTTGCCTCGTTCTCGAGGGTTTCGTTTGGTTGTCGTATTAAGCTGGATATGTTTAAATGAGTTTATATAAGACCAGAGTCGCCACTAGCCAGTTACTTCGAATCTACAGTCGGCTAGACCCCGTAGAAACGTTAGAGAAGGGGATCCGAAGACCCTTTCCTCTAAAATGACTCCTATTGATCTGCGGTCAGAGATTCAAGGTAAGGGATCACGGTTACAGGGTGGGAAGAGGTTAAGCACCCCACACACTGCCCGTACCAAAGTACGGTCTCTACTTCACAGAATCGATCGGATACTTGAAAGTCTAGTTTAATCCTCGTATATTCTCATGGATGACATGATGCGTGAATGCGGGTCTGAACAGTAAGAGTTTCTGATGGGCAGGTTCCAACAACGGGCAAGTCCAGAGCGTACACTCGAACTGACAGGTGCTTTATGCGAGATGATGCATGCTGTGTGCTTAAATATTCAAAGTGTCTATAGTGATATGTACGTGAATGCAGGTCTGAACAGTAAGAGTTTCTGATGGGCAGGTTCCAACAACGGGCAAGCCCAGAGCATACGCTCGAACTGACAGGTGCTTAATATAAAGACATATGCACGTGTGCTTGAGTAATCAAGGTGCTTATAGTGAAGCAGGGGGGTTGGAAGAAAAGTAAATGTTGCACTTATGCTAGATGCGAATGAGATGATGCTGGAAAAGTGTAGCTGGGTGGACGGAGGTGTCGCAAGGGTTGGCTTCGAGTGGCTGGATCAAGACTTGGATGGCTTGGGAGACTTAGACCAGTGGTCAGGATGGGCTGGACCAGGGCTAGGCTCTCCTCACTCGAGCTCTCCTTGGTGGAAAAATGGGCTAAGGATGGAGAAGGGCACTCGAACGGACAGGCTTTCTTTGGACTCGAAGGGTGTGTTGAAATGAGAAGGGGAGGGGGGTATTTATAGCAGCGGGCAGTGGCAGAGCTCGTAATTTATTTTGGGCGGCCTGCTATGGGCCGCCCGTACGGCCGTTTCTTGGGATTCAGCGGCGGTTTGGGCGGCCTGTTATGGGCCGCTGTTTGGCTCGGTGGGTTGACTCAGTGAGTTGACTCAGCGGGTCAACTCGGTGATTTGACTCAGCGGGTTGACTCGACGGGTTGACTCGGTGTTTTGACTCGACGAGTTGACTCAACGGGTTGACTCAGTGGGTTGACTCAGCGAGTTTGACTTTTTTGGGATTTTTTGACTGACTTTTCTTATGGGGGTTTTTCAGGCTGATGTTTAAGACTGGGTTGACTGGGTTCAAGCTTGAACTGGGCTATGGAATGGGGCTTACAAGGGTGAGTTTGGCTGAGTTTGGGCTTGGGGTTTGGGGGTATGGTCCTCCATTCATCCAGCTATCTCTACCAACAGTGTAGCCGAAGGTGGGGTGTCTACAGATGCCCCTCTTTGGCAGAGGTTGCGTGCAACCGAATGCCAAAGCGAGTGGACACCCCACTTTTGACCCGGTCATTCATAGATCATGTTCTGAAATCTTTGCTTACCTTTGCATCTATGCCAGTTGATCGTCTGGAAATCGATCACTCGCACATACCGCGGAAGTTTGGAGAAAACGTTGCGATTGTCCCTACAGTTTGCTGCAACCTGGGTACCCAATCGCAACCCTTCCATTCCCGATCGGTACTGACATCGGAAAGGTACAGCAGAGCCTCTGCGTCGACAGTCTTACGAGGATGCTGACCCTGAGACTGATTGTATGTTTGATGTTTTCCCAGATCACTCCAAGAGTACTTGTTTCGCTTGACTGTCAAAGTGGTTAGACGCCCTGCGTCAGATAGTCTTACGGGATTCTACTACGCCGACTTGGACTCAGTCAAGGTACTTCAGGCATCCACGCCTAGGTATGTGCGGGTGGGCTTTTTCCACCCGATCCGCTGGTTTCGATGCTTAGTTTGCAATTCATTCTTTCCTTGATTGTGGTCTGGAATCTTTGTTGTCCTTTGTATCTGAGTCAGTTGATTGTCTGGAAATTGATAACTCGCACATACCGCGAGAGTTTGGAGAAAACGTTGCGATTGTCCCTGCAGTTTGCTGCAACCTGGGTACCCAATCGCAACCCTTCCATTCCTGATCGGTACTAACATCGGAAAGGTACAGCAGAGCCTCTGCGTCCGCTAGTCTTACGAGGATACTGACCCTGAGACTGATTGTGTGATGTTTGATGTTTTCCCAGATCACTCCAGGAGTACTTGTTTCGGTTGACTGTCAAAGTGGTTAGACGCCCTGCGTCAGATAGTCTTACGGGATTTTACTACGCCGACTTGGACTCAGTCAAGGTACTTCAGGCATCCACGCCTAGGTATG
This sequence comes from Liriodendron chinense, assembly GCA_003013855.2. NCBI lineage: Eukaryota > Viridiplantae > Streptophyta > Magnoliopsida > Magnoliales > Magnoliaceae > Liriodendron > Liriodendron chinense. The sequence goes on from ML058459.1 coordinate 2,890,854, forward strand.
TGCGAGTGAACTCTCTCCACCCAATCTGCTGATTTTGATACTTGGGTTACAATTCATCGTTTCCACCTGTTCAAATGGTTTCTGTGACCGAGCCTTTTGGCTTTCATCTTTTTGTATCTTGGCATGTGGCACGACCGTACTGACACTGGAGTTCAGTTCGATCGTACTTTGAGTGCATTGGATCCGATGGTTTCCGGGGAAACCGCGAGACATCGGATCTTATTTGATTTTTGCGTCGGCTCCTACCCAGAGATATGGAAGATCTCCTGGTTTTTTGGAGGCAGAACGCTCTACTGGAAAAATATTTTTGGATTTTTGAAAAGGCACCCACTCTGGGGAGTGATACTCCGTGGGGTTTTTATTTGCAAATGGAAATATTTTTTTTGTCTTTTTGAAATGGAAATCTGGTTTGCACGTGCCTCCACTAGGGATGCCTGTGGGGTCTTTAGCTAACCGACTTTTATTTTGAAAGTAGGTAAACATGATGATTGATGCGATGGATGCTGATGCATGGAGATGCATGATGAATGCATGGCTTGGTTCATTCTCTTTCAGTTTGATGATCTTGCTTTTGCTGGAGATGCAGAGAATTTTGAGCTTATTGCTTCCAGGGTTGTGCTCCCTGGGGATTTTCTTTTTAATGCGGATGTTTGGTCAGCGGGTTGGTCAAGATCCCGACCCGTGGTCGATCAGGTCCATCGTCCCAAGATGCTGTTTCTTTGCTAATGAGAATGTACGAGGATATCATTCGACTTCAAGATGTTCTTCTGGGCATACATGTGATTGAGATGGTGTTTGGTTGCCCGTTTTGGTCAAGATTCCAATTTGCGGGCGATTGGATCCGTCATCCCATACTGTGAAGTGAGCGGAGTTCAAGACTCCTGAATTGTAGTGCTGGGGATGCTAATTTTTGTGATTTTTTGTAAATATGTGGTCCGAGTTTCAACTGAGTGGTCAGGATAGAGATTGGTTATTGAAAATACAGGAAATATTATTGTGATTTTGAAATATTTTTTATGAAAGCAAGAGAAATATTTTTGTGATTTTTGACAATATTTCGATTGAAAGCAAGGAAAATATTTTTGTGATTTTTGCAGATATTTGATTTGAAAGCGATGGAAATATTTTTTTGTGATTTTTAACAATATTCTGATTGAAAGCAAGGAAAATATTTTTGTGATTTTTGCAGATATTTGATTTGAAAGCGATGGAAATATTTTTTTGTGATTTTCAAAATATTTTCTTTGAAAGCAAGAGAAATTTTTTTTGTGATTTTTGACAATATTTTGCTGAAAGCAAGGGAAATATTTTTGTGGTTTTTGAAAATATTTTGATTTGAAAGCGATGGAAATATTTTTTGTTTGTGATTTTTGAAGAGGTGATTTTGCAATGTTTTTGTATTTTGTGATTTTTCTGAAATGCAGGGAAAAGATGTGGAATTTCCATCCACTTCCAGCTTCTACTGCTGGTAAGGCACCCGATCCATTTTACGTCAGCGAGCAAGACGGGTCTCACACAGTTAAGTGCCGTAGTTTTACATCTTCGGATGACGAGATTTTGAGGGTTTTCAGTCAACACACCCACAAAGTTGCCTGTTCCTCATGTGCAATGCACATAGACCACGTATCGTCCGACGGACTCCTTCGGCCACAAGATGAGCCACATCCTCACATTTCCCTTAGTCAATGCAGTTTGGGGTCTTACGTTGCTCACAATTCCGTGAGGGTGAGCTTCACCTCCCAACAGCCTTAATCCCCTTCATGAGTTCTAGGAACAGGGAACATCCGTCAGCTTCAACAGCGACTTCCAAATCAAGGTTGTCTATCACGGTGCGTTCAACACGAACAGGATTGCGGAGTTCTGCCCGCCTCAGCCCTTACCTGTTTAAGAGATTCCAGACACCCGTACGATCAAGTGTTAGCCATGCCTGGAACAGGTTAGGAAAGAAAGCCCCCGAGAAGTTAATCCCAGTGTAGTTTAAGGTCTTCGGACCACTGGGGATAAATTGGTGCGTTTGAAACTAGTGGTGAAATTTTTTTTTGTTTTATATTGTATCTATATATATATTTTTTTTGTTTTGAAAAGGTTCCAGATTTCAACTCGGGTGATCAAGATTGATATTGGTTTTTATGGAAAGCTTTAAAATATTTTTGGTATTTTTGAAATGATCCGGGTTATCGAACCATGATCCCAAAGGTCGAGGCCGATGCCGGTTTTTAGTTGAAAGCGAGAAAGGTCCCCCGAGAAATTAATCCCAGTGTAGTTTAAGGTCTTCGGACCATGAAACTGTACAAAAGAGGGGCAAACATGTTTTTTTGTTTTTGGAAAAATGTCCGGTGTCAGCGGATGGACAATCCAGACTGATGCCAGTTTTTATTGAAAATCTCTCGGGATGTCGATCCCGACGTAGTTTAAGGTCTTCGGACCAAAACTTTAAAAGCGGGGCTGGTAATATATTTTTATGATTTTTGAAAATGTCCGGAGTCATTGATCTTGATGTGAGCAAACAAGACCGACACCGGCTTTTATTGAAAATCTCTCGGGATGTTGATCCCGACGTAGTTTAAGGTCTTCGGACCCAAAACATGTACAAGAGGGGGCAAACACATTTTATTTATTTATTTTTTTTTCGAAATGATCCAGATCATCAGATCTTGGCCTGAACGGTTGGGATCGATGTTGGTTTTTATTGAAAATCTCTCGGGATGTTGATCCCGACGTAGTTTAAGGTCTTCGGACCCAAAACTTTAAAAGAGGAAAGGCATTTTTTTGTTTTCTTTTTTGAAAAATATTCTGGGTCATCGATTCTGATTTTGATGGTCGAGATCGATACCCATTTTTATTAAAAATCCCTCGGGATCTTGATCCCGACGTAGTTTAAGGTGTTCGGACCCAGTTTGGGGTTGGGCATACTTACCTTGCTTTATTTGGCTTTTGATAGGGCCGATGTGACTCGAATGGTCTGGATTGCTTGAGTGGGCCATGTGGTCCCTTTCCAAACTTCAGCTTTACTTTGGAGCACTTATCATTGATGTTTTGTGAGGCTACGAAGGCTTCTTATGGTGTGGATGATGACTTGAACGGCTCAGATCGCTTGACTTGACTTTGTGGGCCCACTTGATGATTAGATCTTGGATTTTGGCCCTTCTTTTGATGATCAGACCTTTGATCTTGTTGTTTGATGACTCATGCGAGCTTTCCCATGGTTTGGATCCTGATGATCTAACCCTTGAATGGCTCGGATTGCTTGTGGCCCCCACTTGATCACCTTTCCTTCTCTTTGACTTGATCAGCCATGTTCTGGCCGCATTGCTTCATGATTGGACCGGTGGGGCACCTTTTATATGATCTTGATCAGCCTCAATTGAAATCTGGAGTGGACCGGAACCTTGGGCGGCCCATGGAGCGCCATCTGCTGACGTGGACTGTCAGCCTCACCTACCAACGACTGTGGAGCCAATCCCGCGGAGAGAGAGGGAGCGCGTCCGTACGGGCGGCCCACGGCGGGCCGCCCAAGGCTCGCCTCTTGAGCGGCCTGGGCTGGCTCGGGTTCGGACATCCCCTGTTGTCTGTTGCTGCTGTCCCCACATTCTCTGTAACAGGCCTTTCGATTCCAGCCATGTTTCCTCTCTTTGTCTCATCCTTTCTTCTCTTTTTGTCTTCTTCTTACTTTGTCCTCTCTCAAACAATGGATGGTGGAGATTCAAGGGCTGTAGGGACTGTTCATGATGGGTCCCACATTCCAGGAGGTGGTGCAGGCTTTAATGATGGTGGAATTTCTTTAATGGATGGTGGAGATGGGGCATTGAATGGGGGCATTGATGAGGGGCTAGAGATGGTAGCTGGTGGAGCTTTGAATGGCCCCATTAATGGCAGCCATGCTGAAATTCCTGATTTGAATGGGACATTGATTATGGGAGAAATGGATGGTATGGATGGGATGGGGAGATGGGACATAGGTGAGGCTATGCATCCTTCGAGTGTGGACCACATGGATGATGTGATCGATGGTGATGATGGGGTCGCGATGGACATAGATGGGCTTATCCTGGACTTCCTTCTGGTACCTGTGAGGAGAGAAAGCACTTTAGCAAAAATGTTGAAGCTTCAAAGTACGAAGAGAGATACTTACCTTCTGGGAGGAATGATCGGGAGAAAGACGCTTGTACGAGGCTCTCCATAAGTTGGCTGGGGGATGTTTATTTTGAAAGCCCTGTAAGATTTTTTTTTTTTTTTGCATATATGCGAATAAGGAAAAATGATTTTTTTTTAAAATATATGTATGCAAATCATGCATGAAATGAAAATTTGTGCCAAGTGCTTGTCTGTCTATGTGTGATTCGGATTTGTGCTTTTGGATGTAAGAATCAGAATATTTGACTCAGCCTGATATCATACTCGATTTTCTTAATTATTCTCCAAGGGTCCTCGTCCCCTTAAGATAGTGCGCAATGGTATCCTGCCCCTAGAATTTGGGCAGATCTTAAAAGAATTCTCGACTCATAACTGCCATCCTTACTTCCGTTGAATCTTCATGTCTCTTGGATCTCTCATGTACCTGCTTTTTTTCCTTTTTTTCTTCTTCTTCTTCTTTTTTTTTTATAGCCATTATTACCCGCAACGCCCTTTCAGGTTTTCGCTGCGTCCGGCTTGCCCGTCATTTTTGCCCGTGGCGCCCTTTCAGGTTTTCACCACGTCCCGGGTATTTGATCTTGCCTGCCCCTTGGCAGCTATGCTGTTTTTACCCTTGGCGCCCTTTCGAGTTTTCACCAAGTCCGCTGTGTGCCCACTGTTTTTACTCGGAGCGCCCTTTTGGGTTTTCACTCCGCCCTCTTTGTTTAAGCACACATCTCTTTTTTTTTTTTGGATAACTGCGACGCCCCGAGGTCAGGAATCCGTCGTTGCCGGCCGATGGTAACCTTTCGGCCCTTATTTTAAGTTACAATAGCAGAGCTGTCGGCCTTAGCTACAGACCCTTATGAGGTGGATGGATGGATAGATGTGTTTCTTTTGGGTCGATTTTTTTTTCTCTTTCTTTCTTTCTTTCTTCTTCTTCTTCTTCTTTTTTTTTTGTGGGTTGTGTGCCCCTCCTTTCTTTTTTTTTCTTTTTTTTTTGCTCTATTCTTTTTTTTTTCTACTTTTTTTTTTGGCTTTTGAACCCTTTATTTGGAACACTTATTGGTGGACGAGAAGGGATTCTCAGAGGTCTAAGCCTTGACCTCTTGACTTCAGCTCTACTAATGTAACTCTTGATAAGGTTAGATCGGCTTACCTGTGAGAGATTTTCACGTTATCGGCGTTGATTAGCTCAGGAAGATCCACCCCTCTCATGTTGGTGAGCCTGAGGGCGCTTCTTGGAAGAACTTTTCTGATCCTTGGGCCTTGTCCCTTTGAGTTTGATAGATGCGGCAGTGCTTGTCGTAAACCCGATATGACTTTTCTTTCTTCGGCTTCATTCTTCATCAGCACTCATGGTGACATGATTTTGACTCGAACTCGTAGGTCTGTCTTCTGATTTTAAGCTTCTTGAGGAACTCCTCCATCCTTAGATTTCGAAGGACGTCCCATTGCCAATGTTGATAGCATGTGGGAACCCTTAACAATTGACGATGTCATTCTTCATGAGAATTATTGTGCGAGATCAGAATGTTACCTCCTTCCTTTTTATGAAGTAATCAATTGTTAGATGATGCCGAGTTGATCTTTCCGTTGATGTAGATACCTCGTACAAGGAATAGCTGGAGCATTGTCAGGTTGTAGAATTTCGAAGCACACACATGGATCCGATGTGCATGTTGATGACACTTGAAGTATTTGCTGACAAATTGGCAACAATCTTGTCTTCATTGAGCTGCGAAATTTCTCTGATCATTCGTTTGGTCGCATACTCCAGCATGGAATGTAAGCATAGTCTTGGCAGCATCTCCTTGATAGGCTTGATGATTTTTTTGATCGATAAGTCTTCATAGGACGCAAGATTGGGAGGTCATGACTTCAAAAATTCGATCATTCTCTGCTTATTTTTCGAGGAGAAGGATTCTCAACGCACACTTTCTTATGGGTCTCAGGAGATCCTAGGTTTATAACTTTGAAACTTTTTGAGATGACATCGGCTTTTGGTTCGAACTTTTGAGGAGACCCTCTAAGTTTGGGAGTCAGCTCATCATTTTCCACATCATTTGGCTTTATCCAGACCCTTGAGTTTGAAGTCCAACTCTAGATCGAAATCTTATGAGTCAGCTTCATACTCAAGTGCTTTGACAGACAGACTTGACACTTTTATTAAAAAAGTTTTTTTTTTCAAAGATTTTCTGATTTTTTGGAATTTTGTGAATATCTAGATTTTTTTGAACTTTTGGACTTTGTGAAAATTTGATTTTTTTTTTTTGAAATTTTGAAATATTTGGTGTTTTTGGGTTTTTGAATCTTCTGATTTTTTTTTTTAAAAATTTTTGTAAAAGACTCGAGCAAGACGGCGATGTGAACCAGGTGTTGTTTGATTCGGCTCGGGGAGCCGAGCACTGTCGGCTTTTATTGTGCCGTCATGGGGACTACAAACCTGTTACTGCCCTGCACTCCTTCCCCTCAGGAGGCAGGGCCAGAGGGATCAGTAGGCCAACCCTCGTTGTTGTGCCCAAACATTATGATAGATCTGGAATTGGGCTCCGAGTCGTTGTCGGATGCGATTTCTCCTGGTTCGTCCCCGATGAATTGCAGCTCTTCAGGTTCATCCGGCTGAGGTGGGACCAGAACGGCAGTCCAATCGATCAGGGAAAATTCCTGCCCCTTGCTTGAGTCTTCTTTGGGCAACTCTATCAGACTCAATCTGCTCGCTTGATCATCGAAGGTGGAATCCAACCCATCATCAGGATAGATAATCCCTGCATTGATAGACTGGATTGGTGTGCAGATGCAGAGATTGCCCTCTTCTTGATGACCCCGTCTTCTTCGGATACTTCTGTGCTTTGGTTTCCTAATCCGAGTAGGCCGATATCGCAATCTTTCTCTATCCACATTCTCTTGAGCTCCCATGATTTGGGTCGAGTCTTGATATTCGAGCTGATAGTAGAAGATTTGACGCTCGGCAGGAAGGAAGACGTAGTTCGATCCGATGGGACATGCGCGAGGGAAGTAATTTGCATTGTGATGGCATGAGACCTCCCCATTAGAGCGTTGTACATCCATGGCTGGGATGGTAGGCTCTCGGAGGTTGGATGCTTCTATAATGGGAAATTGTCCGGGATCGGTAATGATGATGATCGTCCTATCTCCGAAGATGTGCTTGACCCTTTGGTGAAGATTTGAAGAGATGGCACCGATTCTGTGAAACCAGGTCCGATCGGAAAGGAGATGGAATGAAGCTGAGATGTCCAAGACCTGAAGAGTTATGGTTGATGTTTTTGGATTGATCAGAACCTGGACATCAATCTCCTCTTCGACTTCCTCAATAGTGGCCACATAATTGAAGCTGGGCCCCAATTCTGCTAAGGCATGTGGCATGCTGTCCAAGGAAGGGTCTTCTTCTTGGAGGACGATGGCTGAAGTAGAAGCTGAATAGACAAGTGCGGTGGGCAAGTTATGCCCCTGGTTGTTTGCTGGAGAAACGGGCAGGCTTTGCCCCTGCTAAGCTGGAGTGGGCAAACTGTGCCCCTGACTGACTATTGCTGAGACGGGCAGGTTGTGCCCCTGGTTTGCTGATGCTGCGTTAGGGAGATTGTCCCCTTGGTTGACTGAGATGGGCTGAATGTGCCCATGGTTAGAAATGGGTGCGAAGATTGAATCGACTGAAGGTGCCCCTTGCATGATGATGGGCTCTAGGATTGAAATAGTTGAGGATGCCCCTTGCAGGATGAGAGGTTCGAACTCTGTACTAGAGTTGATGGCACGAATAAACTGGAGAGGAGGCTCTTTTTGGCTGATGACAACTGGACAGGCAGGAAGTGCCCCTCGCATTGCGGAGACTGGATCGACTGGAGATGCCCCTTGCAGGATGAGGGGTTCTGAAACTGGACTTGTTAGAGGTGCCCCTTCCCAACCTTGATTAGGGAACTGTGAGTTCCATCTTGACTGTTGCTGTTGCTGCGGTTGTCCATGCTAAGGGAGGAATAGTGCACCTTCGGTAGAGGCGACAAGATCATCCTCTTCCATTGGATGGGAGATGAGGACACTTCCGTTATCATTCTCGTATTCAGTAGTAGGCTCTTCTTCCACTATCGGTTGAATTGGAGAAGCCTGATGAGGCCACCAAGGGGAGATCATCCCAGCCCTTATTTCGGCTTCGACTTGTTCCCCGGCGCGGATGAGTTGGTTGAAGTTCGCATATGGATGTGAGACAAGGTATCCAGAGATACTTGGATTTGCCGAGTGGACGATCATGGAGATTTGCTCCTCGTCGTCGATGGGAGTCTTCATTTTAGCGGCCATGGCCCGCCACCGTCCAACGTAAGCTGACAATGTTTCATCGCTTCTTTGCCTGAGAGCTGCGAGGTCTGCTCTCCTGGGTGCCATGTTAAGATTGTATGCGAACCTGTTGACGAAAGCATGGGAGAGCTGCTCCCAAGTCCTGATGCGATGATAGTCCAATGATGTGTACCAATCCAGGGCTTCGTCTTTCAGAGATTTTTGAAACAAGCGGATGAGTGCTCCATCATTGCCCGCCACAGCATTAAGCTCTCCACAGAAAGCTCGTAAGTGGTCTACAGGACACCCTGTCCCATCATATCTTTTAAATTTTGGTACCTGGAAGCCTTGAGGTACCATTGCATCGGGAAATGGACAAAGGTCCTTGAACTTAGTGGATGGAAGATCCACCCCTTGCTGCTTCTGCAACTTTCTCTTCATCTCTCGCATCTGCTCTCGGAGTTGCTCTATTTCAGAGGGACCAGATGAAGGAGATCTTGCCCCTTGCCAAGATTGAGATGGCCCCCTTTCATAATAATTGGTGTCATTGATGCTCCTATAATTTCTGCTTGAAGGAGGTTGGGCCTGATAATTGCTCCCATTATAGGGACTTTGTTGGACTGGAGCTGAGAAGAGAGACTGTGAAGAAATCCCAGTCACAGGAGAATATTGAAATTGGTTGGAATTCCCATTGGGGAGAGATTGTTGGAATTGACTGGAATTCTGGGTTGTGGGATGTGACTGAAAATGGCTCTTGTTTGCAGGAGGATGCTGGAAGAAATGCCCTGAGGTCGAGAGTTGTCCTGATTGAGGACCTTCATTAGGAGGGTATCGAAAGTCCTGCGCCACCCCTGATAGTTGTGGTTGAGATGAACTGGAGGCTGGAAGAGATGCTTGTTGTGGTTGTTGAACTGGACCAGCTTGATTGCTGGCTGCTGAAGCCTGGGCTTGTGTGAATCGGAGAAGCATTTCCTGCATGGCCTTCATGCTTTGTTGTAGCTCTTGGATGCCAGGAATTGACATGGATTCTCTCGAGTTTAACTGTGGAGAGGAAGCCTCCGGTATTTCGAGGGCAGGGAATGGGAGAGCCATGTTGGTTTTGTATTGGACGTGGCAGGGTGATTTGGTTTGGAGGAGTAATGGTGGGAAATATGCACTACTTTTTTTTTGGGATTTGGAATTTTCTATTTTTTTCGGTTTTGGGTAAAATGCTATGCAGATGAGATTGTATGAGGACTAATGACTTTCAAGTATAGGAATGATTCTGTTTTTCAAGTTGGATCACGACTAGTGGGACTAGCTCATCCCCAGTGGAGTCGCCATTCTGTGGACCCTCGCCGATTTTTCCGCGCTCCCACACGACGTCGTTCTCCCTTCCCCTTTCCTTTCGGAAAAGAAGGAGATGAGGATGCGTGAGTGCGAAATCGCCGTTTGTGCCACTGGCTTGCCTCGTTCTCGAGGGCTTCGTTTGGTTGTCGTATTAAGCTGGATATGTTTAAATGAGTTTATATAAGACCAGAGTCGCCACTAGCCAGTTACTTCGAATCTACAGTCGGCTAGACCCCGTAGAAACGTTAGAGAAGGGGATCCGAAGATCCTTTCCTCTAAAATGACTCCTATTGATCTGCGGTCAGAGATTCAAGGTAAGGGATCACGGTTACAGGGTGGGAAGAGGTTAAGCACCCCACACACTGCCCGTACCAAAGTACGGTCTCTACTTCACAGAATCGATCGGATACTTGAAAGTCTAGTTTAATCCTCGTATATTCTCATGGATGACATGATGCGTGAATGCGGGTCTAAACAGTAAGAGTTTCTGATGGGCAGGTTCCAACAACGGGCAAGTCCAGAGTGTACACTCGAACTGACAGGTGCTTTATGCGAGATGATGCATGCTGTGTGCTTGAATATTCAAAGTGTCTATAGTGATATGTACGTGAATGCAGGTCTGAACAGTAAGAGTTTCTGATGGGCAGGTTCCAACAACGGGCAAGCCCAGAGCATACGCTCGAACTGACAGGTGCTTAATATAAAGACATATGCACGTGTGCTTGAGTAATCAAGGTGCTTATAGTGAAGCAGGGGGGTTGGAAGAAAAGTAAATGTTGCACTTATGCTAGATGCGAATGAGATGATGCTGGAAAAGTGTAGCTGGGTGGACGGAGGTGTCGCAAGGGTTGGCTTCGAGTGGCTGGATCAAGACTTGGATGGCTTGGGAGACTTAGACCAGTGGTCAGGCTGGGCTGGACCAGGGCTAGGCTCTCCTCACTCGGGCTCTCCTTGGTGGAAAAATGGGCTAAGGATGGAGAAGGGCACTCGAACGGACAGGCTTTCTTTGGACTCGAAGGGTGTGTTGAAATGAGAAGGGGAGGGGGGTATTTATAGCAGCGGGCAGTGGCAGAGCTCGTAATTTATTTTGGGCGGCCTGCTATGGGCCGCCCGTACGGCCGTTTCTTGGGATTCAGCGGCGGTTTGGGCGGCCTACTATGGGCCGCCCGTACGGCCGTTTCTTGGGATTCAGCGGCGGTTTGGGCGGCCTGTTATGGGCCGCTGTTTGGCTCGGTGGGTTGACTCAGTGAGTTGACTCAGCGGGTCAACTCGGTGATTTGACTCAGCGGGTTGACTCGACGGGTTGACTCGGTGTTTTGACTCGACGAGTTGACTCAGCGGGTTGACTCAGTGGGTTGACTCAGCGAGTTTGACTTTTTTGGGATTTTTTGACTGACTTTTCTTATGGGGGTTTTTCAGGCTGATGTTTAAGACTGGGTTGACTGGGTTCAGGCTTGAACTGGGCTATGGAATGGGGCTTACAAGGGTGAGTTTGGCTGAGTTTGGGCTTGGGGTTTGGGGGTATGGTCCTCCATTCATCCAGCTATCTCTACCAACAGTGTAGCCGAAGGTGGGGTGCCTACAGGTGCACTTTGTAAATCTTGAAGATGAATGCCATCATCGGCTATTTTATCAGTTGATGTTGTTAATTCAGCCAAATCGATAAAGCATCCATCATTGTCCTCGGCCAAGTTTTCTTCTAATTTTCTTATTCTAGCCTTGAAATCAACTGCATCCCATTTCTCATATTATTCGATGATCATGAGATTTCCTCTATTGTGCACCTAAAAACTGCTTGATATGGTATGATTGCCTTCGGTAGATTTTCATTCAGTTGTAGCACAGTCGATAAATCCTGTACAATACTTTCAGGGCTGAGTGCTACAGAAATCCCTGTCGGTTAACGTTAGCCATGTTTATTTCGACCAGTAAACCTGACTGGTCCAACTTCATCACCATATAAATATGCTTCGACCATATTTGAAGTAGCCAAGAATGGCTTGTTGTCGGACAATACAAGTTTAGCTTTATCTTGATTCTAAAATATGACGAACTGATGTAAGGAGGATGGAATGCAAGAAAAGGAATGAATCCAATCTCTGTCAAGCAATACATTATAGCTGGACATAGTATCCACTACGAAGAATGCTACCTGCATATTTTTTGTTCCAACCATTAACTTGATCGATAATACTCCTTGTGTCCAAGTAATTCCTCCCACAAAGTTGATAACAATTACCTCCGACGGAAATTATTGGTGGTCTTTCCCAATCTTTGCATCAATCTAACAAGTAGCATGTTAATCGCCACTCCATTATTGACTGAAATATGAGTAATGGGACATCCTTTTAGATGAACAAATATGTATAGTGGTTTTAGATGCTGAGTCATTTTAAAAATTGGCCTTTCAATAATCACTTTTTTAGCAAACGACCTTGGTTTAACCGTGACGGTTGAAGTCCCGTTCTCACTATCAGGAAAAAAGGATGCATGCTGAATAACTACAGGGGAATCAATATCCTCTACATCCCCTTCCATTTTTGTTGGCTCCGAGGGTTTTGTTTGAAAATATTTAGGAAGAGTCAGAACCATGTTGCAGTCAACAATGATTGGTAACAATGTTCCGAAAACGATCTTCATTTTTGGACATTGTTCCCCAAGTGTAAGAGAAGTCTCTACCTCACTTATATTGGGAAAATGTTTATCTTTTAGGCCAGTGTTTTTATCGATTCTGTCTTAGCAAATAACTCTTCTAACAGAAGGTCATCTACTGAAAAACACTCATCACTAAGGTATTCAAAAAAGTCGTTCGTTTGTGCGGCTGTAATGTTGCTGATACTCTTGTTAGTGCACCTTATTTTTCAATTACTTAGGTCAGTGAGTCTAGAGTCAGTTAAGCTTAATGAGCGAAGACTTAAACGGACCTGCTGCATTAAGGAAGAAGAAACATGTAAAAGATATGCATTGGTGACGCCTTAACCTTGAACCAAACCAAAACCCCATACCTCTAGATGACCTTGACCCATTTAGGCAAACTTGTAGCCATCTTATAATGGCCTTAGGTGTCCCAAAAGTCTACCTAAACCTTGGCCAAAGAGGTCGGGCAGTGAAGAGAATGGGACAACAATAAAATTGTTATACCCAGGCCTATCCAACCGGTCAGACCCTAGCAAGGACATCAACCATTTCTGACCTGTCCAGGCCATGTCCGACCAGTCGTGGACCCCTGTTCGACCGGTCATGACAGGTCAGCAACTAGCCGTTTAGAGTCATTTTAGATCTGTTGGGATTTTTCTTATATAATGGCTAGGCTTAATTTCTGGGGTTCCAAGAGAGATATTAGTGCATTAGAAGCCACCTTGATTGTCCAAAACATTAGGCTCTAATCCTAAGCATTTCAAGCCATCTTCCTTGTGTTGAATCACAAGATGGAGCATTCAAAGCTCATTGAAGATGTGATCTTTAGATATTTTAGGCACCTCAACCATATGTAGATCCTTTGTGTAAACCTCTCTAAAGATCCTATTAGGTGGAATCCATCTAGGTAACTGAATTCTATTAGTTGTAGAGGATTCACACCACCTCCTATTACTTTGGGCATCTCAAAAGTATCACATGTAAGGTGATTGATTAAGTGGAGTTGAAGCATTGGCAACGCAACGACAACACGATTAAGGGAGCAAAGAGGAGCTGATTGAAGCACGGGAGAGCGAAGATCAAGTAACCCAAAGCGGCACTGAATAAGGGGCTCATCCGACAAGTAAGGTTGACATTTGTTAAGAGTTCATCCACTCTTTTCTCTGTGGTAATTGAGTGAAGAGTTTGTTTGTCAAACTCGATCTAAGGTCGTTTGTCAATCCTTGACTTGTTAATTAAGCCTAAAAGTCTAGGGATGTTTGCCGTTCCCTGACACGTTTGTTGGGCCTAAACAAGTCTCCAAGGGGGAGCCTCCGACACGGGAGTGAAAGTGCGTTGGGTTAAGAGTTAGCCTATGTCCAAAACTCCGTTTAGGTTAAGAGGTGAACCGGTAAAACCTTCGTGTAAAGGTTGAGAGGTGAACCTGATTTAAAACCTTCGTATAGTGAATGACGGTGTGCTCAAAGGAGTTGAGCACTTAAATCGGGAGTGGAGTAGACTCAAAGTCGAACCACTATACATGCTTGTGTTTGTGATTGATTTGAGCACATTGCTATCTTAAAATTATATGTTTAATTGTTTAATTATGAATGCTTGATAGGAATGTATGCTAGGCATTAGATAGGCACATCCACACACAAGATATAATTTCACTTATTAGAGTAAACTTGAGCTTATATGATCCACTCTTATATAGTATACTTAGGTTGCATAGATTAAGATCTTGATTAGTATAATCATTTGATGATTTATGCTTGCCTAGACTAGGTAGCTTATTTCTTAAACCATATGCTAGTCTTGTGATTGGACCCACTTAGACTTAGAAGCCGAAGTGTTCTTGCTTACTTATTTTAATTTGATAAAACTGTTAAGTAAGCGAAAATAATTTTAAAATGTCCTAATCACCCTTCTTTAGGACTTTACCATAATTCTAGTTGCTCCTCAAGCTTTCGCACGCATACGCCTTTACAAGTGTGTTGATCCAAAAGGTGTAATTTCACTTCTGATATGTGGCCCCAATGTTTTTTAGTTCGAAGGGCATTACCATATTATAATATAGGCCACGTCGGTGATAAATGCAGTCTCTACTTGTTTGGCTGGTACATGCGGATCCGATTGTAGCTAGAATATGCATCTATGAAGCTGAGGAGGGTATATCCAACTGTGGCGTCGACTAACTGGTCGATCCTAGGCAAAGGAAAGATGTCTTTGGGACACACTTTGTTGAGGTCGATATAGTTTACATAGACTCTCCACTTGTCGTTGGCTTTCTTTATGAGGACAATGTTCACGAGCCAATCAGGGTAGTGGACTTCTTTAATGAAGTCGGCCTGGAGAAGTTTGCTGACCTCTTCCCCTATGGCTGCATATTGTTGTACATCGAAGGATCACCTTTTTTGTTGTACAGGCCTTTGATGGGGGCCAACTTCAATCTTTGAACCATGACGTTCGGTCGATGCCAGGCATGTCCTGGTGAGACTAGGCGAACACGTCAACATGTTCTCTCAAGAGGTTAGTGATCTCGGATCGGAGTTGGGGTTCGAGCAGTGAACCAATTTGGATGGTCTTTATTGGATCTTCGTCGGAGAGCTATACGAATACCAAGTCTTTAACAAGGTAACCTCTTTCCAAGCTCTTTGCCCTAGGGTCCAAGGTGGCGATTTGCATAACTTGGGGCACCTGCTTTTTGTTAGTACACTTTTCTGTGGCATACTAGTGCACCTTATTTATCAATTACATAGGTTAGTGTGTCTAGGTGTTGGATGAGCTTAAAGAAGATGAAGACCGAAGGCATAAGTGGACCAGCTGCATCAAGGATGAAGATTCAGGTAAATGAGATGCCTTGGTGAGCTAAAACCCTTGAACCTAAATCAAAACCCAAACTTCTAGATGACTTGATTCAATAGGTAAAATTTTAGTCATCTTAAAATGACTTAAGGTGTCCTAAAAGATCACCCAAAGGAAGGCCTAAGGGGTTTATGAGTTGCTGCAAAAATACAATTCAAACAGCATAACTCATGTGTCTATCGACTGGTCAGAGATCGATCGCAGGCATCTTGCAACTGGTCGCCACACCTGGTTGGCCGGTCGCAAATGGCCAAAATGGGAAACAAGAAAATCCAGTCCTTGGCCTTAAATCGACCTGTTGCTGCTCCAATATGACCGGTCGCTGACCCTTTGCGACCGGTCGCCAGGGTGTAGCGACTGATCGCCAGAGAGCCATTGGCTGCCTTTTTCAACCATTGGAGCTTTATCTATATAAAGATGGGGCACGGTTCTTGGGTGGAGAGGAAATGATTTAGTGTATTAGAAGCCTCCCACATTGTCCACACTATTAGGTTATAATCCTATCCATACCCAAGTTATCTTCCTTGTGATTCATCATAAGTTGGAGCATTCAAAGCTCAAATGAAGATGAACTTTCTCTCTCTTGATCTCTAGATGTTTTAGACACCTACACCATAGGTATATCCTCTGTCTGAACCTCTCTAAAGATCCAAATAGGTGAATCCTTTTAGGCTTTCAACATAAAATAGTTGTAGAAGATTCACCACCTCCCATTACATTGGTCATCCCATGAAGATCACATGTAAGGGGATTGATCATTGGAGCTGAGCCCTTGGTAAAGCATCAGTAACAAGATCGGGGGAGCAAAGGGGAGCTGATTGAAGCACAGGAGAGTAGAGATCAAGCAACCCAAGCGACGCTGAATAAGGGGCTTAATCCGACAAGTGTCATTATTGAGAGTCCGGTTGCACTCTTTCCTTGTGGATGATTGAGTGTAAGAGTTTAAAATTAAACTCGACCAAGTTTTCAAGGGATAGGAGTGTACGCTAGGTGTTTGAATAGGACTAAAGGGTTGGGAGGAACCTGTAAACTTCTGGGTTGGATGAAACCCATAAACATCTAGGTTGAGAGATGAACCTATTAAAATCTCTGTCATAGGTTGGGATGAACCTTGTTAAACTCCCTGGTAGGGTGAAATCGATTTAAAACACCTAGGTTGGGATGAACCTGATTTAAACTCCATAGTGAAATTTGGTGTACTCAAGGGGTGAGTACGGCAACTAGGAGTGGAGTAGAGAAACCAAACCACCATACATCGTTGTGTTTGTGATTGTCATTTGAGTACATTTTCATTCATGCATTGTCTTTTAATTGATTAATTATATGAATGCATGGATGAATTGTATGTTATGCACTTGCTAGGTAGATTCTCACACAAGATGTATTTTCACTCTCTAGATAGTTGCTTTATTTGTATTATCTTTTATAGTCTAGATATTGCACATTGATCAGTAGCTCAACATGTTATATCATTTATAATCCTTGTAATTGGACCCACTTAAGCTTGGAAGCTAAGTGTTACTTCCTTAATTAGTTTATAATTACAAAACTAGTTTAATTAGGCAAGAGTTTTTAAAGGATTAAAAAGGTCCTAATCACCCTCCTCTAGGACTTAGCCATAGTTTTAATAGCTCCGTAAGCTTCTACGTATGCCGAAAAGTGCAATTTCACTTTCACATTTCGCCTGGAAGGATGATCTCGAAGCAATGCCGTGCCTCTTATTGGTCGTCCCTGACTCGACCGACCCCTTGGCTTGTTGGAAACTTCATTGTCAAGTGGTATATTAATACCACAGACCTTGCCGTGTTGAGAAATGGCCATTTGAGGATGGCATTATAGGCTGACGGGGTGTCCACCACCAGAAAGTCCACCATATAGGTGACCTGGTGGGGGGCCTCTCCCACAGTGACAGATAGAGCGATGCTTCCTTCTAGCATCACACTCTCATCGATGAATCCGAGTAGAGGTGTACGGACTGCCTGGAGTTGGGATTTGTCAATTCTCATATTGTTGAAGGCCAAAAGGTATATGATATCGGTTGAACTGCTAGTATCAACCAACATCTTATGCATTGTGAGATTTGCAATGGTCATTGCAACCACCATTACATCATCATGGGTGTGGATGAGCTACCGTGCGTCCTCCTTGATGAATGTGATGGGGCATGAGTCTATCTGGGGATCCTTTCCAGGTCAACTATTGAGGTCGATGTGGTGTACCACGTTGTCGAATTGGGCACTTCGAGCATGAGCTCGGCATGCTCGGTTGGAGTCTCCCCTACCAGCACGTCCTCCAAAGATGGTTCAGATTTCTCATACCTAGTCATTGTTGATATGTTCTTCTCATGCTTCCTGCCGAGGATGTGTCTTATCGTCACGTCGCTGGTTGATGTATTCTTATAAGAAACCCTTCTAAATGAGGGATTCGATTTGTTGCTTCAGGTCGAAACAATCGATGTTGTTATGACCATGATCCTTGTGGAAGAGGCAATATTTGGATTTATTCATCTTCTTAGGATTGGACTTCAATTTGTTCGGGTACTTCAGGTAGCTCTTATCTTTGATCTCCATGAGCACTTGCTCAATGGAGGCATTCAGAGGAGTGTACCGCTCAAACTTGTTGATAGGGCTTTGGGTGGTCGGGAGGTACCACTTATGTCGTCGTCTCTTCTCTGTTTTGGATCAGAGTTGGATCCTTCCTGGATTCCTTCCTCTTTTTTGTCTCTGACCGAGTTGCTCTCGCCCCTCTGGGCATTGAGGAGCTCCTCGATGTTGGAATATTTTTTCGCCCTATTCAGCAGGTCTAACAGTGTGCTCAGTGGATTTTTCTCGAGAGACCAGAGGATAGGGCTGTAAATGGGTCAGTGGACCCGATGGGGTACCCGGACCCAACCCATTTAGACCCGACCCATTTGTTAAATGGTACAGGTCTGGGTCCAAGAGTAGACCCATTTGTTAAACGGGTCTGGGTCTGGTTTCCTTTATATTAGGCCCGACCCGACCCGACCCGAACCCATTTAGTAAGTGGGCGGGTTTGGTCTATGTTTCAAGGGACCCGTCCATCCTAGACCCGTCCAAACCCGGTTTTAAGCCTTGTAAAATGCCTGCATACTCAATCCAGACCCGGACCCATTAGACCCGACCCATTTATAAATGGGTCTGGGTGGATCTCCCTCTACCAGACTCGGACCCATTTATAAATGGGTCTGATGGGTTGACTCGGACCTGACCCGGACCCGCCCATTTAATAAAAGGGTCTGGGTCTAAAATTTGGACCCAGACCCGTTTAGTAAATGGGCGGGTCTGGTTTTGGCTAAACCCGCCCCGAACCCGACCATTTACAGCCCTACCAGAGGAACTTTCCAGGCCATAGCCTGCCCATAAGGGTCGTGAGGTCTATCTTGTCGGTGTAGTCTTCCACCAGACGACATCAACATTGAATCGCACCAGCTAGTCCTTTAGGGACTCATCCTTTTCTGTTTCACCATTAGGAGGTGAGTTGTCGGCTTCCATATCCCCTTGCCACCATTGAACTAGGCGGAGAAGGCTCTGCTGATTTGTTTAAATGAGGTAATGGACTTTAGCTTTAAGTTTCAGAACCATATCCAAGTTGTGTCTGAGAGTGTTAAGGGGAATGCTCTGCACATAATATGTCTGGTGGCACCATGTGGTTCCATCCATGACCTGAAGTTTTTTAGGTGCTTGGAGGGGTCACCTACACTTGAATAGGGTTTTATGTTGGGCATCTTGAACCCTTTTGGCAGTTGCTCTGCCATGATGTTGTCTGTGAATGGAGGTTCAGCTTGCTCCAGGAGAGTGTTAATGGATATCGGGGCTTTAACTCGATATGCTTGCTGGATATCACTGAGTTGTCCCTAGATCTCCTCGATCTTCTCTTACCAAGGGGCTTCACTCTCTGCCTTTTATTCGAGGGCTTTTCCCTTCTGAACCTGATGCCTTTTGTCGAGTGTATGGCATAGGTTGGTCTCGTTGAGTCTTTTGGTTGCCCCAGTAGGAGCCACCCGGCTCGCGCGATCGTCATTGTTATCGATCGAGTCTCCCAATCCCGTCCCTGACATGACCGTTTATGGTGTTTGGCATGGAGTGGTCCGATTGCTACCCCTGTAGGGTTGTTCAATAGTAGACCGATTTGTCCCATTGCTGATGCAATGAGAGCTACTTGTGTTGTTAGAGCGTCAACTTGCTCTTCTATAGAGGTCATTCGGGCCTTCCTGTTCTGCGACCTTAGTTGGTTTGAGGTCATTGAAGTTCGAGGTGAATCTGGTTGCGGGTCATGCTGGGCCTCTTCCTCCTAGGTTGGGCCCTTGGGAGCTTCGGCCGCTGCACGTCCCTTCTTCCCCTTCTTCGTTGTGGTAACGAATCAGAGAGGAACCAGGTTTGAACGTCGAACTCAAATGGTGAGAACATGAACCTAGTCGTTTCCTACAGACAACGCCAACTATTGTCACGCAGATTTGGACAATTGATATAGATGGCTAGGATTAGCCACGTAACCTTTAATACACACGTGAGAGCTCCTCCTGGATCACCGAACCTGCAAGGGAGAAGAAGAAGTAGGTAGAAGGGAGGTGCTGCTGGGCGGCTAGGAACTCTCCTATGCCTAAGTCAGGTTTAGGGCCAAAGAAGATTAGGGTTTAAGGCTAAGGATTTTTGTACCTTGAAGGTAGAGATCTATGTCCTATTTATAAGGCCTAGAGGCAGTTCTGGAGAGTAGAATCCTGTTAACATACGTCGGTAGAGTCTCCATTTTAGTAAGATTCTCCATTTCGATCGTGTTAGAGAGATCTTATTAAGAATGAAAACATATCCTGGAATATCTAGATCCCTATAGGCATTTAGGACTGCCCTTAGGTGGTCGATATTGTGGACCACCTTTAGGTGGTCGGCCAATCCCACTTGGGGGGATCTTAGCATCCGAGCTCTCTTAGTTGAGTCTGTCTTAGACTGGCATTCCTCGGCAAGGCGAGGTCTTTGGCTTGACATGTCTCATGGGTGGAATGTCATTGACAGATCTTCGGTCCTTGGTGTTAGCCTACATCTGGGCTATATCCTTCTTCCTCCGCTTGTCACAGTTGTAGAGGTTGTCGTCGCCTCGGCTTGGCCTGACTGGAGCTGAGGATAGGCAGTTGGGCCTTTGAAATGGACTTCTTCACTTGTTGAGGTAAAAAATCCCCCATAACACGTGTATAGTAAAAGGGTTAGATTTTTAAACATATTAAGGCTGTGGATTTCATATACTCCTGAACCCATCTACTCCCCCAATCCGCACTCCCAAATGATTTTTGAAATCCAAATGCACTCAGCCCATCAAAACTGTCCCGCCTGCTAGCCCAACTGGAAGACACCCGGGAGTTTCAACAGCAGGTCTCAGGTCTGAATGCTGAGGAGACACACTAACCCCAAGTCTCAGGTTTAAATGCTAAGGGGAGACGCTAACGAGGTAGTTGGGGTTATTTTGTAAATGCAGTTGGTCCAGGAAGCAAAGGTGAGGGAGGATTCGGTCTTCATCCCTTAATAAAATATAAAAAAAATAAAACAAAAAGAAATAAAAGAAATATAGAAAAACTACGTAAAACGCGTTGAAAATGAGTTTATCATTGAGCTTAACTTGAAATCTACTCAAGAGTAAAGTAAACACGCAACTTCTTCTGATGAAAGTCGGAAAATTCAGTGCATCCCATCCAGCACCATGAAAATGGATGCCTTAAAACTAGGCAAATCCAATCATTATTAGGTGGCCCACCTTTTAAATTTGAAGGTTTTCTGATGGTAATCACATTGTTTTCTTTTGTATGGTCCACAAGATTATTGGGTGGCTTGATTTTGGGGCGTCCAATTTTCATTGTTTTCTTGTGTGGTCCACAAGATTATTGGGTCGTCCAATTTTCATAGTAGGGCAAACCCAACTAAACGGGTTAGATGCCATTCATAAGGGTGGGCCCACACGCAGCTTCCACTCGTCCAACTCTCCCAATTTGTCAATGTGTGAACGACATCCAGCCCATCTAAGAGGTGGGCTAAATAACGAAGAACACGTGAGTAAAAAATAAGGCAGATCCATTAATCATGTGCAACACACGGTAGAAAACGATGGACCACCATCTATCTGATATAAAGAGCATGCGTGGCCCACCTCATGAGAGGAATCAGTGGATCGCCCTGGTTTTTCCTCTCGCTTGGCAGGGCCTACATGGGATGGGTTACTGTAGGTGAATTGATGTGGCCCCGACGTGATGTCTGTAAGAAATCCAGTCCATCCATCATTTTTGCAATTTTACAATAGGACAGGAACTATAAAAAATGAGGCATACCCAAAACTCAGGTGGGCCACACGACGCGAAACAGTAAGAACGGATATGCCTACCATTGAAATCTTCCCGGAGCCCATTATGATGTCTATATGTCATCCAAACCGTTCATAAGGTTATTTCCATAACGTATACAAAAATCAGAGAGCTGCACAGAACTTCCGTACAACCATTGCATGTTAGAATTCCTCCCTCCAGAATCTAGAGGCACTCAAAGGGAGTGGGTAGTTGAGCCAAGGGCAGGGCTGCCAATGGGGTAGGTTCGGGGTCCGCCCAAGCCCTGACCCGTTTGATTGTCAGTATAAGAATTCCAGTGACCCGATTCAACCCGCCTAAATTTCTGGAGCCCAAACCCAACCCAACTGGACCCGACCCATTTAATTGTATTTGGGTCAGGCTCACCTGAACCACTCAACCGGACCCATATACCATGGAGCTCAGATACACATTGCCCATCCATAGTGGGTCCAGCAAAGCAATGGTTTGAATTCCTAAACCCTAACTTGAATTCTTCAACATTTATTAGTTTTTAATTTTTATCAAAGAACAAAATAAACACAAAAGCCAACAACCTTTCTTACCGTACATGGCCACTTGGAAATGGTACATCCGCACGTGGACACTCATTTTTTGAAATAAGACCTTAGGATATTTTCCATTTGTCGTTTTTTTTATAAATGTCTTGCAAAATAATATTTTGATAATTCAATAAAAATAAAATTTTATTCTATGATACATCTACATTGGTAACCATAATTGGACCATTTAGTTTGAATTATTTGTATGCCACATAAACAAATCTTGAGTAATTTCTGTTAGTCTCGAATTCCGCCATATGGGGTGCACGCATATGTTTTGTGGGCATGCCAGACCCGATTTCTAGTTCGTTTCAAACCAAATGCCTTAGACCCCTGACACTAGGATAGAGTGGTGTGTTACTTAATGGTTAGAGGACCAATTGTTTATTTTGTCAACTGTCAATTGCGCTTATTAAGTGATTTGTAGAGATTGTGGCTGTTCCTCAAATTAATCTTTTTTACCTTAAGAATCAAAGACTTTCAAGAGTACAACTAATATATAGTTAAGAGGAATGTAACAACGAAAGTCGGAAATAGAAACGGTGCTTAGGAATAATGTTACTTACCACTAACAGGCATTACCATCTTAGTAGCATGCTGATGAGCAAAGAAAGGGCAATGCCAACACTACAAACAACAATTGACCCAACGTATGAGTGTATGTAAACGGTCCTTAAGAATATGGTCTTCCTTCAGATCTGACATGCAGGCGTTGTAAGGAGGGGATTATAGCTACTGACTATCACTAAGTCAGTTTGGTTTGAAGTAGGGACAAACTGAACTACTCATAAAGATTATGGGTTCTACATTTGATGAGCAATGGAAATGACAAGTGTCTTGAAAGACTAGATAAGCAAGGTTGCACTTAATTAATAGTTGAGTTATTATGTTTTGGATTAATGCTAGTGTCTCTACTTCAAAATCTTTTTTGCTATTTATAAACTCTGATTATGTTGTGAGAATAATAGCTATTTATGTGGTGATTTTATTTTGTATATTGTCAACTGTAAGCAGGTAATTACCTCTATTTGATCGTGCCTTGCATTCTTAGAATACATTCTCTTCCCACTAATAAAGCCTTCAAACGTGGGTTAATGCTGGCATAGCCCCCAACCAACGATTACCAACTCTTACCTTCAAATCTGGCGTGCAGCACAATTTTTTAAAGTTTTACTCATTAGTGAGCAGTTTCTCATACATTTGACATGTACCGTATAGATATTGTGCACGCCACGTGGCAACATCTGCGCTGTTAATTTGGTATTGCCAGATCTCGTCCAAACAATTACTAACTGCCCACGTATCATCATCTGCCAGAAAATCAAAGTATTGATCAGGCTGAGTATCAGGTGGGCCCCACACCATGTTCGATTCTTCTTAACTGTTCACACAAGCTGTCGGATGAACAGCCTGGATCTCACATGCAACCGGCAGGTGAACACACTTGCCTGGGTCCTCAGTATTGCACAATCCTTACCGATCTATCTATGGCTAAAAAATGGACGGTTTGGAAGGAAAAACAGCAGCTGTCCATATTTGACGGAAAAGACACCAATCTACAATTTCGGGCTACCAGGCTCAACTTGTACGTGGCCCCCACTTATCCACGCCGCCGTGCATATTTTCTAGTGGAGGTTCATACAGAGGGGATGCATGACACGCAGCTTTGCATTCTCTTTTGGACCCATGCTTCAGTAATCTAGACCACTGGACTGTCGTGTCCCACCATGGATGAACCGTGCCACAAAACTTCACTCAATAGTATAATCATAACCGTTCGTTTTGCAGACTAAAAGTGGACGGCTACGAAGATTAATAAATACTGCAACCATCCAGGATAAAATGAAATGGGCCCAAGGACTGGTGGCGAGGATCTTTCTATCTGGGTGACTTGGGGCATGTTGTCCATCATGGAAAACAGGAAAAGAATGGCCAGTAAGCGTACAATGCCTGGCTAACCAGATCCCCCACACTTGGGATGGTGAGTGCACCTAGGTGGATTCAGGTCTGCATGGCTCGGGACCACGCTGTCCATCCGTTTGATGGCTGGCATAATCCAAAAAATGAAGCCGAAACAAATCACAGGTGGACCATACCACAAGAAACAGTCATGATTGACTATTAAAACTTTCTTGTGGGCCAGAAAAGTTTTGGATCAAGCTGATATTTGTGTGGTCTTTCCTCCAGGTCTTTTATGACCTTAACAACAGGTTGGATGGCAAATAAACCTTCCAGTAGAAGTTTTTAATTGTGGGTATCCAATCAACACTATTTCCTGTTATGTGGTCCACTTAAGATTTGGATTTGGTTCATTTTTGAGATCATGTCCTAAAATGATTTGTCAAAACAGATAAATGGTGTAGATGTAAGGCATATACATTATAATGGGCCCCACAGTCGGGGATCCACCCTTGTTAATGCATTCACGGTAGCGCACTTCATTGGGGTTTCAGCTGTCAGAGATGGGGCCAATCAGTAAGATGTCGGGAGCGAATTAGGTGTTACGGGGTAATAGCCCAGTGGGTGTTATGCCTACCGTGGGGCCCACCTTGATTATTTTATATATATCCACTCCGTCCATCCGTTTCTCCATACCATTTTAGAATGGAATACTCATCATTGATTCTATTGGTATGGTCCACCTGAGATTTGGATCTTCTTATGAATTGGGATCATGTCCTAAAATGATATGAAAAAACAGATGGACGGTTTGGATATACAACAAATACTTCAAGATAGCCCGACACGGTCAGGGTAACACCCGCTAAGCACAGCTAATTCGCTCTCTAAGATGTCATGCTTGGCGGCACGTGCCACCATGTTGGGTCCATGTCCACCACATGGACTTATTGCCTGATGACGAGATGATGACCTCATCGGCTTTCATTTGTAAATGGAAGTTGATTGCGTGGTGTGCCAAACCACCGCCCTTAGCCGTCTGTTGACGTCATGATGTATGTGTTATATCCACACACCGTCCATCCATTCTGAGAGATCATTTTAAGGCGGATCCAAAGCTTAAGTGGACCACACCACGAAAAGTAGTGGGGACAATAACGCCCACCACTTAAACCTTTGCCATCGCACTTGTTCATAAGGTCTGAATGAAGGGAAAACACATAAGTTTGATCCAAAACTTCTATTGCCCCTAAGAAGTTTTCATTGGTAGTTGTTTTATCTCCACCTGCTTTCTGCGGTGAGGTTCACTTGAGTTTTGAATTTGGCTCATTTTTTTATTCATGTTTTAAAATCATTTGGCAAAAAGGATGGCCAGTGTAGATATAACATATACATCATGATGGGCATCAATTCCATGATGGGCATCAATTCACCATCGATGTCGTGTGCACCACACAATTTACTTTCTTTTTAAACGGCCTTTGTCTGACAAAGGAAGGTGGCCCTTCAGGGAGTGGATTAATACAGAGTAGAGCCCTGACCATGGGCCCAACTTGATCTGTGTGTAGTATATCTCCACTGTCCATTTGCCTCATTTTTTGGCTCATGCCCTAACTTGATCTCTTAAAATTGATGAATGGTGTGGATATAATACATACATGGTGAAGCTAAGAAGTTGGTGACGTTGGCGTCACCAGGTCATGTGATCTCCACCATGATATATGTGTTATATCCAAGCAATTCATCAATTTTTTGGAGATCATTTTAGGGCATGACCTAAAAAATGAGACAGATCCAAAGCTTAAGTGGATCACACTACATAAAATAGTTTTGATAATGACTTGCAGCATAGTTGAAAGCTTCCCAGGGCCCACCATGATGTTTATTTACAATCCAACCTAGTAATAAGGTCACACAAATCAGGATGAAGGGAAAAGACAAATCAGCTCGATCCAAAACTTCTGTGGCCTCCAAGAAATTTTCAGAGTGGTACATGTTCAATCCCCACTGTGTTGTGATCCACTGGAGATTTGGATCTGTCTCACTTTCGGTGTGTCGCAGAAACGGATGGATGGTGTGGATATAACATGTAAATCATGGTGGGACCCACAAAACTTGATGATGTCAACAACACAGGTCGTGGTGTGTGGCACACAATGCAATCCGCTTCCTTTCTAAATGGCCGGCCCAAATCTCACATAGGAAGGTGTGGCCCTTTAGAGTGAATCAGGCGCGGCCGGCCTTACCCAACACAGTGGATCCCTGACGGTGGGGCCCACCTTGATGTGTGTGTAGCATATCCACACCGTCCATCTGCTTTTCCAGCTTATTTTAAGGCATGAACGCAAAAAATGAAACAAATACAAATCCCAGGTAGACCACATTACAGAAAATAGTGGTGATTGAATGCCCACCATTAAAAACATCCAACGGTCCACCGTAATATATATTTTCCATCCAAATCCAATTTCGCATTCCGCCCATTACTGGACATTTGCTCCATGGTCAGTTGGGTCCCTACTCATGTCTCAAAAAAAGCCACAGTCAGATCAGACCGTTGATGACACTACGTCTCTTCAAGATCCTTGCTGTAATTTGGTCATGATCATATATATGTGGCTCACTGATCAAATGATCAGAAATTTCCAACCTGGTTGATACACATGATCAATGTTCCAGATCAACCAACCATGGCCCTGTAAGCGATGGGCCCATCAGTAAGACGTCATTTACATCAGCACCCTACAATTTCTAATCCCCACTGAAAATTCACACTCAATTACATTTACATATAAGGTTAACTAATTCCACATGCAGGGAGCCGTGCATATCCACACGCGGGCACATGTATTACAATGTAATATATGTGGCATCTGGGCCTTCCATCAGGTGGGGTCCACTATTTGGATCTTGTATATTTCACACCTCAGGTGGGCCACAGTATATCAAAACAAATGAATGGCTAAGAAAAAAAATTTAAACCGTCATTTACTTTGTAAATTGTGGCCCACTTGATAAGTGAAATTGTATGATTTTTTACGCAGAATATCTAAACATTATTTCCAAACTAATGGAAAGCTCATATCTCACAAACGTATTTCATATTCTCCATGCGTGTGAAATTAGAAAACCCCATTTCCGGAGAAAAGAAAAATAAAAAAATACAGAAGAACAAGAGAAGAAAAACCCAAATTACGGGATCTTGTCGGGCTTCGATTTCAAGGGAAAAAATCATCGTCTTCCTCTTCGCTGTCATCGCAACCGTAGATCGATCTCACAAGGTCCAGCTGGTCCTCGAGATATCGTTGCAACAGCAGCCGTCCGTCGAAGGGACCAACAGATTCTTCCTCGCAGCATCCAAGCCTACCATTCGCACCACCAGCAGCAGCAGCAGCCCCCTTTTCTTGATCCCGGGCCACATGAGCCTTCAGCCCACTCCTGAGACAGACGGCGGCGATGCAGAGAAGTGGGCAGGAGAGGCAGAGTAAAGGGATTAGAACGGGCGAGCAGAGCAGCAGCAGAAGAAGAAGGATCAACCTGCGCCTGCGGCATCTCCACCGTCCAATCGCCATGGTCACTCATCCCAAACGCTCGCTGCTTCTTCTTTCAAACCTTACGCCGTCAGGTCTCCGCACCTGCAGGCTGCAGCTTTATTTATCTTCCCAACGGTAGTTCTGCTATATTTCTACGTACGCGTGCATCTTCACGTGCCTAAAACAATAGGTTCTTACGTGTAATCGAGTAATCCTGGCCGTTCATCACTTGGGCCCCCAAGGTGATTCTATTATTTTCTTGAAATTGGAATGCACTAACCGTTAGATAGATTGCACTTATTAGTTCAGTTTTATCCTTTATTTAATTGTGATAGTGTTTTCTTCAGTATCTGATGAGTGGATTAGGTATAGTTGTGATATAAGCATATTTCACTTTGGGCCCGTCTGATGAACGGTCTGGATTTTTTTCGAGTTTTCTGTATCTAAAATTATGGAGCGCTTGTATTTAGCGTGTAAGATGTAAGCCCGCAATTAGCATTGCTTTTCGCCACACTCGCACGCAATGTGGTTTCCACTTGCCGGAAGCGGATTGCGTCGTGCTCCTGCTGGACGGACCCAGTCGGTCCAGACAATGCTATGTGGAGCCCACCGTGATGTATGGTTTTATCCACGACGTCCATTCATTTTTTTTAAGATCATTCTAGAGTATCAGCCGAAAAATAAGGCAGATCCATGGCTCAAGTGGGTCACGTAGGCAAGCTCATATTTGTGTTTTGACTTGTTTAGGTGTATGTGACCTTATTAACAAGTTGGATGGAAAATAAACATCACGAAGGCCCTAGAAGGTTTCAACGGTGGATGTCATTATCTCCACGAATTCATGTGATGTGGTCCACTTGGGCCTTATATGTGCCCATTTTTTTGGTATGTACGCTAAAATGATTTAACAAAATACATGAAGGGCGGACAAAACCCGCGGAGCACCTACCTGGACTTAATCCGTCTAGGCAGGGCCGGCAGCAATTGGAGTGTATTAGGTCCGTCCCTGACATCGCCCAACACCAATGAGGAGCCGATCATGGGGGCCACCATGATGCATGTCTTGTATATCCACTCTGTCCGTTCTTTTGCCAGTTTTTTTTAAGGCATAAGCCCAAAAAATAAGCAAATCCATATCTTAGGTGGACGACACAAAGGAATAATGGTGATTGAACACCTATTATTAAAAACTTCCCAGCCCATTCATAATGTTCGGTTGCCATTCAACCTGTTGACAAGGTGAAACGGATCCGGATGAAGGTAAAACAAATATCAGCTCGATACAAAACTTTTGTTGCCCACTGTAAGTTTTTGATGGTTAATCACAACATTTCCTGTGGTGTGGTCCACCTGATAATAGGATCTGCTTTATGCTTTGTCTCGTACCTTTAAATGAGCTGGTAAAATTAATGAACGGCGTGGATATACAATACATATATCATGGTGGGCCTCATAGTCGGGGCTTCACTGGATTGGTTGAGGCCGGGGCCCGGACTCAATGGGATTCGGTAGCGACCTTCGACCGGAGAAGTCGGTGTGGGTCGGTGTTGAAAAGGAACTCGGCTTCCTTAGCACAGAATACAGCACAAGTCGTTGCTCTGTCGACGTGACAAAGTCCTATAGGGCCATCAATATGCAATTTTGCCTGGCCATTGCCGATGGCTAGTGATCGGTGCTATGTGAGCCTCATTATGATGTACGTGCGGATGTGGATGCACGTGGTCTATTCATTTTTCTAAATTATTTTAAAATATGAGCTCAAAAATAGGTTGATGCAAATCTCAAGTGGACTAGAGCACAGGAAATAGTGCTGAGTGATTGCCACCATTAAAACCTTCCTTGGGCCACAAAAGTTTTGGATCAGGTAGATATTTAGTTTTTTTTTTTTTTTTTCCTTCTTCATCTGTATGATCTAATCAACAGGTAGAATGTAAAAAAAGCGTTAGAGTGGACCTTGTGAGGTTTTTAATGGTAGACATTGTGGTTCTTCTGAGATTTACATCTGCCTCAATTTTTTTACATATCTAAGTCCTGAAGTGACGTGGAAAAATGGATGAACCGCATGGATAAAACAGGTACATCATGGTGGGGGCTTAGAGAGCAACTGACCACTAGCCACCTCACCCATGGCAGCGTCACTAGCCAGACTGCGTCCGTACTACTCCATTTGTCCGTAGCTAGAAACAGACAGGCTCCAAAGCGGGAGCGAATTAGGTGAGACCCAGATGCATCTAGGTGGGTGGGACGTTTGACTGTGGGGCCCACTGTGATGTATGTGCCTACATCCACCGTCCATCCGTATTGAGAGCTCATTTTAGGACATGATCCAAAAAATGCAGCAGTTCCAAATCCCAGATGGACCATAGTACAGGAAACAGTGGTGTTGACCATTAAAAACTTATTGTGGGCCACAAAATCCTTGGATCAAGATGATATTTGTATGGTCTCTTCGTCTAGGTGTTTGTGACCTTATCAACGGGTTGGATGGAATGGAAAATAAACATTCCGGTGGAATCCATGAAGTTTTTAATGGTGGGGATTCAATCACGATTGTTTTATGTGGTGTGGTCCACCTTATATTTGAGTCAGTTTAATTTTTGGGATTATGTCCTAAAATGAGATTTCAAAATGGTTGGACAGTGTGAATTTAAGGCACATACATCACTATGAGCCCCATAGTCAGGGGTCCCACCCACCTTGGTGGATCGGGGTCTCACCTAATCCACTCCCCTCTAAAGGCCACCGTGGCATATGAGTTTATCTAGGGCTATAAATGGGTCAGCGGACCCAATGGGGTACCCGGACCCAACCCATTTAGACCTGACCCAGACCCAACCCGTTTGCTTAAATGGTACGAGTTTGGGTCCAAGGATGGACCCATTTGTCAAACGGGTCGGGGTTCCTTTCATTTAGACCCGACCTGACCCGACCCGACCCGACCTGATCCGAACCCTATTAGTAAATGGGTGGGTCTGGTCTACCTTACATGAGACCTGCCTAGACCTGGACCCGCCCGTCCTTCCCACTTCCTTGTATACTTGGTGACTGGCATTCCCACTTCCCTGTATTCAGAGGAAAACTCACTAGCCAGACAATTTACCTTGGTGTGGCCCACCTGGATAACGGGTTAGCATGAATTTTTGACCATTGCTTTAAAGTGATAATACACCTCTAATGGTCGAAGTGGATCTTACATAAACATCAAGATGGGCCTCACCAAAAATCAAGGTGGCGTCCTCAATAATTTTTTCAGCCATGCAATTGCTTTTAATATTCAAAATAAAATAGAAACTGATTTGGAAAATGGATACACCTTGATTTTTTAGCTGGGCCATCATGTTGTTTATTTGAGATCCACTCCGGCCAATAGATGTACAATCATTAGTTAGGCCCGGGGCAAAAACATTAGGCTGAATTGGGATTTAGGTGGGCCACTTCAAAGGAAATAATTGGGAAAGAGAGGTCCACTCTTTATTTTTAATTGGCCTATTGTGATCATTATATGAAATTGTGGACCCTCGCCGATTTTCCTGCGCTCCCACACGACGTTCTTCTCCCTTCCCCTTTCCTTTCGGAAAAGAAGGAGATGAGGATGCGTGAGTGCGAAATCGCCGTTTGTGCCACTGGCTTGCCTCGTTCTCGAGGGCTTCGTTTGGTTGTCGTATTGAGCTGGATGCGTTTAAGTGAATTTATATAAGACCAGAGTCGCCACTAGCCAGTTACTTCGAATCTACAGTCGGCTAGACCCCGTAGAAACGTTAGAGAAGGGAATCCGAAGATTCCTTCCTCTAAAATTACTCCTGTTGATCTGCGGTCAGAGATTCAAGGTAAGGGATCACGGTTACAGGGTGGGAAGAGGTTAAGCACCCCACACACTGCCCGTACCGAAGTACGGTCTCTACTTCACAGAATCGATCGAATACTTGAAAGTCTAATTTAATCCTCGTATATTCTCATGAATGACATGATGCATGAATGCGGGTCTGAACAGTAAGAGTTTCTGATGGGCAGGTTCCAACAACGGGCAAGCCCAGAGCGTACGCTCGAACTGACAGGTGCTTAATGTAAGACGTATGCAGTGTGCTTGAATGATCAAGGTGTTTTATAGTGAAGCATGAATGCAGGTCTGAACAGTAAGAGTTTCTGATGGGCAGGTTCCAACAACGGGCAAGCCCAGAGCATACGCTCGAACTGACAGGTGCTTAATATAAAGACATATGCATGTGTACTTGACGGATCAAGGTGCTAGTAGTGAAGCAGGGGGATTGGAAGAAAAGTAAATGTTGCACTTATGCTAGATGCAAATGAGATGATGCTGGAAAAAGAGTAGCTGGATGGACGGAGGTGTCGCAAGGGTTTGCTTCGAGTGGCTGGATTAAGACTTAGATGGCTTGAGAGGCTTGGACCAGTGGTCAGGCTGGGCTGGACCAGGGCTAGACTCTCCTCACTCGGGCTCTCCTTGGTGGAAAGATGGGCTAAGGGTGGAAAAGGGTGACTCAGACGGTCGGGCTCTCTCTGGCTCGAAGGGATTCGAATTGATTTGGAAATGAGAAGGGGAGGGGGGTATTTATAGCAGTAGAGAGTGGCAGCTCTCGTAATTTTGTCCGGGCGGCCTGCCATGGGCCGCCCGTACGGCCGCTCCTCGGTTTCCAGCGAGTACGGCCGTTCCCTCGGGGCTGCTGTTGGACTCGCTGGTCGACTCAGTGAGTTGACTCAGCGGGTCGACTCGGTGGTTTGACTCGATGGGTTGACTTGACGGGTTGACTCGGTGTTTTGACTCGACGGGTTGACTCGACGGGTTGACTCAGCGGGTTAACTCAGCGGGTTGACTCAGCGGGTTGACTCGGTGAGTTTGACTTTTTTGGGATTTTTTGACTGGCCTTTTTTATGGGGGGTTTTTCTGGGTGGTGTTTAGGACTGGGTTGACTGGGTTCAGGCTTGAACTGGGCTATGGAATGGGGCTTACAAGGGTGAGTTTGGCTGAGTTTGGACTTGGGATTTGGGGGTATGGTCCTCCGTTCAACCAGCTATCTCTACCAACAGTGTAGCCGAAGGTGGGGTGTCTACAGATGCCCCTCTTTGGCAGAGGTTGCATGCAACCGAATGCCAAAGCGAGTGGACACCCCACTTCTGACCTGGTCATTCATAGATCATGGTCTGAAATCTTTGCTTACTTTTGCATCTGTGCCAGTTGATCGTTTGGAGATCGCTCACTCGCACATACCGCGAGAGTTTGGAGAAAACGTTGCGATTGTCCCTGCAGTTTGCTGCAACCTGGGTACCCAATCGCAACCCTTCCATTCCCGATCGGTACTAACATCGGAAAGGTACAGCAGAGCCTCTGCGTCGACAGTCTTACGAGGTTACTGACCCTATGATTGATTGTATGTTTGATGTTTTCCCAGATCACTCCAGGAGTACTTGTTTCGCTTGACTATCAAAGTGGTTAGACGCCCTGCGTCCGATAGTCTTACGGGATTCTACTACGCCGACTTGGACTCAGTCAAGGTACTTCAGGCATCCACGCCTAGGTATGTGCGGGTGAACTCTTTCCACCCAATCTGCTGATTTTGATACTTGGGTTACAATTCATCGTTTCCACCTGTTCAAAATGGTTTCTTTGACCGAGCCTTTTGGCTTTTCATCTTTTCGTATCTTGGCATGTGGTACGACCGCACTGACACTGGAGTTCAGTTCGACCGTACTTTGAGTGCATTGGATCCAATGGTCTCCGGGGAAACCGCGAGACATCGGATCTTATTTGATTTTTGCGTCGGCTCCTACCCAGAGATATGGAAGATCTCCTGGTGTTTTGGAGGCAGAACACTCTTACTGAAAAATATTTTTGGATTTTTGAAAAGGCACCCACTCTGGGGAGTGATACTCCGTGGGGTTTTTATTTGCAAATAAAAACATTTTTTGTCTTTTTGAAATGGAAATCTGGTTTGCATGTGCCTCCACTAGGGATGCCTGTGGGGTCTTTAGCTAACCGACTTTTATTTTGAAAGCAGGTAAACATGATGATTGATGCGATGGATGCTGATGCATGGAGATGCATGATGAATGCATGGCTTGGCTCATCCTTTTCTCGTTTGATGATTTTGCTTTTGCTGGAGATGCAGAGAATTTTGAGCTTATTGCTTGCAGGGTTGTACTCCCTTGGGGATTTTTCTTTTTGATACGGAGGTTTGGACAGCGGGTTGGTCAAGATCCCGACCCGTGGTCGATCAGGTCCATCGTCCCAAGATGCTGTTTCTTTGCTAATGAGAATGTACGAGGATATCATTCGACTTCAAGATGTTCTTCTGGGCATACATGTGATTGAGATGGTGTTTGGTTGCCCGTTTTGGTCAAGATTCCAATTTGCGGGCGATTGGATCCGTCATCCCATACTGTGAAGTGAGCGGAGTTCAAGACTCCTAAATTGTAGTGCTGGGGATGCTAATTTTTGTGATTTTTTGTAAATATGTGGTCCGAGTTTCAACTGAGTTGTCAGGATAGAGATTGGTTATTGAAAATACAGGAAATATTTTTGTGATTTTGAAATATTTTTTATGAAAGCAAGAGAAATATTTTTGTGATTTTTGACAATATTTCGATTGAAAGAAAGGAAAATATTTTTGTGATTTTTGCAGATATTTGATTTGAAAGCGATGGAAATATTTTTTTGTGATTTTTGACAATATTCTGATTGAAAGCAAGGAAAATATTTTTGTGATTTTTGCAGATATTTGATTTGAAAGCGATGGAAATATTTTTTTGTGATTTTCGAAATATTTTCTTTGAAAGCAAGAGAAATTTTTTTTGTGATTTTTGACAATATTTTGCTGAAAGCAAGGGAAATATTTTTGTGGTTTTTGAAAATATTTTGATTTGAAAGCGATGGAAATATTTTTTGTTTGTGATTTTTGAAGAGGTGATTTTGCAATGTTTTTGTATTTTGTGATTTTTCTGAAATGCAGGGAAAAGATGTGGAATTTCCATCCACTTCCAGCTTCTACTGCTGGTAAGGCACCCGATCCATTTTACGTCAGCGAGCAAGACGGGTCTCACACAGTTAAGTGCCGTAGTTTTACATCTTCGGATGAGGAGATTTTGAGGGTTTTCAGTCAACACACCCACAAAGTTGCCTGTTCCTCATGTGCATTCATCCAGCTATCTATACCAACAGTGTAGCCGAAGGTGGGGTGTCTACAGATGCCCCTCTTTGGCAGAGGTTGCGTGTAACCGAATGCCAAAGCGAGTGGACACCCCACTTCTGACCCGGTCATTCATAGATCATGTTCTGAAATCTTTGCTTACCTTTGCATCTATGCCAGTTGATCGTCTGGAAATCGATCACTCGCACATACCGCGGAAGTTTGGAGAAAACGTTGCGATTGTCCCTGCAGTTTGCTGCAACCTGGGTACCCAATCGCAACCCTTCCATTCCCGATCGGTATTGACATCGAAAAGGTACAGCAGAGCCTCTGCGTCGACAGTCTTACGAGGATGCTGACCCTGAGACTGATTGTATGTTTGATGTTTTCCCAGATCACTCCAAGAGTACTTGTTTCGCTTGACTGTCAAAGTGGTTAGACGCCCTGCGTCAGATAGTCTTACGGGATTCTACTACGCCGACTTGGACTCAGTCAAGGTACTTCAGGCATCCACGCCTAGGTATGTGGGGGTGGGCTTTTTCCACCCGATCCGCTGGTTTCGATGCTTAGTTTGCAATTCATTCTTTCCTTGATTGTGGTCTGGAATCTTTGTTGTCCTTTGTATCTGAGTCAGTTGATTGTCTGGAAATTGATAACTCGCACATACCGCGAGAGTTTGGAGAAAACGTTGCGATTGTCCCTGCAGTTTGCTGCAACCTGGGTACCCAATCGCAACCCTTCCATTCCTGATCGGTACTAACATCGGAAAGGTACAGTAGAGCCTCTGCGTCCGCTAGTCTTACGAGGATACTGACCCTGAGACTGATTGTGTGATGTTTGATGTTTTCCCAGATCACTCCAGGAGTACTTGTTTCGCTTGACTGTCAAAGTGGTTAGACGCCCTGCGTCAGATAGTCTTACGGGATTTTACTATGCCGACTTGGACTCAGTCAAGGTACTTCAGGCATCCACGCCTAGGTATGTGCGGGTGAACTCTCTCCACCCAATCTGCTGATTTTGATACTTGGGTTACAATTCATCGTTTCCACCTGTTCAAATGGTTTCTGTGACCGATCCTTTTGGCTTTCATCTTTTTGTATCTTGGCATGTGGCACGACCGTACTGACACTGGAGTTCAGTTCGATCGTACTTTGAGTGCATTGGATCCGATGGTTTCCGGGGAAACCGCGAGACATCGGATCTTATTTGATTTTTGCGTCGGCTCCTACCCAGAGATATGGAAGATCTCCTGGTTTTTTGGAGGCAGAACGCTCTACTGGAAAAATATTTTTGGATTTTTGAAAAGGCACCCACTCTGGAGAGTGATACTCCGTGGGGTTTTTATTTGCAAATGGAAATATTTTTTTTGTCTTTTTGAAATGGAAATCTGGTTTGCACGTGCCTCCACTAGGGATGCCTGTGGGGTCTTTAGCTAACCGACTTTTATTTTGAAAGCAGGTAAACATGATGATTGATGCGATGGATGCTGATGCATGGAGATGCATGATGAATGCATGGCTTGGTTCATTCTCTTTCAGTTTGATGATCTTGCTTTTGCTGGAGATGCAGAGAATTTTGAGCTTATTGCTTCCAGGGTTGTGCTCCCTGGGGATTTTCTTTTTAATGCGGATGTTTGGTCAGCGGGTTGGTCAAGATCCCGACCCGTGGTCGATCAGGTCCATCGTCCCAAGATGCTGTTTCTTTGCTAATGAGAATGTACGAGGATATCATTCGACTTCAAGATGTTCTTCTGGGCATACATGTGATTGAGATGGTGTTTGGTTGCCCGTTTTGGTCAAGATTCCAATTTGCGGGCGATTGGATCCGTCATCCCATACTGTGAAGTGAGCGGAGTTCAAGACTCCTGAATTGTAGTGCTGGGGATGCTAATTTTTGTGATTTTTTGTAAATATGTGGTCCGAGTCTTCAACTGAGTGGTCAGGATAGAGATCGGTTATTGAAAATACAGGAAATATTTTTTGTGATTTTCGAAATATTTTCTGATGAAAGTAAGAGAAATATTTTTGTGATTTTTGACAATATTTTGGTTGAAAGCAAGGGAAATATTTTTGTGATTTTTGACAATATTTTGGTTGAAAGCAAGGGAAATATTTTTGTGATTTTTGACAATATCTTGATTGAAAGCAAGGGAGATATTTTTGTGATTTTTTGCAAATTTTTGATTTGAAAGCAAGGGAAATATTTTTTGGTGATTTTTGCCAATATTTAATTTGAAAGCAAGGGACATTTTTTTTGTGATTTTTGAAGAGGTGATTTTGCAATGTTTTTGTATTTTGTGATTTTTCTGAAATGCAGGGAAAAGTGTGGAATTTTCGTCCACTTCCAGCTTCTACTGCTGGTAAGGCACCCGATCCATTTTACGTCAGCGAGCAAGACGAGTCTCACACAGTTAAGTGCCGTAGTTTTACATCTTCGGATGAGGGAATTTTGAGGGTTTTCAGTCAACACACCCACAAAGTTGCCTATTCCTCATGTGCAATGCACATAGACCATGTATCGTCTGATGGACTCCTTCGGCCACAAGATGAGCCACATCCTCACATTTCCCTTAGTCAATCCAGTTTGGGGTCTTACGTTGCTCACAATTCCGTGAGGGTGAGCTTCACCTCCCAACAGCCTTAATCCCCTTCATGAGTTCTAGGAACAGGGAACATCCGTCAGCTTCAACAGCGACTTCCAAATCAAGGTTGTCTATCACGGTGCGTTCAACACGAACAGGATTGCGGAGTTCTGCCCGCCTCAGCCCTTACCGGTTTAAGAGATTCCAGACACCCGTACGATCAAGTGTCAGCCATGCCTGGAACAGGTTAGGAAAGAAAGCCCCCAAGAAGTTAATCCCAGTGTAGTTTTAGGTCTTCGGACCGCTGGGGATAAATTGGTGCGTTTGAAACTAGTGGTGAATTTTTTATTTTTTTTGTTTTATATTGTATCTATATTTTTTTTTGTTTTTGAAAAGGTTCCAGATTTCAACTCGGGTGATCAAGATTGATACTGGTTTTTATGGAAAGCTTTAAAATATTTTTGGTATTTCTGAAATGATCCGGGTTATCGAACCATGATCCCAACGGTCGAGGCCGATGCCGGTTTTTGGTTGAAAGCGAGAAAGGTCCCCCGAGAAATTAATCCCAGTGTAGTTTAAGGTCTTCGGACCATGAAACTGTACAAAAGAAGGGCAAACATGTTTTTTTTTTTTTTTTTTTGGAAAAATGTCCGGTGTCAGCGGATGGACAATCCAGACTGATGCCGGTTTTTATTGAAAATCTCTCGAGATGTCGATCCCGACGTAGTTTAAGGTCTTCGGACCAAAACTTTAAAAGCGGGGCTGGTAATATATTTTTATGATTTTTTAAAAATGTCCGGAGTCATTGATCTTGATGTGAGCAAACAAGACCGACGCCGGCTTTTATTGAAAATCTCTCGGGATGTTGATCCCGACGTAGTTTAAGGTCTTCGGACCCAAAACTATGTAAAAGGGGGGGCAAACACATTTTTTGTTTTTTCGAAATGATCCAGATCATCAGATCTTGGCCTGAAAGGCTGGGATCGATGTTGGTTTTTATTAAAAATCTCTCGGGACGTTGATCCCGACGTAGTTTAAGGTCTTCGGACCCAAAACTGTGTACAAATGAGTGTTGGAAATGCATAAATATATTTTTTATGGTTTTCGAAAGTATCCGGTGTCGTCGGCTCTTGATTCGATCAATCAAGACCAATACCGGCTTTTATTGAAAATCTCTCGGGATGTGAATCCCGACGTAGTTTAAGGTCTTCGGACCCGAAACTGTACAAGTGATGTATATATTTTTTTGGTTTTCTGAAAATGTCCGAGATCGTCAGGTCTTGATCCAAACCGATGTCGGCTTTTATTGAAAATCCCTCGGGATCCTGATCCCGACGTAGTTTAAGGTCTTCGGACCAAAAACTTTAAAAGAGGGGCTGGTGATATACCTTTTTTGTTTTTCGAAATGATCCAGATCATCCGATCTTGGTCTTAAAGACTGGGATCGATGCTGGTTTTTATTAAAATCCCTCGGGATGTTGATCCCGACGTAGTTTAAGGTCTTCGGACCCAAATTTGTATAAGAGAGTGCTGGTAATGCATATATATATATATATTTTTGTGATTTTTTGAAAAATGTCCGGTGTTGTCGGATCTTTGACTCGAGCAATCAAGACCGATGCCGGTTTTTATTGAAAGTCCCTCGGGATCTTGATCCCGACGTAGTTTAAGGTCTTCGGACCAGTTTTTGGGGTTGGGCATACTTACCTTGCTTTATTTGGCTTCTAACGGGGCTGACTGTGATTTGAGTGGTCCGGATTGCTGGATTTGGCCCTGTGGGCCCACTTGATGATTAAATCTTGGATTCTGGCCCTTTTTTTGATGATCAGTCCTTTGATCTTATTGCTACATGACTTGTGTAAACTTTCCAATGGTTTGGATCCTGATGATCTAGTCCTTGAATGGTTCAGATTGATGGATTTGGCCCTGTGGGCCCACTTGAGGCCTTGGCTTTACTTTGGGGCAACTCTTCTGATGACTGGTGAGGCTAAGAAGGCTGCTCATGGTGTGGATGATGGCTTGAACGTCTCAGATCGCTTGATTTGACTTTGTGGGCCCACTTGATGATTAGATCTTGGATTCTGGCCCTTCTCGTGATGATCAAACCTTTGATCTTGTTGTTTGACGGCTCATGTAGGTTCTTCAATGGTTTAGATCATGATGATCTAGTCTTTGAATGGCTTGGATTGCTTGTGGCCCCCACTTGATCACTTTCCCCCTTCTTTGGCTTGATCAGCCATGTTCCGGCCACATTGCTTCGTGATTGGACCGGTGGGGCATCTTTCATATGATCTTGATCAATCTCAGTCGAAATCTGGGGTGGACCGGAGCCTTGGGCGGCCCATGGAGCGCCATCTGCTGACGTGGACTGTCAACCTCACCTACCAAGAACCTTGGAGCCAATCCCGCGGAGAGAGGAGGTTTGCGTCCGTACGGGCGGCCCAGGGCAGGCCGCCCAAGGCTCGCCTCTTGAGCGGACTGGGCTGGCCCTGGTTCGGACATCCTCTGCTGTCCTTTTCTCTTGTCCCCACATCCTCTGCACTGGATCATTCGATTCCAGCCATGAATCTACACTTTGTCCCCTCTTTCCTTCTCTTTTTGTCTTTTTCTTTCTTGATCTTTTGTTGGGCAGCCATTGATGATGGCTTGGGGGCCCTTGTGGGAGAGATTGGTGGGTCCCGTGTTTCAGCAATCGATGAGGGCTTTAAAGATGATGAGGTATCTTGGATTGATGGTGGAGATGGAGCATTAAATGGGGGCATTGATGAGGGGTTAGGGATGGTGGTTGATGAAGCTTTGAATAGCTCCATTAATGGTGGGATGGCTGGATTTTCAGATTTGAATGGGACCTTCATCATGGGAGGAATGGATGGTATAGATGGGATGATGGGATGGGACATAGGTGAGGCTATGCATCCCTTGAGTGTGGGCCCCATGGATGATGTGATGGACGGTGGTGATGGGACCATGATGGACATAGATGGGCTGATCTCATGTCTGGATGGTATGGATGGCTCAGATGGTACCTTTGACGGTTTGGATGCTCTTGATGAGGACCAGGATGAGCGGTATACTTGCTTGGGTGGACTTGATGTGATCATTGATGATGTACCCTTGATGATGGACGGTGTAGATGCCTCGATGATCCCTTTAATCGGCCAGGATGATGATTGGATTCATGATTTCTTGTTGGAGGG
This sequence comes from Liriodendron chinense, assembly GCA_003013855.2. Classification (NCBI taxonomy): domain Eukaryota; kingdom Viridiplantae; phylum Streptophyta; class Magnoliopsida; order Magnoliales; family Magnoliaceae; genus Liriodendron; species Liriodendron chinense. The sequence goes on from ML058459.1 coordinate 2,931,322, forward strand.
GGCCGCAGGTCCAGATCTGACCGTTGATTCTTCGATCGGGGCTGCCGGGACCCTTTTTGATGGTTCAGATGTATTCTTTGACGATCAGATTAGCCAGGATGCCACGATGTGCGGTGTGATCTTCACTGATGGCTCTTTTGGTGGAGAGCATTGTCCTTCTCTTGGTCATCGGTCCTTTGCGCACTCTGTTCATGAGGTGGGCGAGTCTTCCCATGCGGCTGAGGTTATGACAGTTTCAGATGGCGATGTGACTATATCAGACATAGCCGTCACTGAGGGCCGATCAGGGGTTGTCGAGTCGGCAGAGGTTCCAGCTTTTCCTTCTCCTTCGCCCGTTGACCTTCCGATCCTTGATGAGTCATTATTGATTTCTTGGCCTTTTGTTCTGGATGGGGTACCAGTGAGGACTTGTCAGCTGCTTCCTCGTCCTTCTTGCTCGCCACGACTGCTTGCTTGGCTTGACAGTTTGTCAGCTTATGAGATTCGGGAGTTAGAGTCCTATGGCTTCGGCAGTCTGATCCATATGGCCAGAGTTGATATTGACTGGAGGATGCTCGGAGCCGCCTTGATTGACTGGGTTCCTTCGTTGAACTTGTTTGCGTTCAACGATATGGAGATGGGGCCTTCTTTGGAGGAGCTTGCACGTTTGACAGGCTTACCCTTGGATTATACTCAGTACTTCTCGCCGAAGACATCGCCGAAGACTGCTACACCGCAGAACTGGTTTGGGATCCCCTATCTTGTTCGGCCTGCAGCTGGTGGCCAGGATGCTGTTGTGTTCTCTTTGGACCTGCTGTATGATCTTTTTTCGGGTCCTCAGAGTACGGCCGGTTCTACCTTTGCTCGGAATGCACTGATGTTCTATTTGATTGCTGAGGTGCTGTTCTCGGGATGGCGCAGGTCCCAGACTCCTTTGCTTTTTGAGGTGATGAGCCGAGCTGTCCGTCGGCAGGGGATCATTTCACTCGTGTTCTTCGCGGCTGCTGTGCCTTCCTGCAGGTATTCTTTCTACACCTTTTTTTCCTTCTTGTTTTGTTGGGGATTGCTTTGCTTTAGCTGAGCTTCTTTTCCTTTTTGTGATCAGGTCTGGCTATGGGAGCGTCTTTCTCTGACCGTTCCTGTACCTCTTCCTGGCATTCCTAGCTCTGACATTATGCGTTATATCATGGAGTTCCTTCCTCATACAGCCAGGATGAGCGAGCCCTTGTATCGCAGGATGTTCGCTGAACGTCGTGACTGGAACGTTCGTTGGGAGTCATCTTGGCTTTCACTTCCTCCAGTGCTTTGCGATGCACACCGCCATCCTTTGATGTTGGTAGGCTTTCGATCCTACTTTTCTTACCATCCCATCCGGTTCCTGCGGCAGTTTGGGTATGAGCAGGATGTTCCTCATTTCGCTTTCACGGGTATCGGGCGTCGAGTGCTTCCATCTAGGTCCTCTGACTTCAGGACCCGGATTGATTGTTCCTGGGCGAGCTACCTGACTGCTGATTTGCTGGGTTTTGAGCTGCGGACTTTTCCGATGGCGACTGCCCCATATCAGTACTGGGTTGCTGAGCAGTCTTTGTACCGACGTATCCCTTGCTGGCACCAGACTGCTGATGAGGATGAGCAGGATATCCTTGGGGATGCAGGCTCTTCATCTGGTTCATATGAACCCTTTGAGGAGCGCCCGTTTATCGATCCTGGCTTCCTTTTGGCCACTCATGGCCATCTGCTGTCTGAGATCTCTGCACTTCGGTGATGATGTCGAGGAGATTGGTTACCGATCAGAGGTTGTCTGATGAGGAGACAGCGATCCGTACCCTTGAGCGCGATGAGGCGTATTACCTGCGTATGGAGGTGAGCAGGTTGAGAGCGAGGTTACTTCATTATGAGTCAGAGGACTCACCTGATGTGGCCGAGGAGGAGGGTAGAGATTGACTGTGTTGGCCACCTGCGCATTCTTTTTTGCATATATGATTGATGATGATGAAAGATTTTTTGTATTTTTTGAAAAAGATGGTATGATATGTGTAAAAGAAATATGACGCATCTAATTAAAAAAGAGAAAACTGTTTGAAAATCTACTGTGCCATGAGTTGTCTTGTGAGTGTTTCTGGACTTTGTGTCGGGATATAGGAATCAGAACTGGGGCTCGGTCAATGATTTGACCGATGTCTCGAGATTTGACTTGCTTGATCCTTTGGTTCCCTAGAGATGTAGGCAATGGAAACTCTTGCTTCCTGAGATTGTCAGAGTTTGTAGAGTTCTTCACTCCTGACTGTACTTCCTCTTGTTCTTGCACTTTCACTGCTTGAACCGATCTGGACTGTCTGATTTCTTGGTACCTGCACTTTTTTTTTTCATTCAAGCCATTTTTGCCTGCAGCACTCTTTCGAGTTTTCACTACAGCCGGCTTTTTCCCGTCATTTTTGCCCGTGGCGCCCTTTTGAATTTTCACCACGTCCCGGGTATTTGGTCTTGCCTGCCCCTTGGCAGCTATGCTGTTTTTACCCTTGGCGCCCTTTCAGGTTTTCACCAAGTCCACTGTATGCCCACTGTTTTTACTCGGAGCGCCCTTTCGGGTTTTCACTCCGCCCTCTTTGTTTAGGCGCACATTTTCTTTTTCTCTCTTTTTGTTTTTTTTTTCTTTCTGGATCTCTGGATAACTGCGGCGGCTAGAGGTCGGGAATCCGTCGTTGCTGGCCGATGGCAGTCTTTCAGCCCTTATCCTGAGTTACGATAATAGAGCTGTCGGTCTTTGCTAAAGACCCTTCTGAGGTGGATGGATGGATGGATGTGTTTCTTCTTGGACTGATTTTTTTTTCTCTTGGGTGCCTTGCTTTGGCTTCCCTTTTTCTTTCTCTTTTCTTCTCTTCTTTTTTTTCTTATATTCTTTTTCTCTCCCCCTTTTTTTTTCTTTTCCTTTTGAATCCCCCCTTTTTTTTTGTATGTTTCTCTTTTTGAATCCTCTTATTTGAAACACTTATTGGTGGACGGAAATGATTTCTCAGAGATCTTAGCTTCGACCTCTTGACTTCAGCTCTATTAAAGTAACCTTTGATAAGGTCAGAATAACTTACCCGTGAAAGATCTTCACGTTGTCGGCGTTGGTTGGCTCAGGAAGATCCACCCCTCTCATGCTGGTGAGTCTGAGGGCGCCTCCGGGAAGTACTTCTCTGACGATCAGTGGCCCGTCCCACGAGGGTTTGAACTTTCCTCTGGGATCTGGAAGGTGCGACGGTAGAATCTTCTTCATGACCATGTCGCCTACCTTGAAGCTCCTTTTTCGGACTCTCTTGTTGTAAGCCCGAGCGATCCTTTTCTGATAGCACTGTGAATGACTTAGTGCACGCATGCGTTTTTCATCTGCTAGCTGCAACTGATCGAATCTGGCCCGTTGCCATTCTCCTTCTTCAATTCCGCTTTCTAATAACACCCGAAGTGATGGTATTTCCACTTCGACTGGTAGAACTGCTTCCATTCCATAAGTAAGCTCGAAAGGAGTAACGCCCGTAGCAGACCGTACAGACGTTCGATAGGCCCAAAGTGCATATGGGAGCATATCTGACCAATCTCGATAGGTCACGACCATCTTCTCAAGTATCCTGACGATTGTCTTGTTTGCGGCTTCTACCCCACCGTTCATCTGCGGACGGTAGGGGCTTGATCGATGACGTTGGATCTTGAACTTGCTGAGGAAGTCATCCATTTTCTTGTTGACGAACGGGGTTCCATTATCTGTGATGATAGCATTGGGGATTCCGTACCGGCATATGATGTTGTTCTTCATGAATTTGATCACTTGAGATGCTGCAATCGTGGTGTAGGAGGCTGCCTCTACCCACTTGGTGAAGTAGTCGACTGCCACAAGTATGTACTCATGACCATTTGATGCTTTGGGACTGATCTTGCCGATGATGTCAAGTCCCCACATGGAGAAGGGCCAGGGGGTGGTCAGGTTGTATAACTCTGATGATGGGGCATGGATTTGATTTGCATGCTCCTGATACTTGAAGCATTTTCTGACGTGCTGGCAACAGTCTGTCTCCATGGTGAGCCAATAATAACCGAGTCGTAGAATCTTCTTTGCCATCATGTGCCCATTCATGTGTGGCCCACAGATTCCTTCGTGTATTTCTTTCATGATCTTTGCAGCTTCTGTTTCATTGACGCATCGGAGGAGGATGTGATTATAGGATCGCTTGTAGAGAACTTCGCCACTGATGGTGAACTGGCCGGCCAAACGTTGGATGGTTCGGCGATCTGTTGTTGTTGCTGATTCTGGATACTCCTGGGTTTCGAGATATTGCTTGATGTCGGCATACCAGGGTTTGTCAGGGACAGCTTCGGCTTCTTCTATTTGCAGGCAAAAAGCAGGTTCTTCTTGAACTTCAACTATGAGCTCCCATTCTGAAGCTCCTTTTGGAATCTCGAGCATTGATGCAAGCGTGGCGAGAGCATCTGCAAACTGGTTCTTGGTTCTGGGCATGTATGAGAATGTGATTTCTTTGAATTCTTCGATCAGATTTTCAAGATACACATGATATGGTATCAACTTCTCGTCCTTGGTCTTCCATTCGCCATTGGTCTGATTGATGATAAGCTGTGAGTCTCCAAACACTCGTAGCTTCTTGACGCCCAAGATTATGGCTTCCCTTAAGCCAGCGATGCATGCTTCATACTCTGCCATGTTGTTGGTGCACTCGAATGCGATACGCCTCGAGATAGGAATAGGGACATCATCTGGAGAGTAGAGGATTGCTCCAATACCACTCCCTTTAGAATTTGCTGCGCCGTCGAAGAATAACGTCCACTCATCTTTTTTCTTCTTTTCTTCCTCTTCAATGAGCAAGAGATCTTCATCAGGAAAGAACGTCTTGAGCGGCTGATAGTCCAGGAGAGAGTGAGCTGCAAGATGATCGGCGAGGGCCTGTCCCTTGATTGCCTTTTGAGTGACATAGGTGATGTCGAACTCAGACAGGAGTAGCTGCCATTTAGCTATCCTTCCAGTGAGTGCCGGTTTCTCGAACAGGTATTTGAGCGGATCCATGTGAGCGAGAAGAAGAATAGGGAATGCAATCATGTATTGACGGAGTCGCTGAGTTGCCCAGACTAGGGCGAGGCAAGTCTTCTCGATGGGGGAATACCTGGTCTCGTAGTCGGTGAACTTTCGACTCAAATAGTATATTGCTTGTTCTTTCTTCCCGGTTTCGTCGTGTTGGCCGAGGACACAGCCAATGGCTTCTGCTGCTACCGAGATGTATAACAATAGTGGTCGTCCAGGAGTGGGAGGCACTAGGACTGGAGGATTCATGAGATATTTCTTGATGCGGTCGAAGGCGACTTGGCAATCATCATTCCATTCTTTTGGGACGTTCTTCCGAAGGAGCTTGAATATTGGCTCACAGATAGGTGTGAGCTGTGCGATGAAGCGACTGATGTATTGAATTCTGCCGAGGAAGCCACGAATTTCTTTCTCTGTTCTAGGAGGGGGCATCTCGATGATTGCTCTGGTTTTGGTCTCGTCGACCCTGATGCCGTCCTTGCTCACCATAAAGCCGAGGAGCTTACCTCCCATTGCACCGAAGACACATTTCTGAGGGTTGAGGCGGAGCTTGTACTTTTCTAATCTGTTGAATAACTTCTTCAGATCTTCAAAGTGTCCTTCAATTGTGCGAGATTTGACGATCATGTCGTCCACATATACTTCGAGCTCCTTGTTTATCATGTCGTGGAATAATGCTGTCATTGCTCGCTGATATGTTGCTCCTGCGTTCTTCAGACCGAACGGCATTACCCTGTAACAGAAGGTTCCCCAGGGAGTGATGAACGATGTCTTCTCACGATCTTCGACGGCCATCTTGATCTGATTGTAACCTGAGAACCCGTCCATGAATGAGAAGATCTTGTATCCAGCGGTGTTGTCGACCAGAGTGTCGATATGTGGCAACGGGAAGTCATCTTTTGGACTGGCCTTGTTGAGATCTCGGAAGTTGATGCACATTCGAACCTTGCCATCCTTCTTCGGTACTGGTACGATGTTGGCGAGCCATTCAGGGTAGTTGGAGACTACCAAGAATCCCGCGTTGTACTGCTTGATGACTTCATCTCGGACTTTCAGAGCCCATTCTGGCTTCATTCTTCGGAGTTTCTGCTTCACTGGCTTCATATCTGCCTTGGTTGGCAGATGGTGTACAACGAGCTCTTCATCGAGCCCCGGCATGTCTTCATATGAGAACGCAAAGTTGGACAATCTTGGAGCTAGGAACTCTATCATTTTCTGTTTCATCTCAGGTGGCAACGATTTTCCAATGCGTACTTCCCTAGGGATCTCAGGTGTCCCCAAGTTTACTATCTCGAAATCATCGGCTACAACATTGGCTTTAGATTTGAACTTTTTGAGGAGATCCTCTAGTTCGGGAGCTGGATCATCATCTTCCTCATCCCGAGCTTCGTCCAGACCCATGAGCTCGAAGTCTAATTCGATGTCGAAATCATATGATTCGACTTCAAACTCATGCGACTCTTTAGACGAACTTGGCACACTATTGAATGCAGGAAAGGAAATATTTTTTGGTTTTTGAGATTTTTCTGAAATGAAAATACTAGATGTTTTTGGCTTTTGAAAGTTTTTGATTTTTTTGGATTTTCGAAATTCATGGGACTTTGAACAAGCGGGCATTGCAGACCATAATTGAGCCCAACTTGTTCCAAAGTTCCGGTCGCTGTTTAAACAGGCATTTTTTTTTGGAAGCCAGAGCCCTCAGATGGCTCTTTGGCTGATTCGAAAGTGAGGGGAACAGATGACCATTCAGGACCCCACACTTCCTCCCCTGAAGAGGTGGGGGTTGATGATTTGGGCGAAGAATCACGATCTGGCCCAATGACCATGACTTCTTGCTGGTCGGGTTCGAGATCTGAGTCGTACTCAGTCCCTCCCGGATCACTTACCTCGCATTGCAGTTCGTCTGGTTCCACAGTGAGACACAAGTCTGGAATCTGGACATCAGACCAATCTAGGGCTGGCCACTTCCCTTTCTTGGTCCAATGGATGGGCTGCTTCTGCCCCTGGCTGATGATTGAAGAAGTTGACTTTGCAGAGATGGGCAAGTCATGCCCCTTGCTAATTGGTGCTGAGATGGGCAAGTCGTGCCCCTTGCTGATTGAAGTGGGCAGGTTGTGCCCCTGGTTGAGAGAAGTGGGCAAGTTGTGCCCCTGGTTGAGAGAAGTGGGCAAGTTGTGCCCCTGGTTGGGAGCAGGTGTCAGAGTAACCTGGTCCTGAAGCTGCTGTATTTGACTTCCTTCTTCGTCTTCATCCTTTTCTTCTTCTTTTGGAGGCTTAGATGGTTCGAGAATCTGATCCCATCGAATGGGGGGCCACGTGGCCCAAACTAGACTCATCGGGAGGCCTTTGTGTAGTGCAGTCGGTTGATTCCCTCCTGGATCATTGCAAGGTTCTCCTGGCTTGACGAATTGGATGGGTGAGCACCGAAATTTCTTCCTCCTTTTGTCCATGAAGGTTGCCCTATATCCGAGTCCCCATTTGCGTTGGTTATATACTAGCGATACCTTTCTGGACTCGAAGTGATTCTTCATTCGGTATTTGAGGCTCAGACGCTCTGCCGGTGAAAAGACACGGTCCACCCTTATCGGTTTTGGATTAGCGATAGAGTTCACAGTCTCGAATTCGAAACTGTGAAATGGGATGTCTTCTTCAGAGTGTTGGATATCGATGACCGGGATGTCTGGTTCAGTGGCAGCAGCATTAGAAGGAATGATGAGCTCCTTTTCTGCGTGGATAGAGATCACTTGATTTCCACAGATGTACTTCACCCGTTGATGTAAGGTTGATGGTACAGCTCCAATCTTGTGCAGCCACGGTCGTCCGAGCAACATGTTGAAAGAGGCTGATATATCCAGGACTTGGAATGTGATGGTGGAGACTTCCGGACCTATCTGTACCTCTATGTCGACCTCCCCTTCCACTGATCGGCGGGTGTTGTCGAATGCTCTGACGCATATGGTGCTGGGTCGGAATGAAGAAGGACTGATTCCCAGACGTTCTGCAGTCTTGAGTGGGCAGACATTTAAGCTTGAGCCATTATCGATGAGGACCAGCGGAACACAGAGGTCTTTGTATCGTAAGGCTATGTTGAGGGATCGCCCATGATCACGTCCCTCTGGTGGCAACTCATTATCTGTGAAGGTGATGGCGCGCGGAGCCAGGAGTTGTCCAATCATCAAAGCTATCATTTCTGGTGCCGTATCGGAGGAGACATGAGCATCGTTCAAGGTTTTGGCAAACATTTCTCGGTGTATGCGAGATGTGCAGAGTAGCTCCCATACTGAGATTTGTGCAGGGATTGACTTGAGCTGAGTCGCCACATCATATGCGGCTTCATTTTTGTTGCCGAGGCCTGAGAGAGCGCCTTTGGTATCTCCTCTGTTCTGATTATCTCTTCGGATGTAACGTCCATTGGGGTTCATGTTCCCCACTTCCGCACACTCTGGATAGTGCCATGGAACCTCTTTGTAGTTTTCCTCCTTTTTGCCTTCTAGGACTACCGGTTCTTGCAACGGTGTTGGTGTGGGTACCAGATCTTCCTCGTATGGAGCTTTTGCCTTGAGGACTACATTGTTGCCTGTGCTGAAGGGGTAGTATCGAGGCTTGTCTTCATAGACCACATAAGGTCGTGGTCCTGGCTTGACTGTTCCTGGGGCGGGGGGCTCCCATGAAATGAATACTGGTCCTCTTGATATGGCAGGAGGTTTCTCTGTTCGTCCGAGCTGCCGTAGCGTGATTGATACGCCTCCGGGACTTGCCCCTTGCAATATGACAGGCTTGACTGGAAGAGCTCCTTCCAAGACAACGGGCTCTTGCTGCTGATGAGTGTAATCCTTCCATTGCGGATTGGATTGTTCTGGAGTTGCCCCTTGCAAGATGACAGGTTCGTATGTGGGCTCGATGTATGATTGTGCTCCTTCCAGGACGACTGGTTCCCAGCTTGAATGGTTGTAAAGTGCCCCTTGAACAACTGGTATATCGTATGGAGGTGCTCCTTCAAGCACTACTGGCTCGGAGATTGAAGGAAGAAAGGGACTTGCCCCTTGCAAGACTGGAGGAGGATTTGTCGGCTCATAAGTGTAGGCGTGAATGGATTGGATGGGGGAGAAGAAGCGATCGAGATGATCCCCTTCTTCTATACTATTGACTGCAGGGCCACGAGATGAACTGGGGTCCGTCGGATGTTGAGGCAGAGGATTCTGAAGGATGTTGGTGGAAGCTGCTGGAGAAATTTCAGGGACCGAGATGACGATCTTGCGGTCATCAATTAGGTCTTGTATAGCATTTTTCAAAGTATAGCATCGATCAGTGGCGTGGCCACGTCCTTGATGGTAGGCACAGTACTCATTTTCTCGGTAGTTTGGAGGCAGAGGATGAGGCGGAGGCCTAGGTGTCATCAGAGTGAGTAACTGCTTTTGTACCAGCGTAGTCATGATTTGACTAAGTGGTTGACTGAGTGGAGTGAACTTCCTGAACTCCCTATAATTCTGCCTGTTCTGGTATGAGTATTGGCCGTTTCCTCTGAACTGCTGCTGTTGTCGAGATGGTTGTGGCTGAGGATTTGGTTGTGGCTGATACCGCTGAGGCTGATGCTGAACTTGATGCTGCTGATACTGTTGACGTCCCTGTGGGGGAGCACGTTGATTTCCTTGAGCAGTGGTGTTGATGTTGTTTACCTCTGTTGGGCGAGGAGGAGAGCCACTGCGGTTTCCATTCCCGTGCCCGATAGGTCTTCCTTCCACTCTGTTCCTCTTGACTGGAGTGGCTTGATGAGGCCATGGGGAGATCGTCCCGGCCCGGATCCCTGCTTGGACTTGCTCTCCAGCACGGATCAATTGTGAGAAATTCGCATATGGATGCGAGATGAGATATCCGGATATGCCTGGATATGTTGAATGAACAATCATGGAGATTTGTTCTTCATCGTCGATGGGTGTCCGCATTCTGGCTGCCATAGCTCGCCAACGTCCCACATAAGCTGATAGTGTTTCATCACTCCTTTGCCTGAGTGCTGCGAGGTCGGCTCTTCTGGGTGCCATGTTGAGATTGTATGCGAATCTGTCGACAAAAGCCTGGGAAAGCTGCTCCCATGTCCTGATGCGGTGGCAGTCCAATGAAGTGTACCAATCTAGGGCATCGCCCTTCAGAGATTTTTGGAACAAACGAATGAGGGCCCCTTCATTTCCTGAGATTGCACTCAGCTCTCCACAGAAAGCCTTGAGATGTGCTGTAGGACAACCGCTGCCATCGTATCTCTTGAATTTCGGAACCTCAAAGTTTTGAGGTACTTGAGCATCTGGGAAAGGACACAAGTCTCTGAACTTGGTCGAAGGTAAGTCGATTCCTTGTTGTCGCTGAAGCTGATTTTGCAAGATCTGGAACTGCTCCCGCAACTCTTCCAGTCCTGAATGATCTGTTCGAGCGACTGGTGCCTCTTGGAGTAAGGCACGTTCTTCTTCGGCATAGTGGTCGATGTCTTCGACCTTATGGGCTTGCTGAAAAGCAACCGCGGGTTGCTGAAATTGATTTGATGACTGAACTGGATTCTGATGAACTTGTGCTTGAAATGATGGTAACTGAACTGGAGACTGTACTGAAGGTTGAACTGGAACTTGCTGGAAATTGACTGGATTTTGCTGAATTGAAGATTGCTGAAAATTAACTGGATTTTGCTGAATTGAAGATTGCTGGAAATTAACTGGAACCCCATCGGCGGGGATGTGCTGGAATTGAAAAGTGCTCCTGTTTGCAGGAGGCTGAGATGCTGGGAAGTGACCCCCTTGTTGGGTATTCGCCACTGTCCGCTGATTGATGTGGGCTTGACACTGACCCCCGTTGTGGGCATTCGCCAGTGCTGTCTCTGTTGCTGGAAATTGAATTGAAATCCCATCGGCGGGGATGTGCTGAAATTGAAAAGGTGTCCCATCGGCGGGGGCATGCTGAGATCTACTAAGATTGTTGTTTGCAAGATTGACTGGAAGCTGACTGGAAGTCCCTGCGACTGGGATGCTCTGAGATGGTCCCCTTGTTGCAGGAAGGTATTGAGAAGGATGCCCCATAGCAAAGGGCTGAGATGGCTGTTGTCGGTAGTCTTGGGTAGACTCCGCTGGTTGTGCTTGATTTGAACTGGAGGCCGGAGGGATCCGGCATGGTTGCTGAGATTGCTGAACTGGGCCAAGCTGATTGTTGGCTGCTGTGGTGGCTTGTGCTTGCATGAATTGCAAGAGCATTTCTTGCATTGCTCTCACTCCTTGTGCCAATTCTTGTATGATTGGCGTATTATCAATGGGCTGTTGCGCTGGAGGTTGCGCTTCGGTCATTTCAAGAGCAGGGAAGTGATGAGTTTCTTCTTCGTGATCGGACATGGCTTGCTGAGCCCGAGTGCGGATTATGCTGCGGAAGGGAAGCTGTCTCCGAACACGTTGAGCCCGAGGTGGCGCAATGGTGAGGACTATACTCTACTCTTTTTGGGTTTTGGGATTTTCTATTTTTTTTTGTTTTGGAATTTTCTATTTTTTTTTTGTTTGGGTTTGGGTAGAATGCTATGCAGATGAGATTGTATGAGGATTAATGACTTTCAAGTACGGGAAGGATTCTGTTTTCAAGTCGGATCACGACTAATGGGACTAGCTTATCCCCAGTGGCGTCGCCATTCTGTGGACCCTCGCCGATTTTCCCGCACTCCCACACGACGTTCTTCTCCCTTCCCCTTTCCTTTCGGAAAAGAAGGAGATGAGGATGCGTGAGTGCGAAATCGCCGTTTGTGCCACTGGCTTGCCTCGTTCTCGAGGGCTTCGTTTGGTTGTCGTATTGAGCTGGATGTGTTTAAGTGAATTTATATAAGACCAGAGTCGCCACTAGCCAGTTACTTCGAATCTACAGTCGGCTAGACCCCGTAGAAACGTTAGAGAAGGGAATCCGAAGATTCCTTCCTCTAAAATGACTCCTGTTGATCTGCGGTCAGAGATTCAAGGTAAGGGATCACGGTTACAGGGTGGGAAGAGGTTAAGCACCCCACACACTGCCCGTACCGAAGTACGGTCTCTACTTCACAGAATCGATCGAATACTTGAAAGTCTAATTTAATCCTCGTATATTCTCATGAATGACATGATGCATGAATGCGGGTCTGAACAGTAAGAGTTTCTGATGGGCAGGTTCCAACAACGGGCAAGCCCAGAGCGTACGCTCGAACTGACAGGTGCTTAATGTAAGACGTATGCAGTGTGCTTGAATGATCAAGGTGTTTTATGGTGAAGCATGAATGCAGGTCTGAACAGTAAGAGTTTCTGATGGGCAGGTTCCAACAACGGGCAAGCCCAGAGCATACGCTCGAACTGACAGGTGCTTAATATAAAGACATATGCATGTGTACTTGACGGATCAAGGTGCTAGTAGTGAAGCAGGGGGATTGGAAGAAAAGTAAATGTTGCACTTATGCTAGATGCAAATGAGATGATGCTGGAAAAAGAGTAGCTGGATGGACGGAGGTGTCGCAAGGGTTTGCTTCGAGTGGCTGGATTAAGACTTAGATGGCTTGAGAGGCTTGGACCAGTGGTCAGGCTGGGCTGGACCAGGGCTAGACTCTCCTCACTCGGGCTCTCCTTGGTGGAAAGATGGGCTAAGGGTGGAAAAGGGTGACTCAGACGGTCGGGCTCTCTCTGGCTCGAAGGGATTCGAATTGATTTGGAAATGAGAAGGGGAGGGGGGTATTTATAGCAGTAGAGAGTGGCAGCTCTCGTAATTTTGTCCGGGCGGCCTGCCATGGGCCGCCCGTACGGCCGCTCCTCGGTTTCCAGCGAGTACGGCCGTTCCCTCGGGGCTGCTGTTGGACTCGCTGGTCGACTCAGTGAGTTGACTCAGCGGGTCGACTCGGTGGTTTGACTCGACGGGTTGACTCGACGGGTTGACTCGGTGTTTTGACTCGACGGGTTGACTCAGCGGGTTAACTCAGCGGGTTGACTCAGCGGGTTGACTCGGTGAGTTTGACTTTTTTGGGATTTTTTGACTGGCCTTTTTTATGGGGGGTTTTTCTGGGTGGTGTTTAGGACTGGGTTGACTGGGTTCAGGCTTGAACTGGGCTATGGAATGGGGCTTACAAGGGTGAGTTTGGCTGAGTTTGGACTTGGGATTTGGGGGTATGGTCCTCCGTTCAACCAGCTATCTCTACCAACAGTGTAGCCGAAGGTGGGGTGTCTACAGAAATCCACTCCATTCATTAGATGTCACACAAAATCTTAAGCCCTTTCTAAAAAAAATCAGGTAACTACACCTTTTATGCATCAACAACTTGTTAGACCCGTTGTACCCATTTCTAAATGGGTTTGGTTCAGGGTCTGGATCTCCCTTGAGCAAACCCGTTAGACCCGACCCATTTATAAATGGGTCCGGGTGGATCACCCTCTCTCAGACCCGAACCCATTTATAAATGGGTCTGATGGGGTTGGTACATACTCGACCCAGACCCGCCCATTTATTAAAAGGGTCTGGGTTTAAATTTTGGACCCAGACCTGTTAAGTAAATGGGAGGGTCTGGTTTTGGCTAAACCCGACCCTGACTTGACCATTTACAGCCCTAGGTTTATCCAACACTGTCAAGTCTATTACAAGCGTAGGTGGACAAGCACCCGTTATGATGATACCCACTGTTGAAACCTTCCTAGGCCCACCAATGGTTAATTGCCATCCAACCTGTTCACAATGGTTACATAGACCTGAAAGGAAAACACAAATATCAACTTGATCTAAAACTTTTGTGGCCCCTAAAATGTTTTCAACGGCAGGTGTTTAATCCTTACTATTTTATCTGTGTTTCAGGTAAATCTGAGGAGACCTCTGGCCATAAGAAAAGTCCATAGGCCCATGGGCCCAAACACAAGTCCGCAGGCTCAAGGCACAAGACAACCGATCATAATAGAAAGAGAGCCGATGACCATAACCAATATGCATAGGGCTCAAGCACCAAAGCTAACAAGTACAGGCGTCGTCCTCTTCCGTCGGCCTCTCCCATCGGCCTCTTCCCTAAGCCTCGACATCTTTCGTCGGCCTCGCCCTCAGCTCATCTTATTGCCAAGCTAATTAAAACCCAGACCGCCATAAATGCGCACGAGAATTCAAGAACAGATACAAAGAAGATAGAACACACAAGCAATCTTATCATGATCCTAACGTGATAAGCATCATCCCTCCAAATATGAAAACGTATCCTAGTAGAGATCTATGGATCCACCACTATAATGGCAATAATTATTTATAAAAGGTCCTTCTCACTCTCTCTAGGTACGCAACACACAATCACACATACTCTAAAGAATTTATCGCCCCATCAATATCCGTATTGACTTAAGCATCAGATGGTCTTTAGTCGGCACGACTGATGACCCCTCACCTTATCTTTGTGGTTGTAAATATCTCATCCATACCGTTCATCAAGGGGCCCATCGAACGACGAAGATCAACCGTAGATTCATCATCATCATCCGTTAACCAATTTTGAGCGTTAACAAATTGGTGTTGTCTGTGGGAACGACTAGATCGTTCTCGCCTATCTCTTTCTTTGTCGTTCAGTCATCTTCCTCGTTTCACCTCATCAATGGCCAACATCGTCTGCCCCACATCAACGGTCATCAATCTCCATCGGCTTTAGACGTCTTCACCATGTATCTAGCGTCCAGCAGTCTGGTAACTCCAGGGATATCACATGATACACCACTCTAATTCCAACATCCTCAAATCACCACTGTCCATTCAACCTCGAACGGACATTGAATGTAAGTTGTGGATGCCTCCATTGATCCAGTCAAACCATCAAGTGGTCTCACTTATCTTCAGCTGTCCATTACTAGTTGGTGGACCTTGACAGTTCACGTCCTTCGATCATCTAGTGATCAACACAATTGAACCTCCATTCCACCGTCCAAGCAATGAACCATTGTGTTTAGCTCATGGAGAAGTTCTCTTCATCTCCAGTTACCCTGCACATGCAAGCAAGCTCCAACCCCAGCCATCCGTGAATAAGTAACTCAAAGCAGCACATCCATCCGTCCATTTAGGTGGTCAGTAGCTGGACATCCCTAAGCCCAACTCAAATCCAAGCCATTCAGGTGCTAATCCAGCTCCCATCAGCCGTCCATCACTTCATGATGAATGACCTCTCTACTGGACAGTAAGCCAAAGCAATTACATCACACGGGAGCCCCACCCAATGTCCATCTACAATTCCTTTCCAGTCGTTCATTAAGCCAATCATACCCCACTTAAAATTCTAGTCGTTCAAGCAGTGATGCATTCCAACCCTTCAGATCCAATGACCCTAGTTCTAATGTTAATACAAGGTGAACCCACACATACTTTCGTCAAGCAAGAAAAAAGAAATATTTTTTTTTATATTAGAAACAAGATGTTTTCGTCATGGAATTTCAAACAGAATTGAAAATAGAAAAGTTGTTCCCCCTTTTGAATTTTTAACCCAATTCATGGGGCCTACCTTGATTATTTTTAAAGATTCGTCTCGTCCATGTCGAAGAGGATCTTGACGCCGAAAAAGCCCAAGAAGTTTCACGTCGATTTGAGCTACGGATTAATCGTGGCGGCTGTAACAAGATGAACTGTCCGAAAGTTTCCTGTTTTCCACTTACTTAACTTGGAAATGGTCCAGGTGACCCGCTACTGTAAAGCCCTGGATTTACCATAGTTATTTAAAAAATTTCTGAAATTTATTTTTAATTTTTTTATATTAAATATCGACCGTTGATATTAAAATTTGAATAACGAGTCATCCGTATGAGATCAGGTAGAGTACCCTTTATTAAAGTTACTTAGAATAACCTCATTAACAATGTAGAAGAGTTAGATTTCGCTAAACTCAAATATTTACAAAAATTACAAATGCGATTAGTTAAACTTAACCTACCGTTTTTAAGTACGCTAATTTCTAGCAATCATTAAGATGCAAAATCTTAGATATAAGCGTTTGGATATATTTTAACCGTACACATCGAATTTCAGCTCTCTACTTATCCTACAAATAGGTAAATTAGAAATCGGTCTATAAGTGGGCCATCCGATCTCGAATCTGGCCAATTTTTGGTGTCACCCCCTAAAACTACGTTGTCGACCTGTTGGTCGGAGTGGATTTTATATATATCACAATGGGACCCACTGTGGCCAAACCCGCTGTCCGAGCCGACCGGCCCGCGTAAAGCCCGGCAGAGTTTTATATAGTGTATACGCTATGTGTCCGCTGCCGCTACTGGCCGTCTAAGCCGTCCTTTTGGGGGGGTCTTTTTGAAGATCTGAACAGTCCATCCTCTTTCTAAACCAACAAAACCCCATCCTATCAAATTTCATCTCATTCCATCACGAATCCAACCCGATCTCCTCTTCCCTTCCAATCGTTGGAAACTTGGATCTTCCAATCTAGAAAACTTCTTCGCATGAGAGCTTAGGAAAGCTTCTCGAGGATCCTAAGGATCCTTTCTAGCTAATCAACGTGGAGAATCATTGAAAAAATGAAAGTCTCTCCCATCTTGTGTAAAGATTCTTTAGAACCTTCTCTTACACTAATAACCTATCAAATAGCCGTGGACCCTCAGTTTATGGACCCTACCTACCTCAGTGGATCCATCTAAACCCACCCTAGGTGTCCGATTGTCAGATAAATCGTCCATTCAAAAGTTTCTAATTGTAAACTCATTATTTCCTATTTTCTTCTCATGGACTGTTCATCACTTAGTGGGCCTCATTCCAAAATCCGTCACGACCATTTTGTAGCCCATACTTGACTTAACAAACATGTGGAATTTCTCCTCAAATCATGTTGTGTACACTTTTCAAAACAGCTCGAAAGATAATGTATTTCTACTTTAAACCGCAACCATTCATCGGAAGATGGTGTAGCTTCCATAAAACCCTAGAGGCCTCTCCTAGCCAGAGGTGACCCCCACCCACGAATTTGAGAGAGAGAGAGAGAGAGAGAGAGAGAGAGAGAGAGAGAGAGAGAAGAGGAAAGAGAGAGGAGTGCCATTTTGCTATTCTTTCATCATCATATATCTCTAATAGGCTGAAGATCATAAGGTGAAAACTCCTTTAAGATTATGTTAATAATCTCATGTTTTGAAAGTTGGTGATTCTTATATGCTTTTGTTTACATGTGTTTCTTTGTTCTCTCCTTAGTAAGTCATATACGAACGCTTTTAGATACCCTATTCCCATCTCATGGTGATGAGGACGCTTCTAGGACTTAGAGAACCAACAAAGAATGGAATGTTTGTTGCACATATGAGATTTGTGTAACCATCTTTAAGGGGACTACCTTTCCTTTCATATTATATAAAGAATAATTGTGATTGTCTAATGGAGTTCTTATTATGTTGTATTCCTTTTATATATGTGGATGGACCCTGATCTGTGGTAATGAATATCGAAACACCCGGGTAAGAGGTTGCCCTAACCTGATATGGTGCTTTTAGCTTGTCCGGTTAAGTGGCCACCTTGATCTGTGGTGGTGGTATCAAGATTACCAGATTACGTGGTTGTTAAATCCATTTATTATTATTATTATTATTATTATTATTATTATTATTATTATTATGTTTACTATTATTATTATTATTCCTCAAGTTGTTAAGGATCTCCATAAGACTATAATTGAGCATGGTTGTTATGAACCTTAGTAGTACGGGCTGTCATCCTGAGATGTGATGCGTCGGTTACGACTGTTTTGATGAGTGACGAACCATGAGGAATGATGTGGTGGTACTAAATGTTGGTTAAACGTTAAGTGGCTTGGTGTACATTGGTAATAATAATAAAGAATTGTTAACTCATGCATGCATGTGGCTCATGTAGGTGTATGGAATTGAGAATAGGCTAGAGCGTCTTACTTCTCCCATACACTGTCACATGTATATTTGGGCTATGAGCATCCTGTTTCTCACATAGTCGGGCAAAACTATGGGTTTGCGTGTCCTAAAACCCTGGCGGCATGTCTAAGGATTCCTACGTTGGGTCATGCATTTTCATGCATTGCATTAAGTAGGAGTTATGGATGTTTTGTTATGATTTTTATGCAATTATTATTCTAACCTTAAAGTAGTTCTTCACTATGACGCTTTTGACGGTGTCTTTGTGGAAAAAAAAATTTAGAACATGCAGGTGATGATCCTCACGAGCCCGAGCCTTAAGGAGACGATTATGATAGCTCGGGAGAGCAGATGGTGGAAGATGAGACCGCGTGGTCATTCATAGTTCTAGTATTTATTAAGTATTTAAAATTGTAATAAATCCCAATGGGAAGACGTAGTTATGAACATGATGATTGATTGAATGACAGTTACCTAGTTTGATGATTTAGTTTAGTTAATAAAATAATATATAAGTATGGTTCCACTGTCTTACTCATGGTTTTCCAAATAGTATGAAATGTGCATGTTTGTGTGAAAATTATATAAAAGGTATAACCCTCACACATTCCAAATAACCTTGGAAATTCGGCCGTCGTGATGTACACTGGAGCCAAAATCTCGGGGTGTTACAGCTACTAATGATATGAAGAATCTAAGATGACTATTTTTTATATCACATCGATATTTATAAAACTACAAAGTTTCATGTTAATCGGAGTGTGGATTTATCAGACCAGTTAAAGGAAGATAAATAGTCTTGAAAGATCCTGTCTGCGCAGACTCTAAAACAAGCTCTAAATGTTTTAATTTTCACACCCGATCATAGAATGGTTGAGATAAATTCGACCTCTATATACTTCGTACCGTCAATCACAAGATGACTAGTTCTGTATGTATCTGAATTGTGAGAATTGGAGAAGTGATCACTGTTCTGATTTGTGGGCTCACCCAAGAGACATGATAAATCTCCAAGTTAGTGAGATTGACCACGCCAGGATTGATCGCCTTGATGATTAAACCGACAGGCGCCTAAAGAAGCTGTCAGACAACGAAAGACTACTGAATTCTTCAAGCATGCACGTGAATCTGATGCTTGGCTGCCCTTATTCCTAGAGGGATAAGAGGCCCTAGGGAGGAATGCTAGACGTTCCCCGACTAAGAACTAAAAGTCTCAGTGGGAAAATCTGTTTGCCAATATAGAGGATGACGCCATTCGTGGTGCTCTCCAGCTGAGCGCAGTTTGCTATACAGGATGGAAGCCTAAGAGCCATGCGCAATCTGCTGGATGGACTGGGCACAACAACTGTACACAGTCTGCTGGATAGACGAGGTGCAACAGATAAGCACAGTTTGCTAGAAAAACTAAACATAACCCTATGGGCCATCTCCATCGGGCTGACCCGATGACATATCTAAGGATGACCAGTCCCCCGACGATCCTTCTGAGGACGATCAGTCCAAGGTCACTCATACAAGTGGCTAGACTGCCAAATAAAGGTAGACACCTACCGAGATTAGAGGATAACATCAACCCTTAAAGATAATCTGCATCACAAAGTATAAATTACGATAGTTCGGCCAACTTAACCATTTTTCTCACTCCCGAGTTGAGCAAGCCTGACTCGAGAGTAGGAGGGCTACTGTTATGGGTAAATTTAAGCTGACCTCAGGCAATAAGAAAAGCCCGTTGGCCCACGGGCCCAAACACAAGTCCGCAGGCTCAAGGCGCAAGACAATTGATCATAATAGGAAGAGAGCCGAGTACCAGAACCAATAAGCATAAGGCTCAACGTCAGCCCATACTTCTCCCAAGAACCAAAACTAACAAGTATAGGGGTCGTCCTCTTCCATCGGCCTCAGCCTCTTCCGTCATCCTCTTTTATCGGCCTCGACCTTGGCTCATCTTATTGCCAAGCTGATCAGGACCTAGACCGCCATAAATGCGCACGAAAATCCAAGAGCTGATACAAAGAAGGTAGAATATGCAAGCGATCTTATTATGATCTTAACATGATAAGTATCATCCCTCCAAATACGGGAATGTATCCTAGTAGAGATCTACGGATCCATCGCCATAATGGCAATAATTATCTATTAAAAGCTTTTTGCACTCTCTCTAGGTACGCAACACATAATCATACATACTCTAAAGAGTTTATCTCCTCATCAATATCCGTACTGACTTAAGCATTGTAGGGTCTTTAGTCAGCACGACCGACAACCCCTCACCTTATCTTTGTGGTTGCAGATCTCTCATCTATACCGTTCATCAAGGGGCCATCGAATTACAAAGATCCACCATAGATTCATCATCATCATCCGTTAACTAATTTTGAGCATCCGAACTGTCTCAGATTTGTGCTTGTCCCATAAAATGAGATGAAAAAATGGATGGACGGTATGAATATAACCCATACTGTTGATCTAATGCCTTTAAGATGTTATAGAAAAAAGTAATTTTTGGTTTGGCCAAACCCTTTATTGGTTCGACCAAAATTTCAGTTTTAGCCCTGTTGCCATGGTGATGTTTTGCACAATTTTGGTTCGACACTCGGTCTAACCAAGGTATGTCGGTTTTCTCCAGTTCGACCGAAGGTTATATTTGGTCCGACCAACCGAAATGCGTAAGTGTGGGTTTTTATTTCCTAATCTTGTTAGGGCATATTTAAGTAGCTCTCTTATTTTGATTAGGGTATAAGCAGAACATAGAAATGAAGGTTTTGAAGGGAGCTGGGGTTTTCTACTTTAAGGTTTTTTATGCTGTAAGTTATTCAATCTCTTGTAACTTTCTGAATATAGTGGATTGATTGTCGCTTTGTGCTGTGATTTTTCCTCACAAGGGTTTTCTACGTAAAAATCTGTGTTCTCTATCTGTGCTTAAATTTTTCATTCTCTATTGCTTGTTTGATTTTGTCTGAGGTTGCTTCTGCACCCAACAAGTGGTATCACATCGTCATTGGGGTATTAGATTGAATATGAAGATATGACATCGAGGGAATCGGATGTGAAGTTAGAGACAAAGCAGTTCACAAGTAAAAACAACTTTGAACTATGGAGATTGAAGATAAAAGCCCTCCTAGTTCAGCAAAGGCTATAGGACGCACTCCTTGAAAAAGAGCATCATCTGAAATCTATGAATGAAGATGATTGTGATGAACTTGATCAAAGGGGGATTAACACAATTCAATTATGCTTGGCCGATGAAGTCCTTTATGATGTTATCGATCAGACAGTTATCACGGACTTATGGACGAAGATAGAGAGCATCGACATAACGAAGTAGCTCACTAATCGTTTATATTTGAAGAGACCTTTTTACACTCTGAAGATGGTGAAAGAGTTAGATCTCTCTGAGCACATTAATGTCTTCAATAAGTTAGTTTGCAAGTTGATAAGCGTGGAGGTGAAGATCGATGAAGAAGACAAAGCCCTTATTTTGTTGGCATCTCTCCTGGAGTTCTACGAGTATTTGATTGATACTCTATGTTATGGTAGAGATACCTTGGACGTCGAGACTGTTATCTTAGCCCTTCAGTCGAAGCAGTTGAGAAAGAAGAACAAATGTGAATGTACTTCTACGGATGCATTGTTTACCCGAGAAAGATAGTTTAAGCGAGACAAGCGAAAGTCGCGATCTAGATCCAAGTTGAAATGTTGGAATTATGGGAAGATAAGACATATGAAGAAGGACTGTCAAAATTTCAAAACCTGAAAGGAGGAGCGTGTTGTCACTTTCTAAGACGGGTCACTTCTATCAGGAGTGGATTTTGAATATGGTGGCATCATACCACATGTGTCCTTATCGAAGTTAGTTCACCGCAAAGCGAGTATAATGGTGGCTTGGTTCCTATGGGTAATGATCATGTCTGTTAGATGGTAGGAATTGGTTCAGTTCGTATCAAGATGTTTGATGGGATGAAGCGTACTCTGATCGTATGAAGCACGTTCCGAATTTGAAGAAGAGTTTGATCTCTTTAGGAGTTCTAGATGCACTTGGGTGCAAGTTTGCCGATTATGAAGGTGTCTTCAAGGTTTCAAATGGAGTACTCATAGTTATGAAGGCACAGGAAAGTAAAAATCTTTATAAGTTGATTAGGAATACTATATCGAGTGGAGTTGCAACGTTTGTAGCGGAATCGTCGACACATTTGTGGAATAAGCACTTAGGCCACATGAGCGAGTGAGTTATGAAGGTACTTCTTGATTGTCATTTAATTTTTAGTTTTAAAAATTTTAATTTAAATATATGTGAGTATTGCATATATAGGAAACAATTAAAGTTAAGCTTTAAAACCGAAAAACATGTTAGTAAAAGGTAGCTAGACTATACGCATTTGGATATGTGGGGACTGTCGCCTGTTAATTCTGGAGGTGGATCGCCATACTTTATTACAGTCATTGATGATTTCTCTAGGAATGTGTGGGGTTTGTTGTTTGAAATATAAATTCGATGTGTTTGCCACTTTCAAGATTTGAAAAGCGATGGTTGAAAAACAGACAAGGCAAAAAGTGAAAATTCTTAGGACAGACAACGATGGAGAATTTATTTCAAGAGGGTTTAACTAATACTGTAAGAATGGGAGGATAGTGATGCACAACACAGTAAGGCATACACCAGAGCAGAATGATGTGGCTAAATGTATGAACCAGATTCTTTTGGAAATGACCCTTAGTATGTTGAATAATTTTATGTTAGGCAATGAGCTATGATTGAGGCTATATCTATGGCTTGCTATTTAGTAAATTGATCTCCCTTTACATCTATCGATTGTAAAATTCCAAGAGAAGTAGTTAATTACTCGGGGCTGCAGATAATTGGTTGTGATGCTTACTCTTATTTATTGTCAGCTGAGAGAGATAAGCTAGACCAAAGGGCTAAGAAGTGTACTTTTGTTAGCTATGATGATGCGGTGAAAGGTTACAGATTGCATGACCGAGTTTTACGAAAAATCATATTTAGCTAGGACATTAAGTTTGATGAAGGCTCCTTGTTTCAGAAGGATGAGCACAAGGAAGCAAAAAAATCGATTATTAATGTCGAAATAGACAAATGTTAGACACTTGAAGAACTTGAGCCGCAGGTAGAGGTATAAGAAAAGGTGGAGCCACCACCTATCATGAGAAATTCACCAAGCGATTGTAGGTTACCGTCGAGATACAATGATAAATCAAACATTGGATTTTCTCTCATTACAGGTGAGGGGAACCCATCTACTTTTTAGAAAGCTCTAGAAGACAGAGATGTAGAGAAGTGGATGACAATGATGCATGATGAGATGGAGTCTTGGTATAAAAATCAAACGTGGAAGCTGGTGGAGTTATTCATTGGGTGTAAAGTGATCGGTTGCAAGTGGATTTATCGGAAGAAACTAGATAGGTATAAGGCCAGATTGATAGCGAATGGTTTTGCCCAGATGAAGGGTGTTGACCTCAGTGAGACATTCACAACAGTGGTAAAACAAATATCTATCAAATTTATATTGGCTTCGGTTGCCCAATATAATATAAAATTGGAATAGTTAGATGTGAAGATTGCCTTTCTACATGGGGAACTAGAATAATAGATCTACATAATGCAATTGAAGGGTTCGGGTGCAAGAAAAGGAGAATAAAGTTTGCAGGTTAAAGATGTCGTTGTATGGCCTGAAACAGTCACCTATGTAGTGGTACAAGAAATTTAGTTCTTTCGTGTTGAGTTAGAGGTTTATTAGAAGTGAATTTGATCCTTGTGTCTATTTTAGATCACTGAGTGACATGGAATTTATCATTTCAGTGTTGTATGTTGATGATATGCTTATCACCAACCACTGAAATTAACATATTGAAGGCTCGGTTATCCAAGACATTTGGGATGAAAAATCTGGGGTTACAAAAAAGATTCTCAACATCGTTATACATAGAGAGAGGAAAAAAAGCAGGCTATGGTTGTCTTAGGAAGAATTTCTTAAGAAGGACTTAGTCAAGTTTGGACTAGAAAATACAAAATTGGTTAGCACACTCCACACTACTCACTTTCAGCTTTCTTCAGAGTTATGTTCTACGTCAAATGAAGAAAAGTGTTATATATATATGTCTCCTATGCCCTACTTGAGCGCAATTGGCAGTCTTATGTACGTCATGGTCTGTACTAGACTAGATATTTCATATGCACTTAGTGTTGTGAGCAGATACATGTCAAACCTTGACAAACAATATTAGAAAGTAGTGAAATGATTATTTTGATACATACCAGGTACAACAAACTACGTCTTAATTTAAAAAAAAAATTGAGGAGAAAGTTATAAACTATGTGGATGTGGATTATGTAGGGAATGTGAATAATAGAAAGTCGACTTCCAGTTATTCGTTTGTATTAGTGGGTGGAGGTATCGGTTGGATGTCGAAGCTTCAGTCTATGGTTGCACTTTTCACAACCGAAGCTGAATACATGACAGTGACGGAAACATTGAAGGAAACTTCTTGGTTGAAAGGGATGATGAATGAGTTAGGGCCTTAACAGAAAGTCGTGCCAGTGCATTGTGACATCGAGAGCACGATCAATTTGTTGAAGAACTTGGTGTACCATTTCTAGACTAAACATTGATGCTCATCATCACTTTATCCAGCGGATGCTAGAGGAAGGAGATGTTACTCTTGAAAAGATTTACATTAGTGTGAGCTCAAAAAAGAATGGATGGTGTGGATATACTACACATGCATCATGGCAGGCCCCACAATTAGGGCTGCACTGTGTTGGGTGAGGCCAGAGTTGCACCTAATCTGCTCTGTTAAATCCAAGTCCTGATGGAATCCGCTCTCTCTGTCAGCCACACATGCTCCAATCAAATTCTGCCACATGACTATACTATGTGGTGTTGTGGGAACCATGTAATAGGCCTTTAATTTGATTAGTCCACGTGTTGTTGTTAGAAATGGCTTGATGGCCCAATCAAATCCTACCACATTGTATATATAAATCTACTATATCCATAAGTTTATAAATCTACTACAGCTTTGTGGCTCACCGTGTCGCATATACAAATCCACTCAGTCCATAACACCATGGAGTGATTGTTGTTAGTCATGGTTATCCCCACGCGGGCATAAACAAGCATCTTAAGTGTAGTCGCCCCAATAGCCCATACAGATGCATCATCGCCTAAACATAATTTTTTTAAAGATGATTATTAAGCCCATGAGGAGAATATATATGACATGCATGATGGGTTATCGTTCTCATGTGTTATGCCTCCTGTTGTCACAGAGATTTGGACAACGTATATGAGTGGCTGTGATCAGCCACGTAGCCTTAACCCACATGTGAGAACCTCTCTAATTTGCTGAACCTACAAAAGGAAGATGAATAGGTAGGGGAGAGGAGTCATTATGCAACGGGGGACTCTCTGATGCCTAAGTCAGATCCAGGGATAAGGAGAATTAAAGTTTGAAGGCTAAGATGTTTCGTACCTTTGAGGTGTAGATCCAATCTCTATTTATAAGGCTTGGAGGCTGTTTGGAGAGTTAGATCCTCCTAGGATACATCGGCACAGTCCTTGTTTTAGTAAGATTATACCTTTCGATCGTGTCAGAGAGTGTTTGTTAGGAATAGAAAGGGAATACCGGAGTATTCAGATGGGATATCTGGATCTCCGAAGATGTTGTGAACGACATTACGGACTGCCCTTAGGTGGTCATTTATTGACCTCAACACGAAAAGTCATCATCATTCTCTGTACGACGCATCAAGCGATCCTATCCTTAGACGAATAGGACCCCAATGCATGGCGGCGGCTCAGTTCAACGAGGCATCACGCTTGGTATGAACGAACCATGTAGTGCCACGTGGATGAGCTCGGTACACAAGATATCACTACTATGCTTGAGATGTGTTTGTTGCAATACGTGGTATCAATGGATGACGATACGGCACAAGAAGGGCCTCTATATATATCCTTTCCTTTCTTCCTTTTCTCATTTATGCTCCTACAATATACCCAGACCCTGCTGGATTTTTACTGCTGTTGGGCCTTAACTATTTCTGTTGCTAAGTCCGATTAATCTTCTGATTGTTTGTGCCAATGCCTCTGGTATGATTTCCCCTTACTTGTTTTCTCCTAGATTTCATTCTTCTTTCCTTTGCCTCTTTCTCGCATCTACCTTTGTCCATATTCATGGCTTGAGAGAGGTCCGGTGAGTCTATGACTTCAGATGAGGTTGTCATTGTTGTCCCAGGGGAATAAGGCCGTGAGGCCAAGTCTCTTCTTGTAGAACCAGCCTCCCAACACGCAGAGGAAGTTTTGATAGATGAGGGGGAGGATGAAGGTCCAAGCAACTCCACTTGTGTGTATTCTGCGGACGGTTTTAAGTCCAAGTTGTCATTCTCCGACTTACAGTCCCTTAGGTCGGATTATAATATCTCGAGCTTGGTGGGTCTTCGGATACCTCGAGCTGATAAAGTTCCAAGCTGACGTCTTGATGGGAGGTCGCGTTATACACTATTTTCTTCGAGTGTGGTCTACGTCTACTCCTTTTCCCTGTGATGAGAGAGGTACTTGACTGTCTTTACTTGGCCCATGGGTAGTTGCAATCCAACTCCTGAAGGACCCTGTTTGGCTACTACATACTGTGGCAGCTTGTCAATAACCATGAGTTCCCTACAGACAAGCTCTTTTATCTTTTTTGAGTTAAGCCCAACCCTAGATTGGCTCATGAGTGGTATTATTTTACTTCTTGGCTGGGTAAGGGCAACCCAGTGGTAGCCGGGAACTCGTCCTCAAATAAAGATTGGAAGGATTGATGGTTCTTCGCCTTCGGGGACTTGGAGGCACCGACTCAAAGCTGGAGGGTGCAAGGTTTTAAGTCCTGACTGTCTTTGGTTTGCCAGGTCAGATGCTCTTCTGAGCACTTGCACCCCCTTTTTTGTCATTTTAACCTTGTTGATTTAGCTGAAACTAGGTGCTTGTACTTACAGGTCATCTCAAGAAACTACCTCACCTGTCGGAGAGCCTTCTTGGACAAGTGAGGGTCATAAGGGATATCCCTACCTAGGACAGGACGTTCAAAAATCTTTTTTTTGCAGAGAACCTTCAGAAGGCCGACATTACTCTTAAAGCTAGTGTCATTGTTGTTAGTAGGGTTTGAAACTTGTCTCCTTTAATATCCTTTTAAAGCCTAACGAATGTTATGCTCTAAATCCTTGTTGTTTTGTTCAAAGATATTTGTTAAGAGGAAGAGTGGTCTCCCCGCTGATCTTGACTAGTTTGCTACTCAGGTGCAGTCACCTTAGAAGAAGAGAGCGGTTGAGCAGAAGACTGAGGAGGGGCCTATGACCACATTGGGCCTCCCTCATTCTTTTATTTGTGGGACTAGCTAGATCCCTAGCTTGGGGGTTGGTCAGCCTTCAAGTATGAGGGCTCGTCAGCCCAACCCTTAGGGGGTTTGCTCAAGCTTCTATAGATACACCAGTGACAGAGGTAGCTATTGCTGTTGCAGTTGTGATTGATGCTTCGGTTCAAGAGCAGGTGACTGTTATGGACGGTAATGCCTCCACGAGAGTGGGTTCCTCATAGAGGGTGTAGGCAGGGGGGTTGGGGGGGCAATTGTATCCTCAGCTAGTGCTAGGCCGGGGACATCTTTGAGGTGGGAGCTACGCTTCAGCGATTGGGTACATGCATTGGAGGCGCATGCTCACTTGGTTCCCTATTTGGAGGAGGACATGAACACTCTCCTCAACATGCAAGCGCGCGAACTCATTGACTTGATGATCGACCATGGTCTTCAAGGAAGATCTCAGGCGCATTTTTTTCCTTTTCTTAGGTGTGACAATTTTCGTCTACATTTTTTATTGATCTTTAGCTGCTCATTCTTGTAGGAGACTATGGTGCCATTCCTGGTCCGCCAACATGCATACAGGATGAGGATGACGATTGCAGATGCCGAGAAGACTTCTGCTATGCTCAAGGCCAACCTCTTGGCCAAGGAGCGCAAACTATCTGACCTCCAGCTGTCGGTAGAAATGGTGGGTGTGAAGAAGGCATCTTTGGCCGTCGAGCTAAAAAAATCTTACAAGGACCATCATGAGGAGTTCAGCAGCATCAAGGATGAGAGGGATTCGCTGCTTGACACTCTCCATAAGACTTAGGATGATCACCAAGCTGCATTAGGCGAGGTACTGAAAGAATTGGATGGAGGGCGGTTAGCGAGGGCTTTTGCTGAGGTGGCTAGGGCCGAAGTTGAGGTGGCCAGGGCCAACATGGAGGTAAGCATCCTTGCTCACGAAGCGACTGGTGTAGAAGCCTTCTAACCCACTTAAGAGTTTAAAGATCTAAAGGGAGGTTTTTACTTCATCTAGTTCAACAACTGTCGATTCGATGTCCAAAAACTCTATCGCGAGCTGGACCGCAGTGAACTTTACACGTCTGACGAAGAGGAGGCTCCTATAGCCGTCGAGGAGGGGGTCGTCAAGTGGGGAGTGGCCACTGATGCTGGGGTTCCCTCTGAAGTTATTGCTGCTGAGGGTGCCACATATAAAGTTACAGTTCAGGTGGGAGGTGATGCCTTGTAGATTTCTCTCTTTCTTTTATTTTTATATTCGTCCCGAATGACCTTTGTAACTTTTTGATCTTGGAGTGGAATGAAAAATGAGAATTTTTTTTATCTTTCATTGCTCGTATTGATGGTATGCCAGTGTTGCCCCCCACTCATGTGTCCGAATACTGGGGTGTTCGGTGCAAGGAGTCAAGAAGGTATACTTGAAAATTTTCTCTTTCTTATTTTGGTTTAAACTTCTCGTACCAGTTGCCCCTATTCCCGAGGGCGAATGTGCTGGGGCTCGCGAGTGAGGTCAGTAAGAGAAGTGTGCCTTGATGTTGCGTGTGTTACTGAGGAGCACAAAAGTTGAGGAGGTATTTAATATCTGCCTTGTTTTTACTAATTTTCATGAATAACCAGCTACCACGTAGTGACGGTACATTGTCAAGAGAGTTGCAACTTTCCTATCGAATCGAACGTTGCCACGTATGATGGGCGTAGCAAGCGAGGCGTCCTTGGACAGTGGGGTGCATCCCATGGGGACATGTGGCATCCCTCGGGAAGGGAGCAGGTGCGGGGGGATTCTATAAATACCCCCCTTTCCCCTTCCTTCTTTATTGAGTTTTTAAGATGGTGGTAGCCATAATTTGGCTAGATTTCATTCTTGTGGTAGTGTCTTTCGAAGGAGATTTTAAAACTATCAGTTATGCTGATCTTATGCCACGTGGTCTAGTAGATGGTGTGCAGATCTAAGGGGCATTTTTCGTGGAAAAATTCTGGGAGATGGGATGGGAGGCTTCAACTGCTACTGCTATGTCCCCCCCATCTTTGATCTCCACTTTGTCTTTCCAGATCTAGGGATAGGTCTTGACCTCCGCTACCTTTTGCACGCCACTGTAGCATTTTGGTTCGAGTCATGACCCCTTCTTCTCCTTCACAGTTTTGTTTGGCATCCAGTTGCTTGGATTCTTGACTTGCTGGTGGAGTGCGTTTTGTTGAGGGAGTTTGCCGAGCTCGTAGACTCCCTACCTACTAAAACAAGGAGTCCTATTTTCAGTTTTACTAATTTTGCTTGGTTGTTGCTGGTCGCCCTTTATACTGAACCCTGGTGGGTTTTTTTTATAAAAGATTTTTTTAGAAATTGAATAAAAGGAAATTTCTTCTCCTCGTCCTTATTTGTTCGCATTGTGATGTGTTGTATGCATCTTGGTTGTCCCCCACTCTTATAGTCGAAGAATGTTTGGGTGGAGGAGTAGATGCGATTGATTGCCCCCCCCCCCCCCCCCCCCCCCCCACTCGGATAATTGAGTTGCAATTATGGGAGTGGGCTTTGTCAACTCCGGGTGGTCGGTGTATAGGGGTGGCCATATAGGCTTGGGGTGAGGTATTAAAATGGCCCTGTAGGCTTAGCTCACACATTCCTCAGCGTGTTTTCCTGTTGAGGTATTATTAGGGTTACATAATAAAGGCAACGTGCTTAGCATTAGAGGCCGCATAGGCTTAGGTTGCTGGGGGTGAGATGTTAAGGTGGTCGTATAGGTTTAGCTCACTCCTTGGTGCTTGTTAGCCGCTGAGTTTATAAGGGTTACATAGTGAAGGTAATGTGATCAGGGGTAGGAACTGAGGCTTATGGGTTGCCTAGTCGAAGGGAACGTGCTCAACTATAGGGGGTTGAGGCTTTTGGGTTGCCTAGTCGAAGGCAACATGCTTAGCTATAAGGGGCTAGGGCTTTTTGCTATGGAGGGAACCTGGTCGACACTTCCTACCTCGGCTTGTTGGACTTCGCAATAGTCATTGGGGAATCAGTAAAGATTGAGAAAAAAGAGGCCACTTTTTATTCATTAAGATGAAGTAAGTACAAGTGGTCGACATCGTGGTGCTTATCGAATAATCATCAAGAATAACAATTTCACGCATGTGGTATTTGTCGACTTAGACTAGCCTTATTAGTAGTAGATTTTGAGGTGCTCGACATTCCATGGGTGGGGCCAAACTTTTCCTTCCAAGTCCTTTAGTCGATAAGTCTCTGGTTGGATAATATCCGTGACCTTGTACGATCCTTCCCAGCTCGGTCTAAGGGGTCCCAAGTCGAGTTCTTTTGTGCTATCAAACACCTTCTGGAGAATGAGGTCTCCCACTCAGAAGCGTCAATGCTTCACTCTTAAGTTGTAGTATTTGGTCATTCTTTGCTGGTGGGTAGCGATCCTAACCTGGGTGGTCTCCTTAAGCTCCTCGAGGAGGTCAAGATTGATTTTCATTTAAGCCTTATTTTCCTTGGGTTAAAAAGATTTTGTTCAGTGGGAGGGCATGTTGGTCTCGACGGGAATCACTGCTTCTACGCCAAAGGCTAGCGAGAAGGGTGCTTCCCCCATGGTAGATTGGGTTGTGGTCTGGTAGGCCCACAAGATGTGTGACAACTCTTCAGGCCATGTCCCCTTGCATTTCTTCAATTTTACCTTCAGGTGGCCCTGCATTAGAATATTTCTCCAATTTTGTCTCCTCGACATTAGAATATTTATGTGCCTTATTCAAGAGATCTGATAGGGTCTTCGATGGATTCTTGCTAAGTGAATAGAGGAGTTTTTTGGGTCGCAATCCACCCATGAGAGTTGTGAGGGAGATCTTCTTGGTGTAATCTTTTACTTGGATAGCTTTAGAGTTTAATCGTACCAGGTAGTCCCTATAGGACTCATCGCTTCTTTGCTTTATGGTCAGGAGGTGAGTCGTCGGTTTTTGTGCACTCTTACCGCCGATGAACTGGGTGGCGAAGGCTCTGCTCAATTGCTTGTACGTGAAGATGGACTTCGGCTGCAGACATCGAAACCACATCTGAGTTGCATCAGAGAGTGTTAGAGGGAACACTCTGCACATGATGGGTCCAGTGGCGCCGTGCAGCTCCATCCATGCTCTAAAGTTTTCCAGGTGCTCGGCAGGGTTGCCTACACCCGAATATTGTTTAATGTTGGGTATCTTCAACCTGGTGGGCAGATGTTCTGCTATAATATCATAAGTCAACGGAGGTTCGATCTCCTCTTGGAGGGCATGGATGAACACTAGGGTTTTGGCTTAGTACTTTTGCTGCATGTCACTGTTGAACCTCCAATTTATACATTGCATTGCCCACTACATGACATTGTATGCATGGTTTTCATGATTAAAAGGTCCATCTAACGCATGTTTTGTGATTGTAGGGATGAGAGCGGACTTCACTCAATTGGAGACCAAAAAGGGGCCATTTAGAACCTTTGAAGGAAGGTCCAAGATGGACCAAAGAAGGAAGAAGAAAGAGGGAGAAAAGAGAATGAAGAAAAGAAGAAAAAGATGAAGAAAAGCAAGTCCGACCGGTCATCCGACCGGTCGGCCATACCTCTGGACACCATTGGAAGAAGGACCAGTTGGTCCAACAGGTCTTGACCGGTCGGCCAACCGGTCGGTGCTGCTGCGGAGCTCGCTGGAACAAAAACCAGTTTGGTCCGACCGATCTTGACCGGTCGGCCAACAGGTTGCCATCCCCTGGGTGCTTGCTGGAATGTTTACAAGGCAGATCCGACTGGTCGTGACCGGTCGGCAAAGCCAGTCCGACTGGTCGTCCGACCGGTCGGCCACATATAAAAACAGGATATTTCTAAATCGGGACTCCCAAAAATTCTGCGCAGTGCGTAACCTTACGCGGATTCTGGATGTTTCCGACACAAGGGAGCTTTCCTACTGTGAAAAGACACCTAGGGGCTCTTCCTAGGTCATCATAGAAGCTAAGGGACGTGATTTTAGAGAGAGGAAGCTGTTGTGGAGCGTCTGCAACCCTCTAATTTCTGGTTTTTCTAGTTTTTATACTTTCTATTATGAGTTCTAGTTGTAGTATGACAATGCTCGGCTAGAATCTCTCAGCTAAGGCTGAGAGGTGAAGCTTGTAGCTAATTTCATGTTTGATTCAGTTTACTTCAAGTAATTTTCAATTCAAGTTTGGATTTTTCATATTCTAGTTCTTAAGTTGGTAGTTTGAGATGTTTTATGAGAGTTCTTATGCTCCGGACATGAATTCCTTGCAATTCTCTGAGATTATCATATGATGCTTGTTTAGATTCGAATTATAGTAATCCTTGAGCAGGCCATAGTCCATAGGCATGGTTGTTACTTCGAAGGCTATGATTTTGAATTCTACATTGATTGAATGGGACTAGAACTTGAAAGTTCAACTTGAGTGGAATTGAATGTGTTTGAATGCTTTATTTTCCAACTAGATGAGAGATAGGACTTCAAATCTAGCTGTGATCTATACTTGGATTGATTGAATTGACATGGGATTGCTACAAGTGGATCCTTGAATGCCTTAGTACCTTAAATCATTGATTTTCCATTAAGTTTATGTTTTATTTAATTACTCAATTGAATCTTATTTCTTACAAAACTGAGTTGCTGGAAGAGTTTGAAAGTTGTTTCTAATTCCCTGTGGATCGACCTCGGTTTTACTGAGATTTATTACTACATCGCAGCCTTACACTTGAGGCGAGCGAACAGTCACCAAGCTGGCCTCGGAGCTCTTTGATTTTGTGGCTCCCAAGGAGACGAGCTCTCAGCAGTTTACTTTATAGTTTTGCCTTTCTGAGCTCGGCGTTTCTCATTGAGGGCGTGGCGTAAATTGGAGGCATCGAGCCCAGCAACCGAATGCGCCTGACCAGAGATGGTCCGGTTGGCGTGATCATTGTCGCCCTGCTGCGGGTTTTCGTCAGTCCGTCTCTACTGTGGTCGGGCCTATTGATCTTCATGATGCTGCTCTAATGCTTTCCCCTGGGAATTACCTAACTGCGACGCAACCCCGCTCTCTATGAATGTTGAGATGGGGGCCAACTGTGCAGTCATGTTCCCGTATTGTTCTTTGAGGGCAGCAAGGTGAGACTTCTGTTTCTGAGACCTCCACTGAATTGTAGCCAAGGAAGGCTGTGGAGAATCTGGTTGGGATGCTTGCTGAACCTGTTCCTTTGCGGTGGGGTTCTGTTAGGATGCCTTAGCAGCAGTGTGTGTTTTTCGCTTGGTCTTAGCCATAAGGATGGGCTAATGAAGCACAAGCTTCGCTCGTCGAAACTAGATGATGAGAGAACAAACTAGCTCGTATCCCATAGACAGCGCCAACTGTTGTCGCAGAGATTTGGACAATGAATATGAGTAGCTTTGATCAGCCATGTAGCCTTTTAACCCGCACGTGAGATCCTCTTTAGTTCGTTGAACCTACAAAAGAAAGATGAATAGGCAGGCAGAGGAGCCATTGTGTGGCGGGGGACTCTCCGATGCTTAAGTTAGATCTAAGGATAAGGAGAATTAGGGTTTGAAGGTTAAGATGTTTCGTACCTTTGAGGTGTAGATAGGGCTGTAAATGGTCGGGTTCGGGGCGGGTTTAGCCAAAACCAGACCCGCCCATTTACTAGATGGGTTTAGGTCCAAATTTTAGACCCATACCCTTTTACTAAATGGGAGGGTCTAGGTCAGGTCCAAGTCAACCCATCAGACTCATTTATAAATAGGTCTGGGTCTAGTAGGGGGAGATCCACCCAGACCCATTTATAAATGGGTCGGGTCTAATGGGTCTGGGTCTGGATCTAGTATGCAAGCATTTTTACAAGGCTTAAAATCGAGTTTGGATGGGTCCCTTGAAACATAGACCAAACCCGCCCACTTACTAAATGGTTTCGGGTCGGGTTGGGTCGGGTTGGGTTGGGTCGGGCCTAATATAAAGGAAAATAGACCCAGACCCAGACCCGTTTAGCAAATGGGTCTGTTCTTGGACCTAGACCTGTACCATTTAACAAATGGGTCGGGTCGAAATGGGTTGGGTCTGGGTACCCCATCGGGTCCGTTGACCCATTTACAACCCTGGGTGTAGATCCAAGCTCTTTTTATAGAGCTTGAAGGCGGTGTGGAGAGTTGGATCCTCTTAGGATATGTCGGTAGAGTCCTTGTTTTAGTAAGATTGTACCTTCCGATCATGTCAGAAAGGGTTTGCTAAGAATAAAAAGGGAATCTCGTAGTGTTCAGATGGGATATCCGGATCTCTGCAAACATCGCGGACCGCCTCTAGGTGGTCAGCATCACAGACCGCTCTTAGGTGGTCGTTTATAGACCTCAAGTAATATGGGGTCTTCGGTAGTTGTTTGTTTCCTGGGCGGAGAATCGGTTATGGGTCCTCAGTCGTCGGCCGACCAGGCCTCATCACACTGATAGCGGTTCATCGAAGGTTAGTATAGGCTATCGCCGTATGTCCTCAGCCTACCTTGGATGAGGACTATGATGTGGGCCTTTCGGAATGGGCTTCCTCAGACCTGTGGGCCGTGGGCAGCTGGGATTATCCACATAACACCTCCCACCGCACCATAGCCATGGCCAGTGAAACGAACATCACTAATAGCCTCCAGCTTCATTGCCGACTGTTCTTTGGCAGTGGAAGCCATGGCTCTTACTGTGGTGTCGCACCACCCATCCTTTACAATGGGAATCCAGCACCGAGAATGCAACCTGCTTAAGGGCATCGCTGGTAGTGGAAGTAGGTCTCTTGGAGAAGAAGACTCCATCTCAGTGGGCCTTGAATTGGGCCTACTTATCTGAACCGGATGCTGGGGGCTTGGACCTAGTTCGTCTCTATGGCTAAGAGACTCCACTTAAGAAGCTAGTGGACATTTATCATCATAGATCATCACCGTTCAATAGCTGTAAAGAGTTATTGGGTCCGAAACTAAACTCCAGGCCCATCAGATCAGTCCATGAGATACACTGGCTCTCTACATGCTAATGGGGTAGTCTCATTTTAAGGACTCTATTACGCTATTTGGGTTAGATTAGATAGCATGTGTGGGCTCGTGATGTACATTCTATGAGTCCATCTGGAGAAATCTCAACATGGTTCCTCATGTGTACAAACATCACGGACCACATATAGATGCCTATTAATTTTCGGTGTATATTTGGCCTATGGCCTAGCAAGGTTAAGTAAGGTTTTGGAATAACCTGATGCTTACAAATTATTTAGCTTAACAAACCTTGAATAGATTACAAATGTGTTAGGGCATTCTAGGTGGTGGATATGATCAGTTAGTGGCTACCTATGTATGCGTGACCGTGATTGCCTATAATCGCATGCAATTCTACCATTTACTTTGATTAGAGAACTATAGTGAATGTGGCTTGTAGTTTTATTTTCCGCGGACCAAGTGCAAGTGGTCGTTCATGTGCTAATAAAATCACATGGGGTAACAATGCAAAATTGGTCACTCAGTGCTGAATTACCAATCCTAGTCAAGGGCCTTGACACAATTTCTAAGCTTCGAGGGTTCATAGCTCAATAAAATTACTAGATTGGTTAAAGTGTAATGACCACAGATGATCCAGTTACCTATCTCTATGTCTATGGACATTGAATATATCCATTAGGAGCAATGGATTGGGTGTCATATTTTTTATTAAGGTTTGAAGGATAGACTTAGTTGCATGTTCCTAGAAAGTGGTAGTATATGAGAATAGCTGCCAGTCATTGGATTCAAAGAGTTTGACACCTATTTTATGTATTGATGATCAATAAAATGACATTTATTTCAAATCAAGCGGTGTTCAATCCAAAGGAGTTCACTGGTTAGTTAGAAACAAATAGGATGTGGTAGATGGTGTTAATAATGTGAAATAATCCGTCTCAGAACAAAGGTATCATTTGGACTTATGTTGTTGACATCCAACTAGCCTCATCTTGTGAAAACAACTTTCACGTTGCTGTTTTGGCCATGGAGGGATCTTAATGTTGTAGTAGGTTTCACACTTATGTTTGACGTTTAGGCCCATCTTAGATAATCTAGTGACGGAACCATCAATTATGTTAGAGTTTTGCCTTGGAAAATTAATATGTGCCCTAATTCACTGGCTATGTGGATGCGATAAGGTCGATCTTGGTTGTGTAGATTTGATCGGTTCATCTCAACCATTGATCTTAATGACCAACAGTCTTTTAGAGTAGTGTGATATACATTTATTGATATCCAGTGTTGCTTTAACTTCCATGATATGGGTTATGTGAGAAGACATTTTTATGGTTCTTGGGAACTTGAGATTGGACACAATGGTTACTGACTGAGGAGAGTTGTAGTTCATGGATCCCAGTATCCCGATAAATCATGTCTGAGACATATGCTAAGAACACATTTGCGAACATCATACTTTAAGATATATGGTCATCCTACATGAGGGGATTGATATAAGTAAGGATAAAAGGTCTCCAACATCAAGAACCGACCTAATGCCAATTGTACCTTTGCCCTTACCCACATGAAAGTACAGGTATGCCATGGATAAAAGATTCTAGCATTGGATCTTTAGATGTTTACATCTGTGGATTGAAGTTCAAGTTGATGGTATGAGCCCTATGTGAAAAACGACAAAATTTGATAGCCTAAAACCATCAAAAATTTGAAAATTCGTTGGACGCAGATGTCAAAAATGGCCATCGAATTTTTCAAAGTCAAAAGCCAAATTCAACAGCCCGTAACCATCAAATTATTTTGGTCGGCCATTCGACTGCCCCAGGTTGTTGTTCTGGAGCCGAAATTCGATGGCATTGGGCCATCAAATTTTACTTGTGTATTGAAAAAGAAAAAAAAAAAAACAACGGTAGTGATTTCGGAGCCTTGAGACCAACAAGATTGAGGAAAAGCATTTTTCATTTTATTTCGATATGATTCTGTCGTCCGTGGGTACACTTTGCTTATCTATCAACTTAAGTTTGAAGTATTATGATGACTATTAGCATTCAAACAAATGCCAACTCATAAGATCCATAATGTCAAGGTGGGAGAGTTTTATTAGTGTCGCTGGCATAGGGAATGAAGCCCAAGCTTGTCACTAATTTCAACTGCATTTATTGCATTTGGAAGGTCCTACTTATTTGCAAAAACAAGCAACACAACGTCGGACGCGGATTGCGTCCGACCTTGGTCGGACCTTTCAGCGTCTGACCAGAACTGTTTGGGGATCCACTGTGATGTATCCATTTATCCAAGCCGTCCATCCCTATTATAAGATCATGTTAAGGTATGAACCCAAAAATAACTCAGATCCAACGCTGTATTCAACGACAACAAATAGTAAACTTGGGTTGCATTAAATGCCCACTAAATGCACAGAGTGAAAATTCAAGTTGCATTAAATGCCAGAGTCGTATCTGGTGTGGTCTATATAACCGTTGGATCTGCCTCAATTTTGGGCCGATTTCTTAAGTATGATCTCAGAAAGTGAGTGGATGGCGTGGATAAACCGATACATCACGGTGGGCCCTCAAACAGATCTGGTCGGACGCAATCCGCATCCGCAGTTCATCTGTAACTACCAATCAGATTTGACTTTCATAAGGATATCAATATCAACATTCCCTATAGATAATAGTTGGACCATCTATCCGAGGCCTAAAAATTCAACCATCTTCACTTTCTTGGAAAAGGTCTCAAATGGGAAACGGTCGCTCCGCGGACCGCTACTCACCACAAAATAGGACAGGCAAAAATTTCCCTGAGTGTAATCTCGGCCTATATTGTTTTGTGGAGAGTGCTCGCCACTCCATTTAAGTTGTCATAATGGAACTGCCTTTTCCAGGAAAGTTCATATCTGAACAGCTTCTTGCATACCATTGATTTGATTTTCTTCTATTACAAAAATAAGGATTTTTTTTTACTTTTTTTTATTTTTAGGTTTACAAGCAAGCTAATGACCAGACTACAAAAGCCAGACCCAATTCTAGGAGTGGTAGGTTCAACTATGAGCTTCCCTTCCTGAAACATCCACTACTCTTAGGCTGCCATTGGGAATACAAATAAATGAATAGCTTCTTTTTGGAAGAAAATTTACCTTAATTACCATCCCGTGGAGTTCATCCCTCGCCTCGACTACACAGTCTCTATAGTTGCTGTTAGCAACAAAAATAGGAGTCCCCGTGTGTTTTGGAAATAGTGCCTCCATAGCAGCCTGATCTGTTTTCAAAGAATTCATAGCATGATACTATCAGCGAAATATAACATAAAATGCTTCAACAGTCAAAGAAGTAGGATTATCAAACAAACCCCCAACATCCCAAACAGTGAAGCCGATATTCTTGTACTCCACTGTTTCAACATTGAAACCTGTGTTCCAGAAACACAATTAGGAACCATAAATAACACGGTTTACCATAAGCATAATGTTGGGATAAGTCTTCAAACGATGTATGAATTGGGTGCTCCGACTGGCCGGACAGTGTGGCCCAAGTGCAGTTGAAGAGCCCCCCATGGACAGTTCTTTGTGCCCAGACCGGTCGGCCGACTGGCCGTCAGTGGGCTCCGACTGGTCGGGTGTGAGGCAGCAACATTGATGATCTCCCTGAATTGTTTTTTGTGAAGGCCGACCGGTCGGTCGACCGGTCAGCTGTGCGCGCGGAGTTCTTGCTTAGTCCGCAGTACTGCGCAAGATGTTTCTATTTTCGGATTTCTTCCTATTTAAGGTGTTGTAATCCGACTTAGAGAGGTATCCTAAGGTGTCCAAGGTTTTTTATTCGTACTAGGAAGAGAGAAGAGGTGTGTGTGAGAGAAAACTTGGAGTTTTTTTCTGTGTTTCCTAGCTTTGTGGGCTGTCAATCTTTGTAATCTTTTGATATTCATAGTGGATCATTTTGTGCCGTGGTTTTTTTACCCGTTTTGGGGTTTTTCCACGTAAAATTCGGAGTTTCTTGTGGTGAGTGCTTGTGTGTGATTGATTGCATCTTGTTACTCGTTTGATTTCGCATTGCTTCACGCGTTCGGCGTTCCGCTTCCGCTGCCGATTTTTTACTAACAAGTGGTATTAGAGCTAAAGTTGGGGTGGAGTAGATTCGAATCTAAGACGAGAAGATGGGATCGAGCGCAAGGTTCGATATAAAGAAGTTCTCCGGGAAAAATAACTTTGAGCTATGGAAGGTGAAGATTGAATCCTTCCTGGTTCAGTAAGGGCTTGATGGAGCTCTTGAAAAGTGACCCGAGGCTATGAAAGACGATGAGTGGACGAGGCTCGACAAGAAGGCAAGAACCTCAATCCTGTTAAACCTTACGGATGATGTTCTCTATCATGTCATGAAGGAAAAGACTGCGGCTGAAACGATGGCGAAGCTAGAGAAGGTTTATGCCAAGAAATCTCTACAGAATCGCATGTACGTGTTGATGCAGTTGTTCACCTTGAGGATGACTGAGGGAACTGAGGTGGAGGACCACCTAAGCACATTCAATAGGCAGCTGGTTTGCAAGTTGGTGGAGATCGATGAACCGATGAAGGATAAGTATTAAGCATGCATCCTGTTGAATTCTCTTCTGGATTCATATGAGTTGTTCAGGGACTCTGTGTGCACAGGGAGGAAAACCATAAGCGTCGAGACCGTTATCTAGGCCCTCCAGTCGAAGGCGATGAGAAAGAAGAGCGGTGACATGGCTTCCCGTTATTCCTCAGAGGCATTAGTTATGAGGGGAAGAAGTTCTGAGCATGGAGGATATTCGAAATCAAGATCGGGGGCCAAGGGCAAAGGTAAGTCTAAGGTGAAGTGCTGGAATTGTGCCCAAGAGGGTCACATGAGAGGGGACTGTTAGAATCCCAGGTTGACGCAAGAGAAGTTTGGAAATTCTTCTGGAGAGAGAGCCAATACTGTAGAGGACGGTGGCGATTGTTGTGAAGTTTTGACTGTATCTAGCAAGGGATCTCACGGTAGTGAGTGGATCTTTGATTCAGGGGCTTCATGTCATGTTTGTCCTGACTAGAGTTCATTCACGACATATAGAGAGCATGGTGAAGAATCGGTGTTTGTGGGCGATGGAGTCGCTCATAAGGTTATGGGTATTGCTACTGTGCGCATCAGGATATTCGATGGGGTCGAACGAGTCCTGGAAGATGTGAAGCACGTTCTCAAGATGAAGATGAATGTGATTTCTCTTGGTGCACTCGAGGCGAAAGGGTGCGTGTTTATCGGCCGCGATCGTTGTTGTGAAGTGATGAAGGGGGCACTCGTGTGTATGAAGGCACAGAGGTGTGGCCATCTTTACATGTTGATCGGGAGCACAATTCACGGTGGAGTTGCGGGAAAGGCAACGAGATTCACGGTTGCTCGTATGTGGCAAGTGCCCAAAGGCCACATGAGAAGAGCGGAAAAGATGGTGATTTGTAAGGATAGGGTCGATGGTGGCACGAGAAGCGGTGGAGCTATGATTGAAGATGAGATGACGTTGTAAGGACGTGTTGATTCGACGTTTGAAGCCTCGGTGAAGATTGTTGGGATAAGTCTTCAAACGATGTACGAATTGGGTGCTCCGACCGGCCGGACAGCGTGGCCCAAGTGCAGTTGAAGAGCCCCCCCATGGACAGTTCTTTGTGCCCAGACCGGTTGGCCTACCGGCCGTCAGTGGGCTCCGACTGGTCGGGTGTGAGGCAGCAACATTGATGATCTCCCTGGACTGTTTTTGTGAAGGTCGACCGGTCGGCTATGCTCGCGGAGTTCTTGCGCAGTTCGCAGTACTGCGCAAGGTGTTTCTATTTTCGGATTTCTTCCTATTTAAGGTGTTGTAATCCGATTTAGAGAGGTATCCTAAGGTGTCCAAGGTTTCCTATTCGTACTAGGAAGAGGGGAAAGGTATGTGTGAGAGAAAACTTGGAGTTTTTTCTGTGTTTCCTTGCTTTGTGGGTTGTCAATCTCTGTAATCTTCTGATATTCATAGTGGATCGTTTTGTGCCGTGGTTTTTTACCCATTTTAGGGTTTTTCCACGTAAAATTCGGAGTATCTTGTGGTGAGTGCTTGTGTGTGATTGATTGCATCTTGTTACTCGTTTGATTTCGCATTGCTTCACGCGTTCAGCGTTCCACTTCCGCTGCCGGTTTTTTCCTAACACATACAATATGTAGACAATTTTTTTATGTAGCTCACGGCCTTAGAAATGTTAACAGCATCACTAGTCAATAGTTAGCAAGGTATTAAAAAAAGGATAAACAATGTACAGTGAGTTAGCAACCCTATAAATAATACATATTGTCTAAGTGATATTGATGCATGACTTCCATGATGCGTTTGGATGTTTAGTTGAATTGAGTTGCAGAAGTTCAAACAAAGGACAATAATAATAGCACAAGTTGGGGGCGAGGGCCAACTTTTCTAAAGCTTGGAGGCAGAGTGGTTAATTGGGTTGTAGTTCAAAAAGCTTTTACAGGGTGTAACAAAGAACAAACTAAAGAAAGTTGGAGGCGAGGGCCCTCTTTGTAATGAATTTAATTCCCTCGAATCATCTCTTCCTCAAAGCTCATTCTTGTGCACTTATCTTGTAGATCCGCTTCTTGAATAAAATTTACTGTTCAATTAGAAAATTAAAAAAAAAAACCAAGAAGGGACTTAGAACTGAGTTGTGGTCATCTCAATTTATTTTTCTACATATCAATTTGGACTAGAAATAACAGGACATGGTTCTTGAGGAGCTGGTACTTCATTAGAAACAGCATGCGGCCAGGTAGCCCTAGTTTTTTTTTTTTTTTCTTCACCCAGTAGGCGGGAATCATCCAACATGGATTTACGCGTCATTCTCAACAAGCACATATTCAGATTTCAACAATACAATGTATAGATCCATGACATTCATACAAGTGGCAATATAATCAAACTATGAAACCTAAGTGTACAAACAGATGAACAGATTTAGAAACATACATGCTTCTCCAAAAAAAAAAAAAAAAAATCAACATGACAAAAGCCCAAGTGGCATCCAAAATAATCAATTTTGACTAAAAATGGCATGTTCTTGAATAAGAACCAAAATAAACTCCAATTTCAAAATTGAAAAGCTCAAAAAATGATAAAAATAGACCAGAGGACATAGACATCCGAATCATGAAAATAAGATAAAATAAAATAAGAAAGCTAGGCTTCGTTTTTACTTAGGAAGATATAATTCATCCAGAAGTGCAATCATAATAATATAAAATAGAGAGATTGAGAGATAAGGGTAGCCATATCTTCTGTGTTAGGCCGAGTTCAGGGTTGCATCCCGAATTGAGTCGGCTCTGTCACTATGTAAGTCGAATTCTTTAATTAGACCCTAAATTGAGTTAAATAGTAGTGATTTGGAGCTAGATTCAGGTTTATTGATACCAATTTGGGGGTTTTGATGTCATGGGGTTAATTTCTCCAAAAATTTCCCAAATCTCCAACTGTAGGAGTCGCTCGAAACTACGACGCACCTGCATCGGTGTGAAAAAACTGAGAAACCCTAATCATGAGGTGAGAATCTCCCCTTCAAGATTTTCTGCAACATTTTTGGTCTTGCGATAGTCTTGATGCTCAAATAATTATGTTAAGTAACCTATGAATCATGCGATAACCTTTGTAATTTATCTCACATATGATCAAATAGGGACAATTTTCTAAATTGATAACATACTTAGCTCCATGATAGTATCCATAACATGTTTAGAATCCTGTCTACAATCACATAACATGCTTAACTCTTGTATAGGTTGATTCACGTACGCGCACTCCTTAACATGCTAAAAAAATGCTTGAGTCCGTCACTTGCCTTATTTAATTCACACAGACATATTTACAACATGCTTTAGTATGCTTCACATATGTGCATGCTCAAATGCTTAAAATTTGCAAATATGGCAATCATAATTCCTTGTGAAAACAGTGGAATCATGTGGCTTTGTTGACTGGAATTTGGAGGTTTGGATTGCCCCATTTATGATGTCAGGTGAGATACAGGTTACGTTATATGGAATGTCAAACGGTGATTATATAAATGTGACACATATTTGATTTGGTACCTTGAACTATTGGCCACCTTATATTTGGATTAAATGGAATTTAGTTGAGACCTACCATCCTTATTAACACTATGCCTTGTTGGCTTTATTTGGGTGAAATCTCATTGTTGTGTCCTTTAATGGACTTAAGCGCCTTGTTAGTTTTTGTTGGAAGGAACCCTTTTGTTTGAACTGTGTATGGATTTATGATGGTAATGATTACTCGTTAGATCAGGGCTGGCCGCTAATTGTAGAAGCCTAGTTGTTGTTGATGCACATACATAGAGGTATTTTCGCCGACTGATAGTGTAGTGTTTGAACGTCTATTTTATGGCATTATCAGGTGGGTAATCTGGATACTGTGGAAGCACGTATCATTTTTTAGGATATTTTTGTTGGCTCTCAAACCACCTTTCAAACGTCCTTTTTGTTTACTATGAGATGGGTCAAATGTTTGAATGAACTAATCTCTTGCATGGTAGATTTTACCCCCATGATTTGACTGGATGTGCATCCCCAGTGAGATGAGCATTTCATGCATTCATACATTCAATAAGATGCACTGCAAACTATGATTGTTCTGAATGCTTTTCTTTCTAAAACTATACTTGATTGATATGTCATTATGTAATCTTGGAGGGATTTTTATTGAATTGCCACTCATGATTCGTATTCGAAAAACAAACATCAGTGATGCAGGTAGGTGGAGTCATGGAGCTTAGGGTGTTCGGTAGAGCTCGATGGAGAGATAGATGATCAGAGGGAGAGCTGGGTTAGTCAAGCTGGGTTGCAGGAACTTGAGCCATTAGGTTTCTTTTGGGCTTTCCTTTACTATTGATGTCTCTCTTACATTAGTTTGTTTTATGGTTTGTGACGGTTTATATGGGCACCTTTTAGATTTACACACTTGGATATTTACCTAACTACTTGATTTAATTATCACCACTTATCTCTTGGTATTCGTTGTATGTTATGTGTTACTTTAATTTGTTTGTAAATGGGATGAATGTTAACCTGATAATGCAGACACGTGGGAGATCAAAGTCTGAGGAAAAATTAATTTGACATCACATTTTCTTTATGCATAGTGGTAGTTCAATGGTGGTAGTTCAATGGTCGACCAAACTTAAGAATTTTTTTATTATCATTATGAATGGGCTTCGACATTGTTCTGATCATCGCTCACGAGAATTTGAAAATGCTTGATCCGATGTGGTCAAATATGTCTAGGGAAGGCATGAGACTTAATTACTTATTTTTTCTTGAAGAGTTGTTGTTATTGGTCTAATGAAATATGACATGACACTCACAAATAGACGTTACATCTTGTTAGTCGCACAATCTATTTCTTCATATGAGCGGAGTTCTTAGGAACATGTTTTGATTTGAAGGCGAGGATAGTGAAGGCTCTTCTAGCTCACTTCATACGAGTGAGAGATATTAGATATGTGTTGTGCTTGCAAATAATTAAACATGAATTGACGAGGTGCGTCCTTATGGA
Organism: Liriodendron chinense; assembly: GCA_003013855.2. Lineage (NCBI taxonomy): Eukaryota > Viridiplantae > Streptophyta > Magnoliopsida > Magnoliales > Magnoliaceae > Liriodendron > Liriodendron chinense. Next base: position 2,976,090 of record ML058459.1, read on the forward strand.
ATTTCCTTAAGGTGTGTTGAAGAGACACCATGCATTGGAGGTTATCATTCGTGCATGTGGCCTCATGAAATTCTCTTGGCTTGGGTTCAAAAGGCACAATGAATAGAGAATAATAACACGCCTTCAATGGAGAGGTCGCCATGCATTCCATGCATGCATGGCCATGTATGTGACTTTATCATTGTCTTTGAATATAAAGGTTGCTATGCACTTCATGCATGTATAGTCATTTATGTCGCTTCATGATAGTCCTTCAATGTAGAGATTACTATGTACTCAATGCATTTATGGTCATTTATGTGGCTTTACGATAGTTTTTTTTTTTTTTTTTTGGACTTTATCATTGTCTTTGAATATAAAGGTTGCTATGCACTTCATGCATTTATAGTCATTTTTGTGGCTTCATGATGGTCCTTCAATGTAGAAATTACTATGTACTCAATGCATTCATGGTCATTTATGTGGCTTTATGATAGTTTTTTTTGGTTAGTCATGAAACGCACACACCCTATGAGTGGGTTTCGAACCCAAGACCAACAGTTGAAACGCCTAGGCATTTATATCCCTTTATGATAGTTCATTCATGAATCACACATGAAAATCTTATAAAGGGGAAATGTGTATGACTGAATATGATAACATAACATAACCAAGTACAGTAGGAATTCTTGGAGATTTTTCTTACTTTCTAAGTGAATACTTGGATATAGTGCTCCGGATTGATTGAGATTATTTCCTAAAACTCGTTCTCTCATTATTCTTTCTTTTCCTTATAAAACTCATGTAGCACCGTCGACAGCTAGTTAGATTTAGATAGTGGAATTACAACACCAATTTAATCATTTGTGAACGTAACTGTACAACTGTGATTTGAAGATGTTATCCCTGTGACATAAGGCTTATACGTCCAATCAATTACTACCCAGACTACTTCCACAAACTAGGTCTTTGGATGACTGACGATCGCAAAAATCCTACAAGACTAATTTACTTACCAATGTATAGCTCTAATTCCATGTGCAAATTTATACTAGCAAGGCTTGGAAGAAGGTATGGGCATCCATGCTAAATGCAAGGAAAGTAGAAAAGAGAAGAGTGAGGAAAGAGAGCTTGTGTGTATGAAGTATGTACATACAGCTGAAATTACCAACTTATAATACTTAATTATTTCCTTAATTGAAGTTTGATTACAACTTTAATTATAGCTCTACCAACTGGATACTCTAACCCTAATATTACAAGGACAACAACCAATTCTAGCTTTGCAACTGACTTAAAAACAACCCATTACAAATTAACCATAACTGTATATCAAGCCAAGCCTAACTCTATCAGGACTTAGCAATGGTTTCCAACAGGAATCCTTGTAGTTAATTACAAATAACTTCTTTGTTAAAAATCCAACTAAAAGGAATGACCCAAGATTTCTTGGCTCTTGCCACAGCTCTCTCCTCTATTTTCTTGATTCTTGTGGCCAGATTACACACATAATCTTGGGCCCTTCGTCCCTCTCCAGATAGACCCATCTCAATCTTATCGACCTTCCACCTTGCCACAAAGAATTCTAAGATGTCCACGTAATCCCGGGCTGTATACACACCCGTCCTCTGGGCCACACTAGAATAATGATGGAAAAGGTCCTGATCCTGACCGTCGAACATCAAATAGCCCGGCATGGTGATCTTCCTCTTCATCAGGTGGGCAAAGGATTGCATCATGGTGTCTGGATCGATCTCAAATAACTTCTCGACGATCTTGGTGTAGGCCATCTCGTGACGCTTCTCGTCCGCGGCGATCGTGCGGCAGATCTTGGCCAGATTGGTGTCCCCGTAGTACTTGGCATGCTTAGCTGTGTTTGCATGTGCGACGTAGGTTGCTCTTTCTTGAAAGGAAGTGTAGACGAATCCAAGATAAGGGCTTTTATCCAACCCCACGTCCTGAAGGGTAAAAATGTAATAATAAAAAAAAGGTCCTTAAAAGGGTGTGGGTTCTGTTATAGTGCTCCCATTTCTTTGGGATATTTGGACAATCCGGTCAATTTGATTCAGACCGTCCATTAGATTGAGCATAGAGTATTGAGAGGATTTGATCCTTCCATTGACAATTTATGATGGTCACCAACAAATAGACGGAACCGGTTTTGGGGCAATTTTTTGCCTTAAATGATTCCGACCATCCGATTTATGGGCTGTTAATTGGATAATTAGAATCGTCCGATCAGTGTACACACACACACACAAACATATATATATATATATATATATATATATATATATATATATATATATAGTCTTTCAATGGAGCGGGTCAGATCCAATATCTGATTCGCTCCAAATCCGTATGATGCGGGTTTGGATCTTAAAATAGATCCAATTACTTAAATGGACCGGATTTGGATCTTAAAATAGGACCGGATTGAGACATGCCACTCTTACATCGACTATATCACAATAAATAGTGGGATTTGCATCATTTTTCTACTAAATTAAATATATTATATTATATAATTTTTTAGATTTGTAATGAGGTGGATTTGGACTTAGATCCGACCCGAATCCGATGGTTATATGAATTTTGGATCGGAAATGGATCTAACAATTTATAAATGGAACGGATCGATATGGATATCACCTTTTGCATCTGAGTTGGATCTGAATCCGTCTATAGATATACGGACATGGAGATGGATCCAACCGGATCCGATCTAGATCGGACCCATCAAGAGCCCATATATATATATATATACCTCGCATCCGTGTTCTCATGAACTCGTGAGCACTTTTTTGAGGACTTGTCACACATGATGTGAGCCAAAATCTGAGGCATCCACATGATGAAGCACCTCAAAAAACCCTCAAGGCCTAGATTTCAACCTGATCCAAAATTTTAGTGGGCTATAGGGGGGCGGTGTAAATTAAGGGAGGAAAAATGAGGCAATTTTATCCGATCTGTTCATCCACTTTTACAGATCATTTTGCAAATTAATGGAGGAAAAATGAGGCAATTTTATCCAATCTGTTCATTCACTTTTACAGATCATTTTAGTTCACGAACGCAAAAATGAGCCCGATGCAAATCTCATGTGGACCACATCACAGAAACAGTGGTGATTGAACACCCACCATTAAAAACTATTTAGGGCCACAAAAGTTTTGGATGAAGTAGATATTTGTGCTTTCCCTTCATCCAGGTCTGTGTGACTTGATCAACATGTTGGATGGCAAATAAACATTACAGCGATCCCTGGGAAGTTTTTAATGATGGGCGTTTAATCACTGCTGTTTCCTGCGGTGTGTTCCACTTTAGATTTGGTTCTGCCTCATTTCTGGATTTATGACCTAAAATGATCTCTGAAAAAATAGATGAACTGGATAAAGCACTTACGTCGTGGTGGGGCCCACAGGGCACTGTCCAGTAGCCACCTCGCTGCTGGCAGCGTAAGTAGGCAATCCGCGTCCCATGTTCCAATGATCAGGGTGTTGAATGTGAACCGTTGAAATTTTAGAGTGTACACGTTCCACTATACGTACATTGGTCAGCATTATCCATTCACCCTGAGTGTAGTTGGGAGGCACATTCATAGGATGATCCTGACCATCCATCTATGGAGTTATAATTTTCAACGGCTCACATTTGACCATACATCATGGGTCAAGAGTAGTTATCCATTCAGCATGAGTTCAGCGCTGCGGACCATCCACAGTACCCGTGAGAACATGGAGGGCTCTGATTGTCCATCTATTCATCATTTGGGTCCCACGGTGTAAAACTAACTCAACAGTAAATTAAAAAGGCTAAAAATGAAGGAATTCAATGGAATTTTGAGACGAAAATTACCATTCCTGAGCCGATGAGATACTGAGTTGTTTTCTCGACCTGTCTCATGTCTACCCTTCCACACAAGTAGAGATATTTGTTGAGGAGGTCCCCATGACGGTTCTCCTCAGCCGTCCAAGACCTTGTCCAGATGGCCCATGAAGTGGGGCTCGCACCTGTCTCATCCTGTGTGCCATCGAACCTGTTGAGCATGGTTTGGTACGTAGGAAGGGCTTCCTCAGTGATCATATCTCCGACCAAGCATACATAGTAATCATCAGGAATTTCCACTGCTCGGGCCCTTATTTCACGGATCTGATCGAAGAAGTCTTCTGAGCAAGGGTGGGGCAGGAAATCCTGCGGCTGCCATGACTTCTCGACGGGTCGTAGGTGCACCAAGACATTGTTCGTGGCCCATTCCTCCATGGATTTGAGTATTTCTCTCTTTTCAGGTAGCATGGAATGTCTCACTTCAACGTGTGCATCCTCCAAGCTCCGATGTTTTCCTATGCTCCGAACCTCCCTACAGATTTTTTTAAAAAAAAAAAAAAAAAAAAAAAAAAAATGATCCCAGAAAAAAGAAATTAAAAAGCGCAAATCTGAGCCATACATCATGTTGGACGACCCTTTTGATGAGTAACCCAGCCTGATTTCTTGTGCCATGTAACATTCATAGTGGGCCCCACCTGATGAATTTCCTGTATCTCTCACGTGCGTGTGCCCCCTCATTCGTACGTTTGTTGCGATCCATGATAACCGTCTTTTCTTATCTCACATGAGCCAGATTTTGGATGAGGTTATCCTACACGTAGGGCCCACCAGATGGACGATTTGGATTATCTAACGCGGATTAGTTACTGACGGCTTCATTATCTGTCTCGCTACTAAAGTGAAATCACCAAGTTCTGTGAGGCCCACTATATGTTGTATCCACATCGTCCATTCATTTGGAGAGATCATTTTAGAGAATGAGCCAAAGAATAAGGAAAATCCAAAGTGCAAGTGGACCCCACCACAGAAAACAGTGGGGATTGAACGCCTACCATTAAAAATTTCCGGGGGACCACAGAAGTTTTCGATCGAGCTGATATTTTTGTTTCCCCTTCGTACATGTCCGTGTGAACTTATGAACAGATTGATCTCAAATAGACATCATGTATTGTGGGCCCTACGAAGGTTTCTGTAATAGGTCCACTTGAGCCCTGGATCTGCTCCATTTTTGGACTCATGCCGTAAAATGATCTTGCCAAATGGATGGACGGTGCGGATACAACACATACATCATGATGGGCCTGCAGAAATTCGTGACGGCACTTCAGTAGGGAGATAGCTACTGGAGATAGCCACTCCAGCCGTCAATATCTACTGACGTCACGTATCACAGGGAATTCAATTCAACGGGATTTTTCTTTTTGCCGACAGAGAGCAGATTAGGTGGAACCCGGCCTCACTCAAGAGGGTACAGCCCCTACCGTGGGCTTACCATGGGGCCTACCTTGACGTAAGTATTATGTATCCAAGCCTCCATCCGTTTTTACATGTCATTTTAGGACATTTTGCAAGAAAACGAAGCATATTCAATTATAACGTAGGCCATAAGATAATAAACAGTGGTAATTGACCATTAACGGGCCACAAAAGTTTTGGATCAAGATGATATTTGTTTTTTCCCTTCATCTAGGCTTATGTGATCTTATAAACAGATTGGATGGTAAATAAACAATACAAAAACATTAAGATGCCCTTTAAGAAGTTTTTAATGTTAGCACGGTCGATCACCACTATTTCTTATGGTATGGTCCACTTGGTAATTGGATTTTTTTTCTTTTTTTTTTTATAATACCCTGAAATGATACTTAAAAACACATGGAGAGAATGGATGCATAAAACATATGTCAAGGTGGGCCCCATAATAGCTCCACGTCAGGGCTGCACCGTCTTGGGTGAGGCTAGGTCTCACCTAACCCAGTCTCTTGCTGACAAGCTGATTAGTCAGTATGTAAGAGTTGAGCTGGACCAATCAGTAGTTAGCAAACACCAAATAGGAAAATTTTAATAAAGATATTAAAGACGAGCAGACGATCTGAATTCTAGAGAATGCAATTTTGTTTCTGTACGTAAATCAGGAGAGTTCGATTCCATCAGACATCATCCGAAACAAAAAAAAAAAAGAAAAAAAGAAAAAGAAGAAAAAAGGATAAGCATACTTTCTATTTGGATGATCTAACGCGGATTAGTTACTGACGGCTTCAGTATCTGTCTCGCTGCTGAACTGAAGTCACTAAGTTCTGTGGGGGCCACTATGATGTATGTGTTGTATCCACACGGTTCATTCATTTGGAGAGATCATTTTAGGGAATGACTCAAGGAATAAGGAAAATCCAAAGCCCAAATGGACCCCACCACAGAAAATAGTGGGGATTGAAAGCCTACCATTAAAAATTTCTTGGGGACCACAAAAGTTTTCTATCAAGCTGATATTTTTGTTTCCCCTTCTTCCATGTCTGTGTGAACTTATGAACAGATTGGATCTAAAATAGACATCATGCATGGTGGGTCCTAGGAAGGTTTCTGTAATGGGGTCCCCTCGAGCTCTGGATATGCTCCATTTTTTGACTCATGCCCTAAAATGATCTCGCCAAATGGATGGACGGTGTGGATACAACACATCCATCATGGTGGGCCTGCAGGAATTGGTGACGTCACTTATAGATCCTGGAGCCGTCAGTAGCTACTGACGTCACGCATTACAGGGAATTGAATCCAGATCAACGGGATTTTCCTCTTTGCCGACAGAGAGCGGATGAAGATACACCCGGCCTCAAGCAAGACGGTGCCGGCCCCTACCGTGGGCTTACCATGGGGACCACCTTGACGTATGTATTACGCATCCACGCCGTCCATCCATTTTTACATATCATTTTAGGACATTTTGCAAGAAAACTAAGCATATCTAATTATTATGTGGGCCATACGATAATAAACAGTGGTAATTGACCATTAATGGGCCACAAAAGTTTTGGATCGAGATGATATTTGCTTTTTCCCTTCATCCAGGCTTATGTGACCTCATAAACAGATTGGATGGTAAATAAACACTACAAAAACATTAAGATGCCCTCTAAGAAGTTTTTAGTATTAGCACGGTCAAATATCACCACCATTTCTTACGGTATGGTTCACCTGATAATTGGATTTGAATTTTTTTTTTTTTTTTGGATAGTGCCCTAAAAGGATACTTAAAAACGGATGGACAGAGTCGACACGTAATACATATGTCAAGGTGGCCCCACGGATTCTAGGGAATGCAATTTTGTTTCTGTACATAAATCTCCAGAGTTCGATTCTATCAGACATCATCCAAAGAGAAAAAGAAGGATGGGCCCACCGTGATGTATTTGTGACAACCACTCCATCCATCAGTTTCGCTAACTCACTTTATAGCTTGAGACTAAAAAACTAGGCAGAAAGAAAAGTTTGGTGGGCTACCCACAGGAAAAGGTAGGGAAAAGGTAACAGGCTGTTGATCCGTAGTGTGTTCACACGCAATGTAAACAAGGGACACATATAGGTTTAGTGCAGTCCAACATGTATGAACTGTACCATACAGATCTCTCTAAGATTGGAAGATCATATACACCAATCTTAGTCCATTCTCTTCTAGTAGACCCTGCTATGGATTGCAACTGTTGAAATATCGGAGCTGTCAGTTTGAGCCGTTGAAGTGGTCCAAAAGGGAAAGGCCTAACTCTCGTATCATCTAATATTTGTATAGTTATTTGACAATATGACTACACATTAGAGCACTCCAATTAGCAATTAACCATGATGGGTAAGAAAGTAAGTAGAGGAAGGAGAAGGAATGAAGAAAAGAAACCTCACATGGGTTTACGTGGGAAGACTTTGGCCATGAAAACCCCAGGAGACTGAGTTCTAGAGAATGGAATTTCTTGTCCAGCAGGAAAGAAGTATTGTAAAGGAATATGTAAAAGAGAAGCCATTTTCTTTTTTCTTGAGAGAGACTTTTCTTTCTTCTTTTTGAGAGAGAGGAGAACAGAGTAAGGAGGGGATGAAGTTGACGTATTGTATTTAACCGTGGAGGAGGTTTTGGTTCGGTGGTACTGTATCATGAAGAGACCTTCGTCGAGGTAGGTGGGCAGTGAATGCATACTATCCTTATCTGGCTGATGTTTGTGGACGATCGAGGCCGGTTTCTCTACAATTTATTTATTCTACCAGTTGTTCAACTGTGTTTAAAGTTATTTACCTGCTTATTTTCACCCAGTTATTCATCTCCTTTACTGCTTATAACTATTACCTGTGTATGCCATCCAATCATCTGATTAATTGAGCACCACCATGATGATGGTGTGTTGAGCTCTGAATTGTGCATATTCTAACCTCCATTTATCACTCATTATGTATGGTTTTCATGATTTAAAGCTTAATCTAATACATGGTTTTGTGTTTGCAAAAATGCGAGAGATATTTCAATTATATGATGCTTAGAGACCCTTCCTACATGCCTTGAAGATCAATGGAAGAAAGGACAAAAGATGGAAGAAAGGTGCAATGGAGATAGAGAAAGAGAAGAGTGAAAAATCACATTTTACAGCCTCACCGGCAGGCCGGCCAAACCTGGCAGAAACAGCAATTTCTATAGATCAATTTTGTGAAGGCCGACCTGTGGTTCGGCTGGCCAGATGGACTGACCGGCCGACCGGCAAAGGGGTCGGCCAGTGTATTAAGAACTCCAGAGATTTCTATATATTGCAGTATAAGCTCCGACCGACAGGCCAGCGTCCTGACTACACTAGAAAGTTTCTAAATTCGATTTTTGTTGCGCAAGTTTAGAAGATTCTTTGTCGGTGGGTGATTTTGTGCTATAAAAGGACTTCTCTTCATCCTCAGGGCATGCTAGGACGTGGGGAAGATTAAGGAAGCTTCAAAGAAGGATTTCTTTCTAGTTTTCTTCTATTTCTTAGTTGTTTTTCATGTTTTTGAGACTTTTAGTTCAAGGATGTTAGAAATGAACTAAAACTTCTTAGCTATGGCTAAGAGGTAAAGCTTTTGATTAGTTTTTAATGGATTGATGCAACCTAGGTTTCCTTTTTATGCTTTGATTGAAGAATTTGGTTTAATAAGAGTTTGAATAAAGTACTAGTTTAGTTTTGTTTTGTTTTGATCTCTTGATGACTCCGGGCTCATGTGCTTCTTAGTGAATCTAAACATAGTAGCTTACTTTTTGGCATTATTTATGCTTATGTAGTTCATTGATCTATCATCGACTCCGGGCATGATAGATTTTTTGATTACCTTGTGTACAATGGCACGATCTTCATGTGGGAATTCATTCAAACTAAAGTTCTAATCTTTTATGATAATCTAAGATATTTATTTTGTTAGTTGATTTTGATTTAATTAGAGTTCTAATCATTGGTCGTAGTCAATTCTAGTGACAGGATTTGATGAAAGCTATGGTTGTGAATCTCAACTAGATTAGAAAGAGGCTTGGCTAATACAATTGAGTGTGCCCAAGGCCTGAGCATTATCGTGGGAATCGAATTAATAAACAAGCAACTGTTTTAGATAAGTGTTGATTGAGCCGCTCCATATTCCAATCGAATAGAGATAGAAATTCGATTTCGGTTGAGTTGTCAGAGACCTAGTTATGTTGATGCATTGAAAACCATCAAAAGTGGATCCTTGGCGCTCTAGTGCCTTTTATATTGATTATTACTTCTCATATTCACTGTTTTATTCCAAATCATTATTTTTCAGATTTAATTCTTAATATGATCTCGATTTTAGGTTATTTTAGATAAATTCTGAAGATATCTGCATACAAATCTCTGTGGGACGATACTCAGTCTTTCCGAATTATTCCTACATCACAACCCTACACTTGGGGAGCGAACAGTGTGCCTCGAAATAATCAGCCCTATCTAATCATCAAGGCTGTCTTACTCGGTTTGCTAGCCAAGACTATGCTTAGGACTTAGTCTGTCAATAGGCCAGGTCAACCAAGGATGGCTAGGTTAATCTCAAGTGGGTCAAGAAAATTATTTTTATTATTTATTGTTGAGGTAGTGCATCATTGTACTGGGGAAATTATTTTTATTATTTATTGTTGAGGTAGTGCATCACTGTACTGGGGTGGTTCTTTGTAGCCTAAACGCGTAAGGGGTAGTTTCTAATGCTTTGATCTCATGCTCTCTATCCCTCTCTCATGTATAAGTATACACTATATATGAAGCCTAGTTCTCTTATGCTTTTGATATATGCTCTTTAAGAGAGATTATATAGAGGACTAGTGGAAAAGAGTTAAGCCTTGTATTTCTGTTTTATCTTATTTTAGTGAAGAAGAAATTTTCATGTTGTTTCCTGTGGAAGTTGGCATATGGTTAAACTACGTAAATCTCTGTACCTCTTCTTTCTTATTTTTACTTTAACCGTTGCATTTTTTATTTGACTCTTTTCTTTTTCTTTTCTTTTTTTAAAATGGATTTTTTATTGAAGAATCAAGGAAATCCACATTCGGGTGGGAGTCACAAAAAGACAGACAACCTCACCTATCATAAGCCAGAGAATATACAACTATATCAACATGACTAAAAGGAAAGCCACCAATCAAACCAAAAGCACCTGTTAAACAATGAAGGTGATCCCCACAGCAAGTCCCTAATCAAACGAGTCAATCTAGGTTACCTTCTCCTGATTGATCTAAGCCCCGCTCCATCTAGGGTGATAAGGCCCTTCACCTACCCGAGGACCTCTGATGTGGCAAAGTAGGTCTTGTCTAGCCAACCCCCACTCCCAAATTTGGCAAGAGCGTCCGCTACCACATTACCTTCTCATAGCATATGAGAAGTGAAGAGAGCACCGAAGGGATTAAATGATGCCCAATCTGTACTAAAGGTTCCAGGGAGCAAAGGGGTTGGGGTGGACGTGGCCTGGATCACAACATGAGAATCAAATTCAACAACGATGTTGGACAGCCCCATGATCATGCAAATTCTTAATCCATCAACCATGGCTTGGGCTTCCACCATGTTATTTGACACCCTTCCGTAGGATTTATGAAAGGCAAAAATTGTTTTACCTCTATGATCTCTGCAAATGCCCCATCCGCCCCTCTCACCTGGATTTCCTCTAGCAGAACTGTCCACATTGAGCTTCACCCAGCCCTCTAGAGGACGTTGCCATTTAACAACATGAGCGCTGCCTTCCACCCCCTCCCCGGGTTCCACCAGCCGCAAGGATTTCCCGCATCCACCTGTTAATCCTGAAAATAATTGCCTCCGAGCTTGTGAACTTATTGTCGAATCTCCTCGCATTTCTTTCTAACCAAATCTCCCACACAATAAGAGCTGGGATCAATCCCCTTAACATTTTACAACTTCACGAATTACCGGCCCTAGCGGTCCATTAGATGATTCTTTGGGAAATGAATTGGTTAGGCTGAACGTGCGTATCGAAAAGACGCGAGTAGTACCTCCAAATCTGAGTGGCGAGCTCACCGCTGCAAAAAAAGATGGCCAATATCTTCATAGAAGTTGCTGAGTTGTTAGGCTGAAGGTTGTTGTGCATGATGAGAGGGAAAACAGTTGAGCTGGTTTGGAATGTTAAGAGGATCTGAGGATCAACTAGAGAGTTAGGGCCGTTCTGCATTCCTGGGCGGGGAGCTGATTGCACACTAGCAATTCCTTAGCTAGGCTGACTAGTGGGGGGGTGCATCCAATGTCTGTCGCCAATGGTGGGGGGATGTTGAACGTTAGAAGCATGCTGAATATCAGTTAATGAAGGAGATTCTCTCAACGCTGAGAGGTGGAGATCAGAGAACGATGTTAGTGCCTCTGGATGAGCATACTCTCGATGCCTGGGACTGAGCATTGCTCGGTTTTAATCGCGTTCCAGATTGTTACTTTGGGTTTCCGCTAGAGGCTTATCACAACAGTTACATTTGGAGGCTAACTGGATCCTGAACTTCTAGATAAACCCATCGACTAATATAGCTTTAGACATAACCTGGGGGGGGGGGATATCTATTCCATAACCATCTCGCCCAATTAAACTTTGTCTTACTAATCCGGATCAGGTCCCATGCTGAGCAAAGAGAGAAATTACCATTTGGGTTGGCTATCCAAACAAAGCAGTATTTTCTCTATCCGACAAGTTGATTTAGTCTTCACGAATCGATTAAAGGATTTGACGGGGAAGAATTCTTTTAAGAGGGGAGAAATCTCAACATCTTGCATTGTTCGCTCACCTCAAGTGCAAGGCTGCGATTTAGTAATAATTCTCGGTAAGACCGAGGTCGACCCACAGGGAATTAGGGTAAACAATCTAAACTATTCCAGCAACTTCAATCTAAAGAGTTTAGAAAATTCAAATTAAGCACTAGAACTAAAACGGTAACTTAAGTAAAGGAAAATATAAGATTTAAAGAGAAACTAGGGCTTTTAAGGATCCATTTGTAGTAGTCCAATTCCAATTCATTCATCCAAGCACAAACACAATTAGAATTGAAGTTCTATCTCTCATCTAATTGGAAGATAGTTTATTAAACACAAACAGTCCACCTAAATATAGAAAATCATATTTCTAATTCTAATGAAGCATGTATAATTCAAACTTATAGCCTTCGGAGTAACAGCCATACCAAGAGATTATGGCATGTTATAGGGTTACAACAATTCAAATCTAATCAAACCATAATGATAATCTTAGAGAATTGTAAGGAACTCATGTCCGAAGTACATGAACTCTCATAAAACTTCTAAAAATACTAACTTTAGTCGAATTAAAACTTAAAAATTCAAACTTGAAGTAAGAGTGCTTGAAATAAACGAATTGAACATTAAAACTAGCTACACTCTTAACCCTAGCTAAGAGGTTTTAATTGAGCATTTTCATACTACAACTATAATCAAAAGAAAAACTACTTGAAAGCATAGAAAAACTGTAAAAACCCTAGTTGGAGGAATTGCGAACTCTCCACGACGATCCTCTCCACCTCCCATGACTTCCCAGGCCTTCTATGATGCCTTATGAACAACGTAGATGTGTCCTTTTATAGTAAAAATCTGCTACCGACTTGGAATCTTCTAGAATTGCGTAAGTGTTTACACAGTTTGAGGCGGTGGTCGACTGGTCGGAGCCTATAGTCGACCATTCGGAGCTCAAAAACCCAACGAATTAACTTAACAATATTTCAAATCTGGAAGTCCTGTACACCCGTCTGCTGACTTGTCAGAGCCTCCTGCCGACCAGTCGGCCGACCGGTTGAAGATAGGACTTTTTAGTCCAGTGAGTTCAATAGGAAATCTACCCTCTGAAGTGAATTTTCCACCGGTTTGGCAACCGGTCGGTGACCATGGCTGACCAGTCTACAGTGCAATATTTTTGCACTTTTCCTTCATTCTTTTCTATCTTTCGTGCTTCTTTCTTCCACCTCTTGGCACTTGTTCTATTGGTCTTTAATACATACAAAGTGACTCTTTTAACATCATATAGGTGAAGTCTCTCTCTCATTCCTACAAACACAAAAACATGTATTAGATTAGTCTTTAAACATGTAAACTATGCATAATGTGTGATGAATTGGGGTTAGAATATGCACAATTCAGAGATTAACATGCATCAGTCTAGAAATCCTTGACATGTGCCTCTGCTAAGTGGGGTGGAATGGGCCCTGTTGCTGTCGCAGCAAGCAAACCACTACCTGTCCAGTTACACCACCAAAAACTGACTTGACCCTTACCTATCAGCCATCTAGAAGAATGGAGTACGAGGCAAATAGTTTTACTTAAATCCTTCTAGAGACTTGATGCTGTAGCTGAGATTTTGCCATTACATTTCAGAAATTTATTGAGTACTTGCTATAAAAGAATCTTGCCCACAACGACTTTCCTATCAAAAGGTGTCAGCATATCCTGATCCTAAAAGCCTGCATTACTTCAGCAATTCTATGAATCTCAAGGCCACCTTCCTTCTAAGGAAGACTCTTGACCAGCTAATCCAGTGTCTTCTCTTCTCTCTGTCAAAGGAATTCCAGAAGAAGTTGGCAAATAATGACTTAATAGCCACACTAGTAGCTTTAGGGATGTTGAGAGCTACAAGCACATGCATGGGGAAGGAGGCTAGCACATGTTTGATCAAAATGGATTTCCCTGCAGCGTTAAGGAGTTTTGATTTCCAACTTGCAACCTCATTCGAGATTTTCTGGATCAGAGGTTGGAATTGAGATGCACGAGGTTTTCCTTTGAACAACGGAACTCCCAGGTACGAAATGGGGAGATGATGAGCTTGCCTAGAACCTGTCATCTGAGATATTTTGGCTCCTCTAGCGGGTGAGGCATTCTTTGAAAGGATGAAGCAGCTTTTATTAGTATTAATTTTCTACCCCAAAGCTTTTCGTACATTGTAAGAAGTGAGAACATAGCGCGAATTGAAGACAACCTTCCATTGAGGAACAAAATCATGCCGTCAGTAAAGAGGAGGTGAGAAATGAGAGGATTATTTCTAGAAGATTAGAAAGGAGTGCAACTGCCCGCGAGAAAGAGGTGGCGGATTCCTCTACTCAGAGCATCGGCTGTTAAAATGAATAGGGATGATGATAACGGGTCTCCCTGTTTGATGCCTCTAGTTGCTTGGAAGAAGCCTATTGGTTTATCGTTGAAAAGAACAGAGTACCATCCACCTTTCCAGCTATTAAGTAACAGGTCTGTGATTTTTCTGTTTAACGTAAATTTCTGCATAACCTTAATGGTAAAGGACCATTCCATCCTGTCATAAGCCTTTTCCATGTCCAACTTGATAATCAGATTTCTACCATTCACCTCTCTATCAATCTCGTGGACCATCTCTCTCGCCAACAAAATGTTTTCCGCTATAGCTCTTCCTTTAATGAACACTCCTTGTTCCTCTATAATAATGCTAGGGAGAAATAAAGCGAGCCTATTCGCTAGAAGTTTGGTGAAGATTTTGTAGACAACATTGCAGAAGCTAATTGGGGGATAGTCTGCTAGATATTTAGGACTGACTTCTTAAGAATAAGAGAAATGAGAGAACTTAGGAATGCCCTCGGAATCGTTCCACCCTGCAGAAAGTCACAAGCAGCCCTTTGAACATCCTCACCTATTACATCCCAGCAAGCTGAAAAAATCCCCCGGATACCTATATAGCCCTGGGGCACTGTCTTTGGGGATACTAAGCATAACATTTTTAACCTCATCTTGGGTAAGAACTCCTGTGAGGACCAAATTCATCTATTCAAAAACCAGAGTCAGAATGTAATCTAAAAGAGAATCTTTTATAGCTCCTCCTTGAGAAGAAAATAATTTCTTGAAGTGGCAAAGAGTCTCTTCCTCCATCTGATCAACAACATTTAATACTAGATTCATTGGACTCTTTTCTTTTGTAGTTTTGCATTCATGACTTTTTCCTTCTGTAGTTTTGTATTCCTTACATTGATCATGTATGGATTTTTTTTCACAACAATTGATATAGAGCCAAAGGTTGATAAGCCTTTTAGTACAAGATCGATGTTGGAGATTGTGTTGCGATTATGTTTCAGAGGGCTGGATCGAGTCTTATTAAACGAGGTACCAAAATTCATCAGATCCAATTATGTTTTTTGTGAAAACTAAAGATAAACACGGTGTTAGTGAAGAAAATTCGTGCAATTAAAAGAAGCTTGTAAAGATTAACGACGGGGTATTTAAGAAGAAAAATCAATTAACTATAGCAGATTTTATCATTTCACTGGATGATTTGATTTTGATCAATGTCTTTATCAAGCTACTATTAAAGGTTTGTGGGAAAATTTGTGAAACCTGAATAAAGGAGTTATTAAATAAGATATTTTTTTTAAGGCAACCTTATAACTTGAAGATGAAGAAAGGGTCTTCTTTGTTATAACACTTGAATGAGTTTAATATCCTGATTAGTAGATTGGTGACAGTTGATGTGAAGATTGACAATAAGAAAAAAGATGGCACTTCTACTTTGTTTATGCTAGAGTCATTAGATTGTTTGACTATAATCTTCAGTAACAGTCCAAATCTCAATATGGAGTCAACCCTATCTACGTTACTTACTAAAACGTTCTATAAAAAACACATGAGAAATCTTCTGGTGATGCTACATAGTTAGAGGAAGATCAACAAAAAAAGGTATTAATGGAAGAGATCATATGAGATGCAGATTGAAAGGGCACAAAATAAAAAAAATAAAAAAAGATTATTTAAATGGTAGAAAGAATGACAAGTCATATAAAACTTGAAACTTAATAAAGCAAATTAAGAAAATTGTAAACTTAATTCGCATTATCAAACAAAAGATTTAAAGAGTTCCAAAAAATCTAGTTTAAAAAAGTAATTCATTTAAGGGGAAGTGTTGTCTTTTAATGATTTCATTAAAAAAAAAAATCTAAACTATCAATAGATCTTGAATTCAGACGCTTCATTCAATATAATACCAAACATATATTATTTTTACACATATCAGCTATATGATGATGACATAGTTTCATGGGTGATGATAGTACATGTAAAATTATGGGATGACATGTCAGAATTATCGTGTTTAATGATATCAAGCATACAATTTCAGGTGTGAAATATGTACCAAATATGATAAAGAGGCTTCTGTCATTGAAAAAATTTTATAGTAAAAAGAATCGATTGAAGATTGTAAAATGAGCGATAGTAGTTATGAAGGGAGAGTTGATTAATGACTTATATTATTTAATTGGAGATAATGTGGTTGGCGATGCTATTGTTACCAATACCATGACAAACTTTATTATAATACAGCACAGGTGATTAATCAAATGAGAAACTACGGAAAAAGGTACTTTTTTTTATCAAAATTTGCTTCCTAGTTTAAAATCTATTAATTTATTTTTTGTGAGAATTATTTATTTAAAAATATCTATAGAACTTGTTTTCCCTCTTCCTTTATTAAAAGTAAAGTTAGCTTAAATATCATTCATTCTGACACTTGAAAAGCACATATTGAATCTTTGTAATATTTGAAATAATTTATTTTTTTCATCGATGATTTTTCAAGGAAGATATGTGTTTACATGCTCAAGAGGAAGAGTGGTGCTTTTACTTATTTTATCAAGGCATTGATTGAAAACTAAAATTGAATAAGATTAAGTTTCTAAGAACTAACAATGAACGAAAATACATCTCAAAAGAATTAAATTTTTTTTACAATAAGCATAGCATTGAAAGGCATTACACAGTCCTGAACATCATAATAGAACAGAGTCGCAGACTGTATGAACTGTATGCTTATGGATCACTCAAGAGGACGAGTGATGTTTTTGCTTGTTTCATCAAATTTAAAGAATTTGTTAAAAATTGAAAGGAGAAAAATTAAGTTTTTAAGAATCAATAGTGGAGGAAAATATATCTCAAAAGAATTCAAGAATTTTTACAATAAGCATGACATTGAGAAACACTACATGATCCGTGGTACATTATAGTATGATAAAGTCATAGAATGTATAAACCATATCATTATAGATCATTTCAGGACTGATTTTGACTAAGCTCAAGCAATTTTTTGGGTGAAAGACGTTTAAACATTTGTTACTTGGTGAATCATTCTCCGACAACTATATTAAATTACAAGATTCCTAAAGAGGTATGGTATGAAAAATCTGTTAATTATTCATTTCTTCTCACTTTTGATTGTGTCACTTATGTGTGGATGCCTAGATAATAAAGGACTAAGCCATATTTTAGGTTTAAAAGGATCAGGTCAAATGGATCATGGGAATCATAAGATCCCAAATTGAGGGTCTAGGTTAAGGGTATTTATGTACAAATTTCTTATCTATGAAATTTAATGCTTGTAATGACTTTTAGGCACAATTTTAAGTAATTCTTACAAAAGAACCCATGTCTAATTTATCAAAAATAAAAATTTATTCACCAAATAAGTTAAAATTCACATTAATTGGAGATTTCACACATAACATACAATCTTATGTTCCAAAGTCGCTTCAGAAAAATTTGGGATATTACATCTACAGTGTATATGTACTACCCTACACTACTCCTTAGAAAACCTAGTTGTAAGAGTTTAAACGCCATAAAAATTTAATCGATGCTTATTCAACTCAATTGAACCGTACGCCTTTAATATTGGCATCCAATTCATAAGTTTAATTATCCATCAAAATTCTTATCATGTTTGCTAGATGATCTACTCGAAGATTAGACAGAGACTATCATTATGATCCACATATGATTTCCAATAAATCTATTAGTTTACTTATCACATTGGTCCACATTTGGGCCGAGTTCCAAAGCCACAAATCCTCTGGAAAGAATCCCACAAAATTTACTCTTTTTAAAATAAAAAAGAGTCTAATATTCGCATTCACACCCTATACCGTGCACCTCCCACCCAATAAACCACGATTTGACCGTTCATTGGGGGAAGCCGACTATACATCACACAGTAACACTCCAAGGAAACCCCATGAACACTTGATCTATAATTTTATTGTGGTTCAACCATTAATTATCGTTTGTAGATGCTTGAACAAGAACAGTCTGTTAAAAGCATTTTCTGGCAATCTAACCATCAGATTGTATGGGTCACCGGACCTTTAAACCATTGATCAATTTGCAGGCCAACCCTAGTGAATTCACACGTGTAAAACTAACCCAAGACTCACAATGCCTGCATGCATACAAAACTTAAAGTTCAGCTAACGAGTGAGAACTGCTTGAACAGATTTTTTAAAACATTTTTCCTGACATCCACATTCAAACATGTCTACGAATTAAGAGAAGTTTTCTCCAATAGATCAAAACTGCTCATAGAGGTGATCTCAACCGTCTAGAACACAAGGTTCTTCGTCGAAAAATTATTCATCTCCACTTCCTGATACTATATTATTCGCATTACCTTCCACTTTTGTCCGCTTATTTTGTGTTAAGGACTCTTGATCTTTAAGAATATTCACCATTTATAATTATGAGACTCACACCCCAATAGTGAAACAAATAAAAGAAATTGGTTCAAAACATCGGTATTTTCACCGTGTTCAACGGAGTTCTCGCGGTAGCAAAAAAATTTCCAACGCTTAAACCACTGGCCAAACCAATCTAAACCTTCGATTTGGTATATCCACAAGCTCTATATGATCAATCCAAAGCATCCATAGGTAGCAACGTGAAGAAATAACTAGCAAATGAGAATCCTCCATTATTTAGCATCATCTTTCTTGCCGAGAATCACTAGCCACACGATCTTACATAGACCATGATACCATTGCAAAACCAACTGTTGTGAGGCCCATTAGATCACCATCAAATTAACGCTTATTAACCAAGATCTACTCTAATGTTATGAATGTAATGCACTGACCAGTTGTCGAAGAAGTCACTAGTGAACGAGAATCCGTCATTATCGAGCATCATCTTCCTCGCCAAGAATCTCTAACCATATGATTTTACACGGACCATGATTCGAGAGAAAAACCAACCATCGTGAGGCTCATTAGATCACCATAAAATCAATGCTTATTAACCAAGATCTGCCCTAATGTTATGAATGTAATGTACTGACTAGTTATTTGTCGAAGAAGTAACTGAGAAATGAGAATCCATCATTATCGAGCACCATCTTCCTGATCAAGAATTGTCAGCCACACGATCTTACATTGAACATAATACGAGAGAAAAACCAACTATCGTGAGGACCATTAGATCACCATTAAATCAATGCTTATTAACCAAGATTTGCCCTAATGTTATAAATGTAATGCACTAACCAGTTAGTTGCTAAAGAAGACGAATCTGGAAGAGAATTCAGCAGGATGCATGCTTGATATTCATCCTTCATCGGTTCATCTATCTCCACTAACTTGCAAACCAGCCTATTAAACGTGCTTAAGTGGTCCTCTACATCCGCTCCTCCGCCATCCTCAAGGTGAACAATTGCATCAACAGATACATCCGATTCTCTAGAGGCTTCTTGGCATAAACCTTCTTTAACATAGCCATTATATCAGTCGTTGTCTTCTCCTTCGTGACGTGATAGAGGACATCATCCGTCAGGCATAACAGGATCGAGGTTCTAGCCTTCTTGTTGAGCTTCGTCCGCTCATCCTCTTTCATAACCTTATGTCGCTTTCCAAGAACTTTATCAAGCCCTTGCTGAACCAGGAAGGATTCAATCTTCACCTTACATACTTCAAAGTTATTTTTACCAAAGAACTTCTCTACTTCAAACCTTGTGTTTGATCCCATCTTCTCGTCTCAGATCCGAATTCTACTCCACCCCAACTTTAGCTCTGATACCACTTGTTGGGAATAAAAACGCTAGCAGAGGAAGAGAAAGCCGAACAACACAGTAAAATATACGATCAAACGATCAACACAATGCAATCACACCACACAAGCATTCAACCATAATAGACAATCTAATTTTACGTGGAAAAACCCCTCAACGGGTAAAAAAACCACGGCACAAAGCGATCCACTATGATTCCAAAAGATTACAGAGTTTGACAGCCCACAAGCAAGGAAAACCCAGAGAAAACTCAAGCTCTCTCTCACAAAACACTCTCCCCTCTTCCTAACACACTTAGAAAACCTTAGACACCTTAGGATACCATCTAAATTCGAATTCATGCCATATATATAACAACTAACCTGAAAATAGAAACATTTTATTCAAATCTGTGTAACAGCGTAAGAAAACGCATCTTTGCGTAAGATACCGCGTAACACGGCCGACCGGTCGGATCAACCCAAAAACAATCTAGGGAGAAAAATAATAACAACTCACGTCTACCTTAATACTGGCTGACCAGTCAACCCTCACTGTCTGACCGATCATGACCGGTTGGTGCACAGTCCAAAGACCTAGTTTGAAGGCTCTTTTCCAACATCCTGTTGGTAGTGCCACATAGACCTGACATGAGGGGAACACTCGAATATCAACTTGATCTGAACTGATGTGGGCCCCACCCAATCCGGCATTGGACCGCACCCAGGGCACGATGGTGATTGATAACTGCCTACCATTAAAAACATCCTGGGGCCCACCCGGAGTGTTTATTTGCCATCATACCTGTTCAAAGTTGTACAAACCTGGATGGAAGGAATGCACAAATCTCAGCTTGACCTGAATCTTTATGGGCCCCACCATGTGCGGTCCATCAGTGGGGCCTGTTTTCCACTGCTGGAACTCTCAGGGTCCACCGTTTGTGGTGTAAAATTCACTCCGTCCATCTGTCTAGGGTCCACTATTTTGGACAGACCCAAATCTTAGGTGGGGCCCACCGTCTGAAGCAGTAGAGGTTGGACACCTGCAGTCAGAAACATCCAGGAACCATCCTGATGTCTATGAGAAATTCATCATGTCCATCCATTTTGACAAGGAGTGGCCCACCTTGATGAATATTTGTCACCCAAGCTACTAACAAGGTACTTGAGACCTGGATGATAGGAAAATACAAATATTAGCATGATTCTAAGCACTATGTGGGCCCCACTGTTGGATTGCCGGTCAGCGGAAGCACAATAGAGAATCAAACAATCACCACCGGGCAATCAATTGTGCACACACACAACACAAAGATAATGCAATTTTTTTACATGGAAAACCCTTGTGGGAAAAAACCATGGCACAAAGCGACAGCAACACTATGAATATGAGAAGATTATAGAGATAATCTACCCACAAGCAAACCCGAAAGATGAAGGAAGCTCTCCAAAACCTCACAATCCTCTCCCCAAACCCTAATCTTGAATTAGAACTCCTTGGTATTGATCAGGATACATCTCAGCACGAATTGAAAGTGTTTATATAAGCCTCCAACTAAAAATAGAAACAAACTGCTTAAGATCGCTCATCTCCGATTATACAAATGACCGGTCGAACCCCATTGGACGACCGGTCGAGCACAGTAAAAACAATCCAGTGAGTTTTGTCATAAACTCGACCTGTCCAGCCTCATAATACAACCAGTCGAACGACCGGTCGGGACCTCCATCAGACCGGTCCTAAAACATATCTAGAGACTTGCTGCCTGCACAGAGGGTAATTCGACTGGTCCGGCCAGACTGGCCGTGTCACGCCCCAAATTCGGTTCTAGACATCCATTCGCTGTAACCCGAATTCAAAGGTGGCAGCCTCCGTAGTACCCTGATCTCGGATCCTAACCTCACACGCCAAGTTCCAATCCTGGGATACCACAAGGAGGATTTTAGGGTCTGAATTTTTTTTTCTTTTAAACATGAGCATCACCATATGAGTACCATCAAAGACAAACACAATATTTCTACTAAGTTATTTCGTTTACATACAGTACTGAAAGGTAAATACACAATGCGTAAATATAAAAACTGTGCCCAATCCGGCACCTCCTGCTACTGCACTCCCAACTCCAACTCAACGTTGCTGATACACTCTGGTATAACCTGCAGCGTAACAAACGCGCATAAGCTTTGAACAAAGCTTTGTGAGTGCGTGTGTGCGTGCGCAATACGTATGACAAGCATGATAAATGTCAAAGTAAGCAGTAAAGCATGATGAGAAATCTAAACCAAAACTTAGCCTAATTAGGCTACACGATCATGTGATATGAATAACCAGCCTACCACGGCTATGCAAGCATGCAATATAGATAACTAGCCTGCCATGGATATGCAAGCATGTAATACAGGTAATCAGCCTACCAAGGCTATATACTCATACTATGCAATGGCCTACAGGGCCTAATGTCACATGCAATGATCCAATGCATGTATGCAAATCACCACCTCTCAGTATAGTGGTCCAGATAGGAACAGTCATATCACGATCGCCCAAGCAATGCAGGACTCGGAACTGGTAGCTCGCCCAAGCTTACAGCCCTGCCCACATCACACCCGCCCACGTCAGGACCGTCCCACACCATACAGAACATCAGTCACATCACTGATACCAATACCATCTCTGAAATGGAACATCACCGGGGTCTCACAGACCTCACTACTCACTAGTAGAATGCCAAAGCCTATCTGGTGCAATAGCGGACCTACTCAAAGCTGGTCAAACTCAACCCACTTTGCCAACACTCTTCCGGCAGGTTAGGTCAGACCTCCTTCCAAACTGACCA
Source organism: Liriodendron chinense (assembly GCA_003013855.2). NCBI lineage: Eukaryota > Viridiplantae > Streptophyta > Magnoliopsida > Magnoliales > Magnoliaceae > Liriodendron > Liriodendron chinense. Next base: position 2,999,044 of record ML058459.1, read on the forward strand.
CGTGCAGTAGAAAACACCGCCGTTTGGTAGTCGGCATATTGGTGTATGATTAAACCACCCGTTCCTTGAATGGAGCACCCACCTTGGTACCAACAGGATCAGGGACTTTCACCCAGGGACATCTTTGGCATCCAGTTTAAAGATCACATATTTCCGGTGTTCTGCAAACCACGATGGAGCTATGGTTGCAACGTAGTAACCATGCTATATGCGGCACAAGCAGACGGTGCGAAATGAAACCATGCATACAAACGTGGGACAACATGCCCGTGCAAGTCTCCAAATAGCACCATAAAACTATAGGGTCTCAAATACAATGTCACCGTCAACTGGTAATGAACTACACGACAATTGCGGCCGATATGGCCGGTTGATACAAGACAATCAGATGAGCCAAGCATTCATGATGCATGAGCTAAGAATACAGTATGAGTGCCAATAAGTAGTCAATCTACCACGATGGCAATAAAGCAATCTAGTCCAACCTATTTAAGATATGATTAAAATGAGGGGACACATATGAATGATCGAGTCATAGTGCGGGATGTCGCTAGCCAAGGAATCTCGCACCAAGGGCTACAAGGTATGCTAAGCTATTCCTACCATACAGTGTAAGTCAGGATGATAGACTCCTATCCTCGAATAGTCCCATACCTATTGGAGAGGTTTACGATAGAAAGCACGTAAATTACATTTGCGTGACTACATCTCGAATGCTTTATGAATGCATTTATGCCCTAGTGGTCCCCAACTAACAATGGTGATTCAGGATGCATACTCATTACACATGCATGGTGGTCGTCGAATCATATAGTATATAAATCACATATGAGTATTCTAAACAACACTATGTGTGGCAACAGACATATTAAAAACATCATAAAAAGATAATTCACTTATAACACAAACAAATACCAAGAGATAGGACCCTAAATGGATGGTATACAACAACACAGATGATCCAACAATTGAACGGTGTGAATTAACCTTCAACATTCAGATAACCCAAATGGAAAGAAAATGATTGAATACACTACCGACACATCAAAGGTAGAACCTACTTGAGCGGCAAGAGTAGAATACCCAAAATCATGCCGAGACCCATAATCCTGTAGTACAGTTAAGATAAACACAATAATGGTCCGTAAAAGGAATGTCATAAAACGGGTTACAAGATAGACAGGTCATGACAGAGAATCATACATGGTAGGGTAATCTGAGATAGATGGTCAATACAATGAGGTCCAAAAAGGGACGACAAGTCTAACCTCATACTGCAAGATAGGCTCCATATAATGGATGTCATAGATGACATACTAACGTCGAGGATGAGCCCCACACTTTTCCTAAAGGTAAACGGGCGGTGTGGATGGGATATACACGATATGGTGGTCTTTAATAGTTGGGTACAAGGGTAGGAGGGGTGAGTCATATAAGTATACAACAAGCTGAGTTACTAGGATCAATCAACATGGTGAGTCAATAAGGCAGGTTGACAAGGCGGGTCAACATGGTGAGTTAACAAAGTGAATTAACAAGGCAGTTCAACAGGGTGAGTTTAAGAAAGTAGCCCTGTGACTTGGATCAAGCGAACTTTAGAGATGACCTTTCAATAAGGGTTTACACAACTAATCATCAAGGTAGATCCACGGGATGGACAACGCGGTCACTCGGACACGCACACTAAGGTGGTCCCAAGGCTATCCTATACATAACATGCTAGGGTCCATTCATTCGGATGGTTTGGATCAAGCACAAATTAAGGCAATCCTAATCGATGAGCAACATACATATCGCACCATAGTGGCCAATGGCTGACGTGGATAGAACACATGCATAACAAGGTGGACCCGTGGTTGGGGATAACCGCACAAAGGAGTGGGGAAGCCATATACATCAATGGGCCCCAACAGTTTGGGATCAACCCGATATTTGTGCTTTCCCACTAATCAAGTGAGATGGCAACAAACACCATGGTGGGGCCCGCACACCACACGTGTGAAACCCCACCCATGGCTGGGTGACTTATGAACAAGAAGAATGGCAAATAAACATAACAGATGGGTCCTGTAAAGTTTTCAATGGTAGGCGTTCCACCAACCTTATTTTCTACGTGTGGCCCTCCCAAAACTGGGCCCACACCTCTGCCAAGAAGAACGACAAGGTATACCTAACACTCATCAAGGTGGGACCCAAAGTTGGGCCCCATCACCTTTGGTTAGATGAATAAATAAACATTACAATGGCCCCAAGGAAGGTTTCAAAGGTGGGCATCAATGACCTCTGTTTCCTACAATGTGGTCCACTTGAGGTTTGTATTTACCTCATTATGAGGGCCCACGGCACTAAAAATAATATGAAAAAATAGATGGTCGGCATAGATAAAACAGATGCATCGTGGTGGGACCCACAGGGTAGGCCACCAAAGCACGCTGCTTGGAGCATGGCACCCAAATGGGCCCCAAGAGTTTTGAATCAAACTGATATTTTTATTTTCCCATATCCATGTGATCCTATGAACAGGTTGAATGAAAAATAAACATCACTGTAGGGCTGGGAAGGTTTCAATGGTGGAGATCATTATTCCCACTGTTTCTCGTGGCATGGTCCACTTGACATTTGGATATGCTTAAATTTTGGGTTCAGCCACTAAAATGAGCTAGATAAACATATGGACGGAATAGATAAAGCACATACATTCTAGGTGGGTCCCACTAGTGGGCCACCTGCTGGGCAGCCCAGCCAACCCACGGCCAGCACCCCCTTCCTTCTCTCTCTTATTTACTTTATTTATTTTTTTATTTTTTTATTTTTTTATTTTTTTATTTTATCTCATCAAGAGGGGCCCACAGAAGTTTTTTCGATCAAGCTAATATTGTTGCTTTCCCTTCTCCACATGCATGTGTGAACTTATGAACAGGTTGGATCTCAAATAAACATCATGGTGGGCCGTAGGAAGGTCTCAACGGTCTGTCACTGTCCCCACTGTTTTCTCTCAAGTGGCGTCCACTGGAGATTTGGATCTGTCTCATTCTTCAGACCATGCCCTAAAACGATCTCCTCAAATGGATGGACGGTGTGGATATAGCACCCGCATCATGGTGGGACCCATAGAGTGGGCCACCAACTGGGCAGCGAGCCCAGCGTCCGTGGACGCTGGTACTCCCAGCATCAGCGACGCCTCTCCTTCTTCTTTTCTTTCTTTCTCTTTTTTTTCATGGTTTTGATCGAGTGGGGCCCACATGAGGATGATCCAGTCCGTCTATCATGCTCACCGGCTCGTGGGTGACCCAACGAGCCCAATATTGGATGGGTTACGAGGCCTAGAAACATCAATGTGAGCCAAAGAAATTCTGACAGTAGAAATCATTACTTCCACTGTTTTCATGTGGTGCGGTCCGCTTAAGATTTGGATCGGGTTCATATTTGGGCCTTGGCCCTAAAATGATCTGGGAAAACAGATAGACGGTGTGGATACAACATAAACATCAAGGTGGGTCCCATGAGTGGGGACCTCATTCCCACGTTCCAGCATCCTGACGCTGGACCGTCCCAGCGTCCCTGACGCTGAGGACGTCCAGCGTCCAGGTTCTCTATCCTCTCTTTCTTTCTTTTTTCTTTTTCTTTATTTTCAGTTTATATCAAGTGGGGCTCACAAGGGTATAATCAAATCTGTTCATCAGGGTTCCCAGCTCGTTGGGGACCTAATAAGCCCAATATTGGGCAGGTGATTCCGTCTATAAACATCACGGTGGGCCACGAAAGTTTCAATAGTGGTCATCGTTATCTCCACTGTTTTCTATGGTGTGGTCCACCCGAGATCTAGATCTACTTCATTTTTAGTACCCAGCCTTAAAATGGGCTGGAGAAACAGATGGACGGCATGGATCAAATACATGCATCAAGGTGGGTCCCACGAGTGGGGACCCACGGTCAACACCCAAAGGGGCTTTCAGCCCAGGCGCTGCTGGGCAGCAGCGTCGCTGTATGTCCAGCGGCCATCTCCTCTCTTTTTTTCTTTTCCTTTTTTTTTATTAACAAGTGGGGTCCATTCATGGATGATCCAGCCCATCCATCTCATTGCCCATCACAAGGTGGGCCAAGGAAATAAAATGAAAGGTAAACGAGAAAGGAGGGGGGGGGGGTGGGAGTTTGCACTCACAATGATGGTTGGACGGTTGGATTGCTGATCGGACGGTCCGGATGATGATCGGGGTCCTCCAAGCTTGATCTCCTCCTTCAATCTCCCTAACTCCTCTTTCTCTCTCTTGATCTCCCTCTAAATCTCTCTACTTCTCTCTCTTCTCTCTCCCTCTCAAATCTCTTTCTCTTTCTCTCTCCTTTCTTTGCAATGGAAATGAGAAGGCCTCCTCTACCCTACGTATGCACTTGTATGGGTAGAGAGGAGGATGCATGAGGTAATGATGATGATGATGGGAGAGGGTATGGGAGGTATGGGTGAGAGTTGACTTTTGGGTGAGAGAGTGATGGGGTGGGTATGGGGTGAGTAGAGTAGGGGTATGCGTGAGAGTGATGGTGCTTGATTAGATTGATTTGACACATTATTGGGATTTGTGCAAGTGGGGCCCACGCCACATGCGCGTCGTGTGGCCCACCTCGGATTGCGCAAAAGTGCTCATCTTTCACACCGGGTATCGCAATGGGGTGTGCCGCGTGGCGTTGGAATCGCAGCGCCTACGCGGTCACCGGGGTATAGGTCTTGGGTCGATGCGGTACTAAAATAGGGTCACGATTAAGGCTCGCTAATCTGGTCCATCTGGGACGTACTGTTACTGGAAACTAAACGTACGGAGGGCAATTCAGGGTACGGGTCTTACAAGCCGACTGGTTGGTGACTCTGTATTAGCAAACTTTGAAGTCTCCACCAAATCATTTAGGGACTCTATGTACGCAGGGAGGGGACGATCAACATCGAGACCGTTATCTTAGCCCTCTAGTCAAAGGCGATGAGAAAGAAAATGGTGATGTGGATTCTCGTTCTTCCTCAGAGGCAGTGATTATGAGGGGAAGAAATTCTTAGTATGGTGGGGGATATTCTAAACCGGGATCTAAAACCAAAGGCAAAGGGAAAGCTAATGTACGGTGCTAGAGTTGTTGTCAGGAAGGCCACATGAGAGGGGATTGTCAGAATCTCAAGTTGAAGCAAGAGAAGTATAGAAATTCTTATGAAGAGGGAGCTAATACCGTAGAGGATGGTGGCGATCTTTGTGAAGTTCTGACTACATCCGACAAAGGATCTTATGGTAGAGAGTGGATCCTGAATTCAGGGGCTTCATGCCACGTTTGTCCTTACCGGAGTTCATTCACGACATACAAGGAGTATGGTGGTGAATTGGTGTTTGTGTTCGATGGCTACGCTCATAAGGTGGTGGGTATTGGTACGGTGCACATCAGGATGTTTGATGAGATCGAACGAGTCCTAGAAGATGTGAAGCATGTCCTCAAGATGAAGATTAATGTAATCTCTCTTTATGCACTCAAGGCGAAAGGGTGCGTGTTCATCGACTGTGATCGTTGTTGTAAAGTGTTGAATGGGGCACTCGTGTGGATGAAGGCACAGAGGTGTGGCCATCTTTACAAGTTGATCGAGAGCACGTTTCACGGTGGAGCTACGGGATCGACAACGGGATCCATGGTTACTCGTATGTGGCAAGAACCCAAGGGCCACATGAGAAAAGCGGAAAAGGGCATAAAAGTGCAAGGGTAGGGTTGATGGAGGCACAAGAAGTGGTGAAGCTATGATGAAATTGAGATGATGAAAAAAGTGAAGATATTTGATTCGACGTTTGAAGCCTTGGTGGAGTTTGTTGGAAGAGCCTTCAAACTGGGTCCCTAGACTATGCATCGACTAGTCATGACCAGTCGAATAGTGGGGGCTGACCGGTCGGCCAGTGTTAAGGCAAACGTGAGTTGTTGATGTTTTTCTCCCTGGATTGTTTTTGGGTCGGTTTGATCGGTCGGCCATGGGGTCCGACCGGTCATGACGGGTTGGCCGTTTTACGGTGTATCTTATGCAGAGACTCGTTTTCTTATGTTGTTACGTGGATTTGCGTAAGATGTTTCTATTTTCGGGTTAGTTGCTATATATATGGCATGAATCCGGACTTAGATGGTATCCTAAGGTGTCCAAGGTTTCCTAAGTGTGTTGGGAAGAGGGGAGAGTGTTTTGTGAGAGAGAGCTTGGGTTTTCTCTGGGTTTTCCTTGCTTGTGTGCTGTCAATCTCTGTAATCTTCTGGAATCATAGAAGATCACTTTGTGCCGTGGTTTTTTACCCGTTGTGGGGTTTTTTCACATAAAATTGGATTGTCTCTTGTGGTTGAATGCTTGTGTGGTGTGATTGCACTGTGTTGCACATTTGATTGTATATTATGCTATGTGTTGTTCGGCTTTCGCTTGCACTGTCGGTTTTTCTATTTCCAACACAGGATTATCGGAAAAAAAAACATCACGGTGGGCCTGCACAGCGTCCACAGCGTAGTCCACCTGTGGGCCTCATGAAATCAGAGGAAGGGAGAGAGAGAGAGAGAGAGAGAGAGAGAGAGAGAGAGAGGTGCGAGAGAAGGTGGGCCCCACCACTATGGGGCCCATGCTACCAATACAAACATACACCTAGGATCGTCTCAAGGGTGGGGTCTTGGGGTTTAACACAGGTCCAGCTTGCTGGACCATGGGACCCACTTGGACGGCCCACGCAATGAGTTGGATGGTGGCCCCCCAACGTCACAAATCAGAGGTGGGGTCCACCTCCTTCCTCCCTCAAAACAACATAAATAAAAAGGAAAGCAAAAAAAGGGAAGAACAATGCATGACATGAGTGAAAACTTTATATGCACTCACCATTCACAAGATCAAAATCCAAGGGCTTGGGAAGGTGGGGAAAATCCATCATTAATGGTGAAAGATCAAGCTCCAGTAATCACTCCTCTTCATTTCTTTTCTATCATTTTCTTTCTTTTTTTCTCTTCTTTTCTTTTGCTACAAAATGGTGGGTATGTTTGGTCTGCACAAGGATTAACTTACAACCCAAGATTGGATTGACGTGGCCCACCTATATATCATTAATGGTAAAAGATCAAGCTCCAGTAATCACTCCTCTTCATTTCTTTTATATTATTTTCTTTCTTTTTTTCTCTTCTTTTCTTTTGCTACAAAATGGTGGGTGTGTTTGCTCCGCACAAGGATTAACTTACAACCCAAGATTGGATTGACGTGGCCCACCTATATATCAAATTGATCTGAGATTTTTGCCCCTTAACATGATTTGGTCTTGGCATCCATCATATCCGTATAGATCAAATCTAGCTCACTCAGATGGTCCAACATGTTCCCTTACACCAAGTGTCATTGCGTAGAGAAACGGATCTTACTAGTTAGATTATTTAAGTGTGCCTGATGGATGGATGGCTAATCTGAACCGTCCATCACGACAATGTACAATTTAACAATGAATAACACAATAAAAATTACGAAATAAAAACAAAGACCAACTTGGATCGAGCTCTCTTCTCCAAAACCTTCATCTCTCTCTTTCTCTGTCTCTTTCTCTGCATAGGTTTTTCATTTTGTTTATTTTGTTTAAGCGGGACTCTCTCTTTCTCTCAACGATCTCTTCTCTTTAGGATTTTCTCTAGATAGAATTCTAGAGGGATCTCTCTCTCTCTCTCTCTCTCTCTCTCTCTCTCTCTTAAGATTAAAAGGAAAGTTACAACCGACAAATCCTACCTCTCAAACTTTAAATTTAAATTCAAATTCACATTTGTGCATCTCGCTTATGCAAAAGTGTGGGCCCACTTTGATGATCAACAGGAAAATCCATTGTGTTCATTAGGTGGGACTAGTTTGGATATGACCATGTTTAAAAAATGGGGCGAATCCGAATATCAAGTGGGCCATGTGACAAGAAATGGTGGAAGAAGTGCCTATCATTCTCTCTTCCCAACCTCTAACGTTTACCTCCCTAGACATGTTACACTTTCCTTTAAACTCTCTTTAAAAAAAAATAAAGATAAATATATCTTGTTGTTCAAAGTTGTCACACACGTGTGAGGTGATCAAGAGAGATGATGCGCACCGCACACATTTGTTTTGTCTAGGTGGCCTTGCCATTAAACGGTTCGAATTGGTGAAAGAATGGCTCATTCTAAGTTTTGTTTTATATGAATGATCATAAAGATTTATTGTTGGAATGGACAATCAAGATATTTTAAAAACTGAAAAATGATGGTCCGTGGTGTTTATTGAGTCATGGGAAAGTAAATATGCAGTTGGTTTTATGAATAGGTTACCCGTTTATGAGATATAGGGTATCGGATGGGCGGTTGTAAGTATGGATCCATGTGTAGTTCTCTGCCTTTAATAATTACCAAACCACCATTAAAATATGTCTTTGGCCTATGGACCTACTTAAGCTAGTTATGGGGAGATTGGCTCCATCAATTAGCTTTGCAAGATCATATTAGGGCATGGGACAAAAAATGAGGCATATCCAAATCCTAAGTGGGCTACACTAAGGCTAGAAGATATGCACCATTGCAAACCTTCATATAGAAATTGAAAAAGCTCACTGATGTTATATATATGGCATTTGCTAATTACAAGTTTGCCCTTTTTTATTGTTCCAACTTTCGTCATCCATAAATCCTAATTTTATCGTCTGAATGAACTAAAATTTGACCTAAGTGCATTATTTGTTGTGCTCTATCAACAGATTAAGTTGAGCATTGATCTCCTAAGGATGACTAAGATACTTTCTTAATAGCTTATGTCTAACCATACTTCCAAAACAATATTTATTAGTGTCCTACATGAAGGCTAACCGGTAGTTTAGGAATATAACCTATGATCTTCTTATTAAGCGATTTATTTTAATTTTTAAATTATTCGTTTGGCCGATACAATTGTGATGGATGGTCATATGGTGTCCTAAAATTTTGGTAACTGGATGGTGATAATCCTACATGTTTAGGGGTTATTGTTAGGGCTGTCAACGGGTCGGATACGAGCCGGATCAGTGATGATCCGTATCCGACCCGATTAAGGATATATCCAACCCGAATCCGACCCGGATCACAAGTATGTGATCTGAACTCGACCCGTTTAAGTTTTTCGGAATCCGTTTTCGATCCGATTGTGATCCGACCCGATATCCAACCAGATATCCGAGAGAGAGAGAGAGAGAGAGAGAGAGAGAGAGAAACTCTGTTTTATTTTATTTTATTTTATTTTATTTATTTATTTATCGGGTCGGGTCGTTAACGGGCCGGATCAAGGTTGATCCGAATCCGACCCGAATATTAAACGGATCATCTTTGGATATCCGTATCCGACCCGATTATCCGATTATTGATCCGAATTCGATTAAATCGGATCGGATACGGATCGGATACGGATCAAGATCCGTGCCATTGACAGCCTTAGTTATTGTACGGTCAGTTTCACAAACATAAATGTATAAAGTGGTTTTTTGGATGTGGTCTATGTTAAAAATGTGCATCGTCTGCTCTCTGTGGCATGTTTATGTATACAAACTTTCCTAAATGGAGATTTCAACGGTAAGTTAAGCCTATTTTTAGGTGATGAACAAATATGTTCTAAATCTGATGTGTACGGATGGATGTGGAGATTGCATAGTTTGTTTGGTATGATTAAGTGGTCCAAATTCAGAATGGACGGTCAAATGGCTTCATCTGATGGTTATAAGGTATTTCTATGGTTAGTTTTATTGATTGAGTGAGAACATTAGGGTATTTGAATGTTCGTTTTAAGAATCAATGGTTAGATGACTTAATCTATGGGTGAAAATCACTCCCTATGGTTTAGATTCACACTAGATTAGAGATGGACAGTTAAAATTGATCAATCTACATACTTATAGTTGAATGAATGCTACTATACCTACTCATGTACGTGTAAACTCACACCCAAAATTTTGGGTTGTTACATTTTAACCTTCATTTTTTATGTTCTTCGCAATCAATTGCGGAACATAATCAATGCAAAGAACATCTACATTCACTTGAAGGGAATATCATTTACCATATAGTTTTCAAAGTTCAATTTTGAATAACTTGGACCTAAAAAAGGGCACTCGATCATGTCCTAAAAATTACCTAGGAGCCGTAAAAAAATGACAATAGTAAGCACGATTCTCACATCCTTGACTTCGAAGTATAAAAGTATGTACATAACTACAATTAGAATAGTTTTTTCTATTAAGAAATGAAGTTGTATGCCCACCTGATCGTCTTTAAGGCTAACAATATGGCTAAGAAACCATACATTAATTTACTAAAATGGTTGGCAAAAAAAGCAATCAATCGCATAACCCTAAAGGCCCAAAAGCTAGGGAAAGAAAACAAATGAGCAATGTAGAGAAAGATAAGGATAGTTGTTAGCATTATAAAAAAAATGTGGTAATCTTAAAAGTGAGTATCTTGCACTTAGGAAGAATTAACTAGCAAGACAATCATAATTAGTGTTCTTATTCACTTGTCCTGCATAAACTTTAGCTGTCATGTTTGAGTAATTAGTTTCTAATACATACTAAACTCTTTATGCATAATGAAGATGTCAAATCACCACTTTCTCTAAAAGCTCGAGCTGTTAGAGGATGGTGTATCAATGTATATTAAGGGACTCTAACACTCCCCTGCACGTGTGGGGTGGAATTCCGCACGGGAACATATAGGGCAAGGGTGGAGGGACACTCATAGCTCACACCCGGGAGGGACACTCATAACTCACACCATAAACGGCCCCCCATGGGAGAATATATTACCAGTGGCATATTTGCTACTTCCGGAATTTGAACATAGGACCTTCCGCTCTGATACCATATCAAATCACCACTTTCTCTAAAAGCTTGAGCTGTTAGAGGATAGCGTATCAATGTATATCAAGGGACTCTAATAAAGGAAAGTTAAACTAAACAAGAAGGTAATGCCTAAAAGCTAGAACAAGAAAAATAAATGAGCAATAAAAAAAAGATAAGAATATTTGTTGATATTATAAAAAAAATGATAATCTTAAAAGCGAGTGTTTTTTACTTAAGAAGTATTGACTAGTAAGGAAATCGCAATTAGTGTTTCTTCTTCGCTTGTTCTTTGCAAACTTTGACTGTCATGTTTGGATATTTGATCTCTAACACCTATTAAGTTCTTCATGTGTTTAATCAAGAAACTAATAATATATGAAGAAAAGTGAGAAAAACCAAGTCTAAAGATGACGTTGCTATGAAGTGTATAAAATAGGGCCGATAAAAGTTATTAGAGGCTACTATAGGTTCTAAATCATATTCTTTTAACTATTTGGTCTTAAATCAGTTGAATTAACTATGGTATTAGTTAATGCATTATTCCTCCATGTGGCTTTTTAGTGGCACATCTACACACTACCTTGTGTTAGATGTGATTCATGATATTGATATGATGATGAGTTAATCCTTCTCTCTAGGATATATCTCATGTTAGTGATTGAGCATAATAGTCCATCCAATGTTATACCGAGAGAGTCATGAGAATCAATCATATAATTTCATCTCAAGATATCAAGCACTCAAAGTCTTAAATGTGATAAAATATTTGTGTCGAAGTCGAAAATGCCTGAGGTGATGGAATTAGCATCTAAATACGCGTATCATTAAAAAGATTAATCACCATGTATATTTAAACCATTGGTAAATATAGTTATCACTATTCATGCGTTGGATGGTTGTGATGTGGTACATGACATTAGCACTGATAGTATCACATCATGATGATCTATGAATCAAAGATACATATTCCCACATGACACAATGATCTTTAAAAATGTATGAATGATTGCATTATATGTTCATCTCACCCTAATCATGAGGACAAAGGACTAAGATATTGATCACATTAGATCTGATAGAAGATTGTTATATTGTTATTTCTATCTTTCTTCTTATCATAAGTTGGATCCGATGGACTATCTGTGTGACATTAACCTAGTCATTTCACTTTAGGGATGAATGTCATAAGACATGCCATAATCTATTCATGTTACATGCCTATGACAAAGAAAACTATTCATTTCCCTTGAGCTGAAAGGAACTTAATACACTTTATGCATCATATGAAATTAAATAAGAAATGTTTCGACTAGTGGAAGAAAATATACACTAATCACCATGGTTCAGATCTCATATGAAAGAACATTCGTGTTAAAACAATCTCAGGGTGGCTAACATTGCAGTGACTAACAGTGTGGGTGTGTGTACTAACCAAAAAAATCTCAGTATGAGTCCAAATCCACTTGTGTGGATGTACAACTTCTCACTTATGGTAGCATCTCAGATATTGAGTTACTCCCAACACTCTTACAGCAACACTATCTAGTTCAACATGAGATAGCTATATGGTTTCATGACTATCTAAGTTTACAGGATACACAAGTCTTCTCTCTCAATTGATCATAAAGTACCTAAATAAACTATAATTTGTTAGATGATTAGGTTATTATCATCAGTTAAATGCATTCTATAAGTGTAACAACTCCAATATTTTACATAGTATGGCCCTATACCATGGTTGGACTATGCATGATAAACAAGTGGGAGTTACCCATTAGAGAGACTATATAAACTTTCATTAGAGGACTAGTATGACTCATTAATCATCTTAGTTCTTATTCAACATGTATGCTCAAGGATCTTGAGTACAATTTGTTTGAAGGTAAGTGGGAGATTATCAAAGTTATTCCCTAAAAAACCAATATGAATTTATTCATTTAATGACATGGATAGATCTAGTGAGATTAATAATATTAACCACAGACCATGATGATCATACGTGCCCTAGATGGACATATGAATGTGCCATAGTTAATACATGGAGGGTATTTTAAACGTGCATAAACAGGGATTAAAGGAGAGGAATTCCTCTACTTGTCCTTAGGTATTTGAGAGTGGACACAATGGTCACTAAGGAATAGTCATAAGCTATCGATCTTAGTACCTGTTATACAATATCCACTTAGCATGACGACAAATCAGTGTGCCTTTTTCTTAACATCATATAAGAGAGTGTGTCATGGATATAGACTCCTAGCTTGGACCTATTAGGCACTTGCATAGGTGAATCGAGGTCAAGTCTCTAGATGAGGAAGCCCACCGTGCTTGAACTATGATCGACTTAACGATATACAATGCCTGATTAACCCTTAGACCCGAGGATGTGTGAGGAATTGTGGTCTTGATTATATGTGCTTTAGCTTGCTTTACGATTTTATCATATGACCAACATAAGTAGGTGCAGTTGGGCACATCCATCTAAGTCCATTAAGACTCACATGGGAAAATAAGGGATACATTGGTTGCCTAAGAACTTGTGTGGCTTAGATTTGTTCATCAAGTGATTTCTCCGTTGGACCCTGTACTTAAAAGGTTTTAAAAGGTCTTACAATTGTTTTTATCTATCACCCTTATAATGGTCATTGGAATGCAGTTTTTGAAGAGTTGTCGATTTGATGTAGAATATGATGATATTTGACTGCTGATCTACTAGCCTCTTGTCAAACCACCCAAATTTAACTCCCACCGAATGGTTCTCTCACCTCGGCAACAAGGTCCAAATGGCATTTGGCTACGGCCATTCCCTAACAAACCGATGATCATATTAGGCGTAGCAACACACACCCATGGTAGGTGGTCAGCAACTTCCCCTTTGGGTCTAAGATCATTTATTGTGTCTATGTCTATTATGCCAACTGTTATCTCCATGTAGCCACCTAATGGTTCAATCCAATCCAGTATCTCGAATAGCGAGTGACACGTCCAACTAGCACACCAAGATGGCTTGATCATACCTGAGTTGATGCGCATAGTGGCTAAGATAGTAGGGTTCCATCTAAAATTTCCTTCTTTCCCTAATCGGCAATGTATAAGAGTGAGTGTTGATGGAAAATTTTATGTACTCTCTCTCAATGGAAACAACTTGTCATCTATTCTCCCATTCGGTTCTAGGATATAAGAAAGTTGTCACTATAGTGTGGTCAGAATCTTTTAGGAATATCTTAGCTACTTTCTCGAATGAGATGTCACCATTTTTCAGGGTTGGGCTTGGACGCCTCAAACCTTCTTGAATGAAGACCACCGACCAGCCGGCCGGCCGGTAGGTCACGTTGGAGATGAAGACAGCAGGTTGCTTGAGCCTTTTTTGGGCCATCCGACCGATCGGCCGACCGGCCGGTGGGGGGGTCTGACCAGTCGGGCAGTTTCCTTTTTGGACTTGGTTTCTTACGCGGTTTTGCGCAAGGAGTTTCTAATTCCGGTTTTCTCCTATTTAAGGAGATGTAATCCGAGATTAGGGTTGCCGCCAGTGGCCACCAATGGGCCAAGGGATTGAGAGGGTTCTAGGGTGAGAGAAAGAGCTAGGGAGGAAGCTTGGAGTTCTCTGGGTTGAGGGAAAGGGCTGTGTTTGTCCTTCTCATGTGAGAATTAGCTTCGGGTAGCTTGGGATTTCTCTTGTGGGCTGTGATCCATGGTTTTCTTCTGTAATCTCTTGTAACTTCTGATTCATAGTGGATTGGTGTCGCTTTGTGCCGTGGTTTTTTACCCTTGAGGGGTTTTTCCACGTAACAATCGGATTGCCTTCTTGTGTGTGATGATTTGCTTGTTGATTGCCATTGTGGTGTGTTCCTCGCCTGCTTTGATTGCTTTCACTGCGGGGCTCCTAACCCCAACATCCAGTCCATGAAGTATAAGAGTGGTAAGTTGTTCATATTCCTCCAATCTTGAGGAGCGTCACCATAGGTCCCAAGTGAAATAAATTCGTAGCTAACCATCATGGAGAATGCCAGGTAGAAGACGACAACTTCACTTGCAACCAATTTAAGGACGTCAAGACATACTAATTCGACATGGGCAATGAAGAAACAGACAGAAGCACAAAAGGGTGTTTTCCTAATTGGTTGAGGTGAGAGCACGCAACACTTAGCAGATGCTTGCCGAAACTAATGGAACCAAGGAGATCCTCTTCCCCTATACCTTTCTCCCAACCATCACTAAGGTTGATGGCCTAACTCTGTCCTCTTTGAGGGAGCTCGACAACACAATGCAACTCAGTCAAGTACCCAAAAAGGCCACCAATTCTCACTCGGTGGATATCCTTATCTCTCCTACTATAAAGTTCTCACCGACCTTCTCCTCCCCTCTCGCTAAGGCCTAAGGAAACTCCTTTGTTGTTGCACGATTCCTCCAAACAAAGAATGAGATCCAACATGGAATCGAGTACTTGCCTAATGTGCAGAACAAGTTCACAAGCACTTCAGCCACTACATAGGAGTGTCTCGGCTTCTGTCAATCGAGGGCTCTAACTTATCATTGCTATGGGTGTACTCATCATATAGCTCGTCCTAAATTGCCAGACCCACCATTTGTGTCACATGCTAATAAAGAGATGATAATCTCATGCATGAGAAATGGAAAGTGTTCGTTGATAGCGCCCAAAACTCTATCGCCATTTCTTAGTGTCTCGAGCAAACCAGCCAGGCATCACCTAAATGGCCTCACAGATGCCAATCTACCACGAGACTATTTCATGGGTCACTAGCATTCACTCTGCCCATATCTTGAAGGGATAGTTGCACATTGTAGGGTCTCTTGGACAAAAATTGCCCCTCCAGTATTGCCTCTTCGTCCTTCTACTTGGCCTCTATAAACAACTTCTGGCTGAGCATCTTGTAAAATGGCCACAATGACCTCATCCTTGGGTCTTGAGTAGAGTAGAGCACCAAAACCTTATGCTCTAAACTTCTCCCACATTGGCGGGTGCCCATGTAGCCTAAGGTGTTGGAATATAACCCTTCTTCAATACCTGAGTGCTTCTGGAGGGCCAGGATGCTCAAGCCCTGCTTGTCAAGGGGGGAGGGACTTGTCAACAGCTTTTAGACAACCCAAGGTCTCAACCACAACGCTTGCAACAAGGCTCTATGGATGGTGAAGTTGAAGCACTCGATGAATAGTTCCATCAAAGCCCATAAGTTTGGCATCTAATCCTTCTTTTGAACCTCTCGTCGGCACTGCCTCTTATCACTCAACAACCACAAGCTAGAAGATCTTTTTCTAGGAACCAGTGATTGGCTCCGTTGCTACCTTAGCCTCTTCATGAAGCTCTCTGACTTCTTCATGGCACTCACTGACCTCTTCATATTGGCCCATTGCCAATCACTACAATGTGTTCTCAAAGAGGTGAGCACACCCCCCCATGTTCTACTTAGAAGCACAAAGACCGAATGACACACAAATCAAATCAAACACCTATATGAGCAAGTCAGAAAGGGCTTCGCCTATGCATCCCCTTGCACTAGAACAATAGGGCCTTCCCTCTCTTCTAGAGCGACGACACCACTATCCAACACTAGCACCTATTCAAACTTTTGGCCTCAGCAATGGCACTAGTTGGTGCCACTCTCCACGCCTACGCCTCCTCCTCGATAGACCCCAGTGATGAAGTTGCCCCTGCACCTACCCCCTCGACGTCGCAAGATATGAACCAGAACTCACTGAACTTCATCCGAAAAGGTCCTATGCATGACTCTCCTAGCACTACTTCTTGAAGATTTCTACTTCAGCGACTGTGATGCGGACATCAGGCCCTACTTTGGGAAGACATGTGTTAGTTGCTTAGAGGAGATATGATCGGACCGTTGGATCGTAATGATGATGTGATCGGACCATTGGTTCATCGTGGCCCACTTTCATCACACCATCATTGGAGTGCATTGGACATCTTAGATTTGAGTTTATTTTATGCATTTTTTACTTATTTGAGTTTTGGGTTAGTGTGGGTACGTTTTTTTCATGCAAATGTTTTTTTTTTGAAATTTTGTTAGTAGGGGTATTTTGGTAATTATGCTAATTCCGAATTTTATAAGGGTGTTGCCCTAAACCTTTTTGGTTAGTTGTTGATTTATGAAAAAGAGCAAACCTTTGGTTGCCTCCTTCCTCTTTCCCTCTCTCATGGTGCTTTTTCTTCTTCCTTGATCTCCTTCTTCTCTATTCTTCTTGTGCCCCTCCAACTTCTTTCAGGTATTTCATCTTCTATTATTATCCTTCTAAACTTCTGTTTTTTTTATTCCCCACGATCTAAACCTTGAGAATCGATCTAAATCCTAAACTCCCAAATTCTCAAATCCCTAATCCGAGAAACTTTCTGATTCTTCGGACTAGTGATCATCATTTATCGATTGGGTATGACCATGCAAGATCGGGAGGTTCCATCCCTCGCCGGATCCAACCTATACGCTACTTGAATCCCATACTCCATGATTGTGATGATGGCCCGTCCCATTGCATGTTTCCTTTATGATTTTCTTAGTTTATGATGATTGATGCTAGATTTCATTATTATTATTGCTTTTATTTCCGCTGAATAATTGTGCTCATGAGCATGCATCATATTTAGGGTTGTCCTGCATCAGACTGCCTCTTCATAACTTCTTAGTGCACACAAGGACAATAACTTATGCCAACGCCTACGCTACCACTAGCACCTGTGATAGAAGTCCCAAATTTGGATGGCTGGCCTTAGCGTCAACCTTGGGGGAAGGCTGCCATCAACACCATAAACACAATCACTCGAAGGGCAAAGGCTTCCCCTATGTGCTCTGCTCTACGGTTGTTTTCAGCAGGTACTAAGCAGAGAGCACCGAAATAAGGAAATGAACTGTATTGACTAGCTATTTATTGCTGATAGCGGAAGTTAAAAGCGATGCTAGGCGCTAAGTACTTAACCAAGGCTTGACGTTCCAACGGCATTATGCATGCGCCCACACTGTACAAGTGAGGCGCATTTGTTAACATAGAGTTTGGTACTCTCCCTTTACCGTCCTTCACACATCAAATTGCAATATAATGCCTATCAAAATCAATCTAAGTCACCTGTGAAAACTATTTTAGATTTTTATGCTAAGGAGCAAAACCCTTCAATAAACCTTTGAGATAGACACAGAGACCCTAGCACCAGATTGCCAAAGCATGCACTAGGATCAAGATCGATAGATCTCATGGATCTCACCGACCAATCATGAGGTGGCACGTGTCCACTGCCTCTTAGGTGAGAAATGTAAGCCCCACAAGCTTATAAAATACCCATTTAGCACTCACTTCAGCGAGGACAATCAGATCAAACTAAAACTACTCGTTCACAAAGAACTTAAAGCTAGACGCTCGTCAACGTGAACCTCACAAGCCTAAACACTCCCACTTTCTACTGAGAAGGCTATGTGCCAAGCATTGGGCCTCCTAAGAGGGCCATGGCATTATGTGCCAAGCTCTCAAGATGCACGATTTTGTGCCTAGACACAAACCCATTACATCATCTAGGCAAAGGTCTGCTGTCATAGTCAACGACGGTTGAAACTTCCAGGAAAAAACTTCGAATTGGGAGGGCGATCCTCCCGGTGAACTGACCGTACCCCAAACCGACACAGGTGAACAAGTAGAGTATACGAGGGCGCTGGAGAACTTCCCTCCATCCATTGTTCAAGGACAACAAGCGCAGTGGTTTGATAGTAACTCCTCATTCGGCCCCACTCCCTGCCTTAGGCGCCGACCTATTACCGTGTCTATGCCATGCGCAAAGAGTCGTACCACCAGATGACACTAAGTATAGAGTCTTGCCACCAAATGGCACCAACATCCCGCTCTCTTCATTATCTCAGCATTGATGAGAATTATCTATACTAGTGTACGCTAAAGCTAGAGTCTTCTCGGTTTGATCGATGATTTAGATATTTTAAAGACAAATGATCATAGATTAGGATCTTTATGCTATTTTATACTATGTGACAAAGTAGTACACTCTAATTTTACCTTTTAATTAAGAATCTTTGGGGAGAATAGTTAAAAAAAACCCCTAATTATGATGTCATTTTGGTTATTGGCCCATCTGTACAAAACCTATTATTTATGTAGTCCGTTGGGCATTGTAGCATTTTTCCCTGGACTAGAATGCCCCTCTACCATACCCTGCCACACTTCCTCTCTCTTAAAGAGGCAGTTTTTTGCAGATGTCGAGGGGCCTTTTAAGAATTGAGTGTGGGCCCAAAAACAATCGATTGTTGGGGTCACCCCTTAGCCGATCTGATTCGTTCACTTTAATCGGACATCCGTAAACCCATAGGATGGTCATTTCAAAAAATAATTTAGAGCTTTTTGTGGCCCACACCTACATTAACGCTGTGAGTTAATTTCAAATTGTTTCCTCTAGTGTAGTCCATTCATGATGAGTTTGCTCTCAAACTTAGATAAATCGCAGGAAATTAAAACCCATTTCATGTGAACAGCTCAGATCTGCTCCAAGACTATCCAGTGGACCCCACATAAGATGTGGGATGGGTTCAATAGATGAATCTCTTACCCAGGAAAGGTCATTTGGCATTTTCCTTCTTTTCTTCTTTTTTTTCAAGAGGAGACTATTTCGTCGTTAGGGCCGTTGCCACCTCCATTGGACCCACTCCGACGAGCTTCTAGCATGTATCCGACGTCATTCCTTCCATTCCAGCGAGCTTCCGAGTTTTTTTTTTTTTTTTGGAGTTAATTATCATAACTCCATGCAGGTTGTAGATACCACGAAAATGAGGCCCACTTTTAGGAAATTAAATGATGTCCAAAGAATGTGATTCCAAAACCATATGAAAGTCTATCAAATTACCTTTCCAACAAGTACAAGATCACCCAAATTGGACACATAATGAGAGAGTTATGACCGTTTTCATCAGATCTGCGAACGACAGAGTATCGACGACCAACGAAATCAAGTGGGGTCCAAATGAGATGATTCCAAATCCATCTGAAAGTTCATCAAATTACCTTTCCAACAAGTACAAGATCATCCAAATCGGACATGTAATGAGGGATTTATGATCGTTTTCGTCGAATCTAGGAACGATGGAGTATTGACGAATGACAGTGACTTTGGGCCCACTTTTGGGCAATCAAGTGGGGTACAAATGAGGTGATTCTGAAGCCATCTGAAATTTCATCGAATTACCTTTCCAACAAGTACAAGATCATCTAAATCGGACATGTAACAAGGGAGTAATGAACGTTTTCGTCGGATTTGAGAACAACAGAGTATTGACGAACGACAGTGACTTTGGGCCAACTTTTGGTCAATCAAGTGGGGTCCAAATAAGGTGATTCCAAATCCATCTGAAATTTCATCAAATTACCTTTCCAACAAGTATAAGATCACCCAAATTGGACATGTAACGACAGACATTGATCATCGTCAACACTCACTGTCCATCATCGATGATGCACTATCAATCACCGATGCTAGCATTGTCAATCGCCGATACTCATTGTCAATCCTCGATACTCACTATTAATCGTCGATATTGCACTCTTGATCATCGATACTCACTGTCCATTGCTGATACTCATTCTCAATCGTCAATAATCCCTGTCAATCGCCGATATTGCACTGTCACTTGCCGATACTCACTGACCAATCATCGATACTCATTGCCCATCGCCGATACTCACTGATCAATCGCCGACAGCCAATGTCTATTAGCGATGGTAGTGTCTATCGGCGAAAACGATCATAATTCCATCATTACATGTCCAATTTTGGTGATCTTATTATTGTTGGAAAGATAATTTGATGAACTTTCAGAAGGCTTTAGAATCACCTCATTTGGAAACCACTTGATTGCCCAAAAGTGGGCCTAAAGTCATTATCATTTGTCGATACTCCATCGTTCGTAGATCTGACGAAAACGATCATAACTCCCTCGTTACATGTTTAATTTGGCTGATCTTATGTTAGAAAAGTAATTTGATAAACTTTCAGATGGCATTGGAATCATATTATTTGGAACCTACTTGATTGCCCAAAAGTGGGGCCAAAGTCCCTATCGTTCGTCGATACTTTGTCATTCGTAGATCTGACGAAAATGGTCAAACTCCCTCGTTACGTGTCTAATTTGAGTAATCTTGTACTTGTTGGAAAGGTAATTTGATAAACTTTCACATGGCTTTGCAATTACCTCATTTGGACACCATTTGATTGCCTAAAAGTGGGCCCCGTTTTCGTTGGATCTGCAACCTGCATGGAGTTATGACAGTTTAACTCAAAAAAAAAAAACACTCAGAAGCTCGCTAGAATGGAGGGATTGATGTTGGATATATGTCGAAAGCTCGTCGGAGTGGGTCGTACAGAGGTGGCAAGGATCCTAATGGCCAAATGGTCCCCCCCCCTCCCGAGAAAAAAAAAAAAGAAGAAGAAGAAGAAAAAAAGAAAGAAAAGGTCAAATGGCCTTTCCCGCGCAAGGGACCCATTTATTAAACCCATCCCATGCCTTATGTGGGGTCGACTTAATAGTCTTAGAGCAGATCTGAGTCATCCACGTGAAAGGAGTTTTAATTTCATGTCATATGTCCAAGTTTGAGGGCAAAACTCATCACGAATGGACCACACCAGAGGAAATAGTTCGGAATTAACTTCTAACGTTAACGTAGGTGGGGGCTACAGAAAGCTCTAATTTTTTTTATTTTTTTTAAATGACCCTATTATGAATTCATGGATGTCCGATTAAAGTGAATGGATCAGTTCGACCGAGGGGTGGCCCCAACAATTGATTTTGTGGAGCCCACACTCAATTCTCAAAATGCTCTCTCGACTTCCACAAAAAATTATTATTGTAGGAGAAGTGTGGTAGGGTGTGGGAGAAGTGTGATAGGGTGTGGCAGAGGAACATTTTGGTCAAGGAAAAAATGATACAATGCCCAGCAGGCTACATAAATAATAAATAATAGGTCTTGTACAAACGGACTTTTTCAACTATTATCCCGAATTTTTCCATGGATTTATCTTTTTTAAAAAAATCCCATGGATTTAATTAAGGGTCAGTGCCAAACCATACCTTGGAATACATCTTGCTCTCAAACTAATGAAAAGCCTCTCGATATGGTATATTTTGGGCGCATATCCTAGCAATGGATTCATTAATCATTAACATCAAATCTAATATCAAAGCTCATTTAAAAAAGATGTTTCGTTATAAATAGTAGCATTTAGATCTTTCTTTTTGTTATAAAGCATTAATCATTAGCATTTAAAACAATAGAGAAACTTCATGACAGGCTCGAGAACAATTTTGATACTCTGGTAGAGTGTAATGGATCATACACAAGCACCTAGAAATCCCCTACGTGCAATATAAGTGATCAAACTAAACCAACTTGTGGCGCATAGTGTAGATGTATTATGAACCAAAACTAAACCTTTTTTGATGATTTGGCTATTCGATTGGTGACATTTATTGACGTTAAATGGCCTTGTTTCGAGTGTCTGCAAATAAGTATTAAGATTGTTCAACCAATTTGATCTTGGGATTGTGACTACGATAATGGGCTGCTACCAATCGACCTTGACCTCCTCATCTTTAGATCCTAAAACGTGCAATAAGATGAATAAAATGTAACAAAGCAATTCAAGGACCTAGTCAATTTACTAATAATAGATGACTCAAATGAAGAGTGGAACGGTAGAACATGACAATTAGATTCCGAAGAAATTTAGAAATATACAGCACGCATGACAATAAAAAGATAAAAGGTCGTGAGATGAGAATCATGCAACCCAGATA
The DNA here is from genome assembly GCA_003013855.2 of Liriodendron chinense. Lineage (NCBI taxonomy): Eukaryota > Viridiplantae > Streptophyta > Magnoliopsida > Magnoliales > Magnoliaceae > Liriodendron > Liriodendron chinense. The sequence continues at coordinate 3,021,686 of ML058459.1, forward strand.
TATGGGTTGATGTATCATTAACTAATGTGACAAAAAGAAAAGCACACAAACTAAACTCAGATGAAGTGCATGACTCACTAATCATGTAGTCTGTTGTCCTGAATCAATAACGCGAGGAACATTCACAGAAGAAGCAAGACATCATGCCTCACTGAGCAGCAAGAGAGTAGCAATGGAGGATGGTTAGAATGACCCTTTAACCATCTGGCATATCCTTAGAGATTATAATCGTATCACAAGTTGTACTCGGCTAAGAATGAGAAGAAATAGGCCTTGCTCCCCACCCTTTAGACTTATCATTAGAAATATGGCTTGATTTGACAGTGAGATCCCAACTAGTGTCAATTTTGTGGCCAAGAAATCATAATGAGTGCATTACCAATTTCCATGGTCTCCATCATAACTTCCACAAAAATCTGTACCTCTACCTCCCCAAGGGCTTCTATCACCAAAATGTCCTCCTAATCTAGAGGCAAATTGGCCACCGTCATTACCATGACCACCACCATGATTTCCTCCAATTCCCCTATTAGATGAAGAAATAAGTACAGGTCGATCAAAAGAATGTAAGCTTGGTGTGGCCACACTCATTGAACACGTGCAAAGGCTTTTATGCTAGAAGGAATCTCACTGCCTCCAAGAATCCTAATCTGTATGGGCTCAAACTTAGGGCAGGGACCTGTGAAAATTTTAACAACAGAAGAATTCAAAAAGTTCTAACTACACTGTAATTCCAATATCGACAAGAGTTGATATACACTTAGTTCTTCCCACATACACTGCAACATTAATAGTATTCTACAACACTTTTAATCTTGTTGTAATGCAAAAATATTCTGATATAATTCATAAATACAAGTCAAAAATTTCTCACCAAAATACATCTTTCAAGTTATCTCACACTTCTTTTACCATCTTGAAATAATAAGCATTGGCATGAATATTTAGTTCCACAATATTCTATAAGAAAGCTCATATTTGAGTATCTCAACAACCCAATCATCATACCCTGCAGAGTTTCATCTGGCTTTGTAGATGTTAAATACTCTTTTAACTTCTTGTGAGGAAAATTTCTCATGACATTGTTAAGCTTTCTTATAGAACATTGTAAATAATTTACACCATTAAGCTTAGTCAATGTGATTCGAAGAATCGAGGGCTCATTTTGAATTAGAGGATATTCTTAGTATTGGGATCCATTGAAACAAGATACAGAAAGGATCGAATACCAAGGGAAGAACTAGAACTCACCAAACAACATAGCTTCAAACAACCATAGATTGATGATGAACTCCACCAAAACCATGCAGGATCATCCACCGATTTGGGTTGAATATGCTAGATTCCACCCACACCTCCATGCGTGCATGTAAGCTTTAAATTTGTCCATAGATGTTTGAAGACCCACTATGAACCTTTTTTTTCACGAATATTTTTTTCTTTCTTTTTTAAAAGGTCACCCACTTTGAATCATCACAGCTTGGTTTAAGAAAACTAGGCTTCATTCACACTCACAATGAACAACCCAACCACCATGTAGTGGTAGAAGTTAGCACAACAAACCGAAGAAAAAAAATATCAGCCCCAAAACGCTTTAGCATTTCACTTTGTAAAGAGAAGAAATCAAAAGAAGAAGAGATTGTGTAAGATGTACAGAAGAATGATAGCAGACAGGTTTTGAACCGGCTCTGATGCATGCCCCCCCCAATACATACCTACATACCCTCTTTAAGTATTCCCATAACCATACTAATTCTAGCTAGACACAAGCCACAATAAACATAAGAGAAACAGGCTAACTACTACATGGACCACTCCTGACAATCTTATCATCATCCACTAATGAGATGGGCCACACACAATCATTACCATCCATCAGTCCAACAATGATAACATCTCTTAATTTATAAGGTGCATCACATACATCAAAAGGTAAAATATATGGCAGACACTATCGCGCCACGGTTAGAATGAGGATTTATTTCTAAAGAATCCCTTTTCGCTTTCCCTGGTGGTCATACATACGTCACAATTGCACTTTAGGAATCCTGTTTCGCCAGTCAATCATGTCTATGGCTCCATCCTCGATCTTCAATAAGTGGACTTTTATGGTATTATGTGCATATCAAAGTTCTCCCTTCAAAATATCATACATATTGAAATACATGATAAATGAATCTGTAATGGAGAGAGAGAGAGAGAGAGAGAGAGAGAGAGAGAGAGAAGAGTAACAAGTCACCTGCATTTGTGACAATACAACTTTGTGACAATCCTAGTTCCTGGAGATAGATTTCTGGATCCAAGAGGATGATATTGAATCAGCTAGAAGATCTTCCAAATCTGCAAAATGTAGTGAGTCCTTTGGGAAAGGCAAGAATTGATAAAATAAAATTTAGGAAGGGAGATGTAAGTGACAATTACTTCCGTTCTCTGTACGGATGACCTGTTGATATGACCAAAGAAGTCCTTCACTGATGTACTTCGGAGCAATTCAGTGCACAATATTAGTAAAATGATTATAAACAATCTTTAAATTACTGACCTTTCCCTGTGAGAAAGCCAATTTGTAATAGTGCCCAAACAGTCACATGCAAAAACAGTGTCTTGGGAAGATGCGCATTTTCAGATATCGATGGATGATATAAAGGACTAAACGTTACAAAGAATTTTATCCTATATAAGCTGTTAGTGTTTCATTTACAATGAACGTGGATCAAATTACAACAGAAACTGGGCCAATGAAACCTATACAAGCCTTCCTCAGCTTACCCAAAATGAATGAATTTCACAATCCAATTGAATGGATACTGCTACAAGATAACTTACACTTATCAACAAACTCAGACCTGAGGACAAATATATATCATCCAAGTCAAATGACTGCTGTCGCATTTCCCTCTGCAAATCCATCTTCCCCCTGTCGACACATGCAATCTGGCATCGGAAAGGTGTATAGAGAGCTATTAGGTTTTCGCAGTTCAGTGCCCTTTTCATCACTGTGGTGAAGCATTTCTTCCATATGGTACTTGAAACTATCCCATCTGCTAGAAGAAACCATGAGAGCACAATGAGATTGCGGTTCCCATGTACCTTTCAAATGCCAAAAGAATATTTGCATATGACCAAAGCCTATCAAAACTAGAAAGTAGAGAAATTCATAGTGAAACTGCAATTCCATGTTTCTGGTGGCTATCTTATGCATTGTACTTTACAGGAAATGTATGTAAATCATATTTTTCTTAGGTAGGTAAGCTGGGTAAACCTGAGACCCCAAATGTTGAAACGTGAGCTGTCTACCACTGACCCATGGGCCGAAGACCCAAAAATAACAAAAATAAAAATAAAAAAGAAATAATAAATAAAAATTACTCTAGATAAAATATGTATAAGACTGGCAAAAACAGTATAGAGAAAAATCAAATTTAATAAGAATTCTACATACAACAAAATTGACACCAAGGGACCAATAAATAGTGGATGCTGTAGACCAGCTTCTTCTGCATATCAATTCAATATTTCTGCATTGAACAGACCTTCAAAAAAACAACTAAATAAATAGTAAACATGACAAGCTAGAAACAAACTTCATGGATTATAGTCACCGCCCACAAGAGCTAAAGGACGCATGTCAAAGCCACATATTTCAAGACCAGTGAATAGAAACCCCCATTGGAATCACAAAAATAAGAGAGTTACACTTCTTGTGCAGTACTAATGCAGAAGATCGGTAAGAAAATAACCTGATATTTGGGTTATCAAACAATACTGCTAATTTCCTCTTATCAGGTTTGATTGTCTTTGAATGTCCTCCATAGAGGTAACGCCTGTGACCCATCAGAAAGTGCGGAAAGTTGCCACCTTGAGTTGTAACAAATACTTCACTATGAAGGCACACGGTATAATCAAGTGCAGCCAACCTGGACGAGTGACCCTACATCAGAAACTCAACTATTACACAACTTTAATCGGCTCTGCATTGAGGGGAAAAAATGAATAAGAAAAAAGAAAACTCCATTGCTAGCACTAGCAGATGGCTTATTTTCAGAAAGAATGCAGCCAACACCACATGGATCCCATCAGACACTATGTAGTAAATGGATCTGGGAATCACTGCATGCCATGAAGCAATGTACCTGAAATGGAGCAAGTTCATCTGGTGAGGCTATAGTTTCCTTTGTTTCTAAAAATGGAAACATTTGTCGAAGGGGGGCCATATATCTTTCCGCCTTGTAAATTTTTCCAGCAGCAACATAAACTGTTGTGGTATTGTCAAATCCCATGCCCCTAAGCATCATTCCCACCTGAAGAAACCAAATATATCATTCATTAGGACTGAAAATTAAAGATATAGAACTTAAGCTTCATATAATATGGGGAAGCATATCATGCTTTTAGAAACAACCAATGAAGTACTGAAAGAATCTTCTCTCTTTCTTTTTTAAGGTATCAAAACAATCATTTTCAGCAAAAAATTTAGGGCATGTTAGATTTTCCCGGGAAATGGAAATACCCTGGAAATCAACCATTATTACTTCTTTACCCCGTTTGAAATTCAGTGTAATTCTTACATCGAAAACCGGTCCAAAAGAAGTAGTTTAAAATTATGGGCCCCACCATGATATATATGATATATCCGCTCCGTCCATTAGTTTTAATTGAATATTTTGAGACATGAGCCAAAAAATGAGGCAGATCCAACATTCAAGTGGCCCACACCATAAGAAACAGCGGCAGTAAGAAGTTTTTAACGATAAGTGTTGAATTCCCTTTTTCCTAAGGTGTGGTCCACCAAAGCATTGGATTTGACTCATTTTTTGGTCCATGCCCTATGTTCATTTGGCAAAACAAATGAATGGGGTGAATAAGCCAGATACATCACAGTGGGCCTCACCTATACTTCACTATTCTCCTCGATTTTAGCAATAGAAAAGTAGGGAGTCAAATCATACATTGGGAAGGGATAGTAAATACCCAGGAAATAATCATTATACATTTACATTGCATTTACCTAGGAAATGGAAAATCAAACAGGCCCTTAGTATTAGGATTAGGAATCCTCTGGAACCAAAAACAATAGGTCAAGATAAGGAGGCATAACATCAAGGTCTATGGTATGTTAATAGGGTTGATTTTTATTTTGGTTTTAAATAGCACATTTCAGTACAGCAGAGCTACCTCAGTCATAAATTCTTATAGACCACAAAGGGACATCCCATACAAAGAAAGATGCAGTGCCTGGAGTCCCAGACACCTCCATAAGGTCACTATTTCCATGTTAACACTATCCATGATGATACATAATTGGACAAATTTATGCATACATATAAATAAAATATACACATACGGCCCATGTTGCAAAAGATTTGTTTTTCAACAAAAAACGACAGTTGGTAAGTTAAAAGGGTAATTTCATGGAAAAAGGAATTCACTGGGGTGAATAACATGTTCACATAGAGTTGGAAATTGTTGAATAAAACAACAAAAATCCGTGGATTGAAAGATAAGAATTTGATCTACAAAGGATGCATAAAGACATAAAAATCCACTTATCTCATATAGTCATATTATAAGAAAACAATTAAAAAAATAAAAAGTACTGCCTAAATATGTGTGTGTGCGTGCAGGCGGCTGTAGGTTGGTTGGTTATCCTGCTTGAGTTTGGATCATCCATAACATAGGCCCACCTTTGATGGTCCATTGATGGGGACATCAAAGGACCTACTCGAGTGTACCAGAGACTGAGGCGACCACTGTCATCAGCACAACTTTCTTTATGTATAGGAGACAACATCCAGGTGGGGCCCGTCGGGCCAACTTGAAGACCCCACATGCATTGGACGTGCATCAGGAAAACCCCACACTTGGATAATGCATGTGGGCTGTTTTTGAGGAGTTCTTAGGCATAGGTTTTTAGTTTTGGGTTCATCGGACCATTGGGTCATCTTGATCGGGCCACCGTTAGATCTTCCAGATCGAGGCCCCTTAGAATTTGATTTTTCTTTTCTTTTCTTTTATATTATTTTTAGATTTTATTGGACGGTTTAAGTTACTTTTAGTTAATTTGGATGTCTAGTTTTGAGCATGGCCCATGGAACTTTAAGTAAGGGCATACTTGTAATTTTTTTTAAGTTTTATTATAAAAAGTCAAGGGGGGAGAATGTTCAACCCTATGGTACGTTTGAACAAAGCAAAAGAAAATGGGCTTCCTTCCTTGAGAGAGTTTTCTTCTTCATCCTCTTTAGGGTTTTTGAGAAAACCATCCCTTCCAATCACATTGTGGAAGGGTAACATCTAGCTTGGAGGTGGATTTTACAACTTCTCTTCTCTCCTTCTTCATTCAAGGTACTCAAATACCTTCTTCTTCTTTCTTCTTCAACCCATCTCCTAAAACCTACGATCTCTCATCTTTTCTTCTTCTTCTCCATTCAACCCAACAAAACCCTCAATCCTTGAACCATTTCTCATTCAGCATAAGCCCACGTAACCTTAAAATTCGTTTTTCCGCAAAACCCTAACCTTTTTCCCATCCGAATCCATTAAACCTAACATAACCTAATCCCACACCAATTTTCAAATCCGACTACCCCCTTTCACCCAAATTCGAATTCCAGCTTTCCCATGGCCTTAAATCCCTAAAACCCTAACCTTAAATCCCTAATCCTAATCCCTAAAACCCCAATTTTCAATTTTCCTTAACCTAACCCTAAAATTCCCAAAACCCCAATTCCAAAGACCAAAACCCCCTAGGAAATTTTGATTTTGAGCCAAAAACTTTAACCCAAATTTGAATTTTAACAGTACCTTGGTTATTCCCGTGGATGTGGCACTACCGGTGCTAGAATGGAAGTTCTATCTTCCAAGTGGGCCATTCTTGAAGCATTTTATATTTCGTGCACTATGCATGTGACTAACCTAAAACCATCTAATTGTTAATCTGAAATTTCTATATTGTGGTGTGAATTTGTTTGAGTTTACATGTTGATTGCATAGTTATTGCCTATTTTGATCTCATCATAATCAACCTAGGCTAGTTTTCACTCGTCTTACATCATCCATGACTCCTAATGGTCATTCTTATGAAACGATTCTAACCATCATATGAATGGACAGAAAATGAATGGTCCAAATTGATCATATTGTAAAAGTCTAATCTTCAATCTAGACCATCCATCATGTGGGCCTACCTTTGACTTGCTCATCCCCTGAAAAACACTTTGATTGAATCAACTTAACCATCTGCTCAACGCTAAGAAAATTGTCATCGGGGTGGAAAAGGTACTCATCACTGATATTGAACCAAACCACCTTTCATTGCTCATGACTCTGAAGAAGCACTTGGACCAAACATTCCTAAACATCAAATCAATGAGAAAGAAAATGGATTGTTCAAATTGATACTACCATAGAAGTTCTTATCATTGATCTAGATTCTCCATGATGTGGACCCTACCTACCATTTTTCCTGACTCTTAAGAAATAAGAACCACTTCTATCTGAGGTTACTATCCATTATATATGTGGCCTGAATCTGGATGCTCCTAATTGATCGTATTGCAAATGGTCGGAGATTTGGTTTGGACCATCCACCATGTGGGCCTTCGCTTTGATGGTCCATGCATCTAAAAAATCACTTTATGGGATGATCCAGACCATCTGATGAATGTCCAAGAAAGAGGAAAACCCACATTAATTATATTGAAAAGGTACAACTATTAATTTGGATTGTCCATCATGTGGGACCCATCTTTGATTGTTTGTGCCTGCTAAGAATCACTTTGATGATCTTAATCATCTAATAAATGGTCAGGAAATCAGATGTCTAAAATGATTTTACTGCAAAAGGCCTAACCATCAATCTAGACCCTCCATGATGCGGGTCCATGTTTCGTTGCCCATGACTCTCAAGAATCACTTTGACCAGACGATTCTAACCATCCAACCAATAGCCAAGAAAATGAACACTCCATATTGACTATATTGGGAAAGGTCCAATCATCAATCTAGATTGTGCATCTTGTACACCTCAATTTTGATTTTCCCATGCCTCTCAATAAGTGTTAACATGACAATTCAAACCATCTAATTAACAGCAAAGAAAATGGATGATCCACATCAATTTACATAAGTCCTGTTTTGAATATCCATCATTTGGGCTACTTATTTGATTGCCTACGCCCCTAAAGAAATTACAAGGCTCTCCATCATGTCAAGCCCACATTTGAGCAAGGAAAAAAGTTGAATTGAAGAGAAAAAGCTTCCCATGCAATGGGACTTGGATTATAATTCAAAGTTCAAACTAATTTTTTCTCTATTCTCTTATTAATGAGTTTTTGGTATGAGAATATGTTATAGTCATAAATTGAATGCCCGTGCCCTTCTCTGGGATAATTCATGAAATTATAATTTACTAAATTCTTAATTCATTACATGCCCTATAATAAGCTATGCAAATGGGGCCTACATGTCTGAAACCATTCATTGAAGAATAATCTTCACCGAGTATGTCACATTGGACAGCCAAGATGCAAACAGTGTTTACAGTTCAAAAAGATAATAAAAACAAATGCATACAAATTCTGGGAGGATCCTTCTCTAAAGAGTCTGCAGGACCATTTCTCCATTATTCATATTTTTTAATCCTTTTCCCTATCCATAACCAACAACCTTTAAACCTGACATATACTTCCAAGTGAGGTATCATCCAATGTTCAACCTGACTCCTGATTGTTTCCAAGGAAAGCTCAGGTGTCGGTTTCTCCAAGTGGTGCCGATGGTTTAGTGATACAAACAGTTTATGATGTAGGACGGCCTAAACTTTCATGCATGTATGAGACATAAAATTCAGCAGAATAAATCAAGCAATCTAAATTGAACATTCAACAACTATCATCATAAACAAGAAAAATATAAGGGAAACATACAATAAAAAAGGCCATCATCACAATCTCACAGTGAGGGTTTCAAATCATGCGTGGATTAGATCTGGCGAGGGATAAAACCTCCTGATCTTGCATGGTTATGATCCAAACGCTCAATAAGGTTCACTAGTCCGGGGAATCAAGGAATTTCTCAGAATAGTAAAATAAAAATCTGAGAAACAAAGGTTTTGGGATCAAATTTCAAATTTGAGACAATAGGTAAATGAGAAATACGACATGAAGAAAAGGAGAAGAAAGAGGAAAGAAGAAAGAATAGTAGATGATGAAGGAAGAAGAAGGAAGATAAGAAAAGAGAGAGATCACCAAAGAGAGGAGAGGGAGATAGCCACAAGCTTCTTCTTTTCATAAAATCAATAATCTCTCATAGGTTTAGGGCAACCCCCTTATTATAAAATTCGGATTTAGCATAATTACCAAAATACCCCTACTAACAAAATTTCAAAAAAAAAAAGATTCACACGAAAAAACGTGCGCACATTGACCCAAAACTCAAATAAGTAAAAGTGCGTAAAAGAAAATCAAATCTAAGATGTCCAATGGCCTCCGATAATGGCACAATGAAAGTGGGACACAAGGAACCAACGGTCCGATCACATCATCCTCACAATCCAACGGTCTGATGATCTCCTCCAAGCAAATGAACACATGTGTAAGGTCTTCACCATGATCTAGGAACTTTGACTCGATCCAAGCCCATCATCAAACCATATGGACACGGGCATGGCTCGTCTCCTACGCTGGTACACTCTAAAGGGCTTGATGTCCGCATCAGTTTATATGATGAAACTTACCAGAGATGGGCCATTCACTAAAAATCCCTTAAATTGGAAGATCCTAGCCATCGAACCTCTTGCATTTTTTTTTTCTCAATCTGAACAGTTGAGGTATTTTCTTATAACCACTCATTCCAATGTCACCAGTCAAAGGGTTAGGATTTCCAAACTGGAGATGGTGCATGGACAATCCAGAATAGACCAATCAAATCAAAAGTTTCAATCACTGAACAATGGCCACTGTACAAAGTGAGGAAAAAAACATCAAGTGTGCTGTAGAAATTATATATCTCTCCAACGTACTACTCAGTGAGATATTTCTCATTCCATAAAACCCAATTTGTGAAATTTTACTTACCGAGGAAAGCTTCCTCTAAAATGATACTTGATTCATTATCTAAAAGCAAGATATAGGAATACTGAAGGATGAAAAAGTGAATATGCAAATGCCAGGAGAAGATTAGGTTATAATTATGCATAGAAATAAGAAATAATTACTTGCAGCCTCCAGCATATGGATTAACCGCTTGAGCACTAAACATCAATAAGAAGAAAACAAATGAAACTGACTTCAACTATTTTCATTTTTTAATCAATGAATTTTCTGGCAGTAGAATTTGCATGAGTTTTCTTCGCTTTTTTCTTTTTTCTTTTCTTTTTTTAGCACTTAAATTCAATTGCAAGAGAAATAATTGGATAAAAATTTGAAAATAGTTGAACTTAGATGATATTGCTCTATCCTTTTTACCCGACCCTAATTAGTTGGGAAAAGGCTTAGATGATGATGACAATTTAAATGAGCATTTGGAACCCAAAAAAAAAAAAAAGGAAAGTAGGAAGCCACTACTTTCTTTCACCATGATGGATAGATGCACTTACCTTTCTATTTTTGTAATACAACAGCAGAATGTTGTACTATCGTATTACTAAAAGTAGAAGAGGGTCCATCTATCAATTAGAATGGGCATAGATGGCAATTGCCCAAGAAATGCATCAACATATTTAATGGAAAGTACTCATCAAGACCAGATAAGGTCCCAATACCTCCAATGGAGTTAAAGGGCATTTCCCATCCCTTCGAATTGCACCAGGTCTTATCACTCGGCCAGGTTTTCTGAACTTTCCCCTCCAACCCCTTTCACGAGCCTTATCCATTTCATGTTTCTCTTCCTCACCACCATCATAAATACAACATGAAAAGGCTACCATATCCTGCAATGAAGATAATCAGACTCTTAGAAGAACTGGATATAATCAGTAAAATGAATGAAAGAAGGAGATTTATTTCCTCAAAATGGAGAGACAAAAGATCACCTCTTCAAAGCGGAGATGCACTGATACATACTTCCCACCGCTGCTAGTGCTATTCTTAACCATTCGATCAACCATATTTTCTGCAAGAGTTCTTATAGGTTCTGAAAACCTTAATGCTTCATAATTAGCCAAGCATCTCAAGCCCTGGATATATGAGGGAACCGCATGAGCCAATCTATTGGAGAAAGGTGCAATACGTACAGCCCTGCATTGTTGAATAGAAAAACCATATGGAAGTTATGGTAAAGCTTCAAGTCGGCAGCAGTCTGTGCCTCAACCATGAGGTTGCAAGTCCAGCCCAGCTTATCAACCCAACAAAAAGGAAGAAGAAGAAGAAGAAAGAAAGTAAAATGATATGTGAAGCAAAATAATGCAAAACTGTAACGAGTAAAACAAAGTCAAAATACTGCTCTAAACATCTCAAATGGCCAAGGGCCTGCCTGGATGTACCCCAAATAAGATCTGGTAATTCACAACCATTTGGGGTGGCACAAAGCCCAAGCTCATACAGAAAGGCTTGGGTTTTTATCCTTTCTGTCCCAAAATGAGGGTCGATGCATTTGAAGTACTGACCATCCTTTTGGGTAGAAAGGTATCCTGTCAGGCCCACTTCCTGAGGTATATCCGCACATGCTCTATAGAGGAAACAAATCATCATTAACCTAGTAGTAGTTGAATTAATTAGAATTTTATCGTGCTAGATGTAAAAAAATCCAATTCAGGCTATTTCTTGTACACGATTATGTATAAGCACCAGAGCCATGTCCAATATCTAGAGAAGTAAAAAGTCAACAAGATAATAAAAGAAAGTACGAGAACATGCACATACTAAACTAATACCTAAACCAATGTTTTCAATATCGACAATATCGGCCAATATATCCCAATATATCTTGTATCCCATCTATAAGATACAAACGCACAGTTAGTGCATGTATATCCCACATGTTCGATCTGGTAAGCATTTTCGACTCTAAATCTTCTTCTTTTTTCTTTTTTCTTTTTTGTAAATCATATTAAATCAGTATCAAATGATTACAAATCCATGATTCTTCATGTTTTGCATGAAAAATCATGGATTTGGAGCTTCGATTTTGAGATTTGAGGAAGATGGGCCGAATTGTGGAAAATTGGAAAAAAATCAAAACACCCCAATTTCTTGCAAATCGGTTGCAATCTGTGTCTAAACACAAATCAAACATGTGTGCAACCCGATCTAACGAATCTTGGAAATTTGCATATTTTTTCAGGAAAAAAAATTAATTGCAAATGTTTAAAAAAATCAAAATCCACTTCGATCAGCATTCAGCAGTTAATTGGCCCCCATTTCAAAGTATTCAGGAGTGTTTGATGGAATCATCATCACATACACTCAAATTTCGTAATCTGGGGAAAATTAGCTGATTTGCAGAAAATTAGAAAAAAATCGAAATTTCTCCAAATTTTCTCAAATTGAAGAGGCTGAGTACCAACGTTATGTTAGAGAGTATCTTCACTAGTATCATTCTCCTATGACCTAGGCATAGTCTTGTTGGTTTGTGGAGCAGCAGTACTATGCACAGCCCTGCCAAGATGGAGATGATGATTTTGAGCCACTACGCAGCCCTATGTGGAGCCACAGCCACATATATTATTCACAGGTATATTTCTAGTTTTCTACTTCTTTTACTTTTGAATGTATTGCTTGTGTTTCCATACATGTCTTCTTACATTTATAAATTATATGAATATACTTGCATCAGTTTAGTCAAACAGCACATAGATTAGGACCCTATACAAAGGATACCTATTATGTGCACTTGTTTTGCATGTATTGATGCCTTTTACAACAATCCATGAAGTTTCATTGAAAAATTCAACCAATTTTCCAATGTTTCCCAACAATAGCGATACGTTACACGATACAACCAATATATCCCATGTGATAACTGATATGTATCCCATGTCCCAAGCATGCAATACATTATGCGATAATGATATGGAAAACTTGACCTAAACAAGACTGAGATAGAGATCAACCATAGGGAACTTGCTCATGAGCAATACAAGCAAGTCCTTAAAAGATATGCAAATATATATATTTGTATTTACTGCCTATAAGCCTAGAATATAAATGTAATGATCTAATCACAGGCATGATAAAAAGGTCATGCTAACACCATTGATCTAATCACAGAACATCTAAAATGCCTCCATTGTATTTGGTTTGTATGTTTGAAGGCCTTTTTGACATTTTGAATTTCTTTCATTTATATGGGCATTCATCCTAATTTGTGTAATAACAACTGCTATGTACTAGTGATACAAGTTGATCACATCATCCCTTTTTATAGAACAATAGAGGTGACTTTTATTTACAAATAAGTAATAAAAGGTAACTGATTCAAAAACCCTTAATGAAGAAACTTAAACGAAATGCAGATTGAAGTTATATCCAGTACTAGCCATCAAGCTGAAATGTTATCATGATTCATAAAGGAGCAAGCTACTTGTATTGCATCAGTTCCTTAGTTCTAGTAAGAAATACCATCATCATCCAAGACTTATCCCAACTAATTGGGGTCAGCTACATGAATCTTGTTTACCATTCCACTCTACCAAATATCAAGATACATGGCATTTAATGTCTAATAGATAATGTGCAATCTTTTTTTAATGGATTTCTTAACGATAATAATTGAAGATTTATTAAAAACAGATCAAACAAGAATGAAAGAGACCAGTGAAAGGGATAGTAAGGAGCCATCACTAACTCCCACCCACCTATTCATTTACATCAAACAAGTCAGCCATGAGATCATCCCTTTTACAAAGATTAAGCCCAATCACCCAGGGAATAACTTTATTCTTAGCCCTAGGGGAAACCATTTCACTTGACTCACCCTTGTGGTTGAAGGTATGGTTATCCTGTTCTCTCCACAATGACCAGAAACCAACCAAAAGGAGAGATGCCATAAAACGTTTTTTGTACCAGCATTCTCCCTATCTGAGCAGCAGTAGGATCTCCCACCAAACCAGATATCACCTAGTGTGTACAAAAAGATTCACAAAAACTGTCCAAACTTTCATCGCAACCTCACTGTGAATGAAAAGGTAGTTGATAGATCCAGCATTCTTGAGGCACATGATGCAAACACATGATAATTATTCATCTTTTCCTCAAATTGTCAATGGTTAAATTCATATTCTTACCACAGCCATCCAAAAGCAACCAAAATCAGAGGGCCTTGTAAACACCAAACTAGACCGTTCAACCTTCAGGTGGTAGAAGAAGAGGTTTCACCATGGAGTAATATATAGGAATTGACCTAGAACATCCCGAAGAAAGCTTCCAACAGCATTTGTCCCTTGAAGCTGAGGAAGGAGAATTTTTTGCAATTCGAATGACTAGGGCCAAAGGAAAAAAAAAAAAAAACCAACTCCATTTCTTTTTTGCCTTTAGACTCCTGCAGAATCGATGGGACCACACAAGTCCGCTACTAATCAAACTGAAGCATTGGCTTCTCAAAATCATAAGAGGATAAAGCATAAAGATTGGGATTGTCCTAATAGAAAGAGGCTCCAAATATCTTCTCAAAATTTTATCCTCACACCATCTCCCACCTTAACAAACAGCCACCCATAAAACCATCGAGCCCATTGTCCAAAGACTCCAAATCCCTAATGCCTATAAACCAAGGTCGGAAGAAAGAACCATCCTCCAGACTGAATCCCATATTTGCAAAAGACAAGCCGTTTCAAGAACTTGTTGTCCACTATATCGAACCTCCAAATCCATTTACCTAGTAATGATTGATTAACAGTTCTTAGATCTTAGATCCCCATACCCCAATTTCGATGAGTTTGGCAAACTTTAGGCCACCCACCGAGTGAAACTTTTTCTTGACTTCCCTGCCATGCCACAGAAAATCCCTTTGAACCTTTTCAATGCAAATAATGATTCCAATCTGGCATTTGAAAAGGGATATAAAATCATGGATTGAAATATCTATATCATATTGACTGATACAGCCATAACATATCCATATCAGTTCAATACAATACGTGATATGGGGTCGTACCGGCTCCAAGGAAAAGAAAAGGGCTGTCGTGGGCCAATACTGCTATAAAGGCCTAAGTTTAAAAAATAAAAATAAAAACAAAAATCATTTTTTATCTCATTCTTCCTCTTCCTTTTTTCATTTCAAACATAAAGGAAGCTTTAGTCTAGATCTATCCCTATTTTGGGCATCGAAACAAAAGATTGAGAGGGATTCAGAGAGTCGGAGCAGATGAACCATTATGGGAAAAATTAGCAGAAAAAAAGGTAAACCATCTCTTGGCTTTTATCTCATTTCTATTGTATTTCAATGTAATCGGACCTAATTCACAGATACTCAGAACCACGCATGAATAAGATAGACAAATTTGAGAGAGGTTTTTATGAGAGTTGTACAACCCCGCAAAGGTAAGTATCTACTTAACCAAGCCGAAGGCTTACACTCAACCCTTTCCATAGCAACGTCTTACAAGTGCTTGGCAAGCTTCTCAGCGCATAATGGAAGCCAAAGGTACAAGACTATAATTTTCCCGATTTGCAACCAGGTTCATGTGCTAGAGTCAAACCTTCATCCCCTATATGAATCCTAAACAACTCACTTTTAGACCTGTTGATTCTCACCAGCTACAACTTCAAGACAATTCATAAATCTTTGAAAATTTGCAACCTGATCGGATTTCCGTTAACAAAATAAAATGTATCATTGGCACACTGCCCATATGAATACCAAACATCTCATTTTTATACCTATTGATTGTGTGACCGGATAAAACTTCAAAACAACTCCGAAATCTTTGTAAATTTGCAACCTGGGCAGATTTCACTTTGCAAAATAAAACCGTATCATTGGTATACTGCAAACAGGCCACATAGATACGCTGACTTCGCTAAACAGACCTCTTTCAACCTCTTATCATCATTTTGCTTAAAGTTTCATCAAACACCACAAATAAATATGGGAAGAAAGGATCACCTTAGTGCACACCTCTCAACTCCCAGAATAAGGAGAATTGTTAATAATAACAAAATAATGCGCAGAAGCCATAAATGTTATCATCCACTGCCTCCACCTAATTCTGAAGTCAATTCTTCGAAGCATATACTAGAATACCTTTTCCAAGCCCAACTAAAATAAGAGCAAGGTCTCAACCCAAGGTGTGTCGTAATGGCAATGGTGGGCGTAAAGGTAAAACCTTTACACGTAACAGGGGGCATAACGGCCGTAACACTTCTATAACGGTTAAAAAAAAAAAAAATCTGCCAAAAATCTCAAATGAAATATGGGGGAAATCAGAAATATTTAGAGGATTATAAATATGTATGATTTTGTGGTTTTTAAACATATTTATGATGGTGTAACAATCTACTCTTTGGTAAGATGCTTTCGCAGCCTATCAGATGCTTTTATTCGCAGCCTATCAGATGCTTTTATTAACCTGGCAGGCTTAGATTGATCCCAAATTGGCACAAAATTCCTGCAGGTTATGTCACCATCCCACTAATGCACATCCATAAGCATTTGACATCACTCCCCCAAGAAATTTTAAGAAAAAATTTGAAATTAAATTCAGATGATGTCGCTGATTTAGGGGGCAACTCGAATGCCCCCACAGTCTCAGAATTCATGTAAAGTATGGCGTTCATCCACTAATGCATATCCCTAAGCATTTGACATCTTGCCGAAGGTGAGACAAGAAGCACGAGTTGAAGCCATGACCAACTTGCACGTGCCCGACACGAAGTTGCAGGTCCAATTGGAAATTGACAAAAGGGGGTCCATGTGAACATGACACCGCATCAGGCACCTTAGTCTCACATGCTCACATAAGGATTTGAAATTCAAAGAATAGGAGTTGGAACCAGCCTTGAAACACCATTATTGGCCCCAATAGAATGATATAGAGGGCCCCACCCAACTTTGAGTCATTCAGTGCATCACAATCTATGGAAAATAAGCTCCTTAACAATGCCTTACTCAGAGCATTGTCCTCAAACACCTAAGTTGGTTCAGATCGTGCATTATCTTAAGCACCTTCTCACTCTTCACATAAGACAATTTGTATGGCGCAATTACGTATGTTTTGCCTTATTATTTCAATTTTCACCAAAATGGATACGTTTTGTGGTGCAAAAGCTCTCCGGCAAGACATCCTTAACAAACCTAATCGCCCTGGAAGAATTGCCAATAGAATTGTCCTATTCTATTTCAACCTTGATTGAAAAGCCATTCAATCCAAAGATTCAAGAGTTTAAGACCCTCCCAAGATTGCAAACCCTGTAGCTTAACACATGTGAACATCATCTCCTCCAAAGAGGTACACTGCAAATCAATTTCTTCCACCTCCCCAAAGTAAGTTTTAACTGGTCTGCAGCAATAGACTATGGCACCCACACTACGAGAGGGATACCATAAAGTCTCATCCATCTTGTTTGATCTTTTCCCCATGCCTCTTCGAAAAATCTTCCAAGTTGAAGCAACAACTCCACCTCCAAAGCATTAGAGAGCCAAAACCAAACTTTCTGTGTGTGCAGATTTTAAATTACAATCATAAAACCTCCTCCTAGATACGATCCAATCTTCAACTTCAATAACGAAGACTACATCATTAGCAAAAAGCACCAGAGAATTAGATTCCAACTGCCCTCTTCTCTCTCTGACAACATGGTTCCCTTAAGCTTAGCTAGGGAAAAGAAAAACATATTATATAGTATCCTAGGGAGAATTAAAGCTTGTCGGAAACCTTGTCAGCAACCCTCACCTCAAGGATGGGGGTCTATTTGCCCTAATAAGATTCAGACTACCTTTAAGTCCTCTTCCTCGAAAACCTAGACTCCATGGTTTAGGACAGCCTTATTGAAGAGTCTTGGCCCCCTCAAGAAGAAATGACCATCAACCTTTAGGAGAGCCAAGCTCCCAACCTGAGAAGACAGCAGTGAACCCTTGGTCTAATGAATTTCCCTTTGAACTAGCCATGCAAGGAAGAACCCCCACTCCAAATCCAAATATTCTGTTAGACACTAACACCATACCAAATTTGGCTTTCTAAGAGCATTTCCTCCCCAAACCACTATTGCTTTTGGGAAAACACCTTTTGAGTATCCTCTTAAGGCTTCTTAAACTCAATCTAGTTGCCATCATCAATTGTGCCACCAACATTCTTACCAGTAACACTACAGGAAATGTTCCCAAAAGCCAATGAAGTTGTTAACGGATGTGAATGTGGGCTGTAAGCCTGTACCACTGTACGGCCCACCTAGTCTTGGATCCTAGTCTTTTTCGTTTGTTAATTAGTTGTTATGCTAGTTGAGAACTTAGTAGGGATTTTTTTCTTGAGAAATTTTCAAAAAACTACCTAATTAATATGGAATTTACATTTCGATACCTAATTTTCAAAAAACTACCTTCTGCAGCAACAGCCTTGATAGCAAATGAGTGGGTGGCTCAAGTGGGCCCCACCGTGATGTTCATATAAAATCCCCTTGACCACCAAGTGTGTCACCCCATGTTAGGCTAAGAGCCCAAAAATCAGCACTCACCCTCCAACATGTTTCCATTAGTGTCCCGCGAATCACGAATGGGCTAAGGATGGGAGTGGATTTCATATAATTATCACGGGGAGGGGGGGAATCCGTGGTGGGCATCTATCTCCCAATTGTGTCCTTTGGTGTGGCCACCACCAGAATCACAGATCAGCCTGATTTTATGCCTCTGGGCCTCGTATGGTACTAAATATCTAATGGTTAGAGTGGATCTTACATAAACTTAACAACGGACCCCGTCAAAATCAAGGGTGGAGTCCATACAAGTGCGTTTTTTCTGAATACTCTCTGTTCAGTTACAGAGGTATGGACAGGACTTTGATTTTTGGTGGGGCCCACCGTGATGTTTATGTAACATCTACTCTGACCATTAGACTCATAATCCTAGCTTAGGTCCAATCTAAAAAAAATCAAGATGACTTGTGTTTTAGGTGGGCCACACCAAAGAAACCAATTGGGAGAAAGATGTCAACCCTTGATTTTTACTGGGCCCACTGTGATGATTATATGAAATCCACTCCAACCATTAGATGCCACACAAATATTTAGGCCTGGAGCCTAAAATTCACCCCCATCCGTGATTCAGGTGGGCCATACCAAAGGAAACATTTTGGAGGGTGATCGTTGCCCTATACACTATTTCTAATCATGTGGTCCCCTTGAATCACAAATGGGGGTATTTTGGGCCCTGGCCTAACATGAGGTGATCCACCTAGTGATCAGGATAGATTTTATATAAATATCATGGTGGGGCCCACCCAAGCAACCAACCCATTTGCAGGAACACACGCCCAACCAGCCATTTAAAAAAAAACTTAACGGAAGGTAGTGGGATGATAATAATACCAATTAATGAGGTCGTTGTTTGAAAACCTTTTTTAAAAAGGTACCGGAATGTAAATTCCATATTAATTGTGTAGTTTTTTTTGTAAAATTCCCTTTTTCTTTTGTTACTTGGGGGTATTTTTATCATATCCTTTTTATTGTATAATATAAATGGGGAGAGAGGGCAAGTCTAACCCTTGCAGTCAAGAAAAAGTCATATTCGAACATGGTTCAGTAGGATGCCCCCTAGCCAACACAATCCATGAATTAATCAGTGGTCGAAGGGTCGTCTTGCATGCCACAAAACTGAGAAATGAGTGGAGAAAGCCCCAATCGGCGTTGTTTTATCAATATTTTTTGTGGAAATGGTAAAGGCAACCCAAGGCAGGTGAAGTTCAATAGCTTCTCAAATGACAAGAAAGAGGTGGTTTTTTTCCTGTGGCCTTGCAAGCATCATGAATAAAGAGACTGAGGTCATAGTGTTGCTAGTTCCTGAACTTGTTTCCTTGAGTAGCAACTGTGACTCGGATGTTATAAACATGTGCATTTGGCACCCCGGGTCACTGAGCTATGTTGCCTCAATTACATTGGGAATATTGGATCATGATCGTTAAGGAACATGCAGTTTCTCCCACAAAGAATTCAAGATAAATGAAAATGATGAGTTACAATACTGCATGAAAAGCAACACAAATTTACAAAATATAACTCAGGTTTATTTCCACATTCCACTTCTAAACCAAAGAATAAAGGCAATAAATTTTACAATCAACACATTCGTTGAACAAAGACAAGTGGCTGGGACAAATCATGAATTACATTTTACAAGATGCCGAATCCATTCTAAGAATAGCAACAAAACATGTTAGTATGAACGCTTTTCAAGCGCAGAGAAGTGCTCAAAGTAAGACCAGAAGAAAATGTTGAGAAAGCTTCGAAAAGATTTCTTAGGAAAACTGATAACCCACATTGCAATGCCCCGGATTTTTCAGTATTAGCTTAAGTTCATCATATTACTTATTATGTGTGTTTTTCCTTAATTAACGTGAATTTTAACTTGTTTAGAGAATAACTATTTATCTGTAATGAATTTGATATGGGTTCTTTTATAAAATATAGTTAAAAATATGCCTAGAACCACGTACAGCCATTAGATTGCCCAAAACTCTCAGATCAGAAATAATTACGAAAATACCATTAGCCTAAATCCTTGATTTCTAGATCATATGGTTCTCATGATCCTTTTGACTTGAAATTTTATCGCATGTCTATCTATCATAAATGAACCATACACGTCGAATTTCAGCCCTTGGATCATTGTAGAAGTGACCCAACTAGCAAATCATCCCCTTAACCCTTGATTTTAGTGGTCATCGTGAGAGAAAACTTGACCATTACCCA
This sequence comes from Liriodendron chinense, assembly GCA_003013855.2. Lineage (NCBI taxonomy): Eukaryota > Viridiplantae > Streptophyta > Magnoliopsida > Magnoliales > Magnoliaceae > Liriodendron > Liriodendron chinense. The sequence continues at coordinate 3,042,517 of ML058459.1, forward strand.
TAGTCACACGTTCCTCATCTAGTAAACGTCTTAGATCCCGAAGATCTTGACCTAATTCAAAGAATTACTCATCCATAGGTCAATTGTTGCGCGATTAGGAAACTAATCCCAAAATTCACCTTAAGTTGATATCAAATCACTTGGCCCCCAAGTTACCTAGTTCCCACCATCAATCACAACTCAAATTTGGACTATATCTTAGCCTCATATGACTATTGACTACGAGAGTCTATAAAATTTGAACTCCGATCTATGATCCCAAACCGTTGAACCATAAAGCCAACCCCTTACTTTTCTGCCAAAAGTTGGAATTTCATATCTAGACCTTTCTCACCATCAATCAACCACCAAATTTTGCCCAATTGTTTGCCTATCATAACTATGCATTTTCTCCAATTTTGAGCCCTAATCATCAAGCATTGACCGTTAATTGAAATCAAGTCCATTTTAGCACCCACCAAGCCATTTTTTAAGATCGGCCAATATAGATTTCGGATCACCAAGAAAATTATATATTCCGACTCTACTCTTCATGCCCAACATAGTGAACGGATTTCTCCTAATCTTTCTCCCAACTCACACCCACTCCCTACACTCCAGCTCCTCACGTCTCCAGCCCTCTAGACGTCTGAGAGAGAGAGAGAGAGAGAGAGAGAGAGAGAGAGAGAGGACGTCGACACCATCGGATGTCCGCCTCATTGACGCCCCTCTAGCTCGTGCTCGTGTGTGGTCTTCCCCAATGTCTCGACCGTGATTCCCTTCTTCAATTACTTCGAGCAGTGAGTCTAGTGTCGGTTGAGCTTAATGAAGACGAAGACCGAAGACTTAAGATGGACCTGCTGCATCAAGAAAGAAGAAACAGGTGAAAGTGATGCCTTGGTGAGCCTTAACCTTGTACCTACCCAAAACCATAAATCTCTTGATGACCATGACCAATGGGAATACCCTTAGTCATCTTAGATTGGCCTTAGGTGTCCCAAAAGTCCACCAAAAGAATGGCCAAGAAGTTGCATGATCTGCTGCAAAACATAATCCAAACAGCAGAAAAACATGCATGGCCGGGCGCCCGACCCAGTGTCCACCGGGCGCCCGACCTAAGGGAAATCCGTCCAGAGAATTGGCGTGCAAAACAGATGGTCATCGGGCTCCCGACCACAACCTGTCCGGGCGCTCGACCAATGCAAAAAATGTCTAGCAGCAGAGTCCATTTTCGGACTAAATATCGGGCACCCGACCATGTGACCACCGGGCGCCCGACCAGGTCCAAATCTGTCCAGCAGCAAAATCTTTTTTATGGACTGGATTTCGGGCGCCCGACCCATTGTCCACCGGGAGCCCAACCCTGTGCGAATCTACCTGTTATTTGACCGTTGGGGGAAAGTTTATAAAAGCGAGGAGTTCGTTTTTAGGGCCATGAGAGGGGATTTTGAGGAGATAGAAGCCACCATTGCTAAAGACCATTAGAGGCTCTATTCCAAACCCATAGCAAATCATTCTCTTTATGTTTTCATCACAAGCTTAGGCCATTCAATGGCATATTGAGAATGGACTTGTTCCCTCTTGATTCCTAAGGTTTTCGACACCTTAATCATAGTTAAATCCCTTGTCTAAACACCACCTAGGAGTCCAAGTAGGTGTATTTCTCTAAGAAACCTATTTCCTACCATTTGTAGAGGATTCACCATTCCCTAGCACCTTGGGCATCTCCAATGGAGCATCACATGCAAGGTAGCTGATCTTGGAGCTAAAGCCTTAGCAAAGCAGCGGCATCAAAGATCGGGGGAGCACAAAGGGAGCTGATTCAAGCACGGAAAAGCAAGAAGAAACAACCCAAAGCGGCGCTACAAAGGGGCTCAATCCAACAAGTAAGGTTGTCTTTTTTTGGAGTCCATCCACTTAATTCCCTGTGGGAGTTGAGTTTAGAGTTTGTCACAAACTCGAACTGGGGTTGCTTGCCAATCCTTGGCCTATTTGTCGACCTAAAGATTAGGGACGTTAGTCGTTCCTTGGCCTGTTTGTTGGCCTAAAGACTAGGGGTTGTTTGGCACTCATTGGCTCGTTTGCCGAGCCTAAATTTAGGGACGTTTGCCATTCCTTGGCACCTTTGGCGAGCCTAAACAAGTCTCCAAATGGAGCCACCAACACGGGTGTGAACGTGTAGGTTGGGAGGTACCTGTAAACTCCCCGGTTGGGTGGATACGAGTTAAAACACCTTGGTTGGGAGGAACCAGATTTAAACTCCCCAGTGAATGCCGGTGTGCTCAAAGGGGTTGAGTGCTTGAACCGGGAGTGGAGTAGACAAGTAGTCGAACCACTATACATGCTTGTGTTTGTGATTGTTCTTGCGCACATTTCTCATTATGCATTGTGTTTAATTGCTTAATTATGAATGCTTAATTAGGAATGCATGCTAGGCGCTTGATAGGCACCTCCACACATACAAGATGTACTTTCACTCCTCATGTAGACTTGAGCTTTTGTTGATCCATCTTCTATAGTCTATTTGAGTTGATTAGACTAGGATGTTTATTGCTTTAACCATGTGCTAGTCTTTTGATTGGACCCACTTAGGCTTGAAAGCCGAAGTGTTAATCGCTTAATTTAATTTGCAAAAACTGTTAAGTAGGCGATAAGATTTTAAAAGGTCCTAATCATCCCCCCTCTAGGACTTAGCCATAATTCTAGTTGCTCCCTAAGCTTCCGCACGCGTATGCGTAGGGTGTCGTGTTAGACTACCCGACGTAATTTCACTATGGTGAATAACCTGTGATGATGATGATATGAGATGGTTGATAACAGGCCTATGTTATTTGAATGCCACCTCATAAGGAAGCCCCTCATCCCATGTGTTGATAATGTGATGAAAGTGTGGGACATATGTGGTTTATGTTGATGTATCATTGCGAGATTACCATGTGTATGGGTTATGATTGATTACGAGGTATCCCTTGGTTGGATTATAAATTGTGAAGAATCCATATATGGATGAATGTGGAAATTAAGCCATGTATAACCTCATGGCTAGGATATGTATGTCCCTCCACGATTGGCCGTCGTGGTTGGACATCTAGACTAGATGGTGTGGTGAACCATGGTATGGGTTGAGGTGGTGACCTATGGAGTATGGGCATTGTTAAACCAATTGGATGTCAAATCAGAATAATTAAAAAATGGAACTAATTATGCATTCACTTAGCCCTCAGGCGGTACAAAGGAGAAAGTGTTGGAAGATTCTGTTTCTTTTGTTGTGCGTTATCTAGTGAAAGTGTTGGAAGATCCCGTTTCACTAGTTGGGTTTTTTAGTATGTGGGAGTGTGGGAAGATCCCATTTCACTAGTTAGATTTTTTAATATGTGGGAGTGTTGGAAGATCTCGTCCCACATCGACTCGAAACCTGTGATGACTAGTGGTTAATGAAAGTTTTGGAAGATCCCATCTCAGTTAGTCAAGGGTTCCTTCACCAGAGCATGCATGTCATGCATTACATTAATCAAGATTTATCATGGATGTTTTGCCTTGAGATTCTATATGTGAAACCATTATGATATACTTGTGATAATCCTGAGGAGAATATCCTCACTGAGTTGATCGCAAGCAACTCACTTCCTCTTGGGACAGTGTTTTAAAACACCAACCCAGTTGACATAGTGATGCGGACATCAGTGGTGCACCCTTTAGAGTGTAGCAGAGGAGGCGACGTCGCAAATCGAGTGTTGGAGCAGACGAGTTGATGTGAATGGACGCCGGGCCCATTGGGCCCATTTTCTGACGCGTTACGAGTACGCGAGATGCAGGATCGCGCAGGAGCATCATGATCGCTGAACCATGGAGCGGATTTACATTTAGGCGCTTTTCTATTTATTTCCCTGTTTCTAGGCGCTTTAATGTCGTTATTTACTTTAGACGTTTTTATGTTATTTCTTTGGTTTTCGGGCACTTTAGTGCACTTTTTTTAATTTTCGTAGCTTATATATACTGTGAGAACCCTATTTCGAATTTATTGAATGAATAGAAAATTCGTGAGTTTCTTCCTCTTTGTTGAGAGATTAGGGTTTCAGGATTGGCCCTCGGGTATTGAGGATTCCACCCCGCAGTTTCCGTTTTCTCTTCTCTCTTTCTTCAAGGTGCGAGGAAATGTAAGCTTCTTTTGGTTCCTAATTCGTACTTCATAATAACTTTTTCGACATCCCTCGTCATTTTCTGAAACCCCCCCCCCCCCCCCCCCCCCCCCCCCCTTTTTTGGTACGATCGAAAAGAGGGATGCCTAGCCACGATAACCGGATCCAAACTTGACTGTGGACTGATCTATGCTAGATCTGGGATATCCTCATATCCCTAGATCCTCCCTGTTTTACGATTTTACATGGTTTTATGCAAAGGGGCATGATCCGGACGGACGGATTTCATCTTCGTGTTGAGATTTGTTAGTTTCCTCTGATTGAAAGTAGTTAGTTTCGTAATTTTATTATTTGAATATCTTCCAACTTGATATACATGCATCTAGGGTTAGATCATCATATGCCCCTGCATTACATAGGTAACGATCCAATAAATGAGATAGAGCTTCAAGGCGAGAATTATAGTGGCTCGTGGCAAAAAGTGGTGTATGATGAAACCTACGCAGCTTAAAGAATATTTTTATTTTATCTACTTACTTGTTTTATTTGTTATGACTAGTTTAATTTGCATTTAAAGTTGTAATAAGCCATCACTGTGTGGACAAACACTTAAACTTTATTATTTGGTTTGTCCAAGGGCTTTATAGTTGAAAACTTAGAATAAAAATTATATGGAATGAGAATTTACTTTTCCGTCATTTATGCTATGAATGCCATGAGAATATAAATTATATGTGGATGAAAGGAATATGTGGAGATTATGTTCTCGATATATTCAAGTTAATACCCGGGAACTCGACCCATCATGTTACCCATGAGAGTCGAAATTTCAGGGCGTTACGATTTACACACAGTGGTTACTATAAAAATAAATAACTCCGTACCTCATTTTCAATAGCTTTGGAAGGACCCTTTGCAAATAGTAGTTTGAACTTGACCAGGCTTTAACTCTCAGATTCACAATGTTGCTAATATTATTATCAAAGCGTTTCAGCACGTCTTCAGGGAGCTCTTTTACCACTTTCACATCTTTTCCAAGTGCATCAATGAAGTAGTCCTCATCAAAAATGTCCCTGAACTTACTGCAGAAAATTGTAAACATCAAGATTCTAAATCTATGTTCAATATTTTGCAACTGAAATAAGATAGCAGAGTAAATCAGATGTGATAAGATTTTAATAAGAAAATCACAACCTGGAAAAGTACATGCAATTTTAAAAAACAGATACCTCAAAAAGAAGGCAAATTTTGAAATTTCGTCTAATTAATTTTATTAATGATTGTGAAACTTATTCCTACTCCACTGCCTATATAAAAGGCAGATTTTTTTATTTTTTTGAAAAAGGCAGAAGATTTATCGCTAACAGGGAAAGGGCAAGTCCCACTAAAAAAAAATACGTGGAAATTACATTTCTTTTTTTTTCTTTTTCTTTGTTTAAAAATGGAAAATTACATTTCATCTATTTCCATTGTAGACCGATAATTTCAATTCAATTCGTAGTTTTTCAAATGCATCCCCTTCATCAGACTCCAACAGGCAACAGCCTACTAGTATTGAATTAGTAATGAAACATTAAAAGAACTCATAATTAAGAAAAACCTCATGGCAATTTTTCTTTCCATTCAATAATCAAAGTATAGTCCATATGTATAGCCCTATTGCCTTTTTATAGCCTACAATAGTATGCTAGATTATTCTAAAAAGATTATAGAACATCCCTCTTGCTTACTTCTCATTGGAACACATTTAATTGCCTAATCTAATTCAAACTTACAATAAAAAAGAAAAAAAATATATATATGGAAACTGTTAACAGATGTGGGGATGTGAGCCGTACTTTGTTTTTAATCATTTCTTCTTGTTATTGTTGTTTATTTTGGTCTAGGACGTGTAGAGTATTTTTTTTCTTTTGTTATTAAGGGTATTTTTGTCATATTGACTTTTTATTATTAATATAAAGGGGAGAAAGGGTGGGCATCCAACCCAAACTCACATTTCTTCTCTTCTCCCAACTTTCTTCTCTCTTTTCTTTTCTTCTCTTCTTCTCTCTTTAATCTATAACTCTAAATGGGTAGCAAAGCATCCTTATTTCTAATCTAATCCACCGTTCTCCCTTTTATCCTATCATTCTTTTTCCATCTTTTATTTTTTATTTCTCTCATCCCTCTTTTGCTGAAAATCTTTTAAGAAACCTTGGATTTCTTTTCTTTTTGTTGTGCCAAGCCTTTATAATGGTCCATGCATGAGAAGGAGATGAAGTGTTTGTGATCATCAACTCTCGTGTATGGGACATGTAGAAGTGTGGGCCGATTGCTTTCGATGGATGCCGTGTTTGTGATCATTGACCCCCATGATTGGTTGGAATGTGTGGACATGTTAGCTGGTTATTCTCTTCAAGTGTGATGTGCATATCATGTGAGGCGTACAAGTTGGGTGTTCTTTTGTCGCAAAAGGGCAACACGTGTTCATATAAGCTTGCGATATATATACCAAGGTGTTCCATAACGGTAACAGTGATTATAGTGACCACCGCCGTTACCAACACAATACGGGTCCCCGTAACGGCCATTACAGCATTTTATTTTTTTGAAAAACCTATTTCAGGATTGTTACGGGCAGTTTTTTCTGTAACGGCCGTTACCGTTACGTAACAGCCATAACCGTTTTTGTATACCTTGATATATACTAGTCCCCTGCCTTAGATGAAAGAGAAAAGTGATTCAAGAACTAGATTCATAAATCCATATAACTTTTTAGGGGTCCAAATAACCTTTATTAAGTTAAATGGAATGCACTATCATTAGTGGTCCAAATGCATCCAAGTTTTTTTAATTGACAAGGGCAAATTAAAATACTTGACCACTAAAAAGCCAGATGAGAATGCTAGCACACATGATCAATAGATTCAAAAAAATGCATAAACTATGACGTGATTGTGGAATAGTTTGGAACCTTATACTAGTGCGAATGTAATATTTTTGGATATTGCAAAAGTGTAGAATGCATTACGAGGATGTATACATCCTACAAAAACATATCTTCGGCATATTAGTTATTTGAGAAAATATTTGAGCTTCAACAAGAAAATAAATCATTGGGTGAATATTATTCAAAACTAAAAAGAATGTGGGAAGAGATGAGTGTGTGTCAACCCCTTACAACTGATTTGGAGAAGCAACGTTAGCAAGAAGAGGAGTCCTGTATGACCAAGTTTTTATCCAACTTAAAACGTGAATATGAACTGATTTGTGCACATTTTTGGGAGGTAACTTGCAAGGATGTCCTATCTCTAAATAAAGTGTATGCTTGACTCAGACGTGTATCTCTTAGCTCTACAAGTGGAGCCAGTAACAACTTTGCTTTAGCATCATTTACTAGTCGAAGCCAAGGTGGTGACCGTGGTGGCAAAAGAAATTAAGGTGGTCATTGTGAAGTAGAAGAAGGTCGTAGTAGAGGTCTTGAACCTAGGAAGTATCCCCATTGTGGGCTTATGAATCATTATGTTGAAAAATGCCAAGATCTTCATAAAGCGCTAGCATGGGCTAATTAGTCATCTCACATTAAAGAGAGCTAGTTGTAAAATAGCCCCAGAACTGTGGAAAAAGAATTATCCCGGATCTACACCGACGTATTGACAGTGATTCTCAAATATCGCAGAACAAAATGTGATACGATGATATAGAATGCAATAAAAACAAAGATAGGGGGGTCTCATCCAGCTAGCTCTACGTCTACAACTCAACGGCCACATGTCTGGAGAGACAGTTACATTTACTCAAAAAGAGTGTTACGGCCATCTCTTTGTCATTGGACTCACTTATCTTTAATGCTTGGTCTCTTTTTCTCTATTACTAGTTGTTTAGGACATGTTGGGAATTCTTGCTTATGTTATTAAGGGCGTTATCTTCATTATTGTATTCATGGCCTAAAATAAACAAAAGTGAGAGGGGGCATCGATCCTAATATCTATTCTCTCTCTCTCCTGTCTTCCTCTTTTTCTCTTTCTCAATCACGGCCACATGTTATCAGAGTGTAATTGATCCAGGCATAGATCACTTCCTTCATCTTCAACGTTTCTTCCCTTTTCTTTCTTCTTTTATTGTTTTGGGATGAAAATATAAAGTTATTTGGGGCTGATCTATTCATATCTCTCTCAACCACCAATGGTGGGTTGTGTGATCGTGTCCCGTTCAATTGTGTAAGGCCCACTTTCATATAGATCCATCGCGATGGACAAAAGTGGGGCATAGTGCATCTATGCCCAGATTTATAATCAGATTTGAGGTTGAAGGTATGTATTGAAGTTCTGCATAGCAAGGGTTAAAGAGTAAGTATATGTGTGAAGGTTTTAAAACAAGAAGTGACATCAAGTGATCGCGTTCGTTTGTATACATTGGATTCTGAAATACGTGCTGGGTAAGTTAAACGTTCTTCTCTTGTGTATTTGATCCCCTACATTTGTGGTTGTCAAGAATGTAGCCAAGACTAGTCTTTTATCTCCATCCGAGCCAATGAACTTTCAGATTAGATTGATTAACTCAATGGAGCAAATTACTTAAAATGGGCCACATCGGTAGAGGTATTCCTTATTGGTAAAAGGAAATCAAAATATTTGACTTTCCCCTGTTGTAGTATATATGGGCTTTGGCCCACCTAGGTTATGAGCGTCTTATTTCATTGTTATTTTGTAGTCTCTTTTTATTTCTTGTTTTGCCCTTTATCTTAAGGGTATTTTATGTAATTTTGATCTCTTTTAATCTTATAAATAAGAGAGGGTTGGACGTCCAACCCTAGTAATCTCTCTCATCTAGAAACTCTTTTACTTTACATGGTATTAGAGTAAAGCTAATTCCTACAGTTTTTTTTCTTCTTTGTCTTTCAATTCCCTCTCTCAATCTTCCTCCCTCTTTCTTTCTTCCTCTTCTTTTTCTTCTCTTCTTCACTTCTTTTTCTTCTTTTCTGTGTATCTCATCTCAGTTTGATAGTTGTGGGTTTTTACTCACTGATTTGATCTGATTTGTCTGGGAGAGATTTGTGGCTGAAGTTTGTGGAGTTCTGGTAGAAGGTTTTGCTAGACAATCTACATCGATCAAAGGTTTTGGATTGATTTTCTTCCAATTTTCTTAGAAATTGGTCCATGGTTGTTGCTTTTTTGGAGGCATTCTGTGTTCGTCAGTTTTTTTCTAATGATAAGGGTTTGGTGATTGTTGCTCTCGAATTCAGCCACGTGGAACACGTGCGAAGTTTGCGAGCATGCCAAAACCGATTGGGTCAATTCAAACTGTGACCACAGACCCCTCGCATCGAGAAAGAGCGGTATTCGGTCGTGGCTCAACCGTTCGGCCAACTGTCACACGCTTGTTACTCAAGCGACTGGCAGAGGTTGGGACTCTTCCTCCAAATGAGCTCTTTTTTGCCTTGAAAATTCGAAGACTTTCGAAGGTGCGGCAGTTGTATGGTTGAACGGAAAAGATTAGAGATGGACGTGGAAAAGATGTGTAACTTACCACTACAACAGGATCACCAACCTGGCTGAGAGCAACAAGGTGTTTCAGGGAGCTACGTGCTGATGAGCAAGGCAAAGGTAATGCCGGAAATTACAACTATAATCGACCCAGCATATGAGAGTAGGTGGACGGGCTCCTAAAATAAGGTCTTCCTTTAGATCTGACACATGAGCACACCTGAAAGGGAATTACAACTACTGGCTACAACTAAGAGTCAGTCCGACATATGCACAGGGACGAACTGAGACTAAATCTACCCTAAGGATCCACAGTTGTTGAGCAGGGGATAACTAAACCTAGATACACAGCGTTGCACTGGATTAAGAGTTGGTTTTGATTTGAGGCGTTCTAGGGGCATTCATGTTTTGCATATTTGTGGTGACCATGTTGATTCCCATGGTCGAAGGGAATGGATCAGTGAGCATTCCAAAATCTATATTGTCTTGGATAACGTTCCTGAAGGCAATACAGTTTCTAGTTGAATGAGACCGTGAGCCATGCCATTTACAATATTCTATTTTCTTCAAATCTTCCACCAAAGGAATCCTTTGCTTTGGTGGAAGTTTTGCAGCCAATAAGAGATCAAAAATCTCATCGGCTTTTGTAATATCAAATAAATATCGTCTATTTTGTTTTGTGATTCCTTTGGCTACGTTGGAACTTTGATGAGATGATTCATCATCTGCCTCTGTTAGGGTCGTACAAACAAATGGTTTATTAAGGTTTGTTTTAGCCAAAGCTATCTCATAGTTTGGATCATGATAATAGATTCCTAATGATGAGTTTTTTTCTTTTGGTTCTCTTCTCATAGAAGCCATTCGTATCTGGTTGCTCTATCTAACAAATGGACCAAATCTTCGAAGTCCATTCCTTCGAACTTTTTTCGGAGTTCAATGTCTAGACCTTCTACAGCCAGTTTAACAAACTGAGCTTCTGGAAGAAATACTCGCATTTGTTCTTCGCTTTTTTTAACCGAGTTATGTATTTCCCAGTCGGTTCGTCGGGTAGCTATCTAAGGCATGATAAATAAAATTCAGGTTCAGTTTGATAAAACTGACCATGAAACATTTCCTCCATGTCTTGCCAAGACTGGACTGAATTCGCCGGCAAATTAATGTACCATGTAAACGCTATATCAGTCAGTGAACTTACGAACATTTCAATTTCACATATTCGTTGGCCGAAAATTCACCGCATTGTACAATGAAACAGCCAATGTGTTCTACCGTAGACTGGCCTGTACCTCTGAAGAATAATGAAAACTAGGGTATTTTCGTACGTCTTGGTACCTTAGCAAACCAATTAACCCAGTGTGGGTACGGCTTGCGATAAACGGGTCGGTTAGTGTGATGACCTTGACGTTGGTCGGTTACCTCGTTTAAAAGATTAATTATTTCTTTCCGGCCTGGTGGAGGGAGTCCGAGATTAATTATTGGAGGCAATTGTATGCCTTGGGCAGTTGCACCACTGGAACCTGCCCCCCAAGCGCTTCATTGTTCGGCATGAATGGCCCTGCAACGGGTATGTCATGGTTTATATCATTTTCATTTGGGTTGTTGGACCAGTCATTTTGTCCATTCCTCCTAATGCTTACCTAAGGTGGCATATTTCGGCCCCCTAGGTCTAGGTCTGACAGTACATTACGTGGAGGTATAATCGACGACTCTAGGGAGTAGTGTCGAATCGAGGTATTTCCTGATTATACTGATGATAGTCAAAAAAACCCTGTCATTAAGGAAAGTCACAAGCCTGTTTATAGCTTCAGTTCGAGCCTTAGAGTATTCAACTTGCACTCTACCTTATTCAGTTAGTTCTCGTAAGCTGACATTAACACTTCCCAAAACTCCATTAGCATCTACAGAGTTGTTTTGGGATGATGACCCAACTTCCGAAATGGTTGGAAGTGGAGGGTTAGGAATCTCTGGCTCAGCCTACATTGAAAATGCCACAAAGGCCTAGTTAAGATCTTGTTCTTCAATATTCCCACTAACTCGAGTAGATCGTCTACTCATATTGTTATAAACTTCATTAACAACTGCATACTTGTCGCACCGAGCGTGCCAAATCAGTGTTAGTCTCGAATTCGACCACATGAAACACATGCGAGATTTGCAGGCATGCCAGAACCAATTGGGTCCAATTCAAACCGTGACCACTGACCCCTGGCGTCGAGATAGAGCGGTATTCGGTCATGGCTCGACCGTTCGTCTATTCAATCAACTATCGCATGTTCGTTACTCAGGCAACTGGCGGAGGTTGAGGCTCTTCCTCCAAATGAGCTCTTTCTTTCCTTGAAAATTCAAGGACTTTCGAAGGTGCAGCAGTTGTATGGTCAAACAAAAAATATTAGAGATGGATGCGGAAAAGATGCGGAACTTACTACTATAATGGGATCATCAACCTGGCTAAGAGCAGCAGGGTGCTACAGGGAGCAACGTGCTGATGAGCGAGGCAAAGGTAATGTCGAAAATTACAACTATGGTCGGCCCAACATATGAGCGTAGGCGGACGGGTTCCTAAACTAAGGTCTTCCTTCAGATTCAGCACGCGAACGCAGATGGAAAGGAATTACAACTATTGGCTACAACTAAGAGTCGGTCCGGCGTATGCGCAGGGACAAACTGAGACTAAATCTACCCTAAGGGTCCGCTACTAATGAGCAAGGGATAACTAAACCTAGATACAAAGCATTACGTTGGATTAAGAGTTTGGTTTTGATTTGAGGTGTTCCCGAGGGGGTCTTCGCATCTATGTCTGCTATTTATAGTTTTCCAAGAGTGATAGGAGAACAATTGCTCGTCCATGTGGCGCCTTTGCGTGTAACCAGCTGGGAAAGAGTAGTTACATTCTATCAACCATGAAATCGTTTTCTTGGACGCTCAGAACATGCTTCAGGGCCGACGTGGCTGGAACAGTTGCTGGCCCTTATCCGGAGATAACCAAAAATATCAAAAACACCTCTGAAAAGATGTGTTGATCTCCAAATTCTGGCGCATGCTCCAAATATCTTCTATGCCATGTTGCTCAATCTGCACTGTTTATCTAGTTAGTTCGGATTTTGGTACAAACAATACGATTGTGATTTGGACAAATTATTTTGGTTCAATTTTTCCTCAAAACAACTGAAATCTGATTGTAGTGGTAAGGGTTTAGTGTCGATTATTCTTTGGTTTAGGTTTTCTTCAAATTTACTGAAATCTGATTATTGTTTGGATAGATTCTTTTGGTCTTCCATGTCTAGATATTTTTTGGGTAACTTTTAAAAGTTCAGATTTTTTTTCCTTTCAACCATAATGTTATGGGAAAATTCGGGCTGAGCTCAAACATGGAAAGCTTTCCACTGGGGTTCATCTTCTACACCAAGTATGGTCATGGACCGACTATTTAGGAGAGGAAGCTAAGTTAGCCTCGGCCCGCTCGGGCTCGGCATTCGGCCTTCTCAGGCCTCGGCCCACTCGGGCTCGGCATTCGACCTTCTCGGCCTCAGCCCACTCGGGCTCGACATTCGGCCTTCTCAGGCCTCGGCCTACTCGAGCTCGGCATTCGGCCTTCTCGGCCTCAGCATACAGCCCTCTCAACCTCGGCCCACTTCGGCTCAACATTTGGCCCTCAGCTTGGCAAGAGGCCTGGCCTCATCCGCCTTGGTTTATCTCTCTTGAGAAGATAAGGATAATGCTCATTGCATTGATCCAGATAAGATAAAGACTTATCCCACTGATCCAGATAAGATAAGGATAAGGCTTATCCCACTGATCCAGATAAGATATGAATTATCCTAACAAATTTGGGATCTACTTAAATCTCTCCAATAATTATCTATAAAGAGGCCCTCCGCACTCTCTCCAGGTATGCGATCCACCGCCATCAAAACTCCAATAACCTTTCCTTTCAGTATACGTACTAACTTTGCTATCGGAGGGCCGTAAGTCGGGCCAACCGAGGACGGTCCTAACCTTTGTCGGTGGTTACAGGTCCCTCAATCTACACCATTCATCTCCGAGTGGAGATCAGACGACGAAGAATCAAAGTTGGTCCCTGACCAACATCTGTTAGCCAATTTTTGGCGTTAACAGATTGGCGCCGTCTGTGGGAACGAATAGATCGTTCTCATCTACCTCTTTCTTCTTCATTCAGCCATCCAAATCTTCAGCGATCATCCAGTTGATGGACGGCTCAACTCACCACACGTGCGCAAATCTAGTGAACTCCAGCCGTCCATCAACCTCCTCCTGCACCTGCTCATCAATGGTCAACCGAGCAATGGTGGCTAACATCCCCACCTTAACCACGCGTACAGCAACCAAATGAGGGGATCTCCATCATCCATCGTCCACATCTGCCAAGTGGGACTCATTTCCGACGTCCAGCAAAGGACGTCCATCCAGCCATGTGTCCAACAATTCCAACAGCATCCATTTCCTCTAATCAGGTGTGGTGGATCACACATGCAAGGACGCCCAACATCTCCACATGGAGAGAAGCCTCATCAACTCCACTCATCTTTAACTCCCAAGTAGCCAACAGCCATCTTCGGCCATCCAACAAGCTGAACCCCACACCTCCAGCCGTTCAGCTATGACGTGCCCCGCCATATCAACGTCCATTAAATTCAATGTGAGGAGAAACTACATCTCAATTGTCTAAAACAACAGATCATCTACCATCCCGCTGTCCAGAAGGGTGTACGTCATTCCAAAACTTGAAAAATGACAACTCTTGATGTCCATTGATCCAGAGTCTTTTTTGTGGCCCACCGATTTCTTGATCTGCATCATGTTTTGACTCTTTATATACAAGATCCATCTGAGAAACCTCATGAATGGCATGGATTCCTCTTCCAGTAGCCAAGTGGGCCCACTTCATCACGACAAAAAACCAATTGTTATATCTCCCACACACGAACAACGTGTTCAACCCAACTTTCGTTCTCTCTTTCCAATCTGAGAGAGATTCCCTCTCACAATCCTTGTGAGTTTGCTCCAACCCATCTTCTTCCATTCTTGTCGAAACTTCAATTCGTTTCCACATCCATATCTTCCAGCAGCTATGGGCAGTTTAATTCACAACCGTCCATCGAGGGACCAACTCTAGAGATGTCACCCATCAATCCATCGTCGATCATTCATTCTTTCACCTCATCCATGGCGAGATCCAAGAATCCCAGCACAACAACAGCTGCCATCAAGTACAAAAGGTGGACCATCTTCCTAGCCGTTGATCATGTCTTTGGCAAAGAGGAGTACTTTAAAATTCCACGCGTGCGAGTCTCAAGTGGACACATCTTCAGTGTACAACCAGCTAACAGCCATTCAAGCAGCCAGGCTGCCCATTCAGCTCTCCCACATCCAGTCGTTCATCTCCAGAACAATCATGAACTGGACGTCCTTCAATGAAGCATGCAGACCTCCACCTCCACCTTCACTCCTTGCAACAACAGATCAGCAACTCCAGCCGTCCAATCTCCAATAGCACCCATGTACATCATCATCATCACCTTCCAAGCTTTGGAGACCGTTCACTCCATCAAACAACGTGTGGCCCCCGTTGCTACATCTCAGTTATTCCAACACAATCTTCACATGTCATCAGACCATCAAATGGATGGTTAACACGCCTGCCATGCGGAGCTACCTTGTCCACACATCTAGCATGTCATTGATCCAACATTTTAACTTCATCAACATCGCACCTTCCTTGCACATGTGAAGCAGCTCTCATCCTCTGTCCACATGTGATCGTTTAGCAATTGCGGCAGTGAACATCAGCGTCCAAACAGCTATGGTCGTCTTCATCAATAGCAATTAGGTGCTGATCTGCAACCGTCCAGATGATGGGAATGGACCACCATTCATCATCACGTGTGGGGCCAGCGACCATCAACGCCGCCCAGCTGATCTTCATCATCCAGACCTTGCGCATACAAACAGCACAACTGCTGCCCCCATCCAGCGTCCATCCTACGATCCTTTCATGTCCACACCCAGCATCAGCTTGCTGCCTCAGATCTCCATTCCTACACGTACAAGCAAGAAGGTCTTTCCCTCCATCTTTTCCACGTGATAGCTACCAAGGAGTTGGACATCCATCTTCTCTCCACACATGCAGTAAACAAAAGTTGCTCTTATCTCACATAGCAGCGACACGTGCCAAGCAAGAGAAGCCCCCCATCATCTTGCATATACATTCAGCACGTCTAACGGTTGTCCAAGCCTTCCACGCCTTCAACATCTCACATCAGATGGACACCAATTCGGACGGTCGTCCATGCAAATTCACCATGTGAGCAACACATCTAGCAGGTGAAAAGTAACTCCACCATCCATCCATACTTACAACAGAGATGGAGTATCTGCTTTCATCCATCATGGCCTTCAACAGCAACAAGACTAGATGTACTAGCATCTATCAACACCCAACTATCTTCACACGTGCAGAGGGTTGCACGTGCATCCACAACAACCATCAAAGGGCCAGAATCTTTCAACCGTGCACCAATCCGATATCACAGTGGGCCTCATCCACTCTCCACCATCAAGCCATATCTCAGCCCCGGCCCACTTCTCACTTGTACATCTGGTGGACCGCTCCAAATCCAGCTCCATCAGCAACCGTCCAAGACCAGATGAGCCATCCATCCATTCAAGTGTGCAAAGGAGATCTCAAATCTCAACCATCAACAGTCCAACAAGGATGGACGTCTTCAACGTGTGCAACTCTTAAAAGACTTGCCCCACCTACATATCCAATCAACGTTCAAACAAGTGGGTCATCTTCAATCAACAGCCCAGATCAGCAAGGTGGACACCTTCAGCACCATCGCCTCCAGGCCATGCTAATTAAGCTCAGCCCACTCAGATGCATTAGTAGTAACCTCTTCAAAGTTCCGTGCTCAGACTTTCTAACCACGAAACTTGGGGGGGCTTCTGTTATGGGTAAATTCGGGCTGAGCTCAAAACATGGAAAGCTTTCCACTGGGCTTCTGTTATGGGTATTAACCTCTTCTACACCAAGTATGGTCATGGACCGACTATTTAGGAGAGGAAGCTAAGTCAGCCTCGAAATTCGGCCTTCTCAGGCCTCGGCCCACTTGGGCTCGGCATTCGGCCTTCTCGGGCTCGACATTCGGCCTTTTCAGGCCTCGGCCCACTCGGGCTCGGCATTCGGCCTTCTTGGCCTCAGCATACGGCCCTCTCAACCTCGGCCCACTTCAGCTCAACATTTGGCCCTCAGCTTGGCAAGAGGCCTGGCCTCATCCGCCTTGGTTTATCTCTCTTGATAAGATAAGGATAATGCTTATCCCATTGATCCAGATAAGATAAAGACTTGTCCTACTGATCCAGATAAGATAAGGATAAGGCTTATCCCACTGATCCAGATAAGATATGAATTATCCTAACAAATTTAGGATCCACTTAAATCTCTCCAATAATTATCTATAAAGAGGCCCTCCGCACTCTCTCCAGGTATGCGATCCACCGCCATTAAAACTCCAATAACCTTTCCTTTCAATATACGTACTAACTTTGCCATCGGAGGGCCGTAAGTCGGGCCAACCGGCGGCGGTCCTAACCTTTGTCGGTGGTTGCAGGTCCCTCAATCTACACCATTCATCTCCAAGTGGAGATCAGATGATGAAGAATCAAAGTTGGTCCCTGACCAACATCTGTTAGCCAATTTTTGGCGTTAACACATAAGATCCTCTCTCTTTCTTCTTTGGTTATTTGTGAATAGCAATTTCACTATTATTTAGAGATTTGGTTTGATTTATATTGTTTGGTTTAAATATGGCCTCTTCATCAATATCTGAGACAGTTGATTCAATCAATTCTAAGATGGAAAAGGTAAGATTGTTTATTCTGAAAATCATAGGTTGCAAATTACAACCCATAAGCCTAAGCCCAGTGATTATCTTTAATGGTCAAAAGCCATAAGTAGATGACAATATGCCAAAACCTACTATATCAGATCCTTCTTATGGAGATTGGAAATCAAATACTTGCTTGTCATCAAGGTATCCCAAAACGGTTACGTATAGGCCGTATCGGCAGATATGTAACGGAAACAATCATGACCATTACGCATTACGGGGTCAAAACGGCCATAATGGTCATTACAGAAAAAACAGGTCGTAATGGCATGTTACAGCCGATACGGCCCCGTATAGGACCGTAAAGGCCCTGTAACGGTCCTGTAACAGTATTTTTCAAAAAATAAAAAAGGGCCGTATCGGCCGATACAGGCTCCGTAACGGCCGTTGCGGCCCTTATCATAATAGTAACGGTGGTGGCCGTTACAGCCACCGTTACCGTTATGGAACACCTTGCTTGTCATGTCCCGGCTTCTAAATTTTATAGAACTAGAAGTTAGTGAATGACTTTTTCTATTATCTACTGCCAGTGAGATTTGGTTGACAACTCATGAATTGCATGCCGATTAAAATAATTTGGCTCAGATTTACAATATTTACTATGAGATAAATTTAAGACAAGCGAAGCATTCAATTTTTAATTATTATGTTAAGATGCATCCTCTATTGTAGAAATTATTTTTCCTGGATGATCTTCAATTTGTTTGTAACACAGATGCATAAGCATACCACAGATGCATAAGCATATAAACAAAGAAGAAGAAGAAGAAGAAGAAGAATATTTTATTTTTATTTGTTTTTTTTGAGAAGTGATGAAAAAATTTTAATGAAGGCCTAAAAAGTGAAGCAAGAGAAGAATACAAAAGGAGGGAGCTGATAGTCACCAAAAAGACAGCCAACAACTAGTGATTACAGGCACAGCTTAGGAGCTTCCATTTGCAAACCAACATTTTGCCCACCTCCACAACTGCCTCAACCAATCAAGAAGAATTCCAGAACTGCCAACTAGTCCTTTCTCCCCAAATCACCCAACATAAAGTCAACAGTGTCAAGAGCCAACTTCAACAATCTCTCTTCCCTCAAGAGCCCCCATGCCAAGCCCACGAGAGGTCTCGGCAAGAAGTCCCAAACCTCAGAAGTAAACAGGTAGAAGATGAACAAATGATCGATGGATTTGGCAACTTAAACAATCTCTCATATTGACTCCCAACTTTCTTTTCTCTCTTTTCTTCTCTCCTCTTCTTCTCCCTTTAATCTATAACTCTACAGAAACCAAATAAGAAGTCTCTAATCCTACTAAAATTCCTTATTTAACAATCATATGGGCTGTAACACAGTTGTATAGTGCATATGCCAAACGATTCATGTAAAAACCCAAAAGCACAAAATTTAATGGTACATAGGTCCATAAATAACACCAGGACTTGTAGGCCCCAAAATCTAACCAGTCAGCCTATAGAGCTATCCAATTGGATTTGTGGGCCAACAGTCCAATCGGTCCTACATATGATGATTTGAAACAGATTCTGTGGAGAGATACTTCAGTTAAAATCATTTCCTAGGAGAGAAGTTTCAGATAGATGATTCCGGATGTCTATGGTCCAAATTTGGAAAGGCAGGAACTGAAAGAGATTTGTTCTAGATTGGACCTACCCTAACTCATCGAATGCAATTTCAATGTTATTCGTCACCCAGAGTGAAGCTCGGACACGCCCTGCATGAAAGAAAAAAAAAATCTGCATTCTCCTGAAGAATGGAGTTTATTGATCTCGCACTACATTATGTTCCCTTCACCTAGGTCAAACAATCATAGCCTTGTCTTAGCTGTATGACTCCAATTTATGGATTATGTTTCGCCAAAAACAACTAAGGCCCTATCTTCGGTTAGTGATTCAGATAGGACTACTCATGATAACTTGAACAAAGTTAATGAACAACAGCACACCTCATATCAACCCTCCTTTACTAGTGCTGGGGACCGATAGGTGCAGTTTCTACCAGGCAGAATGGTTAAGCACCCAAGGGTAACTTACACAATTTGCATTTTTTAAGAATTAATTTTCATAATATACTTTCATCAACAACAAGCATCTCTCACTTATTGTGACATAATTTTGATCTCTTTGAGGTATCAGAACTCACCTAATAGAATCCAAAAACTTCCACAACTTTCTTAAACTCAAAGATTAGCTTCGAATTGTTAGAGAATAAACTGTATATTAATGAGATTTGGGCTTGTGTGTATTATGTCAACTTGGTTCTCCCTTAAGACACCATATATATTTTGCCCTAGGGTTCATTATAATAAAATAAGGATTAGAGAGAGTTAAGCTCCCTATTTCTCTCCTTTTCCCTCTTCCCTCAAAATCTTTTCTTCTCATTTTCATCTTCTTCATGATACCAGAGACATCAAATCTGTGACCTAAAAGGAAAGATTCTTCCCCTTTCCTTCTTTTCCCTCCTTCCTTCTATTCTTTCTCCTTTTCTTCTATTTTCAGTCAGCGTGACCAGCCACCCCAGCTGGACCAGCCGGCATCACCTCAACCCCAGCCAGTCTAACCAGAGTTGGCGGTGACCCTAGTCGACTCATTTCCAACACCATCCACTCTCAATCATGCTTATGTAGGCCCAGCCAACATAGTCAACCTCTTCAAGAGGCCCCGTCATCTCTGTTTGTCTCTTGCATGCTGCCCGACAAAGCACCATGTGTTCTAGATTCCTGCCCGTCACCATGCAGATCATCTAAGTTGATGTGGCTTCGTCGGATTTTCATATGTGGTGAGTTTTTCAACAAATAAGTTATATATTTGTATGTTCAGGGTGGGTGATTAAAAACCAAGTATGACTGTGGGGTTCTGAAGTCAAGATCCTCACCCTGCACTGGTTATTATGATGGTAAAAATTAAATGGAAAAAATTACTTGAGATGGTCGCATTTGGCCAAGATCTTTATCGGTCATCATCATTCACCTTATTTCAATTAATTGGGATCAGCTACATGAATCTTATCCCATCATTGTTTGGATTCATGATGAAAGTTACGCCATAAGTTTGACACTGGCTGCCAATCTGACATAACCCTCCTTTACCCAAGCTTGGGACGGGCAACGAGAGCATAGACCTCCCATAGGTGCAATGTAATAGACTATTACATAGGTTGATCACAATCAAGCACCATCTAATAGTCTATTATATAGGTTGATTACAATCAACGCGTTCATTATAATCAACGAGATTACAATCAATGATGTTTATCGGTGCTCGAAAGAAACTAGGCTACATAACTGGTAGCAAAAAGAAACCGAAGGCAGATGATCCATCCCGCGGAGATTGGAAAAGTGACTCTTACATACTGTAATGGCATGGTTGCTGCATTCACCAAGCAAGCCCAAATCTCATGAATAAGGCTATGTTCTCTACACATATTTCTAATAGAAAAGAAAGGACAAACAAACAAACCAACATTTGAAGGCAGGAGAAACTAACATTAACAACAAAATGGAGAGAAAAGCATTGTGGAAATGGGAAGCAGCGCACCAAGGAGAAAAGTAGCCTATAACACAATAATAGTTGAAACTTGCATTGTGCGTCTCTCTCACTATAACAGATAACCAAACAATGGGCCTCAACTCATATGCTGGAACGATCAAAAAGGAAGTGGGCTACAATTCGTGACAAAGAAACTCTTATATAATGATTGTAGATAGAAACAAGCTTGATCTACGCTGAAAAATCAACACATGATGGTTACTTAACAAGATTACCCTCACTAATAATACGATGCAATACTTACCATGCCCTAGTAATAACCACTGAAAATTTAGAGAAGATGCTCAACTAGTTACAACCAGTAATTTCAGTATCGATAGTAGTACCAGCCAACATATCAGTTGATACCAGTGTTTTAAATAGCTACACTATGTAGGGTGTAGCTTATGCTATGTAGTGTGTAGCTTACGCTACATAGCGTAGAATGGCTTTAACGCTACATAGCTCATGAAAATAGCTTAAGTTGCATGTAGCCTACACTACATCATAAATTGCATACGCTACACACTATGTAGCTCACATGATGTTTTCAATGATTTGTTACATTTTTTCATTTCCAATAAAAATTAGTTAACCTTTTTAATGATTTTAGTAAATTGATATAAAAAAACAATATTAAATCAGTTTCATTGCTCTTTCTTTACCTTTATACTTGATCATTGCCTTTTCCTATTACTTTAGGTTCCATTTTGTTGCACCAAAAACAATGAAATTTTGTTAACTTTCATTATGAATCAGTCTAATTTGGTACAGAATATCATGACATTGTTGCAACCAAGCATCTTGATTAAAAAACTAGTAGTGGCGTGTAGCTTACACTACACGCTATGTAGCTTACGCCTCACGCTTCAAAGGGGTGAACGCTATGCTACACGCTATTCGCTATTTAAAACACTAGTTGATACTATCAAATATCGTCCAATGCCGATGCAAAACTGGGCTGTAGTTGGAAAACTTCCTAGTATACCATATTAGTCGATACACCGCAATATAGAGCAATATATCAATCATATATCGATACATTGTGATATTCTGAATATATTGTTGTTATAAGTTCCCGGATATTGTTGATACGTATCGCGCATAGCAATGATATTGCAATTGCATCAGCCCCCTTCCGAAAAATTTGGAAAATTCACCAAAAAATTCACAAAAACTTATTTTCTTTGAAATTTTTTAATGGGATCACGTTGCTAAGGGAATGTCAACCAATTCTTTACATTTTTTTGGATGGATGTGGAAATCGAAATTGGAGAGCGTATGGTACTAGAAACACAATTGATGATTTTTTGCTAATTTAAATTGTTTTCTCTTGTGTAAGTTGCTTGCAATTTGTAGAATGAATTTAGTAATCCATGATTTTGCATGTTTTGCATGCTCAATCATGTATTTTTGACCTCTTTGAATTTGGGAAAAATGGGAAATTTTGGAGAAAATCCAAAATTTTCCTGATTTCACCCATTTAACTTATAATTGGAGTGTGGAAAAATCATGTGAGAATGCTTGGAGACTGATCTACATATTTACAAAACATTTTGGAATTATTAAAAATATCAAAATAATAATATTTTTTTGGAAAAAAATACATTGACAAGGTGTTATTTATGGCTTATATATAGGCATTTATGAGCGTATGTTGATCTTGACATCAATCACACTCGTATATTTATTTTCAAAAATTAATTGTAAAAGATTATAAAAAATAATTTTAAATAAATGCAATGTACATTATAGGACAGATTTTGCTTTTGAATGCATTGGTTGTGTTTTCATACATGTCTTCTATGATTTTTAAATTATATGAACTGGTTTTGAATATAGTTGCATCACTTCTATTAGACAACACATTGTTTAGGACCCCATACAAAGGAAACTTATTGTGTGTGTTGATTTTTTGTAATCTGAGTTCTAAGTGGGTATTAATATCTTTTCCAACATCCTCTGAAGTTTCATTGAAAAATTCGGCAATTTCCTAATGTTTCCCAAAAATAAAAATGCATTACATGATACACATGATATTTCCCATGTGATACCCAATATGTTTCCATATCCCACGAGTGCAATGCATACGTCGATACCAATACTGATGCAGGACAGCCCTAAATATAATGCATGCTCATGAACACAATTATTCAGCGGCAGTAAAAGCAATAATAATAATGAAATCTTGCATGAATCATCATAAACTAAGAAAAACATAAAGAAAACATGCAATGGAACAGGCCATCATCACAACCATGGAGTATGAGATTCAATTAGTGCATAGGTTGGATCCGGCGAGGGATGGAACCTCCCGATCTTGCATGGCTTTACCCAATCGATCAATGAGAATCACTAGTCCGAAGAATCAAGAAGTTTCTCGGATTAGGGATTTGGGAATTTGGGGTTTTAGGGTTATTTTGATTCCCAAAGTTTGATCGAGGAAGGGTTGGCAAAATAAAATATAGAAAGGGAAAATGATTACCTTGAAGAATCTGGAGGGGCACAAGAAGAAATCAGAAGAAGAAGATCAAGGAGGAGAAGAATCACCATAAGAGAGAGAGGAGGGAGGAAGAAGCTCAAAGAGGTTTTCATTAATCAATATCAAAGTTAAAAGTCGTGTTTAGGGCCTAGCCCACTTAAATAAACAACTAAACAAGTAAAAAGTCCAAATTACCCCTAAAACTAAGCAAAAACGCGTAAATAAACAAAAGTGCGCGAAAGTTCGGGCGCTCAGTTACATCCAAAAACGTCCAGAGAGTTTCGAGCGCTCGAAAGGCTAAACTCGGGCGCCCGAAGGCAATGGTCGGGCGCCCGATCGACAGTGGTCGGGCGCCCGATGGGCGCCCGAAGTCTTCAGCTCTTCAGTCCGTTTCTTCATTCTTCCTTCACACGTGCCCTCCCTGGATGGGGTGTTTTATGTGCCTGATCACGTGTGGGTCTTCAGCTCCTCAACAGTCGCCTATCCACAAGGATGGTACTTGTGGGTGACGTTTTCTTCGTTGGTACACCTTGAATGCTTTTGTTCCGCATCATTCTCCTCGTCTGAGAAGAACTCGACTCCGGCGAGTTAAAACTCTTGTGGCGCTCTAGTAAATCTGGATTAACGCTCTGTAACTCCACTTCTATCAACCATGTAGATTCTGATGGTGGCTTGTTCTTCCTTTTGACAAAGTATCTTTGGAAACCTCCGCCTCTCATAAAAATGATCTCTTCACCCAAGATCTCCTCAATTTCTTCTTTATGGGTAATGGGTGGAGGAAGGGGTGGAAGGAGTTGTGTAGCAAAATCATAACAAGGCCATGAAAGGGACGATGGATCAACGATGGGATGGTGGGAACGGACTAGATCTTCCACATTAAAAGTTGGGTTAATGCCCATTTCAGATGGAAGGTCGTTCCGATACACGCTAGACTCAATTTTCTGCAATATTTTGAATGGTCCAGCACTACGCGTTTGCAATTTCTTAGCGGAGCCCTGTGAGAACCACTCTGGCCTTATCCTCACCATTACAGTCTCCTTTTTGAAATTCTTGCAATTTACGATGAGAATCAGCTGAGATTTTAGAATCATCATTGCTCTTATTTATCCGTTGTTTAATATGTGTATACAAATCATGAATATGGCATGCGAATGCATCGGCTGACTCTAAAGACTTTTGGATAACAGACATGGGTAAAACTAAAGGACGCTTTGAAAAATTAACGAACTAGAAATAAACACTCCTATGGAAATAACCAATCCTATGACCTAGAATTTGAAAAACTAAAACAAAAGGACACTTTCCATGGGTGACACATAATTTCTCATTATAAGTATTATAAACAAGGATGATTTTCATATATCCCAACACTTGAGAACAAACACTAGTAATACCAAGTCTTAAGCAGATCTTGGCATCAGCCATTATGTCCAAAATGTCACCAAGATACGGGATAAGGACTATGGTCATCATATCCACCATGACGTGAATACGTCGCATGATGGCTTGACACTTGATTGAAGCTTTGTGGGCGGTCAGGATATGCCCACATGTGTGGCATATGCCATTGTTCTTGGAAGTGAAAAGAGCAGGCATGACACACAAAACAAAATTCCAACTCAAACTTTCCTTATTCAATTCTTCCCCAAGAAGTTTATCAAATTGACGCTGCATTTCTGTATTTTCTACGGGGTTCACATGGTATGGAGAAAAGCTTGATAGGACCAACCTAGGGACAAGATCGATTATGTGTTGGATGTCCCATTTGAGTGAAAATTTATCACATAAATCATCTGGTGGGAAGGATATCACAAGTCATGTGGGTGGTGTCTACCATCATATCCTCACTAGTCTCCTTTTCAAATTCATTCGTGTGCATTATGGTAAGAGACTTAGATTGGGACTCTACATCACTTAAGTCACACATGACATCTGGAAGTGGTGCGGTCTCAATTTCTTCGACCTTTTCATCACTAGCACACACTTCGTCATCCTGAATAATGATGAGCGATGCCTCAATTTCTTCCATTTCCTCAGTACTAACATTAGGCACGTACTCTTCCACTTCATAAACAACCTGATTGGATTCTTCCAACTGGTCATTCACCAAGGTATTATCTCGCTTCCAAGGAAGTATAATTGGTGTTAAACACTCAAATTGTTCATAAGCTGAGATTTTCTTAATGATAGGTTGGACCACTTTACAAGGAGGGGACCATATTGGTTCTGTGTTTGGACGGGAAGGTGAGGCAACTCTCTTTTGAACCAAGGGCTTTTGACGATAAGAGATGGGAAGATATTTTTCTTTTAAACACTCTTTCATCTCGTCCCATTGTGAGATCGGGGCTCTCCCATCTTTATCAAGTCGTCGCTCCAAATCTGTCCAAAACGACTTGGCTTGGCCCTCCAATTTCCACTTGACAAATCTAACTCGACGATAATTCGACATATCATACCAATCAAAAAAATAATCCAAGTCTTCAAGCCAATCAAGGAATGTTTGTGGGTCCATGTGACCATTAAAGTAGGCCAACTCATCGGAGTTCGGCTTTCCATTGGGTCTCGACGGCCACACGACAACACTTAATAGCCCTGAACGTCTATACTCCATTCATTACAGGGAGACTCTACGGACTGGGTGACTCACCATATGAATGCGATGAATTTAAACTACAATGAACTGACACTAATTAATTAAAACAGAAAACGATTCAAATCTGGAAATTTTCCAAATTAGGAAACTTTCTAAAATTGGAAAGTTTCTAAAATTGAAAACTTTCTAAATCTGGACTTTCCTAAATTAAACCTAAAAATCAAAACCCTAATTTGATAACTCAATCTAGACACAAACCATGCAAGCCTATTCTCTGATACCAAATTTGATGCAGGACAGCCCTAAATATGATGCATGCTCATGAACACAATTATTCAGCGGCAGTAAAAGCAATAATAATAATGAAATCTAGCATGAATCATCATAAACTAAGAAAAACATAAAGGAAACATGCAATGGAACGGGCCATCATCACAACCATGGAGTATGGGATTCAATTAGTGCATAGGTTGGATCCGGCGAGGGATGGAACCTCCCGATCTTGCATGGCTTTACCCAATCGATCAATGAGAATCACTAGTCCGAAGAATCAAGAAGTTTCTCGGATTAGGGATTTGGGAATTTGGGGTTTTAAGGTTATTTTGATTCCCAAAGTTTGATCGAGGAAGGGTTGGCAAAATAAAATATAGAAAGGGAAAATGATTACCTTGAAGAATCTGGAGGGGCACAAGAAGAAATCAGAAGAAGAAGATCAAGGAGGAGAAGAATCACCATAAGAGAGAGAGGAGGGAGGAAGAAGCTCAAAGAGGTTTTCATTAATCAATATCAAAGTTAAAATTCGTGTTTAGGGCCTAGCCCACTTAAATAAACAACTAAACAAGTAAAAAGTCCAAATTACCCCTAAAACTAAGCAAAAACGCGTAAATAAACAAAAGTGCGCGAAAGTTCGGGCGCTCGGTCAGGCGCCCGAAGACGTCCAAAAACGTCCAGAGAGTTTCGGGCGCTCGAAAGGCTAAACTCGGGCACCCGATCGAAATGGTTGGGCGCCAGAAGACAGTGGTCGGGCACCCGATGGGCGCCCGAAGTCTTCAGCTCTCCAGTCCGTTTCTTCGTTCTTCCTTCACACGTGCCCTTCCTGGATGGGGTCTTATATGTGTCTGATCACGTGTGAAGGGTCTTCAGCTCCTCAATAGTCGCCTATCCACAAGGATGGTACTTGTGGGTGGCGTTTTCTTCGTTGGTACACCTTGAATGCTTTTGTTCCGCATCAAATACTAAAAACACTAGTTGCGAGTCTTGCGACCAATATTCATTAAACTATCTACCAGCAATAGCCAATAGAAATTAAATTAAGTCTTTACCTGGAGTCCCGCCAAACACTATTCAAATGAAAAATTGGGACAACAAGTGTTGCGTTCAGCAGTTTCGCCACAGCAACTACATCACATATCTGCATTGAATGCAAGAGCACACATCAGATATACTGGATGAGCTATAACAAGGAAAAAATTCACCAGTTATACAAGAGGCCAATGTGACTTTGTCATTACAAGGCAAACAGAAAGTAATGCCACTGAAGACGGTTATGAGCAAAAGTAACCCGACTAGAAACATGGGGATTAGTGGACATATGAAATACCATTTGAATCTTGCAAACTTCTAACGAGGTTTGAATTCTATTGTCTAAAATGGAAATTACCGATATACGCTGTTGATTCAGACCACCATTTGCTTCAATTATAAGGAAACCATTAGAGCTTGGCAATTCTGACAACCAACATAGCAAGAAAATCATTTAGCTTTCAGCAGCGATCATAACAAGCACCAAATAAACAGAAAAAATCATGAATATGACTGTTAAATAAACAATTATCCCTAAGACCAAAGAAAAATAAAGAACATACAATTAAAATCAGATTATTTTGGCAGTTATAATATACATCTGACTATCAATTGGAAGAAAAGAAGATTGGTATCTACAGCCTATAATATTATATTGAACCTCAAGAACTCCAAAATGTTTATGCATTAACAGAAAACTACCTGAGATGAATAATCAAATCAGAATAAATATCATTTTTCTTTATGTATTATCAGAAATTCAGAACAACAAATATATGTGGACCACTTGCAAATGACGCAAGGACAGGAAGCAAGGAGCACTAACCTGATGCTTGCCACTGATTTGTGTAGTAGATGAATCTAGGAATTGTTAGGACAATGATTTTAGAACAAGAATGGGCAGTTATAGAGCCATATAATATTCTTTTTCCTTTTCCATTATATATGTGAAGTTCAGTTTAGTCATTTGATATAGTAAGTCAAAGGTACTTTTGCCTTTTTACACTTAACCGTAAGGATAAAAAAAAAATGGCTGTTTGACATTGTATAATACAATCATATGTTTCCTCTCAAGTTTTTATGGGCAAGAACCCAAGAATCGATCTTAGAAGCAGTCTGCAAATTCTTGAATAGGCGAAACTACAAGAATATAACTGTACATTATAGGCGGTAAATCCCCATCACGCCCTCGATATCAAGGATGAAGGTCAAGTCATGTCTGAAGAAGACAGAAATAGGTGATGTACGTTACTTCAAGAATACCCGAAGCATCTAAGAGAAGATGAAATTAAATGGCAACAACGTTCCCAAGCTCTATGGCTAAAAGAAGGAGACAGAAATATGAGTTTCTTCCACAATATAGCTTCCGCTAGGGCCAGAAACAACAGAATTTCTTATATTAGTTGACAGCGAAAGAATCGAAGAAAAGTCTCAGGTATGTAAAGCCATAGTTTCCTTCTACAAGAAGCTGCTACCCAAGGACTCTTGGGCCAGACCACAGCTTGACTTCCTGCCTTTCGCCACTTTTTCGGAGGATTTAGCAAATCAGTTGCAACATCAGATTACAGAAGAAGAAGTTCAGAAGGCCGTGGATAATTTAGGCCATGACAAGGCACCAGGGCCAGACAGTTTTCCCATGGCATTCTTTCAAGTGTTTTGGAACATTGTGAGAAGTGACATCCTGAATTTTGTCAATGATTTCTTCCTTCATGGCCATCTCCATTCAGCGTATGGTGTAACATCTATAGCTCTCATCCCCAAAAAGGAAGAAGCTGAAAATATCAAAGATTTTCATCCGATAAGCCTCATCGGAAGTCCATACAAGATCATAGAAAAGGTCCTTGCCTCGCGGTTTCCTGTTATTATAGACAACATTATTTCAGAATGTCAAGGAGCTTTTGTGGGAGATCGTCAGATCTTGGACAGTGCCCTTCTAGCCCATGAATGTCTTCACTCCAGATTTAAAGAAAAATGATCGCGTATCATTTGTAAGCTAGACATCGAGAAACCGCACAACCATGTGGAGTGAGATTTCAGCGATTATTTGCTGAAAAGGATGGGCTGTGGCGAAAAGTGGAGAGGTTGGATTCAGATATGCGTTCGCTCAGTGGCGTGCTCAGTGCTTGTGAATGAATCCCCTAAAGGCTTCTTCAAACCCTCAAGGGGTCTTCGCCAAGGTGATCCCCTCTCTCCCTTGTTATTTTTTATAGTGGCAGAAGCTTTTAGTCGGATGCTATCAAGAGGGCAACAATCCAGCCTCATAAGCGGGTTTAGAGTCGCCAACCTAGCAGCGCCTATCTCCCACCTTCAATTTACAGACGATACCATCATTTTTTGCGACAGTGACCCAATTATGGACAACAATTTACGTAAGATCATTGTTTGTTTCGTGGCAGTTTCTGGTTTGAAAGTTAATCTGGGGAAAAAAAAGAGATTTTGGGCATTCATCTTTCTAAAGACGATGTTTCCCTTTTTGCTTCAATCTTCAGTTGTAGGGCGGGGTCCCTACCATCCTCTAACCTAGGGTTGCCGTTGTGCGTGGGGAAACCTGCTACTCATCTATGGGATAGGGTTATTGAGAGAATAGAGAAGGTTCTGTCTAAGTGGAGAAGTCGTTACCTTTCCCTAGGAGGAAGGTTATATCTCATTAAGACAGCTTTTGCAAACATGCCGCTCTACTTCATGTGCCTTGTCAAATGCCCTGCCTCGGTTCATAAGAAACTAGATAAGCTTAGAAGAGATTTTCTATGGAAAGGAGCAGAAGACGGTAACAAATTCCACCTTTTAAGGTGGGAGGAAGTCCGCCAAACCTTTCAACGAGGAGCTAGGGTGAGGAATCTTTTTTATATGAATAACACCCTCCTTGGGAAATGACTCTGGCGGTTTGGCACAAAACAAGGGAGTTTTTGGAGGGAAACGATTGCCTCCAAGTATGGTGACATAGGACATTCGATCAACTCACCAAAAGCTCCAGAGCTGATGGGGGAGGTACGGAATATCCTTTTATCTCATAGCCCAAGCCAGGCCCCTGGTCGAACCCTCCTTCGTGAGCCGCCCACCTCGCATGGTTCCCGCTTCCCACGGTGTAGCCGCTTCGCATGGTCTACCCCACCCCGAGTGTGCCCCCGCCTCACACAGGCTGCCCCACTCGAGCCTGGTGTGAAAATGCCCCTGCATTATATGGGCTTCAGATGGGGGGGATAGGAGATCAAGGAAACCTCCCTTTACAGGGTCTCCAACACATGGAGGTCGATCATGTCGCTCAAGTCGGTCTTTAAGAAGGGCATACCTTTCTGTATTGGTGATAGGAACCGAGTGAGATTTTGGGAAGATTTGTGGTGTGGCGATGTCCCTTTAGCTCAAGCCTTTCCCAATTTAGCTCAACTCTCGCCCGTGCCAAATGTTCTAGTAGCGGATTGTTTTTGTTTCAATGGCCCTAATGTCTATTGGAGTCCTCCATGTAGAAGGGATCATTAGACCATGAGCGGATTGTTCTAGTAGCGTGCCAAATGTTCTAGTAGCGGATTGTTTCTGTTTCAACGACCCTAATGTCTATTGGACTCCTCCATGTAGAAGGGATCATTAGACCGTGAGGTGGAAGAGCTTCTCCATCTTCTCGATATGCTTTGCGATGTCTCACTGTCTGGTGATGTGGACGAAATGATTTGGACCACGGATAGATCAAGTCGTTTCTCGATCAGATCCTTCTAAAAGATGATGTGTTCCCAGGAAGATTGTGTTTGTGTGTGTGTGCGTGCCGGGGGGGGGGGGGGGGGGGGGGATTCATGCCTTCCATTTTGGCACTACGCCATTCCTCCTAAGGTTGCGGCCTTCACGTGGCTTGTGGGAAGGAAGAAGATCCTTACCATTGATAACCTTCGAAAGCGCTCTTATCAAGCTGAGGAGATAGTGGATCCCCTTCACCTCCAAGGTGTGGTTGCACAACCTCTCGACCTTCACCTCGTCATGGCTCATTCCAAGTAAGGTTGGGGACCTTCTTTGGGCTTGGCATAGGGAAGGACTTCAAGTTAGGGCTATCAACGGCTCGGATCATGATCCGACTCCGATCCGGATCCGATCCGATTTAGTCGGATTCGGATCAATAATCGGATCAGCGGGTCGGATTTGGATCGAATATTTTGACCCATTTAATATTCGGGTCGGATTCGGATCAACCTTGATCCGACCCGTTAATAATCCAATTACCTGGGGTATAAAAGGAACATTTAAAAAAAAACAGCCCTAGCTGCCAGTTGCAATGAGAGAGAGGGGGGGGCCTCCACAAGCCGCAGCGGCTACTAAAGATGGAGAGAGAGATGGTTAGCTGCAACGCACCCACACTGTTAGCTGCGCAAGGCACCCACACGGTCAATTCCACTTCTTCTTTTCTTTCTTTCTTTCTTTCTTTCTATTTTTTTGTTAGCTGTGCAAGATTTCTTTCTATTTTTTTTTCTTCTTCTTCTTTTCTTTCTTTCTATTATTTTTGTTGCGTGACTAACAAAAAAAGGAAAAAACAACAAAAGAAAACTCTACATCTTCACAGCGGCTGAGAGAGAGACCGTGGGAGCATCGTGTGACTAATGGGGTGTGTGCGTTGCAGCTAACAGAGTGAGTGCATTGCATGACTAACCAAAAAAAAAAAGCCCAAAATTACGGCAGATCCAAATCTCAAGTGGACCACAATATTTACCATCCAACCCGTTGAATGGTATCCACATGTATTCGGATTGGGTCGGATCGGAGTCGGATCAGCCAAATCTCAATCGGCTCGGGTTTCGGATCAAATGTTTAGAGATCCATCGGATTTTGGGTCGGAGTCAGATCATCCGAATCACAAATTGGGTCGGATTCGGATCAGCCCTGATCCGCTCCAAATCCAATCCGTTGATAGCCCTACTTCAAGTCAAGGACGGGACCCGATGGCATATGTCTCTTCCAGCAGTTTGGTGGGCAACGTGGACTGAGAGGAATAGACTATGTTTTCAAAACCCATCCCTTTCTATTGAAGGGATCATAGCTAATGTTTCAGCTCTTATTCTTGAATGGAGGACCCTTGTAAAGTCCCTAGGTGATGATTCGGGGAGGTTATCTATTTATGGTTGCTTGTTGAACCTTTGTGTGCGCCCCCCCCCCCCCCCCCCCCCAATTTCCTCCTACTCAGGTACTTTGCAATGTCAAGGACGTTACTGCCAGTCATTTTCTAGCCACTTGTTTGTATCTTAGTAGATGATAGAGATCATTTCAAAATTGTTCAATCAATGTTGGTCCCTATATTACCAATGCCAACAAGCAGTTTGGACTATTACTTCTTCACCGCCTCATGAGGATTTAAAATCGTTTGAATTGGGCCATTCACCTTTGACATCTATCCAATCTAGCCGTTGATTTTCAATATGGGACCTATCATCCCCAATTTCAACACAGTCAGATCATTCATCTTCAATAACAGTCCAATTGGACGTTTGGTCTTCAAATTAAACTAATCAGACATCCATCTTGTTGACATCACTCAAATTGGACCATTCATCTTTGATATTGTTTAAATTGGACCATTCAACTTTAGCATTGGTCCAATCAAGCTATTGGTTCCAATATTGGCCTAATTGGAACATTCATATCCAATGTGAACATAATTGGACCATGCATCTTCAACAACAGTCCAATCAGACCGTTGATCTTTAATTTTGGACTTGTTCATCTTTAACATGAGTCCAATTGACCTACCATCATTAGTATCCTTTAAATCAGACTTTTTAGCTTTGATATCAATCCAATTGATTTGTTGATTTTCTATATCAGTCCAATCGAACCACACATCTCCAATTAGTTCTCACAATGGCAGAGAAGAAGTTCAACAACCAGTAGCCTTGAGATCAACCTTCCTCTGCACCTGGCTGGGGACAAGCTGGTGCATCACTAACAGGAGCAGAGTTGTACATATTCAATAAATTTCTGTTTATGTTGTGTGCATTTCCCTGAATACAGATGCAGAGTAACCCAGGAAAATAGTAATCTCAATTAAATCTATTTGAGGCAAATGTACTAGTGCACACATCCCATGCACTAATGAGCTCAACAATTTCTCACTCGTCCAAAAAAGACGGGTTAATATGTCTTTTCATGGTTAAAATAGGTTATAGTCCTCCATCATTGGATCAGTTTTAAAGCCACAGCAGAATCTTCAATGCAGTGTTTTTGTTTCACTCCCCATGTCACTCATTGAACTTCATTTTTTTTCTTGGGACTGGTGCTTCTTAAGAGATTGGTTCAACAGCTTTATAAGTGGAGCTCAACATAAACCAAAGCAATAACAATTCGCAACCTCCCTAAACTATCAAACATGCAAAACTAACTTGGAACCATGGATCCAAAATCCAGAAGGGTAAATCCCAGCCGAATCTGGTCCGAAATCCCACAACCAGCACGAGAGCCAAGCTAAGGTGGGATAATTCGCGCTTCAAAGAATAAAGCTAAGAAGTAAAAACTCACTCCCAAAAGTGCAGTTTGACAATATAAGGCACAAGCATAATAACATATCACAACATATATCCAGTTATGATCTTTTTTCTTTTTTTCTGACATTAGGGTGTCCCCGCCCCATTTTGAGGCGAGACTATTCCCTACAGATGCACGCAATCACCCACAAACCATGTGCATTTGGTAATCCCAAGGAGGGGAATCGAACCCTCGTCTATAGGGAGCACACCCACCGACCCACGACACTTGCCGTTCACCCAAACCCCATGCGGGTTATTATCACAAGCTAAGAATATGACATAAAGTCAGTTTACAAGCTCAAAATAAAATAAATCAAACTCAGACCTGC
This sequence comes from Liriodendron chinense, assembly GCA_003013855.2. Lineage (NCBI taxonomy): Eukaryota > Viridiplantae > Streptophyta > Magnoliopsida > Magnoliales > Magnoliaceae > Liriodendron > Liriodendron chinense. The sequence continues at coordinate 3,076,740 of ML058459.1, forward strand.
TTGGGAAAGACTCCTTTTGATGCAAGGCTTCCAACTTTGACCTACTTGTGGGTGCCACGAATTCATCAACTGCACAAACACAACTAGTTTTAAGTGGCTTCAATCTGTCTGAACAGTAGGTATCAAAAACATTCATCATATTTTGGATCATTCAACTAAGAAATTTTCATTTTGGTAGCTGAAAAATGATAATATCAAATAAGCAAGAGCTTGCTTAATATGAAGACTGGGAACTAAAAACAAGATTATACCAAGAGATCATATCTTTTTGTAAGACAACCATTATAGAGAAAATGGTAGGGCTAGTATAGAATTGAATGGAAGTGATTATAATGGACTAGACTATGGTGTTTGTCACTTCTTTTGCTGACTTCATCACTGACACATGGCAAATGTGTAATATCTGAACAAATCATCACCTAGGCTACAATTTGTCTCACCCATACCCCAAAAATCACACCAAGCTGACAATCTGAACTATTCTATAGGACTACTTTGGGAAAAGAAGATAGACCGATATACAGCTATAAAAATAATAATAATAAATGATAAACAAGCAAAGTTCCTTTGACGATCCACTTTTCCTTAAAGATTCATCCAGTCTAATGCTTAAGATTGTCAATCCGTGCAAATTTTGGTATAAGGCCATGGAAGGCAGGGCCTACGTGATGATTGATTTGGATCTGGTACACGTATGCCCTGTGTACAGAAAGTGAAAGAAGGCAGAAAGCATTCTAAGTTTGCTTGATTGTGAAGAGTGGAACTTTGGCAATAGCAGTACAGCTTAGCATATAAATTTCACCAGGTTAAAGACCCAAAGATAGTCCAGATCTACAGTTTCGGGAAAAAAGACAAATACCAGCTCCTAACATGGTGACTCACAAAGGGACAGAGCACACTGAGTGAGGCCCATTATGTAAGGGATCAGATCACAACATCGGTTTGTAGAAATGTTACAAAGACCATTGTCTGTGGTAATTGAGTATATTGGTGGACAAGCTAAACAACTGGGATATATATGCACCAGCTTGAGGGGGGAAGATTTAAAGATGTCTTACTCGTATCACTCTTTATGATTTTCCTCTTTGATCCGGATTACTAACTAGTAACTAATTAGGGGAGCTGTCTATTATTTACCCATTCTAGCTTTTTTCTAATCAAAGCTAATAAGAATGAGGTGGACTGCAAGTCTGCAACCCGTCATTCCAAAAGGTGGAAATACCCAAATGCATTCTTAGATTCATGTCCAATCCAATCCAGAACATATCAAAACCTACTCTACATTGGTTCTCCTCCCCTCATATAATTGCATCTTTGACTCTCCCTCATTCTTTCAATTTTTTCTCCTTTTTGTTGAACCATAGATTCTTGTCATTTCCTCCTCTTTCCATCTCAATTCTCGCACCGTTCTAACTATACTCAGTCCACATTTTCCAATTTAACTTCCCCATACCTGCATACTTCAAAGAATAGTTTTACACATCAACACCTCAAACGTACCTCAAACAGAGCCTAAACAAGAAAGACTTAGTCGACCCTCTATCAAGTTAGAATGGCAATCTTGAACCAGCTGCTACCAAGCTGACTCCCTTCACATAATCACTTGAATTTCCAAACCAGTCTTCTTAGTTTTGCCTTGTTCCCATAACACCATCTAAAATGGTGCTTCAATTCAACCACTTGTAACCATCAAGCTCACATTTCAAAGTCCAGTTGATAGAAAATGGTAAGTTATCAAAATCAGTTCTGGCCTGAGTTCCTTTCTTTTCAGTTAATACAAGGACTTCTTACTATCTCAACTGGTTAGCCATTGACAAATAGTATTTCATGAAATGTGATAGAGGTTTGCTAGAGAGGCTAGCAAGAGCCTTGTTGGGAGATGAAGGGTCATAAGTCAATAGCATCTCCACTGACACACGGCAGAATTCTATTGCAATTGGAACTATTCATAGCAGGCAGGCAGCCATGATGAGGGGGTTATATTACTTATAAATCAATCATAGGTATACAGGCTTCAATGTGTGGTATATTTGTGTGAGTGCAAATATAATCAATCATCCTGAGGTGCACCATATCCTTGGAGATAATGATGCATCTTTTCTAACTATTTTTATTTAATGTGGAGTTATCTCTTTCAGCCAATTATCATTATAAATAAAAGATTCTAGAAGGGCAGATGATTCTCTCCCTTCTCTTTTCTCTCTATTTCTACAATAAAAAATTACAGTAACTGGACAACAGCTAAAAAGGGTTGAGCAAAAAATAATCAATTGTCCACATTAGGCAAAATTACACAGGTTGGATGGTCTGGATGGTCAAGTCACCATGATTTTGAGGCTATGATCTATCCATGCAGTGGACCACCAGATCAACAGTCTTAATTACCATATGCAAACACCATGTCTAAGGTGGAGATGGGAGAGGAAGCGAGCCTCCATCTCCAAGAGGCTCTCGACAACATCTCCAGCTTTTCTCAATAAAAGAAAATTTCAGACTCTAAACTCAAACCACTAAGAAAATTTGGTACTCAAACCACTAAGAAAATTTGGTACCAAGAAGAAAAGCCTGAAATTCAAAGCCCATTTCAATTTGAGGTATAATACAATGATCAACCCAAGAATATCTACAGTACATGATATTGGGACATCAAGAATACCATCCACTAAAAATCTCCCCAATATCAAGATCATGACCATTGAATCTTTGACTATTTTTCAGCCGTGTATGCCACTGTAGGTTTTCCTTTCTGGACACCAATTTAAGTGTTGGGATTTTCCCAAACTGGGAGATTTGCAGCGAACACGAGTTATCCACCGTAAACACCATCATTCCAACCGTTTCGATCACATGGACCCAACTTCTACAAACTTAAAAACCAAGCGTAATGCAGATATTCTAGGATTGAGCATTGTACAATACTCTCCGAATTTTCCACATCTAAAAAGGAATTCAAGGATTTTCCATCAGAAGATAAATTCAAAAATTAAAAAAATTAAAAAAGAAAAAACGACTTGTCCAACGTACCACATTGGATCTGTTCCCATCAGCCTCCATGAACAGCCATAGTTTCTGAAACGCCTGCGGGCTCCGGTACGTGGACCCTATCGGCGGGCGCCGCCTTATGGTAACCCCACCAGGGACCTCGAAATCCAACGTCCCCATGTACATCAGCATCCCCGAGATGTACATAAGCGGCGCGAAGAGCAGAATGCCCCGGCGCCTGAGGACCGCCGACAGCAGGACGTAGATGACCCGCTCTGCGAACGACTGCAGCTTCGGTGGGCCGCGGCCGGAGCTGATCTTGGACCGTCCATGGCGGAACCTTGGAGAGGATGGCGGGGATGGGGTCGTTGCCGGGGAATTCCCATTCGACCGACCGCTCCCGAGCCTGCTGTAACCGTGCATGCTGTGGAATCGGTGGTGGAACTCAGAGATCCGATCTTTCAGAACTCGGTCTCAATCCAAATGCCATTCTTCCAAGCAGCTGCAGCTAAACGGGCCGAGTCAGTTCAGATCGGGTATCGGTTCGGTTTTCTTTGAACGAGTCAAGAAACTCAGTTGAGAGAGTCAGGAGAGAATGGCATCAGATTTCTGATCAGTTATTGAAAGGAGCTTTGTATTTAAGGAGTGCCCGCCCTCCTGTTTGCCTCACGGACTCACTCTTTAACGCTGCGTGGTAGTAATCGCTCGCGCGTGTCGATATGGCATACGTGTGAGAGATGTGGTGGGGCCAGCTGGGGTTATGCCATGGCCCAAAAATCAGTGTTCCACCCATCACAATCCACACATTCGTGGCTGCCCGTTCATGAGGCTAGAATCTGCACGGTTTAGTAAATGGTGGTGATTCATTCTCGTGTGGCCCACCGTGATGTTTGTGATAAATCCACCCCGTCCATCCGTTTTTTTTAGATCATTTTAGGTGATAAGACCGAAAATGATCCGGATACAAGACTCAAATGGGCTGAAAACGTGAGGATTAAACGTCCACAGTTGAAATATTCGTGGGGTCACAGAAGTTTTTAATCAGGGTAATATTTGTGTCATCACAGTAGGAATTACGTTATGAAAGGTATGGATGTCATATAAACATCACTGTGGACCCAGGGAGGTTTCAACGGTAGGAATTTCCCTACCCACCTTTTCCTTTAGTTCGGCTCACTTAAGTCTTGCATCCTGCTCATTTTTGGTCTCATATCCTAAAATGATTTCACAAAACGGATGGACGGGGTGGATTTCTCACAAACATCACGGTGGGCCCCACCTAGTTCCCGGGCAGGAAATCCGCGTCCCTGATCTGGTATTGTTGTCTGGACCCTGAAACTGCGGGTCCCACTGTGGATAGAGCAGAACTTTAAATAGCATTAATGGAGCGATCTTAACCATTCAATTAATGGCTATGAATGGTTGGAAGAAAAATAGTTTGTGATGAGCTTGGAAGGGAAAATCAAATGTTAATATTATTATCTCGTCAGTGCAATTTATCAGATGTGCTCTATCTACCGGACACGGATTTATCAGTGGCCCCTCCAGTACGGACGTAGCACTGGACGGTGCTCCGTCGGCCACAGCATGATGTGTGCATTTTATCCGCACCGTCCGCCCAGTTTCCAGTTCATTTTAGGGTATGAGCCCAAAAATGAGTTAGACCCAAATCTCAGGTGGACCACACCATAGAAAATAGTGGTAATTGAACACCCACCATTAAAAACTATGGAAGTTTTCATAACTGGCGTTCAATCACCATTTTTTTGCGGTGTGGTCCACCTGACATTCATGCCCGAAAATGAGCTGGTAAAATAGATGGACGGCATGGATAAAACACATACATAATAATGAGCATAAATAGCTTTTCCATTACCGAACAGTATCTATATGGTCCTGGAAGAGTAGCCACCGAATGCGACTCCCCGTCTACCGGTAGCGGATTAGGTACGGACATGGTCTTAACCAATACAGTGCGGCCCTTACCGTGTGGGCCCACCTTGATGTCTGCATTCTATATCCACCCCGTCCATCCGTTTTTCTAATCCTTTTAAGGAATGATCTCAAAAAATGAAACAGATCCAAATCTCAAGTGAACCATACCATAGAAAACAATGGTGATGGCCGATAAAAACTTCCTGTCGGCTACCAAACTTTAATATCAAGCTGATATTTATTTTTCCTTCATCCAAGTTCATGTGACCATAGAACTAAAAACGGTGATGAATGACCATTAAAAGTTTTTTGTGGGCCACACAAGTTTTGAAACAATTTGATCCTTATATTTTACTTTCATAAAGACTTCTTGACATTATCAACATCATGGGCTCTTAGGAATTGTGGGGCACTCAATCAAATTGTTTCCATTGGTACGGTCCACTTGAAGTTTTCATCTACATAATTTTTGGAGCCCCATTTTAAAATGGTATGGAGAAAGGAATGGACAGCCTGGATATACAAAATATCATTCAGGTGGGCCATACAGTAGGGTTACACCCACTAAGCTGTTACTGGGGTAACACCTAATTCAGGCCGCCCGTGACCTTATCAACACGGATGTCAAATAAACAATAAGGAAATATTACAGTGGGCTCTACAGAGATTAATGTTCGATCACTATTGTTTCTTAGAGTATGATATGTATGAGATTTCAATCTACTTTATTTTTGGGCTCATGCCCTAAAATGATCCGGCAAAACGGATGAACGGCGTGGATATAGAATACATGATCAAGGTGGGACGCACCGTCATGAGTGTGACCGGGCCGCACCTTATCCGCTCCCACCTGTATTGCCATCCAATTATACCACGTGTGCGTTTGAAGAATCACCCCCATTTTTTAAAAGGATGGAAAGCTGATGCCGGAATCAAGCAGGTGCCGTACGTCCCCGTTCACGGCATGCAAAGGGTGCGAATTAGGTGTTACCCCGGGAACAGCTTAGTGGGTGTTACCCTAAACGTATGGGGGCTATCTTGATGTATTTTTCATATATCTATCCCGTCTATCTGTTTTTTAATATCATTTGAGGATGTGATTCAAAACCCTAAGAAGATCCAAATCTCAGGTGGACCATACCACTAGAAAGAGAGATGAATAACTATTAAAAATATTTTTTGGGCCACAAAAGTTTTAGATTATTCTGATCATTATATTTTCCCTTCATCAAGACCTTATTGACATTATCAAGAGCTTGGATTGCAAATAAACATTACCAAAACCTTACTATGGTCTCTTTGAAATTTTTAATGGTGGGACACTCAATCACACTGTTTCTAATGGTATGGTCCACTTGAGATTTGGATCTACATAATTTTTGGTACATCATCCTAAAATGATATGTAGAAACGGATGGACGGAGTGGATATACAAAATATCATCCATGTGGCCATACGGTAGGCACAACACCCACTAAGCTGTCCCGGTATATACAAAATATCATCCAAGTGCGTGATGCCTGAGTGGTGGACCCGGCTGATTTTGTCTTAGGGCATGCTTGCAGTGTGGCCTACCTGATCAACGGCCTGCCTCTCAGACACGCGCGCCTTATTGGAACGTGCGGCGCGAAGGCCATTCTTTCTGACGCGAGCGAGTGCACGGCATTGTACCAAATAGCTCTCCAATCCGTTGAGCCAAAAAATAAAAATCTATTTTCATCTAATATTGTAGAAATCTAGAGGCCCGTCGACCTTACATGTGCACACGTGGAACACACGCGCTAGATCCGAGCCATTCGTCAACCAGTTTTCACCAGGTACATCCCTTCTTTTGAAAATGAAGCTGACCCGCTCATTAGGTGGGACGCACATATGTGAATGAAATGGATGGTTAAAAGGAAGGACTCGAATTGCCTACACTGAGTACACTCTGTGGGGCCCACCGTGATTTATGTGTCTTATCCACGCCGTCCATCCATGTTTCCAGGTCATTTAAAGGCATGAGCCCAAAATTGAAACATATCCAAAGCTCAAGTAGAACACAACATAGAAAATAGTGGCCATAATGATGTCCACTGTTGAAACCTTTCCAGGGCCCATAGTGACGTTTATTCAGCTTGATCCAAAACTTCTGTCACTAACTTTTCAATTGTCGGCATTCAATCCCCCAGTTTCCTGTGGTGTGGACCACTTGAGTGTTGGATGTGCTTCAATTTTGAACTCATGTCCTAAAAAGCTCTGCACAAACGGATGAACGCCATGGATAAAACACATATATCACAGTGGGCCCACAAAGTTTACTTAGTATGCTATAGCGTACTCAGTAAGCAATCAATCCGCGCCCTAAAAGTAATCGGGTGTCGACCAACGTTCAGGCGTTCAGCATCCAAGTGGGGCCCACCAGGGGAGCGGGCCAGCCTGACTTTCACGGGGGAATCCATTCGGTGGAGCCCACCTCATGAATTATGTGGTACACGTGTAAATCGCGAGTACATGAAATTTCCCTGGCACTCTCAAAGCTACCTAGACAAGACAGGTGGGAATTATAAATGAAAAGAAACCTTTTCATTGGTGGGATTCAGTGGGGCCCACTAGAAAGTGTGTCATCCATTGCTCGTGAAGCTTGATCAGGACTCGTCAATTTTTACTTTATACTCAAGACGGCTATGATAACAGTCCGCAATCGTTGCCGACACATGCGAGAGATGTGTTTTTTCTTTCAGAATTTCTCATTTTTTAGTAATAAAAAACGAACGGAATATTCGTGTGGGAATTAGAATTGATTACATACAGCGGCTTTCTTTGAACTCTCCTGTACGGCCATTTCTTCGCCACGTACGTGTATGATATTCTATCCGTGAAAAGGGGGGGCCACATTTGATGATATTCGTTGGTATTGAAAACAGGATGATCCACTCATAGAATGGATGACAATGTTGAAATCAGTGGACAGCCGAAGGTATGAGTTAGTGTGGCCCCTCTAAATGAGTGGATAAGCTTGGTTTTACCACAGTTAATTAATATTTCATGGCAAACCTGTTGTACGGATTAGATATTCTAGAATGAAACGGTAAAAAAGGAAGCGGTCGTGCTTTTATGTATTTGTGTGATCATTTATCTTAAAGGGCTTTGTTTGCGATCGGGGATGGTTCGGATGCAGCAGAATTTATGAGGATGCCAATTGGGTTGAGTAGAATTTCTTACAACTAGCCTCTAGCACGGGACAAACTGGACACGTGTACATGCTCTAAGCCGTTTATCAGTTAGGCCCGCCACGTGGAATTCTGGTTTGAAAATCACGTAGCTATGAACGAGCGTGGTGTGCCAGACACCACCGACCTCAGTGGTGTGTTCACGTCACCAAGTTGTGGGCCCTACCTGATGTAGGATGTATGCATTATATCCACACCATCCGTCCATTTTGCTAACAAAAATGAGACAAATCCCAAGCTCAAGTGAAGCATGCCTAAGAAAGCAGTGGGGATGATGATTCCCCTTGTTGAAACCTTCCTAAGGCCCATCATAATATTTATTTACCATCCAACTTGTTCATAATGTTACACAAATTATGATAGATAAATAACAAATATTTAAAAGAGATTTAATTTGAATGGAAAGAGATTTTTCTTTATCATTCCACCTCAAACATAGCTAAGGAGTAGATTAGAGGCCAAGTTTTTATTACAAGAAACAATGAGTATCACATAGTAAAGGTTTTATGAAGATATACTGTAGTTGATTCTTCTCAAAAGAAATATACAAGGTCACTGAAGTCCCCAACACTGCCTTCTTACATAATGATATCTAATTTGATGTGTTTCATACGATAACGAAATACATGGTTCACCATCATAAGTAAAACACTAATATTTATTGAAATTGTTGCCTTCAACCTATACAAAAATAGAGATCATCATTCGATTGAATGGTTTGGTCGATTGATTGAGAAAATCTCAAATATGCTATTTAACTCTCTGGACAATTTCGATTGATCAAATATCAGGCATCGATCAATCGAAGTAATTTTGAATTTATTCGTAAGCTCTCTAAACACTTTTGAGCATGTTCGATTGATTGAATATGAAGTGTCGATCGATCGATGGTATCAATCGACGGCGTGCGCAATTTCCGCATAAGTGCACGGTTTTAGTTTCTAATTTTGTATGGGGGTTTATAGACACCCACTCTGGGCTAAAAGGATAATTATGATTGGACGGTTAGGATGGATGATGATTCGTACCCTTATCCAAACCTTAACCCATACCAAAAAACTGATTCATGCCTTAAACCCAAAGCCACGCCCAGTTAACTCACTTAACCAGAAACCCTAAACAGTAAACCTTGAAAAACCTGCCCTTAGGAAAAATCAGGTCAAAACTATTAGTGCACTTTTCTGTGGCATACTAGTGTACCTTATTTGTCAATCACGTGCGTCCCTGTGTGGTAATATCGATTGAGCCTTGGCAAGCTAAAGATCGAAGATTCAAGTGGACAAGAAGCATCAGGGAAGAAGAAACTGGTAAAAGAGTTGCCTTAGTTACCTTAACCCTTGGAGCCAAAACAATCATAACCTCTAAATGACTTAAACCTAATGGAAAAACCCTTAGTCATCTTCGTTAGCCTTAGAACACTTAGAAAAACATGATAAGTTAGGCTAATTAAAGATGTGCAAACTGTTGTAAACAATCAGCCCAAACAACAGTTTTCGAGTGGACTTCTAGCCCATCGAAGCGACCCCATCAAACACGTGTCCAACAACATTGCTGAACTCTTCGGACACTATTTCGATCCCATCGAACAGCCCTACAATCCCATCGAAGTGAGCTTTTCAATCTCATCGAACCATTGAAGTAAGTTCGATGCTATCAAACTGAATGTCCAGCAACCTACTGATCTCTCTAGACAGTTCTTCGATCCCATCGAATTGACCATTTTTTACCCGTTTTGTAGCCGTTGGAGCTTCAAATTTATAAAGAAGGTACTCGATCTTTGGACTTTAGAGATGAAATTTAGTGCATTAGAAGTCATCATTGTTTAATCATCCTTAGGCTCTAATATCCTAGCCCATTCAAGTCATATTCCTTGTAATTAATCACATGTTGGAGCATTCAAAGCTCATTCGAAGATGAATTTGTTCTCTCTTGATCTCTAAAGTTTAGAATATAATCTAGATAGCTAAATCCTTGTATAAACTCCTTATAGAGACCCTTGTAGGTGAATTTCTCTAGGCAACCACTTCCTATTAGTTGTAGAGAATTCAAACCTACCTCCCATCACCTTGGTCATCTTAAGAAGATCATATGTAAGGTGATTGATCATTGAAGCAAGAGAGAACATCGGCAACACATCGGCATCATTGATCGGGGAGCAAAGGGGAGTTGATTCAAGCATGGGTGAGCTAGAAAAAGCAACAAAAAACGGCGCATTAATGGGCCTCAAATTCAATAAGTAAGGTTGTCATTTGCTAGAATCCATCCACTCTTTTTCCATGGGAAATTAAGTGTAGAGCTTGTAACACAAACTCGATAGGTTCAGTTGTAGGACATAGGCCTTTGTGTGGGGCTAAATCATATCTCCATGGGGAGCCTCCATCCGAGAGTTTACATTATATTCGATTGTAGGACATTGGCTCGGTTATAAAACCCAAATTCAAGTTCGGTTGTAAGACCTTAACTCTTGTGTAGAGCTTAAATTGTCAAGTCTCCAAGGGGAGCCACTGACATGGGTGTGTATATGGTCCACTAATACGGGTGTATACGTGTAGGTCCTTGTGTGGGATTGTAAAAGGTTATGAGGAACCTATTTAAAACTCCTAGGTTGTGAGGTGAACTTGATTAATTAAAACATCCTTAGTGAAATCTAGTATTCTCATGAGTTGAAAACGATAACTAGGAGTAGAGTAGACAAGTAGTCGAACCACTATACATGCTTTTGTTTGTGATGATTTTGAACACATTTCTCCTTATGCGTTATATGTTTAACTGTTTAATTATGGATGCTTAATTGGAATGTATGTTAGGCACTAGATAAGCATATCCACACACAAGATGTATTTTCACTAATAGGCTAGTTGCTTTAATTGTTCCATCTTTTATAGCCTATGTGATTGGACCCACTTAAGCTTGGAAGCTAAGTGTTACTTATTTAATTCTGTTTAATTGGTAATTAATTTTAATTAGAAAAGAGATTTTGTTAAAAGGTCCTAATCCCCCCCGGGACTTAGCCATTGCTCTAGTAGTCCCGCTCTTGCTTCCGCAAATAACCTAAACCCAAGCCTAGGTCCAACCCTTAGCTGCGGAGCTGAGTTGGACAAGAAAGTATACTGAACCGAAGGAGAAAGAGCCCGAAGGCTTGAAGTCCAACTATTCAAAGTTGGAACTCCAGAGAAGGACGAGTGGCACCCTGGATGCTGCCCGCCCTAAATTATGAGAGTTGTCACTTTGAGCAGCTATAAATATCCCCTCTCACCATCAATTTCAGCATCGAATCCAATCAAATCCCCTCCGATAAAAAATTTCTCAGCCTTCCTCTACTAGTAGCAACTCCTAGCCCTTCCATCTTAATCCATTCCTCCACCGAGGAGAGTGTGAGTGAGTGACAAGAGCCTAGCCCTAGTCTAGTCAAGTATAGCCAAGGTTCAAGTCTCTAAAGCCAGCCAAGTTCGAATCCATAGCTACTCGAGCTAGCCTATGCGACACTACCATCCATCCAACCACCTAAAATCATCTTTATCATATCTCAGCATAGTATAATACTCTTTATTTTCCCAACCCCCTACTCATTCCATCCATTAGCATAGTATCACATCACTTCTAGCACCTGATCAGTTTTAGCGTATGCTTTGTGGCTTGTCGATTTAATCGGATCATGCCCATCAGAAATTCTAACTGATCGGACTCACCATTATATGTCATCTTATCGCATACATTTACATATTAAGAGTACACGAGATCTGATCATAACCTTAAGAAATTAGCAAGATTCGGTAAAGTAGAGACCATATGTCTGTATGGGGCAAAGTGAGTGCCTAACACCTTCTCACTCTATAACTGTGGTCCCTTACCTCGAATCTCTGAATGCATATCAATGAGTCACTTTAGAGTCGGGAATCTTCGGATCCTCGTCTCTAATGTTTCTATAAAGTCCATCCGACTATATAAATGAAGTAAATGGTTAGTGGCAACTCCAGTCTAATCAATTATCTACAACTTCACCTCGAAAATCCTTGAAAGAGGCCCAAACCGTGTGGAAGCTAACGATTTGCCGCCCTCTCATGCAAATTCGGCATGCACAGAGTTATAGATATCATTGTTAATACGGGATCTTGCACTACCACTTTAGCCCACTTTTAAGTGCATGTGTATCAACCCTCATATTCAGCCAGAGTATCAAATACCTCCCCTTTTCACCGACACTTTTTTCAAAACTAGTGACCCCACCGGCACATTTTTTGGATCACGGTACAATAGCCGTGGCCCTACCAAATGAACCACAAGATCTCGTGCCCTTGCCACCTTGGTAGGTGTGGGTGAGTTAAAAAAATAAAAAAAAAAAGGGTGTGGGTGAGTAAGTTTTTGAGAAATTTCTGACTGTAATCTCTTTTGACCATTATTCCCAGCTAAACCTCCAATACTTTTCTTTCCAAAAGTAAACTTCCATTATCTTTCTGACCAAACTGCCCCTGTTCGTTTCGAAATTCACCGCGATCTCGTTATTGATCTCGTTGAGTTGATCTCGTTGAAAATCAACGAGACACATAATTTTCATTTCATCTTCATCTTCATCTTCATCTTCGTTCATATATCTTCAGTTGTCAACGGTTTTTATGGCTCCTCCATCCAAGATGTACGGAAAGGTATGTTTTAGGAATGTTTGGGGGTGATTTTCGTTTTAGGTTGGGTTCGTTTGAATATTTGAGAGTGATTTTCGTTTTAAGATTGTTCGTTAACCTTGGCATACAAACTATTTGTAAAAATGCCAATGTAAAATTGAAATGTTGAAATGGGAGATCGCGTTCAATTTCAACGCGATCCCGGTGAATTTCAACGAGATCTGTCATTTTCACCGCGATCGCGGTCAATTTCAATGCGATCTAGTTGAATTTCAAAGAGCACAGATTTAAATGTTTTTTATTTTATTTTATGAATGTTGTTTTTTTGGAATGTGAATGTCTAATATGTATACAACGTGTTTGTTGTAAAGTGTATGTGGAAGATGTTTGAGAATTTTAACCAACTTTCATTGTATTTCGAATTTGAATACAACATGTTTGTTAAAATGTCACAATGAAGGAAAATATTGAAAAGTTTGAGAATGTGTTTGAAAGAGTATTCTTTGAATTTTGAAAGAGTACTCGTTGAAATTGTACTCTTTGAATTTTGAAAGAAATCTCGTTGAATTGGTGCTGTGCTCTTTGAATTTTGAAAGAAATCTCTTTGAATTGGCATATTGTTGTCCTCTTTTAATTTTAAAAGAGATCTCATTAAATTGACATTGTGCTCTTTGAATTTTGAAAGAGATCTCGTTGAATTGGCACTGTACTTTTTAAATTTTGAAAGAAATCACATTGAATTAGCACTGTGCTCTGTGCTCTTTGAATTTTGAAAGAGATCTCGTTAGCTACGGTTAAAATCCGTAGCCTTTAGTTAGAATTTAACGAGATCTCGTTGAAATTCAACGAGCACAGTGAGAATTTAATGAGATCTCGTTAAATTTTAATTAAAGGCTACGAATATTAACTGTAGCCATACCGTTTTCAGCAAGCAAAAATTGACCTGCGATCTCGTTGAATTTTAACTAAAGGCTACGAATATTAACTGTAGCCATAGAGTTTTCAGCAAGCATAAATTGACCGCGATCTCGTTGAATTTCAAAGAGCACAGATATAATTCAACTGAGCACACTGTAAAATTCAAAGAGCACAATGTAAGATTCAAAGAGCACAGCTATCACGAATCTTTGAAATATCAATATGCTCATTGAAATTCAACGAGATTGATTATTGCAAAAACACATTGCGATAAACAAAGATCCGACTTGATTATTAAAAAAAAACGCATTCGTTGAGAAAAAAATTTCACATTCTTCGTTCTTACCTGGTCCACACCACAACCTCGTTTCCGATGAAACACGAGTTGAAGAAATAGAAAAATAATGCTCTGAAGTGAAAACCGATCTCAAAACTAAAGAGATGATACTTTTTTTGCTATAGATGAGAGAAAAAATGAGTTTTGAATATAGAAAAGGAGAAAAATGAGGAGAAAATATGTTTTTTTTTTATAGAAGGAATAAATCCTAACAACAGGGGTATTTCGGTACGAAAATGTTCCATCCGTACAAGTGAAGTTTACTTTTGGAAAAAAAAACTATTGAAGGTTTAGCTGGAAATAATGGTCAAAAGAGAGGTTTATAGTCGAAAATTTCTCTAAGTTTTTAAAATCCTACTCTCCCACAAAGCAATTGCATTATCAGGAGACTACCTACACTGCCACTACGCAGTGGCCGGTGCTCTGTGGCCCCACCATGATATATATGTTTTATCCATGCCATCCATCCATTACTACATATCAATTTAAGGCTTGATCCAAAAAAAGAACCAAATCTAAATCTAAAGAGGACCATACCACGAGAAAACAGTGGTGATTGAATGTCCACCATTAGAAACCTCCTAGGGCCCACTGTAATGTTCATTTGATATCCAACCTGTTGATTATGTAATATAGACCTAGCTGAAGATAAAGATTAAAAAAAAAAAAAACAAATATCAGCTTGATACAAAACCTTTTTGACGCCCAAGAAATTTTTAATGGTGGACGTTCAATCAACACTGTGTGGTCTACTTAAGATTTTGATATACCTCATTTCTGGGTTCATCACATAAAATGATCTTTAAAAATGGATGGACATCATGGATGAAACACATACATCATGGTGGGGCCCACATAACAACGATCACTAGCCATTGGGCTAGTGGATTTTCAATGCATTATTGGAATGGAAAAGATACGGTTGAGCCGGTGGAATAGTTATATGGTAGAGCCATCTCTCCACAATCCACATGGCAGGTTCATATGTCGATCTGAACCGTCCATGCTATAGGAATTATCATCGATGGCCCATTTAAAAAAAAAGGAAATAACATCTGTGTGAATACTCATTTCCATCACTTTTCTTCACATCCCCACGCTTAAAGTCGATCCTTATCTGGTTTTGTCTTGTATGGTAGCTTTTAAAGTGATTAATCAGATGAATGTGATTATCAGATTTGCTTTTACTTTAAACCACTTTCCATCAACGGTAGTTGAATCCAGATGGACAGTGATGAACGATAATTATAGGTTTCATGTGTACAATACTTGGGTTATACCATCTCTACTGTATCATTCCCTTCATGAAGAATTTACTGAGCGGTTGAACTTTGACTTTACTCTTTTTACTCTTTGGCATTGGGAAGCAAGATGAATCAAAACTCGTACAGCAATAACGATCAAAGCCGTTTATTTTAAGAGAAGTGATTTGGACATTTTTTGTCCCTCCACATCCGCAACCCTCGGTATGAGCTATCTGACGGAGCCGATGAGAGAGGCTTGATCCTGTCATCGAACACCTACTGATGAAGGCTAACTACTTTTATTTTCTTACTTTTTTAACGGTAAGAGAGTCGTACACAAACATGTCACCGGATTTCCTTTAGCAGGAAGTTGCTGCCTGAGAACCTAGGTGGGGCCCACCGTGATGTTTGTGAGAAATCCACTCGGTCCATCCATTTTGTGAGCTCATTTTAGGACATGCTAACAAAAATGAGCTTGATCCAAGATTCAAGTGGGCCTCACTAAAGGAGAAGGTGGGTAGGAAAATTCCGACCGTTGAAACCTCCCTGGGTCCACACTGATGTTTATATGCCATCCATACCGTTCATAGCGTCATTGTTAGAACTAGAAAAATGCTCAAACGCAGTTTTCTGGTTGTTTGGTGTTTTGGGGTTCTGAATAATAGGAACATTCATAGACAATCACAAGCATTCACAAAAGTACACAAGAGAAGAGATATCGCAAGGCGAATTTTATTCCAGAGATTCTGAGATCTTGTACATTCCAGGCTGTGATCTGGCACGAGCCCTTAATTACATCGAATGATTCGATGACCCTTGATTAAAAGGCAAAAGACTAGTCAGCGGGGACTATGGTCTCAGAGTTCATGGTCGCGGAGACCTATGTTTTGTGTGGTCGTAGAGACCTGTATTTGTATAGTCGCGGAGACCTGTGTTTGAATGGTCGCGGAGACCTGTATTTGTATGGTCGCGGAGACCTGTGTTTGTGTGACCGCGGAGACCTGTATTTGTATGGTCACGGAGACCTGTATTTGCATGGTCACGGAGACCTGTATTTGTATGGTCACGGAGACCTGTATTTGTGTTTTGTTAAGGACTAACCCTTCTTTATACGAGTCGGATGTCTATGTCCCATGTTTTGACCGGAGATCCGGGCTGAGACTGTCGGGGTTTATGGCCGGGAAGGACGACTCTGGGCCCGCGCCTGTCAATGTATGGACAGGTGACCTCGGAAAGTCCATTCGCAGTCGTGTGAACCTGAGCAGCTCAACCAGCGGATGCCGTTTTGGATGGGTAGGGCACCGACTGTTCTTGAAGTGTCAATCTCTAACAAATTATGTGTAATAATTTAGAACTCTCCTGGTATGGTTTATCGTGGTAACCATAGTCCCCTTAGCTTAGTCTGGGCCCAGATCCGGGTCATATTTTGATAGTACATGCAATGGTAATACATCGATATAGTTCTGGGCGTTGGCGGCCTCTCTTCAGGAGAATTGCTCCATTCAGCTCGTATGATCTGATCGGACTCTGAAGGCTTGTATTATGCTCCCTGGACAGCCCGGATGAGTCATTTGACCGCTCCATTACGTCTGGAATGCCCGAAATACCCAAAATAGGCTCAAACGAGGCTTGAAAACGTCATAAAATGAAGATTTAAGGGTGTTGGAATGGACGCTCAAAGTGCTGATTTTTGCGATCCGCTGGCCTGATTTTCTTGATGCGCTGGGGCCAGCGTGTCCAAAAATGACTTTGTTTTAGGAATGTATATTTTTCTGATTCGCTGGCCTATTTTGTGATGCGCTGAGGCCACTGCGTCTAAAAATGATTTTGTTAATGAATGATGTATTTTTCTGATCCGCTGGCCTATTTTGTGATGCGCTGAGGCCAGTGCGCCTAAAATGATTACTTTGGTGATTTATTTGATCCGCCAAGGATTTTTCTAATGCGCCGGATCACTTTTATGATGCGCTGAGATCAGCGCGTCAAAAGGATGACTTTAGTTATTTCATCTCCGAACCTGTTATGGTCGGAGGTGCGATTTCCGGCGAGGGGTTCCGGCAATCGGAAAAGGATTCCGGTGATCGGAAAAGGTTTTCCGACGACGAGGTTCTCTTTCTCTCTCGCTGAATCTCGTCAATGAGGCGGTGGGAGGGGGTATTTATAGGTAAAGTCGCCCAATAGGCGGTCGACACGTGTAGCGCGTCGAGAAATCGGGTCGGCGTGTCATTTAAAGTCACTCGGCGCATCTCAAAATGGCTGAGTTCGGAAGCTGATTTTCAGGACACGCCAGCTGTCAGTGCGTCTTGAAATTTGCTGAATTTTTGGACGCGCTGGATGAATTTTCGGACGCGCTGGGGGCAGTGCGTCCTGAAATTCAAAAATGACTGATTTATATGATGCGCCGGGTGAATTTGTAGAGGCGCTGGGGGCAGTGCGTCCTGAAATTCAAAATGACTGAATTAGATGATGCGCCGGGTGAATTTGTAGACGCGCTGGGGTATTCGTGCCTCACATAATTGGGTTTTGCGAAATGGAAGGTTTGTGGGGTCCGCTTTGTGATGAATGTCGATGCACTGCTTCTATTTTTCCATAATTGAGGTACCCCTCTCAAATTCGGGGGGTTCTGATCATGATGACCGGTGGGGTCCACCACCGGCTTAATTTCCTGTTCTTGGTCAAGTTAGATGTGCGTTGTGATTCGTGACGCGATTTCCTGATGCACTGGCCCTAAATTCAACCAAGGGATGATTTCGGCACTCGGAATCATTGTTTCGAGGATCCTCACTTTTGGGACCCCAACAGATGCCCCTCCGATGTGTTAGGATGGAAGCGCGGCGGTTCATGGCGACGCATCGGATTTTCAGGGTCCCACTATAAATAGGGGAATCCAGGTTATTTCGTCATTTCACTGTTCATTTTCGACGACCAGAGCTCTCGGCCAGCGCACCGATTTTATCGCCAGCGCATCGAACTATTATCGCCAGCGCATCGAATTAATAGGTAGCGCGTCGAGTTTTTTGGACTCTGGCATTTTAGCGATGCGCTACCTGTAGCGCGGCCTCTTATTGGACTTGTGTTTGTTCGAATTTCCGAACGCGCCCTAGCGTCGCGCGTACTTTAATGGTGGTGGACCTCAGCGCGCTGCAGAACTCAAAATTCCTCTTTTTATCGACGCGCTAAGGCCAGCGCGTCCTCCCGTGCCTCGCGAAAACCCATTTCATGATGCGCTGAGTCCAGCACGTTGCAGTGTAGACATTTTTCCAATGCGCCGGACCCAGCGCGCACTCGTGCCTGGGAAAACTTATTTAATTGACGCGGTAAGGTGTGGCGCTCATTAAAAATCGGACTTTGATGGATTTATCATTTTCTGGACGCGCTGAGCCCGGCGCGTCATTTTTTGAACTTGTGAAATTTCGTGATTTTTGCGACGCGCTGGGCTCTGCGCGTGCGATTTTGGGACTTGGTGGAACTTATCGAATTTGTCACACAAATCAGATCCCACACGTATATTTTCGAACTTGTTAAGTTGGCTTGATTATTGAACGCGTCAAGGCCAACAGGTGCTGATTTCAGAGCTTGAGAAGTTGCCCAGTTTCAGTGTCCTGATCAAGTATGCCTATCATGGCTTAATCGCGCTCACATTTGGATTCATCTGATCATTGCTCATGACATTTGGGGCCGTTGTTTTTTGGTGCGTGGAGCCTCGCTCACTCTCATATTCAACTTGATTCGCCTTTGAGCATTACCAGGGCATGTGAAGCCTCACGCACCTAGCCCGTAGGCCTTGGCAGAATCAGGGATTTTGGCCGGACTTCGTACTAGCGATCTGCCGTGCCTCTAAAGGGTGTGAGCCCCTTATACCTCCGCTTCGTATTCGCGCATGCGTGTCAGTTGTCTTAGGGAGGCGTAGGGTCTCACGCACTTGGGAGACTTCCTCGTTGTTTTTTTTTAAGTTTTATGGGCAATTCTAATGGTGATTTCAAGTGATGTTTCGAGCATACCTTTGCATGTCTTTTCTCGGCTTTTCTGACTTTACGCGAGTAGCTTCGCGCGCTTTTCTTCTTTTCTTTTGTCGGACTGCCTCATTGGTTCATCCGTCTTGTTTTTTAGCAGACAATGGCCATAACCCCCGCTTCCCTTCAAGCGGCCCGGGACTGCATGAGGCGGTTCCTAAATGCTTTAGACCACCCCGAGGCTTGGTCATCTCTTGCCGATCAATGCGACGAGGTGGCCGAAGCCCTGACCCGTTTCGGCACGGACTCCCGCCTCATTCTGCGAGCTATCGAGAACGTCTCGGCGATGGCATCCATCTCCGACGAGCGTAAGGAGGCTATCTCTGGCTTTATCAGTGATTCTTCCATCCTGGAGGAATTGGCGATCTTGGAGGCGGCGGAGCCTTCCCTAGCTGCTTCTTTCCTATCCCTCTCGAAGCGTCTCAGCTTCCTAAAGGAGGAGAAAAGGGAGAGCAGGAGGTTCCTGGCTTGGCTTATCCCTTTGGCGGAGGCCGAGTACCCGGATCGTCGCGCCGGTATTTGGAGAATGGTCAGAGCAGCTATCCGGGAGCACGATGACCTGGCGATTGACGTGTCTGCAATAAGGAACTACGCCAATGTTGAGCACTTGAACTTCGATCTCGTGCAACAATGCATTTCTATCCTGGTGGACTTGGTCTTCAAGGAAGCCCAGATTCAAGCAAAAGTCGATGAGCTGAGGGCTCGAGTTCTTCCTCTGGTGCAGAACTGAAATCCTCATTTTCTGGCTTCGGGGAGGGGTCCCCACAATTTTGAGTCATTCTATATTGACTGTCGATTTTTATCATTTTAAACTTGACATTTAACGATTTGGGTTTTGGAATAGCCCTTGCGATTTGATGAATGCTAATTATACTTTTCTGTTTTATTTCTGTCTTTCCTTGCTTGTGTGTTTGTGATGATGTTGTTGCGGATGTTGTCGTTTCATTTCTTTTTTATTGGTTGATGATGTTGCGCAGTGGCCTGGATCGGCGCTTGTTCTTTGTTTTACTTGTTGCCTTGCACGCCTTTGGACTTTGTAAATGTTTGATCGGTTTTATGAGGGTATCTTCATTTGCTCTGTACTTAAGCCTCTTTATGCCGTTCCAGACTATAATGGCCAGCAATCCTTCACAAGCTGGTCCTTCGAGTCCGCCTCAAACTCCATCAAAGCGTAAGCGGGCTGTCACCAAGCAGGTTTCCAGGCCAGTCGGCTGAAAATCCGCAGTGGTTTCTCCCGCCGGAGACATTCAACTTTTACGAACGCATTCTGACTCTTTCGAAGAATGTTCAACGGAAGATACTCTGTGACAAGGCCTTACCGCCCCCTCCTGACGAGGGTACCCAGGAGGAATGGGATGCGTGGTACGCTCCCTTACAAGGTTTCCGGACCGACGAGGTTGTCGGGTCTGAAGAGGGTGAAGCGAGCCCAATTGTGCCCACTCAATCTGCTAAGCGAGGTCGCCCAAAGACGACTGGGAAGAGCGCTAAGCAGGTCTATATGGAGAATCAGACTAGTTCGAAGTCCGATAGGATGAGGGTTGTCTGGTCTTCTGTGAAGCTGGCGGTGTCTTCTCTCGTGATCCGCAACCCCTATACGAAGCAATTCATCCAATTTCCCAAGAGCTTCCAGAGATATCGCTCTTTACCAAGCATTGAGCCCTCTGATGTATGTCGCGCAAATTCTTTTTACAGCGTCGACTCCTGGACGTCCATTCCAGAGATGTTCGTCAACTGTGCTATATCCAAGAACGGCACACTGCAGTCTGTCCTCGGGGAGAAGGACATGATATTTTTGGAACCAAACCACGATCCTCACCTGCCATTTCCAACACACTACTACGAGACCTTGCGCCAAAGGTTTCGTCCTCTATCCAATGCAGAAATTTGGCCGACCGGGGGTTTCAGGACCCGAGATCATTTAAGCCCTCACCCTGGTTATGAAGCTTGGGCCAGTCGAATAATCGAGCAGCATGAAGAGACCTTGAAGCAAGTAGGTCTCCTTCGGGCCATTCAAGCGACGTCGAGCTACTTCTATCGAGAACCATGCATCTATAAGGGGTTCCTGAATCACTGGAGCTCTATTACAAACTCTTTCCACCTGCCGTATGGAGAAATGAGTATATCGCTTTGGGACTTGTACCGGATAGCCGGTCTTCCCATCCGCGGCAGAATTTATGATGAATGGACGCCTAGTGACGAGGAGCTATCCAAGAATAAGAAGGGTGTTGATGAGGGTTTCTATTCTGAAGCCTGCTACGAATTGTTTACGGAGCTGCCGCAATTCCTAGGTTCCAGAGACAAAGTACCTTTTGAGGACTGGCTGGTTTACTTCAGTCATGGTCTGAAGTGAGTTTCTTTACTTGACTCGCACTCTTCGCGTCCTGCTTCATCCTCTTCTTCCACTGATGGTTTTCTTCCCGTCTCAGCTTAAATTACGGACCATATGATGAAGGTCGCAGGGACAAGTTGGTTCTGGAGGCTAAGATGAAAAAGAAGTTCCCGCAGCCGAATAAGCTCTCTCCCACCTGCGAACTTGCTAGGGTTCTTAGCCTACTGGCTGTGCTGTGTGGCCCTCCCGAGCTCTAAGTAGGCAGATAGTGTGAGGGTCTCCTGCTTCATCGTGGCAGGGAGTCTGGCTAATGGCCATCGTTATGCATTGGCCCCGGTAGTATTGTGCTCCATATATCGGGCCTTTGGCGGTGTCATCAGCAATAAGGGCTCGGCTTCCTTCGGATTAAATTCTTCTTACTGCGGGTGGCATTTCTTCTCGGGATGGCTCGGGGTCTACTTCCCGTGGGTCTATGGTATGGAACTCAAGGACTTCATCCAGAGGGGATCGGTCCCACTACACGCCTTTCAGAAACGGAAGATGATCAGCGGGAACCTGGTGACTATCGAAGCAAAGATAGCCCGTCATGATGACGTCGACTTCTTCCTCTTCTCGGGGACTAACAGCGAGGACCCTGAATTACTTGATGATGATGATAGCCTTAGCTCCTATGGGCGTTGCTTTCTGATATCTGTTAGCTCGGGCTCACTGCCTTTAAGAGAGGGTGCCGAGTTTTGGAGAGAGCCATACTACCCGAACCGATTTGCCAGGCAGTTTTGTTATGACCAAGGGGTACCGGAGTCGCTCGAACCGGTGACAAGAGAGCAGCGGGCATACGGCACAGGACCGATCCATTGGAAATGGATATGGTGACAGCTTCTGCTTACCAGATCGGGTTGTTCTTTCATTGTCCCCAGGCACAGAGTATGTCCCTGGTGCCACATACGGATGGATGAGGTGGTGGGCTCACCAATATTCCTTGGTCCGGAACAATCGACATGTAACCGATCATGTCTTCGTCTCTCCTCCGATTGTCAATCCTACTCCCGCCAACGGCTTGGGCTATGTGGCAGAGCCGCTCCGCCAACTGGCTACTCCGGGCGTGCAGAAGTTCATGACCTCTCTGAACGTCATAATAGATCATGAGAAACCCGAGCACACGCTCGAAGGGTGGGTCGCCTACGGGCAGAGGACCACACTGCAAGGGAATCCGGATTCCCCGCTCGTCGGTCCCATGGCAGAGGGACAGAGGGAGTGTTATGATGTCGGCGATGATGATGACGATGAGGCCAACGTGGCTGGCGATGTTGGTGAAGAGGAGGATGCCGGTGATGACGACCGAGGGGACGATAATGATGATGATGCTGGTGATGGCATGATGGAGGAGGTGATATTGGCGAGGAGGTCATCAGAGAGGGTGGAGAGGGTGACGACGAGGGAGATGTTGTGGCAGCAAGCACCCCGCCGTCCGGCGGTCAGGGAGGTTGCAGTAAGATTCCAGCGAGTCGGACGAGTCTGTCCAGACGTTCTGTTCCTGGGGATAGTGATTCCGAACTGTCTCCTGAACGTTCTGGTCCTCGAGTGAAGACCGCTCATCGCATCCCTGTTGCCGACGGAGGAAAGAAGATAAAGGACCTGCTGAAGTTGTACAGGGCTGAGAAGGCGCGAAGCCGGCTCCCCCAGGCTGCCGGCAGTGTCCCGACTGATGATGCGAGCGGACCAAGGGAAGAAGGAGAGATGAGCTCGCAGGCGGGCCTCAGCGGAGATCGTCCTAGGGAAGAAGGTGAAGGTAATGAGCCAATATATGAGAGATCTGTTCCCGAGGCAGACATAGAACCCGTCCCTATGGACATCGATGGTGAGCTGCGAGCTGAAGATCCCCCTCTTGTCGATCCTGTCAATACCGAGACTGCAGCGAACCCTAGCCCCACTCCTGAGGCGAGACCCGTTGTTGCTACGGAAGAGGCATCACTCCCACCCCGAGGAACCATGCTTGTAGATGCCGCTAGCGCACCAGAGCCTATTGCCGAAGTACCCTTGACCACTGAACCAGTCCGAGCTATCCCTGCCCCTGAGATCGTTGTTCTTCCTTCCCCTGAAATGCCTAAGCCGGCAGCGGAGGTCGCGGCTGGATGTGCCCCTAGCTCGTCGATACCTGTTGCCTCAACTAGTGCACCGGATGATGAAATCCCTGCCGGTATACTACTTTCCTTTATCACTTTGCTGGCTTCTCTTCTTTCTCTAGTATGCTAATGTTTACCGTTTCTTTTACCAGTCACTGCCCCTGCCAGCGTCCCGGCTCCTGTAGTCTTGCCCGAGGCATTCCTCTCATCTCTCCGAGGCTTATCAAGGACCAAGGCGAACCTTCTGAAGGGCTTACTGTCCGACATCGTCGATTCGCTTAGAAACGGAGATGAAGGGTCTATCTTGGATGAGGCACTGCAGGCGTTGGAACTCACCGCTACGTGGCTTGGAGTTGAAATTTCTTCGATAGTCAGCCATGTGTCACAATTCAAAGATGGGGTGGCTCAAGTGAACGATGCGAGGCACCTTAAGACTGACCCCTCTGTTGAAGAAAAACGCGGTCAGTTGCGGTCCCTTCTTCCGGAACTAGAGTTGCACGAGGCGGATGTGGCCGCAGTGCAGAAGGATTGGCAGGCTGTAGATACTGAGCACCAAGAGGCCACCAGGCGTCTCGCGGAAATTGAGGATGAGATGGCCCGATTACGTGCTGAACATTCTGTCGTCCATTTCAAACTTTCGAAACTCGGTGGTCAGAAAGCAAGCCTGCAGTCTTCCATGGACCAACGCAAGGCGGAGTGTAATGTCGTGAGGGCACGAATTACGGAGCTGCGGCGATCTCTCCAAGGTACTCCTGACCCTGTCCAAGTCTTGGCCGAGGCTGAGGCAAGACAGAAGGCGATTGCGGAGTCTGCAGTTAATCTATTGGAGCAGTGTTTGAAAACTTTAGATGGTTAGGCTGTAATAATGATTCTTTTGTAATTTTAAAACACGTTGTAATGAATGTTGTGTCATCATGTATACTATTGTAATGCTGAGTTCATATTGTGTTCTTTTTTGCCTGCTTGCTGTTCCTCTTGAGTTTGGATGCACAATAGATCGTGCTATTTGGAAAGGAACGTCCCCCTGTTAGGACTTAAACCTACGCATGTGCACGAGGATGTAGCCGGGCCTCGGCTTAGGGCTTTTCTTGATTTTAATGATCTCGAAGAGGCATGGTGTCCTGCTTGACGTGTCTTGAGCCTTGGTGACCCTTCCAATACCTGTGTAAGCATAAAGCAGATGATTAGCGTTTTAGTTTAGTCATTGCATGGCATCCTTTCTTTTAGCATCTATTCTATTACATTCCCTCTACTGGGGTATTTACAACTTGCGATGATAAGTTTATGTCAGGTGTAATATCTTTTTAAGAATCGGCCATTCACTAGCGAACTGACACCCTGTCCTTTGCAATCTATTACCCGATAGGCTCCGTTGGAATACACTTCGTCGATAATGCAGATGGGATCCCACTTCGGGTCGAACTTGCTTTTCGATCCTTGGAGCGGTGCTGGGCGCTTCATCATTAACACAAGATCACCTTTCTTGAATGATCTGCCCCTGACACGCTTATCGTATGCGGCTGAAATCTACTTCTGATACATTTCGAGTCTTTGTTGGGCGGCGAGCCTTTTTTCATCTAGATTATCAAGTTCGACCATTCGGATCTTGGCACTATGCTCGGTCGTCATGGAGTGTCGGAGAGCGACCCGTAGCGATTCAATTTGTTTTTCCATCGGGATCACAGCTTCCGTACCGTATACCAATGAGTAGGGCGTAGCCCGGGTGGCCGTGCGATGCGTAGTTCGATAAGCCCACAGTGCTTCGGGCAACCGTCTGTCCCAGTCCTTCTTATTTTCTCCCACTGTCTTTTTCAGAATCTTCACAATAGTTTTGTTAAATGCTTCGGCCAATCCATTCGCAGGAGGATAATAGGGCGATGAGTAGCAATGTTTGATCTTGAACTTTGCGCACAGTTTATCGACAGTAGCATTCTTGAAGGGCGTCCCGTTGTCCGTGGTGATTCTCTCGGGGATACCATGTCGGTATAATATGGCGTGACGGATGAAACCTTCGACATGTTTGGCTTTCACATTTCTCAGGGCGACTGCTTCGGCCCATTTGGAGAAATAATCAGGTTGCTGCGAGGATGTACTGATGTCCCTGGGAGGATGGCGGACTAATCGGTTCGATCACGTCCATGCCCCAGGCTGCAAAAGGCCAGGACATTACCGACTGATGCAACTCTTTCGGTGGTGAATGGATGATATCGGCATGAACTTGACACTGATGACACTTCTTCACGTATTCTATCGCGTCTTTTGCCATAGCGGGCCAGTAGTAACCCATGTGTCGCACGTGATGATGTAAATTCTTCCCTCCCTGGTGAGCACCGCATTCTCCTCCGTGAGCTTCTTTCAAGGTATCACGCGCTTCTTCTTGATTTAGACATCGCAGCAGCATTCCCTCGTATGATCGTTTGTAAAGTACGTCATTCTGGAATATGAATGAGTTGGCGCGTCTTCTGATTTGTGTGCGCATTTTGGGCTCCTCTAGCAGAAATCCGTACTTCAGATAATCAATGAATGATTTTCTCCAGTCATCTTCCGCTATGATCTCAAAGCAGCAAATGGGATTGGCACTCAATTCTCCACTTCGTAATGCAGTCGTCGGCAGGATTCTTCTTTCCTCAATTGTTACCCAAAGCGGGCTGCCTCCAGGGTTAGCCAGAGCAGCGGCTAAACTGGCGAGCGCATCTGCTTATACATTCTCCTGCCTCGGTATATGCGAGATACTGCTGTTCCGAAACTGCTCAAACATGGACCGCGCTTGGTGGCAATAGGGTGATAACTCGAGTTTGCGGACTTCGTACTCTGTCGTTAGTTGACCGATGACAAACCTAGAGTCACCGTAGATACGTATTTCCTTGATCTGCATTTTGTAGGGCCAACTGTAATCCGATGATAAGAGCCTGGTATTCTGCTTCATTGTTGGTGCATGCCGGGACTAACGTGAATGAATAGGGCAGCAGGTCCCCTTGCGGACTGATGAATATAACTCCTGCCCCTGACCCTACCGCTCTGGCTGCGCCGTCGAAATACATCTCCCAATGGCGTGCTTCATTAGTCGTCATAACCTGATCGTCTGGGAGGTCATATTCTATTTCTTCACCGCTCGGTACTGGATGAGGGGCAAGGAAGTCCGCAATTGCTTGCCCTTTGATGGCCCGAGCTGGTATGTATGTCAAATCGAATTCTGATAAGAGCAGGGCCCATTTGGCCAGCCGCCCCGACAACATGGGTCTGTTCATGAGAAACTTGAGGGGATCCGCTTTGGATATCAACATTATCTGGTGAGAAAGGCAATAATGTCTAAGATTTTTTACAGCAAAGATTAGTGCCAAACAGATTTTCTCGATTGCCGAGTAGTTAAACTCAGCTCCCACTAGCGTGCGGCTAAGGTAATAGAGTGCGCTTTCCTTTCCTTCTTCGTTCTTCTGGGCTAAGAGGGCTTCAAGCGAATTTTTGCCGACGGCAATGTAGAGAATTAGTGGCTCCCCTTTGATCGGTGCTGCAAGGACTGGAGATTTTTCGAGTAAGTCCTTCAGAGAGTCGAACGCTTTTTGGCAAGCGTCATCCCACTCAAACCGTACTCCTTTCTTGTTGAGGCGCGAGAACGGTTGACAACGACCAGATAAATTCGAGATGAACCTTCTTAAGTACGCGACCCGGCCTTGGAAGCTTTTCAGCTCTTTGAGACTCTTCAGAGGTGGCATTTCCCTGATCGCCTTAATCTTCGTTGGATCAATTTCTATGCCTCGGTGTCTGATAACAAATCCTAAAAACTTGTCAGAGGAAACCCCGAATGCGCACTTCAACGGATTCATGCGGAGGCTTTTCTTTCTTAGCCTTTGAAACACTTGTCGTAGATGCTCTCTATGCTGCTTATGCTCGGCCGACCTCACTACCAGATCGTCTACGTAGCATTCGACATGTTTATGCATCATGTCCTGGAAGATCACTTGCATCGAGCGCTGATACGTTGCCCCTGCGTTCTTCAACCCAAACGGCATCACGCGGTAACAGTATATGCCTAACGTTGTACGGAATGCTGTCGATTCCTCATCCTCTGGGGCCATACGAATCTGATTATAACCCGAGTAACCATCCATAAAGGACATCACTGCGTATCCTGACGTGCTGTCGATCAGTAACTCTGGGATAGGTAGTGGGAAATCGTCCTTAGGGCATGCTTCATTGAGGTTTCGAAAGTCTACGCAGATTCGGATTTGACAGCTCTTTTTCTTGACCGGAACAATGTTTGAGATCCATTGTGGGTATTTGACCTCTCGGATGAACCCGGCTTGGATTAACTTTTCGACCTCTTCTTCAATTTTGGGCACTATGTCTGGGTAGAATCGTCGTTGAGGTTGTTTGACCGCTTTCTTCCCTTTCAGGATGCCCAACTTGTGCATTGCAATTGTTGGACTAAGTCCTGGCATTTCTGAGTATGTCCAAGCGAACACGTCCCGATTCTCTTTCAACAGTTGGATGTATTTCTCTTTCTCCTCTCCTGGAACACTTTTGCTCAGGTATGTATTTCTAGGGTCCTCTTGTGTTCCCAGATTTATTTCTTCAAGCTCATCTATCGTGGGCTGTCCCCCGTCCTCTATCTGTGCAGGTGCGGCACTGGGTTGAATGACGTCGACTACCTCTTGTGGCTGTACCTCTTCTGTGGGATTGATTGTCACCATGTTGACATGTCTAATCTTTATCTTTGCCCCCAACCCTCCTCTTCCTTGGTGAACTTCAGTGTTTTCTTCGAACGGTGCCAACATTCTACCCTTCGAGGCTAATTCCGAGTAACAGAAGCCCATATTCTTCATGATGTTACGGCTAACCTCACTGTACCTTTCCTCTTCTATTGGTTGAGGTAAACGGAGCGATTTTTCGGCCCCGCCCCTAGACTGCGCAGATTCACTTGGCACTGAATAGAACTTGATTTCTTTCTTTGTATTGGCACTTGGCGGTACCACAAACTGGCTAGGAGCCCTTGGGAAAGGCTTAACTCTTCTTATTTTTTTGTACTGGCATGTTGAGGCTAGATTTGAGCACACTCATGTGCTGGTTTGATATCATCTCTAGGACGGACTGCCCGGGCTGTCGCAGGTGCTTCGGGATTATGTAAAATTTCTTGGTAGTCCTTTGAGGTTCTTCAGCTGACTGATCTGCGGCTTCTTTCTGAGTGACGAACTGAGGTTTGCCTCTCTGTTCGAACTTGTTGTCTTTAGGTTTTGCCCCTTGCCCTTTCTGCGTTGCGTCGGGCTTCTTTGTGACCTCTCTTTCGTCGACTAGGTCGTAGTATCGGGCATCAGCCAAGAATGATTCCGCAATTGTATACGGTTTCGGGTCTGCTGACACTCTGTACTGAACTCCCTCTCTGTTGTATTTGAAGCACTGATGATAGGTCGAGGGAACGACGCGATTCTGATGGAGCCACGGTCTCCCTAGCAGAAGATTATACGTTGTTACTACGTCGATTACTTGACATGTTACTTTCGTCTTTAGCTTTTCAATTTCTAGCATCACGGTGATTGACCCCAGAGTGCGCTGGCTGTCTTGATTGAACCCTTGAATGACCATGGTGCTAGGTCGCAGTGCTGATGGTCTATAACCCAACCTCTGTAGTGTCTTCAACGACATGATGTTTACCGCGGACCCATCATCAAGCATGCATCGCTTAATTTCCGTATCTCTAATCGTTCCCGTGACCATCAACGGACGGTTATGGTTTTCGGCTTCAATTGTGCTGTCTTCTTCGGAGAATGTGATTACAGAGGGGTGATCTATCTGTATTGATTGCTGAATTGGTGCATTTCCTTCCCAAAACTTATCTGGATCGTTCATTTCTGCTTCGATTTCTGTCATCATTACTTCTCTGGCTTCGCTGTCTAGCAGCGCGTTGATCAACATTTCCCTGTACACCTTTGAGAGACACAAGGAGTCGTATATGCTTAAGCGAGCTGGAACCCTTCGCAGGTGTGATACGACATCATAGGCTATGGGTGCTGCCCCTCGTCCTGGCCCCGGCCGACTGGACGTGGCCTCGACAACTTTCTCTTTCAACTTCTGCCCCTGGGGCCTCGTTGAGGGTATATCCGGGTTTCCGTCTTCTTGCATCGGGTCGATTGGCTCTGGCCGAATGCGCTCCGGCATTTGCCTTCCGGATCGGAGGATAACGGCATTGACTTCTTCTTTATTTGCCTGCAATGTCTCTTCTGTTGATGGCTATTCTATAAACGACACCATCGTGCAATGTACCTGAGCCTCTATAAATCGGCTCTCCTCCTGGCTATCCTTCTTTTTCGTCCCTTTCTTCTTGCGGTCGAGGAGTCTTCTTCGATTTTCGAGCCTCTTTCGGCTGCTAACCAAAGTCCAGGGTTCTTCAGGTTCAAGGAACGGGATACGCAATCGGATGCTTTCGTTTGAGGGGAAGGCTGAAACTACCCCCGCTGTTTCCTTCGTTGCCGTTTCTGGTGATTTCATACTGATCACCCCTTGGTTGATCAGCCCTTGTATTCTTCCCTTTAGACTGAAACAGTCTTCCGTCTTG
The DNA here is from genome assembly GCA_003013855.2 of Liriodendron chinense. Taxonomy (NCBI): domain Eukaryota; kingdom Viridiplantae; phylum Streptophyta; class Magnoliopsida; order Magnoliales; family Magnoliaceae; genus Liriodendron; species Liriodendron chinense. The sequence goes on from ML058459.1 coordinate 3,107,002, forward strand.
TGGCTCAGGCACCAATGGTATTTGCAATACCGGGGGTCATCTACCTTCCCAACCTCGTGGGGCCGAATCGGTTCTGGCAAGCGGATTACCTTTTCCTCCACTAATTGTTCCATGATGGGGATTAGATCAGCCATGTTGAAGGTGTACGGGCCGTTGGCTCTTTCTCTCTCGGCTATTGTTATTCTCTGAGAAGCGTAAGGCCTTTTGCCTCTGTCTTGGGTGGGCGTCGCTTTCGTGTCTGTCTTCGAATCCATGGCGGGCCGTTTCCGATCTATCGTACTTTTACCTTTGTTTACATTGTGCGTTTCGGCAATCCTCACTCCTTCTCTTTTCTGCCTTTCTGGCCTGAGGTTCACTCGTGCTGCTGCCTCTTCTACCAAGTGTGCTTTCGTGGCCAGTTCTCGGAAAGAGTGAAAACTATTCCCTGACAACCCGTATGATATCATTGGGTCCAGGGCTCGCATACACATCTTTATCTGTTCTTTTTCGCTGGGTAACTCTTGACATTGAGCGGCTATCGTCCCCCATCGGTCCATGAACCTTTCCACGGGTTCGCCCTGTCTCTGTCTGATCAAGGCCAGATCTGTTACTGATGTTTCTCTTTCTATAGAGAAGAATTTTGAGATAAAACTGTCTCGCATTTGCTCCCATGACTTCACTGATCCAGCTGGTAGCGACATGTACCATTGAAAAGCCTTCCCTGTCAGCGTTGACCCGAATAACCGCATACAGTACTGCGGGACGGTCGACCAATTCCCCAATGCTGTGAGGAAGCGAGTGATATGTTCCTCTGGTGACCCCCTACCGTCAAATTTCTCGAAATCCGGACATCTGAAGTTGACCAGAAATGGTATTTCTTCTATCTCCAGCAGGTATGGGACTTGATATTTGTACCCAGTTCCTCTTTCCTTCTCCTTTTCTTGTCGCATGAGACTTGTAATTGTTTGCGACAGTTCTTCTCTCGTCATTTGCGCAGTCGGGACTGCTATTCGTTCCACTGGAGCTCTCTTGGCCTGGGTAAGTGGCTCGGCACTAGCTGGCCCTTCTGCTGCCCCTGGAGATTCTTCCGCTGACGGGCGCGTAGGTGGTACAAGACTTCGAGTAGCGTTCTGAGCTATTAAAGTGGTCAATGCTTCCTGAATTATCCTCATTCGTTCATTCGTTTCCCGATTAGCCTGAACTAATCTGTCGATCTGATCTTGGACTGTAGGTAATTCGTCTGCTTCATATGATCCCTCTTCTGCCTCCGCTACTTGAACCATGGCGATTAGCACTGGTCGGGCCTTCTGAACCTGTCCCTGTCCTGGCTTGAGAATTGTCATGGGTTTGGAGTTCTTCGCAAGTGTGGTTTCGGTCGACTCGCGCGTGACACGAGTGGTCTTGGACAATGGCGGAAACTGTTCCGTTGTCATCGCAGGCACTGGAGACCTGATTGATGCGACCTGGCTACTGATGGGGATTTTCTGCTCTTGTTTTGGCTGCCATTGTCTCTTGGTCGCAGGGCGAGGCCTGGCAACATTCACCTTCTTATATACGGCTAAGCTGGCTGCTTTCTTCTGCTCTTTGTTTTGTCGGCGCGTTTCGACCAACTGCCATCCTGAATTAGAAACAGTCGTCGTGGTTGGGATGAAGCAAGGGAAGCTGAAGCCTCCGGTGGTAAGGAAGGTGCATGAACTGTTCATTGAGCACGCCATTTTCTTCTGTCTGTCCTAGTATCTTGCTAATTTTGTTATGTCATAAAAATCGTTAGAACAGTTCACAAGCGCGGTCGGGAGTATGAGCCCATCGATCGCAGTACATAAACCGACGAAATAAGCAAGAAGGAGACAAAAATACGTGTAATTGTGGAAATTGTGGGTTCGAAAACCTTTCAAATGTGTATTGCCTTAAAGATGAAGGGAAGAACGTTCCTGTTGAGAGTCGCCAGTTTGACGCCCGAGGGGCGCCGAAACATTACGCATCGCGGTAACTTTTCTATGCGTAGATTCGTGTTTGTAAGTAATCTATCTTAGAGTATTCCTATATTCAGATGTAACCAGAGATTCTGGTATGGTTCGATCCCCAGCAGAGTCGCCAGTTTGTTAGAACTAGAAAAATGCTCAAACGCAGTTTTCTGGTTGTTTGGTGTTTTGGGGTTCTGAATAATGGAAACATTCATAGACAATCACAAGCATTCACAAAAGTACATAAGAGAAGAGATATCGCAAGGCGAATTTTATTCCAGAGATTCTGAGATCTTGTACATTCCAGGCTGTGATCTGGCACGAGCCCTTAATTACATCGAATGATTCGATGACCCTTGATTAAAAGGCAAAAGACTAGTCAGCGGGGACTATGGTCTCAGAGTTCATGGTCGCGGGACCTATGTTTTGTGTGGTCGTAGAGACCTGTATTTGTATGGTCGCGGAGACCTGTGTTTGAATGGTCGCGGAGACCTGTATTTGTATGGTCGCGGAGACCTGTGTTTGTGTGGCCGCGGAGACCTGTATTTGTATGGTCACGGAGACCTGTATTTGTATGGTCACGGAGACCTGTATTTGTGTTTTGTTAAGGACTAACCCTTCTTTGTACGAGTTGGATGTCTATGTCCCATGTTTTGACCGGAGATCCGGGCTGAGACTGTCGGGGTTTATGGCCGGGAAGGACGACTCTGGGCCCGCGCCTGTCAATGTATGGACAGGTGACCTCGGAAAGTCCATTCGCAGTCGTGTGAACCTAAGCAGCTCAACCAGCGGATGCCGTTTTGGATGGGTAGGGCACCGACTGTTCTTGAAGTGTCAATCTCTAACAAATTGTGTGTGATAATTTAGAACTCTCCTGGTATGGTTTATCGTGGTAACCATAGTCCCCTTAGCTTAGTCTGGGCCCAGATCCGGGTCATATTTTGATAGTACATGCAATGGTAATACATCGGTATAGTTCTGGGCGTTAGCGGCCTCTCTTCAGGAGAATTGCTCCATTCAGCTCGTAGGATCGGATCGGACTCTGAAGGCTTGTATTCTGCTCCCTGGACAGCCCGGATGAGTCATTTGACCGCTCCATTGCGTCCGGAATGCCCGAAATACCCAAAATAGGCTCAAACGAGGCTTGAAAACGTCATAAAATGAAGATTTAAGGGTGCTGGAATGGACGCTCAAAGTGCTGATTTTTGCGATCCGCTGGCCTGATTTTCTTGATGCGCTGGGGCCAGCGCGTCCAAAAATGACTTTGTTTTAGGAATGTATATTTTTCTGATCCGCTGGCCTATTTTGTGATGCGCTGAGGCCACTGCGTCTAAAAATGATTTTGTTAATGAATGATGTATTTTTCTGATCCGCTGGCCTATTTTGTGATGCGCTGAGGCCAGTGCGCCTAAAATGATTACTTTGGTGATTTATTTGATCCGCCAAGGATCACTTTTCTGATGCGCCGGATCACTTTTATGATGCGCTGAGATCAGCGCGTCAAAAGGATGACTTTAGTTATTTCATCTCCGAACCTGTTATGGTCGGAGGTGCGATTTCCGGCGAGGGGTTCCGGCGATTGGAAAAGGATTCCGGTGATCGGAAAAGGTTTTTCGACGACGAGGTTCTCTTTCTCTCTCGCTGAATCTCGTCAATGAGGCGGTGGGAGGGGGTATTTATAGGTAAAGTCGCCCAATAGGCGGTCGACACGTGTAGCGCGTCGAGAAATCAGGGTCGGCGCGTCATTTAAAGTCACTCGGCGCGTCTCAAAATGGCTGAGTTCGGAAGCTGATTTTCAGGACGCGCTGGATGAATTTTCGGACGCGCTGGATGAATTTTCGGACGCGCTGGGGGTAGTGCATCCTAAAATTCAAAAATGACTGATTTACATGATGCGCCGGGTGAATTTGTAGACGCGCTGGGGGCAGTGCGTCCTGAAAATTCAAAATGACTGAATTAGATGATGCGCCGGGTGAATTTGTAGACGCGCTGGGGTATTCGTGCCTCACATAATTGGGTTTTGCGAAATGGAAGGTTTGTGGGGTCCGCATTGTGATGAATGTCGATGCACTGCTTCTATTTTTCCATAATTGAGGTACCCCTCTCAAATTCGGGGGGTTCTGATCATGATGACCGGTAGGGTCCACCACCGGCTCAATTTCCTGTTCTTGGTCAAGTTAGATGTGCGTTGTGATTCGTGCCGCGATTTCCGATGCACTGGCCCTAAATTCAACCAAGGGATGATTTCGGCACTCGGAATCATTGTTTCGAAGATCCTCACTTTTGGGACCCCAACAGTCATTCCTACTGTGATGAACTGAAAACACAAATATTAGCCTGATTCAAAACTTCTGTGGCCTAACGAATATTTCAACTATGGACGTTCAATCCTTAAGTTTTCGGCCCACTTGAGTCTTGGATCCAGCACATTTTTTGTCTCATGTCCCAAAATGAGCTTACAAAGCGGACAGATGGGGTAGATTTCTCACAAACATCATGAAGGCCACCTAGGTTTCCTGCACAAGAACTTGGTGGGAAAGGCTTTCGTAGGAAATCCGGTCTTGGGCTACTACTGTACCCTACATGTGGCACTGATAACACCCCAAATAGTTTAATTATTGGCTCCATCACTAAAATCACAACAATGGAATGATTCAAATTGTCCTAACGTTGGCCATGTAATGGTCGATTAAAAAATATGGACAAGTTTTCTTTTTATTTTATTTTATCCATACCCACTCACACACCCCGCACATTTCCGCACACTCACATTACATAGGGTGCTCAAACCCATGACCTCGTGTTGAAACTCATGTGAGTTGCGTTGTCTAAGATTCTTGCATTTATGGCTACTTAAGGCTCAAAATTTTCTATAACAATCATTATATCAAATGTCACATATGTACATTAATTTTGAAGTATTAAAACCAATTTACTTAATTAAATTTAGGTTCGTATGAATATATTACAGAATTCTAATAGATTCCAACTACATGATGCAAAACACAATTTTAAATTCAAACGAATTTCAATTACAGGCTGGTAAATACAACAAAGGATTCTAATTAACATGAATTTTATAATAATTGTGATTTGAATTTCAATTCACACTTGCCAAACAACCCTTAAGCTCATCATTAATCTTCATAGTTCTAAGGGGGGGTTGGATGCATAGACTTAAGTGGAATTAAGTGGGATAGAATTTGAAATCCCACATTAAGAACTGAAATGGGTGTTTGGGCAATGCATTTCTCAACCGAAGAATTCAAACACTAGAAACTATGCCAGTGTTGTACTTGGTGAAGATGGGATATGGTCTATTCCTCTCGAATTTGAATAGCCCTCAGACGTTGAATGGTGCTCAGCCTACACCCTAAGACCTTAACTCTTATATAGATCTTAAATTAGCAAGTCTCCAAGGGGAGCCACTAACACGTGTGTATATGGTCCACTAATACGGGTGTATACGTGTAGGTCCTTGTGTAGGATTGTAAAAGGTTACGAGGAACCTATTTAAAACTCCTAGGTTGTAAGGTGAACTTGATTAATTAAAACATCCTTAGTGAAATCTAGTGTTCTCATGAGTTAAAAATGATAACCAGGAGTGGAGTAGACAAGTAGTCGAACCACTATACATGCTTTTGTTTGTGATGATTTTGAGCACATTTCTCCTTATGCGTTATATGTTTAACTGTTTAATTATGGATGCTTAATTGGAATGTATGTTAGGCACTAGATAAACATATCCACACACAAGATGTATTTTCACTAATAAGCTAGTTGCTTTAATTGTTCCATTTTTTATAGCCTATGTTGACCCACTTAACCTTGGAAGCTAAATGTTACTTGTTTAATTCTGTTTAATTGGTAATTAATTTTAATTAGAAAAGAGATTTTTTTAAAAGGTCCTACTCCCCCTCAGGACTTAGCCATTGCTCTAGTAATTCCGCTCTTGCTTCCGTAAACGACCTAAACCCAAGCCTAGGTCCAACCCTTAGCTGCGGAGCTGAGTTGGACAAGAAAGTATACTGAAGCGAAGGAGAAAGAGCCCACAGGCTTGAAGTCCAGCTATTCAAAGCTGGAATTCCAGAGAAGGACGGGCGGCACCCTGGATGCCGCCCGCCCTAAATTATAAGAGTTGTCACTTTGAGCAGCTATAAATATCCCCTCTCACCATCAGTTTTGGCATCGAATCCAATCAAATCCCCTCCGATAAAAAAATTATCAGAGGAATAGCAACTCCTAACCCTTCCGTCTTAATCCATTCCTCCACCGAGGAGAGTGCGAGTGAGTGACAAGAGCCTAGCCCTAGTCAAGTCAAGTATAGCCAAGGTTCAAGTCTCTAAAGTCAGCCAAGTTCCAATCCATAGCTGCTAGAGCTAGCCTATGCGACACTACCATCCATCCAACCACCTAAAATCATCTTTATAATATCTCAGCATAGTGTAATACTCCTTATTTTCCCAACCCCCTACTCATTCCATCCATTAGCATAGTATCACATCACCTCTGGCACCTGATCAGTTTTAGCGTATGCTTTATAGCTTGTCGATTTAATCGGATCATGCCCATCAGAAATTCTGACTGATCGGACTCACCATTATATGTCATCTTATTGCATACATTTACATATTGAGAGTACACGAGATCTGATCATAACCTTAAGAAATTAGCAAGATTCGGTAAAGTAGAGACCATAGGTCTGTACGGGGCAGAGTGGGTGCCTAACACCTTCTCACTTTGTAACTGTGGTCCCTTACCTCGAATCTCTGAATGCATATCAATAGATCACTTTAGAGTTAGGAATCTTCGGATCCTCGTCTCTAATGTTTCTATAGAGTCCATTCGACTATAGAAATGAAGTAACTGGTTAGTGGCAACTCCAGTCTAATCAATTATCTACAACTCCACCTCGAAAATCCTTGAAAGAGGCCCAAACCGTGTGGAAGCTAACGATTTGCCGCCCTCTCATGCGAATTCGGCGTTCACAGAGTTATGGATATCATTGTTAATACGGCATCTTGCACTACCACTTTGGCCCACTTTTAAGTGCATGTGTATCAACCCTCATATTCAGCCCGAGTATCAAATACCTCCCCTTTTCGCCAACACTTTTTTCAAAACTAGTGGCCCCACCTGCACATTTTTTGGATCACGGTACAATAGCCATGGCCCTGCCAAATGAACCACAAGATCTCGTGCCCTTGCCACCTTGGTAGGTGTGGGTGAGTTAAAAAAAGAAAAAGATAAAAAGGGTGTGGGTGAGTAGGTTTTTGAAATCATACTCTCCCACGAAGCAATTGCATTATCAGGAGATTACCTACACTGCCACTACGCAGTGGTCGGTGCTCTGTGACCCCACCATGATATATATGTTTTATCCATGCCATCCATCCATTACTACAAATCAATTTAAAGCTTGATCCAAAAAATGAACCAAATCTAAATCTAAAGTGGACCATACCACAGGAAAACAGTGGTGATTGAATGTCCACCATTGAAAACCTCCTAGGGCCCACTGTAATGTTCATTTGATATCCAACCTGTTGATTATGTAATATAGACTTAGCTGAAGATAAAGATTAAAAAAAAAAAAAAAACAAATATCAGCTTGATCCACAACCTTTTTGACGCCCAAGAAATTTTTAATGGTGGACGTCCAATCAACACTGTGTGGTCTACTTAAGATTTTGATATACCTCATTTCTGGGTTCATCACATAAAATGATCTTAAAAAATGAAAACACATACATCATGGTGGGGCCCACATAACAACGATCACTAGCCATTGGGCTAGTGGCTTCTCAATGCATTATTGGAATGGAAAAGATATGGTTGAGCTGGTGGAATAGTTAATATGGTAGAGCCATCTCTCCACAATCCACATGGCAGGTTCATATGTCGATCTGAACCGTCCATGCTATAGGAATTATCATCGATGGGCTATCTCTACTATATCATTCCTTTAGGAAGAATTTATTGAGCGGCTAAACTTCGACTTTACTCTTTTTACTCTTTGGCATTGGGAAGTGAGATGAATCGAAACTCGTACAGCCTATTATCTTCACACTACACAAGACCGCGTAATGCACTAATCAGAGCCGTTTATTTCAAGAGAAGTGATTTGGACATTTTTTGTGCCTCCACATCCGCGACCCTCGGTATCAGCTATCTGATGGAGCCAATGAGAGAGGCTTGATCCTTTAATCGAACACCTATTGATGAAGTCTAACTATTTTTATTTTCTAACTTTTTTAACGGTAAGAGAGTCGTGCAGTAACAAACATGTCACCGGATTTCCTTTCACAGGAAGTTGCTGCCTGGGAACTAGGTGGGGCCCACCGTGATGTTCGTGAGAAATCCACTCGGTCCATCCGTTTTTTGACCTCATTTTAGGACATGCTAACAAAAATGAGTTGGATCCAAGATTCAAGTGGGCCTCGCTAAAGGAGAAGGTGGGTAGAGAAATTCCAACCGTTGAAACCTCCCTGGGTCCACACTGATGTTTATATGCCATCCATAACCGTTCATAACGTCATTCCTACTATGATGAACTGAAAACACAAATATTAGCCTGATTCAAAACTTCCGTGGCCCAACGAATATTTCAACTATGGACGGTCAATCCTTAAGTTTTTGGCCCACTTGAGTCTTGGATCTAGCACATTTTTGGTCTCATGTCCCAAAATGAGCTTACAAAGCGGATGGATGGGGTAGATTTCTCACAAACATCATGAAGGACCACCTAGGTTTCCCGCACAGGAACTTGGTAGGAAAGGCTTTAGCAGGAAATCTGGTCCTGACTACTACTGTACCCTAGGGCTGTCAATGGCACGGATCAAGATCCGTATCTGATCCGTATCTGATCCGATTTAATCGGATTCGGATCAATAATCGGATAATCGGGTCGGATACGGATATCCAAATATGATCCGTTTAATATTCGGGTCGGATTCGGATCAACCTTGATCCGGCCCGTTAACGATTCGACCCGATAAAAAAATAAATAAATAAAATAAAATAAAATAAAATAAAATAAAAACATATGAGAATCTCTCTTTCTCTCTCTCTCTCTCTCTCTCTCTTTCTCTCTCTCCTCTCCCGGATATCCGGTCGGATATCGGGTCGGATCATAATCGGATCGGAAACGGATTTCGAAAAATTTAATCGGGTCGGGTTCGGATCATATACTTGTGATCCGAATCGGATTCGGGTCGGATTCGGGTCGGATATATTCTTAATCGGGTCGGATTCGGATCATCACTGATCCGGCCCGTATCCGACCCGTTGACAGCCCTACTGTACCCTACATGTCACACTGATAACACCTCAAATAGTTGAATTATTGGCTCCATCACTAAAATTACAACAATGGAATGATTCAAATTGTCCTAACCTTTGCTATGTAATGGACGATTAAAAAGTATGGACAAGTTTTCTTTTTATTTTATTTTATCCACACACACTCACAAACCCCACACATGCCCGCACACTCACATTACAAAGAGTGCTCAAACCCATGACCTCGTGTTGAAACTCATGTGAGTTACCTTGTCTAAGATTCTTGCATTTATGGCTACTTAAGGCTCAAAATTTTCTATTACAATCATTACATCGAATGTCACATATGTACATTAATTTTGAAGTATTAAAACCAATTTACTTAATTAAATTTAGGTTCGTATGAATATATTACATAATTCTAATACATTCCAACTACATGATGCAAAACACAATTTTAAATTCAAATGAATTTCAATTACAGGCTGCCAAATACAACAAAGGATTCTAATTAACATGAATTTTATAATAATTGTGATTTGAATTTCAATTCACACTTGCCAAACAACCCTTAAGCTCATCATTAATCTTCATAATTCTAAGGCGGGGTTGGTTGCATGGACTTAAGTAGAATTAGGTGGGATAGAACTTGAAATCCCACATTAAGAACTGAAACGGGTGTTTGGGCAGTGCATTTCTCAACCGATAAATTCAAACACTAGAAACCATGCCAGTGTTGTGCTTGGTGAAGATGGGATATGGTATATTCCTCTCGAGTTTGAATAGCCTTCAGACGTTGAATAGTGCTCAGCCTACACTTTGATGTGGTGCATGTCCCAAACACCATTTGAGATTTGTCGTAGACCACCATTTGAAAATTTTACTTCCCAGACATGGAATGAGATTTACTATATACATCTAAATTCTACAACAATCCTTGAGGTTTCCTAATTATTACCTTCATTGCAATTCTATCCCATATCTTAATTCTACGGCAACCCCTAAGTTGGTTCTTTACCCTAAGGACTAGTTGGGAACTTTAGGATGATACGTGTGCATATTTGGCACATCTGGATATAAAAAGTTCACAATGATCCCTGTGTAGGCCCACCTTGCATATCCATGTTAGCCATGCTTGCATTAAAGAGTTCCGCTGCTGGTATTAGTTAACCTCTTATGAGGGGAGCATTTTTTATAAGATCTAGAGCAAAGCTTTTTTGGAGCCACTCTGAAAACCATCAACCTAAAATTCAAGGAAACTCACTCATCAAGTGGACACCAATCTCACATGCATACTAAATTTCAGTCCATACACTGAGAACAAATTTCTTAAACAATACTTGAATTAATATTAAAGATATCTATGAACTGTTCTTTGTTGATATTAAAATAGAAAACGTCCAAGCTCCGACTTAGCTCTACGTGGCTTAAAAAATAGTCCTATCCTATGCTCCTCACATTTTTAGCACTGATGTACAGCTATCAAGACCATCTAAAATTTGTATTCTATTTTGGATGGAGCATATCTCTAAAATCACACCGACGAAGCAATCCTGACCATTCCAATTAATGGCAATCAAATCAACAGGTAAAAAAAACTGGTGAATGGTCCATATCTGAAGGGAAAATCAGACTGTTAATGTTGTCTTCTTACTTCAAATTTTGGTTATGGTCCATCCACGGCTGGGTTAGCTATTTGGACGGTTTAGATTGCCCGGAAAACTATGACATGTGTACGTTTGAAGAATCTCCACCATTTTTTAAATCATGCAAAACTAACGTAAGCGTCCAACCCGGATGAAGTAGAAACGGGATAAAATGAAGAGAGTAGGGGGTAGGGGACGCAGATCGCGTAATGACACTGACAGTATCCAGGTCGTTATTTGACAGTTCTCTGTGGGCCCCACAATGATGTATTTGTTTTATCCATGCGGTCCATCTATTCTAGATCATTATTTTAGGACATGCGACCGAAAATGAGGCATATCCAGAAATCATGTGGACCACACCACAGGAAAACAGTGGTGATTGAATCCTCACCATTGAAAACTTTCTAAGGCCCACTGTAGGGTTCATTTGCCATCCAACCTGTTGATTAGGTCACAAAAATCTGGATGAAGGGAAAACACAAATATCAGGATCCGAAACTTTTGTGGCCTCCAAGAAATTTTTAATGGTGGGCATTCAATCACCACTATTCCTTGTGGTGTGGTCCACCTGAGAGTTTGAGCAACCTTATTTTTGGGCTCAAGAACTAAAATGATCTGGAAAAATGGATGGACGGCATGGATAAAACAAATACATCATGGTGGGGCCCACAGAGCACCGTCCAGCAGATAGTCGAGTAAGTAAGCAGCCAATGTCAGAGCAATCTAACTTTCATATATTATAATTGGGAGCTGATGTAATGAATCCCAAGGCAATATTGCACTCATATGTCTTAAAATGAGTGCCTTGAGGCTATTACAATATTTTTAAATTGCAGTTACAAAAACCTTCTATTATCTCCATCTCCTGTCATTGGAACATGCTATTTAATGACAGTAAGTTTGTCATTCATTGCGACGGATGCCAACATGAGAAGACCTTTGATACTGTGGCCGAGTGAAACACTTGACAGACGGGCACTATTAATGTGTAAGTGTGTCATACAAGCAACTCAAATTAAATTGATTTGATTAGTTGACTAGCTATTGAAGATTAAAATAGAAAATAACTAGTTGGCCGATTCATCAAAACAAGTATTCATAAATTTCTTAGAATCTTTTAATTGATTGTTTTTTGGGTTATTAACAATCTATAGTGAGTACCACAATTTGAACAATTTAGCTTAAGGGCAGCGATGGTTGGTTAGGGCAAATCTAGACCTAGCCCAGCTTAGTCACCTGATCCCTGGCCCTAGCATGGCTCTAGCCTTAATGGATCGAAGAGGCCCTAGCCCTGTAGGGCTAGACCAGGCAATGGCATGGCTGGCCCTCTAAGGAAAAGGGAGAATAAAAAGTGGGTCCCACATTGGTGCCCTTCATGTAGATAGCTGCCGATGTATAGTCATGCTGATTCACAAATTAGGTAGCCCATAGTTTACAAAACAAGTCAATGGGCAAGGAAAATGATCTCAAAGTTGTGTTCAACATGGCACAAGTCGCAGTAATTAGGCTACATCGAGCCTTGGGTAAGGGTGGCAAGTCTTCCCCTGAGTTGCCGGGGGCTTGTGCTTTAAATGGTAAACGATACATTAACGCACTACTTAAGTCCATGCATATGCATGTGGATAATTGAGTGAGGCATATGTTTGGCCCATAAATGATCTTATTCAATACAGATGTGCCACGAATAAACTATAATACCCTAGAAGAGCATGATGATTCATAAATATGCACTCACCAATTAAGCAAGTAGCACTCACACTGCGCACACACATCTACATACATATATACATACATACATAAATACATACACACACATACATGCATGCATACATTAACATACATATATGTATGTATGTACACATCTACATATATACATACATAAATAAATACACACACATACATGCATGCATACATTTACATACATATATGTATGTATGTATATATGTGTGTGTAACTTATCTTTAACTCATGGGATTATCCTTGTCCTAACGCTGGCCCAGCCTTAGCACGGCCCGCACCATTAGGGCTAGGCTGGGGCTTGATAAGTTGCACATATGCTACTTGTGTAATTGGTGAGTACTATGTATTTATGAACCACCATACTCTTTTGGAGTATTAAAGTTTTCTATGGCATTTGTGTCAAATAAGATCATTTAGGTGAGGGCAGGGCGAGGCCTCGCCTATTAGAGCCTGGGATAGGCCGGGGACAATCTTGGCAAACCCATTGCAATCCCTAGCCATGAGCCAAGTTTAGGACCCGAGTGCCCGACTACTACCACATTTAGTTTAGTTTAAGTTAATCCATAACATGTGTATAATTTCTCAGTACGTGCTTATTAACCAATCATTTTTTAGTTCATTTTTTCACCAAGGAAAAAGTGTATTATAGATTAGGGCTTAATGAGCATTAGAGTTGCACCAGGGATATCATCAATGTCATCATGGGTCACTTTGGACCCAAGGATACATACAAACATATGAAGCAAAAAAAAATAAGGGGGTAAGCACTCTAGATGATAGGTGAGCACAAAATTTCTCTCCCTACTAAGTTAGTTGTTCAATTCAACTAAAAAATCTTCTTTACCTACTAGGTATGTAAAGATATCCCTACAATAAAAAATGATGTAGTTAGTACCTTAGCTAGTTGTCTATAATTAATCATGATTTGAGTCTCCCTCAATAATAAGTTGCCTATTGCCCATTTTAAAGTTGAGGCCACTGGTGGTGTCTTTAGTATTGGAAGAGGAAGAGTTGGATAACAGTAAGCCAATTGGAATGTTCCATTAGAGTCCCTAATTAGGTCCTCAACAGTACTGCAAGTAGGCAGGTAATTCGAAGCACTATCAAAATTGAGTTTAAAGGATCCTTTATGTGCAACCATGTTGCATAGAAACAATTCAAGTCATCATATGATCAGTTGTGTGGAAGGTGTTGAAATTGAGTCCCTTTAATCTACGCTGAAAAATGGGAGTTCGAACGATTGACCCCCCAGCTCAATCGATAAAAAATACCTAGATTTGTGAGTTTACTCACTAGATAATTTTGGCCATGTTCGGTCGATCGATCTTTGGACCTCGATTGATCGATAGTTGGTCAATGGTACTCGATTGATCGAAGCTTAGATCGGCAGTGCATGCAATTTTACAGTAAGTGCGCAATTTGTTTTCTATTCCGAGTGTAACACACACACACACACACACACACACACACACACACACACATATATATATATATATATACGGGATTAGGATTGTCCAAGGGCAACAGAAGAGAGAGCCAAATTGGGTTTGCGAGGGAGGAGGCTAGGATTTTCCACATCTGTGAGTTGATTCTATCTCCTATAATATCATTTTCATAGTGGATTGCCATTGCTTTGTGCCTTGGTCTTTTCCACGTAAAATTGTGTGTTCTCTTGTTTGCTTTGTTGTGTTTATTCATTGTGTGTTTGATTCTACTCGATGATTGCTTCCGTGGCTCCCCAACATAAGGTTTGGGTGCAATTCTAAGATTGCAGGTGCTGAAGCCATGAAGAAATGAAGGTCAACAATCCGTACCTATTTACTTCACCATTAATGTTAGTGAGCAAGCTTACTATAAAAGATAGCACTATTGTCGATCTTCTGCTCTATTTCACCATCATCTAATAGGGGTTTTGCACCTTTGAGTTCGGTTAATGAGAGGGAATCATAAGAACTGCTTTATATCGATGTAGTAGTGGTGGAGTCATTTCCATCATCAGAATTTTCCTTGTCCCTAACGCCTCCATGTTTCTCTTAAAGAGGGAGAGGCCCCTCCATGTATGAATGTTAAGAGAATACTTGGTCCAATACTTTGTGGTGCATCACGGAGGTGTACACACCTCATTTCTATGGGCCCCACTTGATGCATATATGAATGATCCAAAACATTCATTCTCTCTCACAAAAGGCTAATGTCACGGGTGTCTCATTAAAAACTTTAACATTGCATCCATACATGAATAAGAGAAACAATAAATTTTGATTTAATGCAAACAAATTTTATACATACCTCAATGAGAAGCCTTCAATTCGATGTAGAACAAGCCTCCAATTTATTAAGGAGGGAGCCTCAAATAGCTCACACCCTGGGTCAATTCAAACAACCCACACTAGATTTTGATGTTATCCTCTTCTTTCTCCAAAAAATCCTAGAACCATTGGGTGTGTGAGGGGTAAGAATACCCTAGTAGTAGGACCCACATGAAATATATGGGCATGATAGGGCCAAGCACCGTTTGCCTTACTAGATAAATATCTTGAATACACAAGGCCTTCAGGAATCCTCAACCAGACTTCCTCAAATCCACGAGGGAAAGAAGAGAAAACAAAAAATAATTCATAGACAAATCATAATAATTAATTAAATGAGTAAAAACGTGATTAGAGTGCTTTAAATAGAAAACCAAACCTTAGGACGAAGTATCAAACTCATACTCAAACTAAAACTTCTAAAAAACGTGACTTATTATAAATAGTAAACTTATAGTTTATAGACGTCTCTCATTCCTACTAAACTTCATGATTTTCAGGTCAAAAATAAAAAGTTTTCAATCCACCCAACCATGTTGTTCTATTAAAATTTTAAGCCCTTTCCATGTTGGGCACAACTTCTAAAACCCCACACATCAAAAGATATAATCAAAACGAAAATTACTATTTATAATAAAATCAAACTAAAACTAGGCTAACGACCGACAATCTGATCGAATCTCGCGAATCCGGCATGGGCAACCCGACATAGCAGGTCGGTTGGCTTAAGTAGCTCGAGCTACCCCAAAATCATATATTATACGTCTCGAAACTCATCCTGGATTGCGAGATACGACTATTTTACGGTCCTGACGGCCCGAATCACTTATGTCTCCAATTGGGCTTCCTTTGGTCCGTCAGGGCTATGAAATAGTCCGCAGCTCGCTCTACATCACATAAGCTCCCTTAGGAGCCTAAAATGCCTTCAATACATAAGTGAAAACAAAGAATTTACATGTACATGGAATTCTATCAATGCAAATAAAAATGATGTTCATCCATCCACTTCATCTTCACCCAACTAAAAGGTGAGTCAGGCCTCAAGGTGAGTCCCACTTGCTAGAACTTGAAGATCTAGCGTAACCGGCTGGAAAGGCCTGCTGGCAGCCGGGAAATGATTTCCGGCATTTGTCTAGCTGCCAGAAAAAGTTTCCCCGGCGATATTTTGGACATTTACTGGCGGTTTTGACAGCTGTTATTGCTGTAGTGAGTTGGATTGGCTATTGACCGGTACCCAGAATCAACCTTAAAAAGAAACGTTCTTCTTTCAGAAAGATAATTTGGAAAACACCTTGTAACATAAAAGATGGAATTCCAATTGTAACAATGATATAACCTATTGTTCAGTCTTCAATTGGAGAGAATAACCAATGGATCCCTTTCAAGTCATGAACTTTTCTTTTGGAAAATCACTCGCTGGTGCTTTTTAAGGGAGGAACTTACAAGAATGTCCCCATTTATTTTATTTTTTTTGCTTTAAACAAGTGAAAGCCGAGACTTGTGGGGCCCACGTGGTATGTGCAAAACATCCAAGCCTTCGAACATATGCACCCTCCCATGGTGATCGTATGGACCAAAAATCAGGCCAATCAAATCATGAGATGGGCTACACTTGAATTTGGATATTTTGAGTGTTGTAAATTATTTCAAAAGACTGGCCCACCTTATGATCGGATTAGCCATATTTTTGGTTCACTTAACAATTATGCTGCTTTGCATCTGTTGGAATGGTGGGATGTCAGACACATACTATGTGGGGCCCAAAATTCTGAATTGTCCACTTTGTAAAAAAAAAATGAGGGCAGTAATGTAATTTCTCTTCTAAAAGAGCATTGTGCAGGAATATAAATTCCAGAAGCCACTATTTGGTAAAATACAAATTCTAGAGAAATTTTACTGTAAAAATCCTGAAAACAATTTGGGCTTTATGGGTGTTTGTATTTCCATTCTTTCATTAAAAGAATTTACATAAAGATGCCAGATAATTTTATCTTCAAGTCTCGCCAAAGCCAGAGTGGAAATTGGTGATTATTCCAGCAATGTCTAGTTACCCAAATCTTCTCATGAGGTAGGATTTCTAAAATTGGGTACCACCATCGCGAAAATTGATGAGAAAATTAATGTTTTCACTAAGTTCGATCTCAATTGTAGGGTTTGGGCAATTAGAAGTGTAATAGAGAAATTATTGATTTATAAACGTAAGGCTAAGAAGGATAGTGGACATGTCATCAAGGATTCAGCTGACTTCTAATAGAGAAATTAAAGATCTTAAAGCATGGATCATCTATCTTGGAGAGGAAGAAATGTGGAGAAAGGATAGCTGCCTAGGATTTGAAATGGTCGATTTCTCTATTAGGGGTTGTCTGTTTCTCAAGTTACGTTGTAATTACAGTGTAAATTAGCTATCATTATTTACACCTGTAATTACAGCTCAAACCCCAAAGTTGACATGGACGGCTCGTGTTTGGGCACAAAATAGAGGCCGATGAACGTTTTGGGTGCAAAAACTGTGGGGCCCATTGTGATGCCATATCCTTGCCGTCCATCTATTATACCAACTCATTTTAGGGCATGAGCCCAAAAACGAGGTAGGTCCAAAGCTCAGCTGAACCACACCACAGTCATTCCCCCTCCAGCAAATAATGGTAAGAAATAATAATAAGCCATTTGTAGATATTTATAGCATAATTGAAAAAATCAAACAACCCCTTAAGATGAGTTCAAGAATATAAGTTGAGGACTCATTTGTGAATCTATATTGATTTGATTCCCAACCCACATACTATGAATGCCAGCATGGATGACTTCTCTAGCCCTGAGGTTGACCTCCCAAATGGGGAGTCAGTGGGTCGAAGGCTCAGCTCATCCATGATTTTTTAGGCTCTTATATGCATTTTGTCCCATCTTTTCATAGTCTGTCTAGTCACTTCATGCAAAAATGAGAGACCACAGGATCTAACCGCAATCCAAGGCCAGCTTGGTAAGTTATCTCGCGGACTACCATCTATTTTCCTTCCCCTCAAGAGAAAATGATCATGCAGGAGACCTCTTTAACTTCAGTGGGCCTATCTAATGTCGTCAGCTTGTGTTTGGTGGGAGCCAAAGAATCTGATAGATTGAAGCATCTCCCCTATTACACAGCACATAATATAAAATCAGGATTTTTGTGCAGTACACTTGGGTTTTCACTTTTTACAAGTGCATCTCATGATTAGGATTTCCAGACCACTCATTAAAGAAATCATAGACTAGAATATCCTAACCACTAATCTTTGGCTTCCTTTTCAGCTCAATAGAGCTTTGCTGCATTTCTATTTAGGACTCCATATATTGGATGCTTGTAATTGATACACTAGAATCTAAATCACATGGTAAATGGAATAACTAGAATATACTGGAATTTAAAATTTGTGCTTGGATGTTTGCAATTAGAAAACATTAAGGGAGTTTTTTTTTTTAATTACATATGCAGATGAGGGTAAATTGCTAATAATAGTGTTTGAAGGGTGTTTGTTTAAGAGAGAAATACACACGGATTTATACCTCGAAAATAGAGTCCAGGTGCATGGAATTCAACAAGGAGGGGATACTGTTACAATCCGTGGGTCCCAAGGTAATGTAGGTGTGTGACCCACACCATCTATCCATTTTACCACCTAATTTTAGGGCATAAACTCAAAAATGAATTATATCAAAAGCTTAAGTGGACCACACCGCAGGAAACAAGGTGGTTAATGATGTTGGCTGTTCAAAATTAAAACATTTTTATGGCTCACAAGGATGTGTATCTATCATCCAACCTGTTCATAAGATCACACTAACATATACAAAGGGTACATACAAATATCAACTTGATCCAAAACTTCTATTGCCCTCAAGAAGCTTTCAACGTTGGGTGTTCAATTCCCACCATTTCCTATGGTGTGGTCTAGTTGAGCTTTAGATCTCTCTCATTTTTTGTCCCATGCCCTAAAATGAGCTGGCAAAATGGATGGACGATGTGGATAAGAAATATATATATATATATATATATATATATATATATATATATATATATATATATATATATATATATATATATATATATTGGGCCCTACAACTTTTACAAATAGAAATTGTAGGGATGTAATTTACAAAGTGGGAAGTTTAGCAAATAAGTTCCTTGTCAAGGTCGCCCTTGAGGCTACTTGTGTAAACATATAGGTAAATAACCATTACTCATTTACATTGAAATATACTAGTAAATGAAAAAAAAAATATCCTAAGTAAATCAATTTTAATACCTCAAATTAGTGTATATGACATTTGACATAATAATGATAAAAAGTGTGTGGAGAGAGAGAGGGAGAGAGATGAATGTTCACCTGCGCACCAGTTTTCATGAGAACTTGCGAGCACTTTTTGAGAACTCATCACACATTATGTGAGTGTAAAATCTGAAACGTCCATGTGATGCAACACTCCAAAAAACCCCTAAGGCCCAACTTTTACTTTGACCAAAACTTTAGCAGGCCGTAGTAGAGAAAGAGGTTTTTTTAGGTACTGCATCACATAGACAGTTCAGATTTGGGGCTCACATCACGTGTGATCGATGAGTTTTAAAAAACTGCTCACTATATATATAGAGGAATGCTCACCTGTGCACTTCTCGTGAGAGATACTCGTGAGCACTTTTTCTTGGCCTATCGCACGTGATGTGAGCCTAAAATCTGAGTCGTCCATGTAATGCAGCACCCCAAAAAACCCCTAGGGCCCATCTTTCAACCTAATCCCAAACTCTGGTGAGCTGCAGCAGAAAACAAGAGGCAAATTAAGGCACGTGAAACTGTTTCCTTCTTTCATGGCCCACCAAAGTTCTGGAACAAGTTGAAAGATGGGTCGTAGGGGTTTTTTGGGGTGATGCATCACATGGACGATTCAGATTTTGGGCTCACATCACGTGCGATGAGCCAAGAAAAAGTGCTCATGAGTGTCTTTCACGAGAAGTGCCCAGGTGAGCATTCTATTATATATATATATATATATAATATATATATATATATATTATATAGAGAGAGAGAGAGAGAGGAATGCTCACCTGCGCACTGTTGCGCATGTAGGTATCTGCGCACTATTGTAGCTTTGAACGGAAACTTTTTCCGGACTCTTTCATGTGTTCTTTTTCCAGACTCTCTTTCTTCCACATGATGTGTTGACGTAACTAGGCTATGTTGCTCCACCATAATATATTGTTATATCCACACCGTTCATCCATTTGCGATATCATTTTAGATCATGGCACAAAAGTGAGGCAGATCTAAAGCTCAAGTGGACCATATAGTAGAAAGGCAATGGGATAATGAAACCTACCATTGGAACCTTTTAGGGCCCACATGATGTTTATTTGCTATCCAACCTGTTCACAGGGTCCCAAAGACCTGGATCAACGGAAAACACAACTACCCGGCTTGATCCAGAATTTCTAAGGGCCCCAACAAGCTTTTAATGGTAGGCATTCAATCGCCACCACTTTCTACGGTGTGGTTCACTTACGTTTTGAATCTGCCTCATTTTTTTAGCGTATGCCCTAAAGTAATCTTATCAAATAGATGGATGATGTGGATATAACACATACATTATAGTGGGTCCCACAAACCTTGGTGACGTCAACACATCATTGACCCATATTGCCTACCAAAGCCTTTCCCAAGAATGTCCTGCAATAGAAGTGGGTAGGGCCCACTATGATGTTTGTGAGAAATCCACCCAGTCCATCCGTTTCACTAGATCATATCAACCAACGGACTAAAAAAAAAAGGTATATCCAAAATTAAAGTGGGATGCATGACATGATAAGGTGGGTAGGAGAATACCCACCGTTGAAAATTCAAGTGGCTGCATGACAATGGTGATTAACCATTAATGGGGCACAAAAGTTTTGGGTCAAGCTGGCATTTGTTTTATCCCTTCATCTAGGTTTATTAGACCTTATCAACAGGTTAGATGGTGAATAAAAATTATAAAAACCTTACTATGGGCTTAGGAAGTTTTTAATGGTGGGGTGTTCAATCACCACTATTTCCTATAATATGGTCCACCTGAAAGTTTTATCTTCTTCATTTTTGGGTTCATGCCTTAAAATGATCTAGAAAAATAGATGGATGGTGTGGATATAGAATGCATACATCAAGTTTGGCCCCACGTGAAGGCTGCACTGTTTTGGCTCCTGATTAAGAGAAGAAGTTGGCGGTGCCGGATTGGGTATTACCCCCACCGGACGTAGTTAGAGGCAGACAGTATCGTCAAGGGCTTTGTGGGGCCCACCGTGATGTATGTGTTTTATCCACATCATTTCCTCATTTTGAAAAATCATTTTAGGCGATGAGCTAAAAAATGAGGGAGATCAAAGGATCAAGTGGATTGCAGCACAGGAAACTGGAGGATTGAATGCCAACCACCCAAAACGTTTTGGAGTCCGAAGAAGTTATGGATCAAACTGATATTTATGTTTTACCATTATTTAGGTCTGTGTGACCTTATCAAACAGGTTGGATTGCAAATAAACATCATGGTGGGCCCTGAAAAGGCTTCAATGGTAGGTGTCATTGTCCCATTGCTTTCTACAGTATGGTCTACTTGAGCTTTAGATCTGCCTCACTTTCGAGCCCATGATCTAAAACGATATCGCTAAATGGATGGACGGTGTGGATATAACACATACATTATGGTGGAACCCACATAATTAAGTGACATCAACACATCTTATGAAAGAAAGAGTCCAAAAAAAGGTTTATGCTGGAATTCAAATACCCTTATGCGCAAATAGCTATATGCGCATCAGTGTGCAGGTGATCATTCCTATATATATATATATATATATATATATATATATATATATATATATATATATATATATATATTATATATATATATATATATATATTAGTGAAAAAGTATATTAGGAAATTCCAAGCCATGGGGAGATTGGACCCACTTTTAAAATTTTGACCTTTTAGGTATTTGCGTATGATTCTTAACCTTTTAAGAGGATTCTAATTTATATAATTTTGCTACATTTTATTTTACATTGATTTCATTTATTATTGTTTACCATTAATCAAATGGGAGCGGATTAGCTGTTACTTGGGTAAGTAACATTGTAGTGGGTGTCACCCTTACTGTGTGGGGCCCACCTTGATGAACGCATTTCATATACACATTGCCCATCCATTTTTTCAGCTCATTTAAGGACATTGTCCCATAACTTAAGCAAATCCAAATCTTTAGCGGACCATATATACCACTAAAAAAAGTGGTGAATGACCACTAAAATCTTTTTCTAAGTCATAGAAGTTTTGGATCAAGCTAATCTTTGTAGTTTTCCTTTATTTACTTTTTCGTTGGCTTTATCAACAAGTTGGATGGCAAATAAACATTAGGGATCTACTTACAGTGGGCCTTGAGAAGTTTTCAATGGTGAGCAGTCGATCATCACTGCTTCTTGTCGTGTAGTCCACTTGAGATTCGGAGATGCTTAATGTTTGGGAATGCATCCCAAAAAAATGAATGGACAAACTAGATATGCAACATTTCACCGAGGTGGGTTGTATGATAAGGGTAACACCCACTAAGATGTTACCCAGGTAATGCTAAGGAAATACACTAACCTTCACTGGTGGGTGGGTCTATCGTGTGACTAATAGTGTGGGTGTGTTGCCCAGCTAAAAAAAAAAACCTAATCCACGCCTCAATCAAATGGCCCTTTTGGCCCATGTGCACCCATTTATCACCAATTCCAACTGTCTACCATCAATCAAACCAAACGTCTCCTTAATTAGTTGGAAAATTTGAAAAATCCTATGGAAGAGAATTTTTGGGGCATGGTCTGTGCACAACTACAGATGGAGACAACAAATCAATGGCCAGGAAAAAAGGGTCGGTTGGCTAAATATGCCAGGCTTACCTTTGGACGGTGAGTGCTGTATGGCTATCAAGATATATGGCCACGGATTGGGTACTACCCCTGCCTGTGCCTAGCTAGGAACGCATAGGGGCTATGAGGGGTCACTGTGATGTACGGGTTTTATCCACACGGTCCGTCGATTTTTCCATATCATTTTAGGGTCCAAATGCAAAAATGAACTAGATCCAAGGATCAAGTGGACCACACCACAGGAAGCAGCGGTGATAATGACATCCACCGTTGAAACCTTCCTAGGGCTCATCGTGATAGTTAATTGCCACCCAACATGTTCATAAGGTCACAGGATGAAGGGAAAACACAAATAAAAGGTTGATCCAAAACTCCTGGGCCCCTAAAATGCTTTCAATGGTAGATGTTTAATTCCCCAGTGTGGTCCGCTTGATCCTTAAAACTGCCTCATTTTTGGCTTGTCCCCCTAAAATAATATGGAAAATTGGATGGACGGTGTGGATAAAACATAGACATTACAGTGGCCCCTTAGAGACTCTGTCCTTTCCTAAATAGGGATGGACGGGTAGTGCCCAATCCGCGTCCCTCACGTGGCCCACCGAAAACAAAGTGTCAATGGCTAGAAATATTGGGACCTTGTGAAAGTGGACACCGAGCAAGCTGCATCTTTTTTTCTTTTTCTTTTTCAGTTAGTACACACCCATTGTTAAGACACCCACCTTTTTTTTATTTTTCTTTTTCTTTTTCTTTTTTTAGTTAGTACACTAACACACCCCATTGTTAATACACCCAACCCCCCCTTCCCCCTTTTTTTAGCCACCCCCTTGGGAAGACCTCAAGTATTGAAACGCTCGTAACTCATCCAGGTGGTCCACGATGCATATGAATGTGGATGGTGGGTCCCGCCATGGATGGAACATGGCCCAAAAATCCTGCAGGCCCAATTAGTGATCATCACATATGTTGTCGCTTGATTTTGGGACAATGGGTAGATTAGTTGATCTCGCCCGCTATATGAGTTGCTGCATCTGATCTATTAGGATGAATAGATTGGATTTGGATGGGAGATTCTTTGGCTAGCAAATTACCCAAGAAAGTTAAGGGGTTGCTGGGGTTTAACCAATAGTCCTCCTATACTTAAGTCAAGCAAATGGTTTGACACAGGTGTGGAATGCCTAGGGGACGTGCCCGGTGGATGAGAGTTAGGTGCAAGTAGTCTCATGAACGGCAGCGTGCATGGAATGTCCGCATAGGGTACCCAGACTGCACGCGAATGGGATCCATGCCCTTCATCAGGTTGGACCCACCGTTTAGTTGCCCATTGTCAAAATACAAGCTGATCTTCTCATCAAGTAGGCCACACGGCACAAATCAAGAGCAAGGATTTCTAACTGTCAATTTGGTATGGCCCACCAAAAAGTGCACTGGCCTATTCTTTGGACGCAGATGGGCTGATGACCCTTACACCAGCCAGGTACCTGGTTGAAAAGCTATGTGGGGGCACTATGATGATGTATGTGTTTTATCCCAATATTTCAACTCATTTCGGGGCATGAGCCTGGACCACAACATATGAAACAGCAGGCATTGAACGATTGCCATTGAAAACCTCTCGGGGCACATAAGTTTTGGATCAAGTTGATATTTGTGTTTTCAATGATAAGCGTTAGATTGCACTGCTTCCTAGGGTGTGGTCCACTTGAGCTTTGGATTGCCTTATTTTTCTGGCTCATTCCATGAAATGAGCTGGAAAAATGGATGGACGGAGTGGATAAAACACATACATAATGGTGGGCCCTAAAGAGCTTTTCCACCTGCTACCAGACTGGTGTAAGGGTCACCGGCCAATCGGCGCCTAAACAATTTTTATGTACTTTTCACAGGTTTAAAGTATTCCTTTGCCAACGGTCCAAATGCGTCACCACCCAACATTTAAGCCTTAATCCGAGGACAGAGGCGTCTATGATAGTTCACCACCATTTTCAAAAAAATAGCCAGTTGTCCCCCTAACACGTGGATGCTCATATGAGACTCTTCAGACCATCTAGATTGTGGATAGAGCATATCTCTGAAATCACATTGATCAAACAATCATAACAATCCAACTGATATATATAAACCAATGATTAAAAGTACAATATTGGGCGGTTCATATTCAAAATGCAAATCAGATGGTTACAATAATCTCCTCAGAATAGTTTTTGGGTTGCTTTTCGATCCACAATTGGGCCAGAAATTTGGACGGCCTGGATTGCAATAAAACTATGCCATCTCCAAGGCTAATGGTCACCACCATTATTAAAATGTGGGAAAGTGTTCTAGACTCCTAGTCCCAATTGGAGAGGATTATGCTTGGGTAGCTTTTTTTTGTTCTCTCTTTCCAATTCATGGTCAATCAACGGAGAATATGGTACCAAAAAAAATATTATAATAATCACACCAACAATTCCCGTACTGCCAACGTTCTCTTTTTAAATTTGAACTCTTACATTAAGCCGCCTCAAACAACTCCAAAATCACTATTATCTCCTTATAAAAATAAAATATTATATATAGACCTAACTCAAGGGCTTATTTAGATGAGTACAAACTAAGAGAAGTGTACAATTTAAATGACAATTTTGGAAAGTAATAATGTTGCCCTTCAGATTTCAAATACAAATGGGAAAACATTTGCAAAAACCGATGCAAAGGATTTACTTCCCCTAATACTAATATTAGTTTACGGCTCGCTTAGGTCGTCCATTTACTTTGTTTTGCTTCCCTTTCTACACCATCCAAATTAACAGGCCCTTAATATTATTACTTTTGCCTTCCTTTGTAAAACCAATTCCTACACATTTTCCTTGCCTACCTTTGTGCTGTGGTACTACTTAATCTTTGGATCTGCTTCATATTGAGGCTCATGCTCTAAAATAATTTGAAAAGATAGATAAATAGTGTAGATATAACACATACATTAGGGTGGGGCTAAGAAGTTTTGCATTGAAAGACATTAAAAGTTGCAAAGTTTTCTAAGCGAAATTCCATCCCTTTCTCAAACGGGTGATGAAAATCATTATTATACATTTACTACCATTTACCTCTATTTACATCCAATAAAAAATGCCCTCTCTCTTCTATAACATAATATTGAACCAGAGGCAATGATAGGGCCCGCATAACTAGAATATGGTAGAGTTATGTCTCCATTGGATGCTTGGCACAATAACCCTTAAATGGGACCATCCATCTTGTTGGGCTTTCTGTAGATGGAAATGGTTCATCAGGTTTGTGCAAGATCTGCATTGTTCATTAGGTTTGACGATCATTAGGGTTGGCAATGAGTTGGTTGGGTAGAGCCCGATCAGCCATAGCCCAACCCATTTACTAAACAAACCATGATCATTCACCCAAACCCAATGCATAACCCTATACCCTATCGCACGCCGGATCCATTCAATTGTTATCCGGCTAGGCCCGACAAACTTGGCACGACCATACACGAGTTTAAAAATTGAACATGGGCTTAAAAATATTCCCAATCCTGTCTAGTCAGTGGATACATACATATTGTCTATTAGTTTGTTTCAAGCTTGGCTGGGTCAGTTCGGACCGGTTCGTCTGGCACTGCCCATTGGTAAGCTACATGGGTGACTAGGGCTCAACCCAAGCCTGACCCATTTACTTAAATGGGCCAATTTTCCAACACAAGCCTGGGCCATTTACTTGAAAGCTGATTTTCTATCCTGAGCCCAACCCACTACTTATTTAGCATTGCCCAAACCCACCTCAAAAGTAGGCTGGACCAGTTGACCCATGGACTAACCATTCCATCACCACCCTTAATGAGATATGACAATAATGGCCCAACAGGTAGGCAGCCCAACGTCCTTAAAATTAGCAGGCTGATTGTTTATACAATGGGCCCAATCTAAGCCCAATTCCTTATCCGATGGTTTGGATGGTTCGATAATCCAAATGGATGACATGATGGGCAGTCAGTCTCACATGGGTGTGAATGAGGTAGATCCATCTATCTACCAGTACAGGTGCTAGGTTGAAAAATCAATCAGGGCTGTCTATCTAGTGGGCCTCATTATGGATGGCCTAAGTTTCATATATCACTCTCATAAGGTGGTCGTAGCCATCACATATCTTCATTTTTGCACACTTAATGTTGACAATAGACTTATTTTCTTCAGTGCCGTTGCTTAGGAGGCCACTGCTCGGATGGCTAGTGTTATCCTATTGATATGTACCTTGAACTGTTTTCCATCCATAGAAGGGCCCACTAGGTGGACGTTCAGGATTGATTGACACAATCATGCCCACCACATGAACGGCCAAATATGCAAGTTGGATGCAACTCACACACATGTGCAAATGCTTCAGTGGACTCGTGAAAGGATTCAAGCCTGAGCACATCTTCAAGCCTCATGCTTGTGGGCACGGATGCTGGGTTTCGATCACCACGATCACCGTGCGTGGGACCCACCTCTACGTACGGCTAGTACATGTCCTTGCCTTTACCAAAGGAGTCGCCTACTAAATCCAATATCAAAAGGGTAAACCTTAGTCGGTCTGGCAACAGTACCTGGCCAAGTCCCTGTGCGGCCCATGGGATGCATTGGGCCCAATGCCGTTTGATGCCTTCGGCCCAACCAAATTACACCATGGGTCTCCCGTCTGTTTGATACCGAACTCGTGAGCACTTTTTGAGGACTTATCACACGTGATGTGAACCCAAAATCTAAGCGAGTGATGCAGCACCCTAAAAAATCCCTAGAGCCCAAAATAAGAGTTTTGAATCAGGTTGAAAGTTGTGGTCCTAAGGGATTTTTTAGTTGCTGCATTACATAGATGGCTCAGATTTTGGGCTTATATCACATGTGATGAGTCCTCAAAAAGTGTTCATGAGTTCTTATGAGAATTGGTGCGCAAGTGAGCACCCCCCATTCTCTCTCTCTCTCTCTCTCTCTCTCTCTCTCTCTCTCTCTCTCTCTGTGGGGGAAGGGGGGGGGGGGGGTGGGGATTTCGAATTGGTCCCACACACTGGGAAGAAGGCCCAGAGGCTCAAGTATAAGTCCTCAACCCTTCTTCCGAGCTGAAGAGCGATGGGGTCGAGGAGATAGGCTAACAAGCTCCCAAAGACAGGGGGCAGCAACTGCCAAGCTTCCTACTGCAATCCTATCAACCTCTGTAAAAGCCAAAGCCAAAGTAAATGCCTAGTCATCGGTTCTTTGTCAAGCAGAAGACCAAGCAAGTATCTACACGTGCTCCGCCCACCGAGCTAAGGAGCAACGACTGATGTCTCGAGTTGGACTAACAGAGGTAGAGGACAATCGCATCGCCTGAAATCTACTGTCTGGGGTAAGAAACCTGAAGGGAATGAGCTTGGGCAGCAATCTATACATCCCGAGCAAACCAGAATGATCACTGTCAGAGAGGCAGCATAACAAGTCCGGGGCAGTTCTGCAAAAAAAGGACCAGATAAGGTTCTGGCTCTATCCTAGCCGTGAATCTCTCCTACCATTATAGGACGGGACTCCCGTCCATTTATGACTCTCCTAATATATCTATAAAGGACTCTAACGCTCAAACCTCATCTGAGTCCTATAAATAGGGCTCCCTACTATAGAACAAGGTATGCAATCTCACGCACTTCCTACCCTACGTCTGATTCCTACTCGCCTGACTTAAGCATCAGAGAGTTTATAGCCGGCCATCAGCACCTCCCCGACTGCCTATTTCCTTTTCTCCTTTACAGGTTTTGCTCCCCTAGAGTGTCATAAGCTTGCATTGTCTTAGAAAGACGTGGGTGGAAAAGACCAAAAGGCTAGGCTTAACCATCCTTATCTAATGTCCAATTCTAAGCGAAAATATATTGACATCGTCTGTGGGAACCGACAAGCCATGTTCTCACTGTTTGAGCTCGACACTAAGTTCCAGTTCTTCCTCTGTTCTTCATCCATGGCAAAAAAGAAGGAAAATGCATCTATTGCGGCCGAGCCCTCCTAACATGATCCGAACGAGGAAGGGCATGCCTCGTAGTCACCTTCTCAGCACAACCAGCCTCATTCTCAGCAACCTTCGCTCACCACTAGCCAACAAAGGTCGCGCAATAGGAAGGGTCGACTTGTTACCCTCGAGGAACAAGTCGACAGCTTAGCCAAGCACATGGTTAGACCTTCGAGATTGATAAAAGGGGAAGCAAGAACCACAGCTGGCCAATTCCTAAGAGGCGACAGCCAAGCCACCCCACATCGACAACGCTGAGTAGTCGCGTCAAAGACGACACCCGGAGCAACCCCAAGTTGAAGAGGATCACGTCAACCGAGCCGCCCGACACAGAAATGAGAGACTCGAGAACTCGATGAATCCGACCTACGCCACGCACTCAATGAGAGGTACCATGCTCGGAAGGGTAAGGCCCCGGAACATGTGGTGGAGAGCAGAGTCCCTTGGGAGGTAGAGATCAGAGAGATTCGAGGCCAGCTCGGTGACATTCAGCAAGCCTATCGAGCTAAGGCCCTGATATTTGTCGATGCCCTCCTGGAGTAGACCGAGCCTTCGTTCATCGACGTCATCATGATAGCTCAACTACCCACTAGGTTTTAAATGCCCTAGATAAAGCCTTATTCAGGTGCAAGCGATCCAGCCGAGCACCCGGAGTCTTTCCGAGCGTGGATGGAGTTGCATGGCGCTTCCAGACCCGTAATGCGCAGGGACCCGTAATGTGTAGGGCCTTCTCCCTAACACTTGTCGAGGCAGCTCGGAAGTAGTTCAGAAACCTAAAGCCCAAATCTATCAGCTCATTTATTCAGCTTAGTCGAGCCTTCGCCACCTAGTTCATCGATGGCAAAGACATTCATAAGACGATGACTCACATCCTCATGATAAGACAAAAGGATGATAAGTTGCTGAAAGACTACTCATTCGCTTCAACACAGAAGCCATCCAGGTATACAGTTACTCAAACCAAGTGGCCCTAACAGCCTTAATGGAATTCTTCTTCTCTCTTGGCAATAACCCCTGATAGTGTTAACAGATCTGCTGAGCCGAGCTCAAAAGTATACCAACACCAAGGAGTTGGTCGGCACCCGAAGGGCAGAAGCAGCTTAGCAAGGGATAAGAAAAGAAAGGAGACCAAGGAGGGATCCAACACCGACTCCAAGTGAAGGAGAGATGACAATAGGAGTGGTGCTTGTCGGGCTCTCCAAGTCCTGGGTAGCCAGTTTGACCGGTACACTCCATTGAACACCTCTGCTAAGCAGGTGTTCATGGAGATCAGAGATAAGAAGATTATTAAGTGGCCGACCAAGATGAGGTCCGACCCAGAGAAGAGGAATAAGTTGAAGTATTGTCACTTCCACCGCGACCGCGACCATAATATGGGTGACTGCTTCGACCTCAAAGAAGAGATTGAGACCCTCATTTAGAGAGCTTATTTACGCGAGTACGTCAACAAGTGCCAGGATGATCAATTATCTCCTCGGCAAGAATGATGAGAAGAGTACATCAATAACGAGCCAGTGGGAGAAATTGTTCGCTCGCCACAAGTGTAAGGCTGCGATGTAGTAATAATTATCGGTAAGACTGAGGTTAATCCTCAAGGATTGTAGTAACAATTCTAAACGTTATAACTAAAAAGGGCTAAATTCGGATTTGTATTAATTGATAGAAATTAAGAACATAAAACTATTTTTTAAATCAGAAAAATAAAACATTAGAGCGCTAAGGATCCACTTATAATCATTCACAATGCCAATTCAAACCATTCAAGCCAATCACTCAATTGAAATTGGAGTTCTATCCCTATTCAACCGGAATATAGAACAATCAAATCATCACAATATATCTAACACGGATGAATCATCTACTGATCATATGGTTCTCTCATAATCAACTAAGACATTGGGTGTATTCGATCACACAACACAATCCTTCACAAAACAAGCAAGATCACATTCATGATTCTTCCTTAAGTTTTGTCACTAGACTTGATTTAGAAGCATGAATCGAACTTCTATTGAACCAAAATCAATACATAAATACCTATCTCAAATTAACCCCAAAGATAAGAACTTCTTCTAGTTTACTTCTAGATAAGCACTTAGGAAACTTAGTTTCTAAGATCCCTTAGCATCCAACACATCATGATGGATGTAAGATCTCTACAACCAAAAATCCTATCAAACAACACCCCCATTAAGCAATCTCAGTAATCAAAACATCCCATGTAATAGCAATCACAAGAGATAGAATATTAACTAAAAATACTAACTTTATTTCAAACTAGAACTGGAAGTGTTTTTCATAAAATTTAAAAGTACTTGAACTAATTCGAATTAAGCATTGCAAATAACTATAAGCTTCACCTCTTAGCCATAGCTAAGAGGTTTAGTCAACCATTAACTAATTGAAATAAAACTCAAAAGAAAACTACTCTAAAAGCATAGAAAAACCACAAAAACAAGGAGTTGTGAACGCTCCATGACGCTCTTCTCCACCTCTCATAAACTTCTCAGCCTTCTATGATGCCTTAGGAACAATGTAGATGTGTCATTTTATAGCAAAAATCCGCAACCGACTTGAAATCTTCGAGATGATGGAGAGTCCTTACGCAATCGGGACGCTGACTAGCCGGCCAGACCCCTTTGGCAGGCCGGCCAGGCCAGAGGTTGTGCAACAACATACAAAGTAGTTTGGACGTTTCAATACAAAGGCCGGCCGGTCGGTCAAGGGGTTGGACTATGTAAAAATAAGTCCAATGAATATGTGATTTCTGGAGGGTTTGGCCGGCCGGCCGATAGCAGTGGTAGGCCGGCTGATCAATTTGTAAAATGTGACTTTTGGCTCTTTTCTTTCTCTATCTCCATTGCATCTTTCTTCCACCTCTTGTCCTTTCTTCCATTGATCTTCAAGGCATATAAAGTAAGTCTTTTAACCATCATGTAAGTGAAATCTCTCTCGCATTCCTATACACATAAAAACGTGTATTAGATTAGTATTTAAACATGTAAACCATGCATAATGTGTGATGAATTGGGGTTAGAATATGCACAATTCAGAGCTCAACAGAAATTCGCACCATGTTTAATGAACCCATTGGCGAAGGGGATTTAAATCGAGCACGCTGAGCTCATGCTTGGAGTGCCTAATTCACCGACGAGGTTCATCACATAAACATCACCAGCCAACCTGGGAAGGAGCCTATGATAGACTCGTGTACCATCACCTTCATGGAGGAGAACGTAAGGGGGATTCATTACCCCCATGATGATGCAATGGTAGTCATCATGACCGTCGCCAATCGCAAGTTGTTACAAATGCTAGTGGATACTGGCAGTTCAGCCGACATCCTATATGCTTCTGCCTTTGACAAGATGGGTATCGAGGGATCGCAACTTCGAGTCATGCACTCCTCTGCTCGAATTTGTCGGAGAGAGCATGTTCCCAGAAGGAAGTATCACGTTGTTAGTTACAGTAGGAGAAGCACCCAACTAGGTCACCCTTATGGTGGATTTCCTGGTAGTAGATCGCCCCTCAATCTACAATCATCTTAGGCAGGCCCTTACTGGACGTAATGCAAGCTGTGGTCTCCATATATCATCTGGTGATGAAGTTCCCAACCAAGCATGAGGTCGACAGGGTCAAGGGCGAACAACAGGAAGCTCGATGACGTTACGTGACATCTCTCTGAGGTAAAGCACAAGAACCACGAGTCATGCAGATGACCTCCCTGTATCCAAGGGAGGAAAGCATAAAGGGGGTCAACCATAGAGGACTTAGTTCCCGTATGGCTCTCCGAGGAAGATCTGGCAAGGACAGTCCAGATCGAGTCACTACTCGACCCTCAACTCCGAACAGAATTGATGGACTTGATAAGAGAGCATGCCAACGTGTTCGCTTGGTCCCACCAAGACATGCCTGGGATCAACCTAAGCGTTATGGCCTATTGCCCAAATGTGGACCCTAATCACAAGCCCGTCTGACAAAAGAGGCTAGCTTTTGACACTGAGAGGTACGCAACCATCAATGAAGAGGTCGGCAAACTTCTTTAGACTGGTTTCATTAAAGAAGTCTACTATCCCGATTGGCTCACCAACGTCATACTGGTGAAAAAAGCCAACGGGAAGTGGAGGGTTTGCATAGACTACATTGACCTAAATAAAGCCTGCCCAAAGGATAGATTCCCACTACCTCGGATCGACCAATTGGTAGACGACACTCTCGGGTACGCACTGCTCAGCTTCATGGACGCATACTTGGGGTACAACCAGATTAAAATGCACAAGCACGACAAGCAAAAGACCGCCTTCATCACATATCGAAGTCTGTATTGCTACCGAGTTATGTCATTTTACTTGAAGAATACGGGGGTGACCTACCAAAGGTTGGTGAATGAAATATTCGCTGAGCAGATTAGAAAATACAATGGAGGTCTACGTTGATGGCATGCTCGTCAAGAGCGCAAAGTTCGTGCACCACATTACCGACTTGAGAGAAATGTTTGACATTTTGAGAAAATACAAGATGAAGCTCAACCCGAGCAAGTGCACCTTTGACATCAGTTCAGGAAAGTTCTTAGGCTTCATGGTGCACCAACATGGGATTGAAGTCAGTCCAGAGAAGATCCGAACTCTCATTGAAATGAGCTCACCCAGTACGACGAAGGAGATTCGCCTCACAGGACGGATGACAATGATGAACATATTTGTTTCCAGGGTCAAGGACAAATGTTTGCCATTCTTCAAACAATTAAATGGGAGCAAGAGGCCAACTTGGATGAAGGAGTGCGAGCAGGCATTCCAACAACTCAAAGCCTACCTCGGGTCACCACCCCTGCTCTTGAAACTAGTGCAAGGGGAGGAGTTGCTGCTATACTTGGTTGTCTCGCCAACGATAGTCGGCTCAGCCCTTATCAGGGAAGACGGGGGCATCAAATGACTTGTCTACTATGTAAGCAGATCCATGGTTAACACGGAGACACATTACCTTGAAATCGAAAAGCTGTCCCTAGTTCTGGTCCTGTCCTCCAGATGCCTCATGCCGTACTTCCAAGCACATGATGTTATCATTTAATCTAATAAGCCCCTTCGACAAGTGCTCCAGAAGCCAAAGGCTTTAGGTTGACTCACCAAGTGGGCGATCGAGCTTGGCGAGTTTAACATTCAGTATCAACCTCAGACAACAATCAAAGGGCAAGATGTCGCAGATTTCATTGCAGAGTTTACAAATTCTCCGACCATTCCCCCTGCAAATGAGGAGAAAGAATAAAGCCCAATGATATCGTGGACCCTTTACATAGATGAGTCCTCAAATGTGTAGGGAAGTGGGGCAATGTTAATCCTTGCCTCACTTGATCTGATTAAAGTCGAGTACGCTCTACGCTTCGACTTCCAAGCTTCTAACAACAAGACCGAGTACGAGGCCTTTCTAACAGGGCTATGGCTAGCCAATGCAATGGGAGCCCAGAGGCTGGAGATCTACATCGACTCACAATTGGTGGTCAACCAAGTAACCACTGAGTATCAAGCCAAGGGCAAGAAGATGATCGCCTACCTGTAGAGTTCGCGACTTGTTCAAAAAATTTAAAGCACACAAAATCATACAAGTTACAAGATTCGAAAATTTAAACGTGGATTCCCTGGCCAGGTTAGCCTCAATCATTGATACCAACCTCATCAAGAATATTCTGATAGAATTTCTACTAGAACCAAGCATAAGTAAGCCAGAGCTGAAGGAGGCGCTCCCAGTCAGCAATGAGTCGAGCTAGATGGACCCGATCATCTGCTACTTACAACATGACAAGCTGCCCGAGAATAAGCTGGAGGCACGGAAGATCAGGTACTGCTTAGCTTGGTACACCATAATGGGAGATGTGTTGTATAAGAAAGGGTTTTCCCTACCCTATTTGAGGTGTTTTCTGCCTGAAGAAGCTAAGTATGTCCTGAGGAAATCCACAAAGGAGTCTATAGTAACCACTTAGGAGGAAGAGCTCTGGCCTACAAGGCAGTTCGGCAGGGGTTTTACTGGCCCACCATGCACGAAGACGTTAAGCAGTTCGTGAAGAGGTGTGATAAGTGTCAGAGGTTCATTATTATGCCATGGTAGTTGACCCCTATGAGTAGCCATTAGCCGTTTGCTCAATGGGGGGTCAACATCATAGGTCCCTTACTTATGGGCAAAGGACAGACAAAGTATGTAATCATTACAGTCGACTACTTCACGAAGTAGGCCAAGGTCGAGCCCTTAACTCAGATTACTGAATAGAAGGCAATGGACTTCATTTGGAAGTCTATCATTTACAGATATGGCTTACCCCACACTATTGTCACCAACAATGGTCGTTAATTCAATAACGCCTGATCTAGAGGATTATGTCTACAGCTCGGTATCCACAACGTCTTTGCCTCGTCCAAGCACCCTTAAGCCAACTGTTAGGTGGAAGCCATCAACAAGATCATCAAAGGGCACCTCAAGACCAAGCTCGAGAGATGCAAGGGGGCATGGGCTGAAGAGTTACCATGTCCTGTGGGCTTACTTAACTATAGCTCGGTCAACAACAGAGAGAAAACCCTTCTCATTAACCTTCGGTGTAGGAGTCATGGTTCCAGTTGAGATTAGCATTCCATCATACAGAACCAAACTGTTCCAACCTAAGGAAAATGAGGAGAAGATGTTGTTAAGCCTCGACCTACTTGAGCAACTTAGGAAAACTGCTCAAGTCAAGGTCAACGCCTAATAATAGATAGTGTCTCGGTATTACAACTCTAGAGTAAAGCATAGAATCTTCGGAGTAAGAGACTGTTGGGGTCCCAAAAGTCAGGATCCTTAAAACAGGGATCACAAGTGTACAATCTGCTCCATCACTGGATTTAGGGGCAGTGCATCAGAAATCTTGGCAAAAATCGCAACACATATCAGACTTAACCAAAAAATGAGAAATTGGGCTAGTGGTGGACCCCGCCGGTCATCATGACCAAAACTGTCCAAAATTGGGGGGATACCTCAATTATGAAGAAATAGGAGCAGTGCATCGGCATTCATCGCGAGGCGGACCCCGCAAATCCCCCAATTTGCAAAACCCAAGTTTGTAGGACACGAATATGTCCAGCGCATCCAAAAAATGAATTTAAGGGCGCACTGCACCCAGCGCATCCAAAAAATGCATTTAAGGGCGCACTGCGTCCAGCGCATCCAAAAAATGAATTTATGGACGCACTGCGCCCAGCGCATCCAAAAAATGAATTTAAGGGCGCACTGCGTCCAGCGCATCCAAAAAATGAATTTATGGACGCACTGGCCCCAGCGCATCCAAAAATTCACCCAGCGCATCCAAAAAATGAATTTATGGACGCACTGGCCCCAGCGCATCCAAAAATTCACCCAGCGCATCCAAAAAATGAATTTATGGACGCACTGGCCCCAGCGCATCCAAAAATTCACCCAGCGCATCCAAAAATCAGTTAATTTCAGGATGCGCTGGCAGCTGGCGCGTCCTGTAAACCAACTTTTGAACTCCGATCATTTCGCGACGCGCCGAGCGCATTTATCGACGCGCCGACTCATTTTCTCGACGCGCTACACGTGTCGACCGCTTATTGGACGACGATACCTATAAATACCCCGCCCACCACCTCATTTGCATCATTCAGCAAGAGAGAGAGAGGACCTCATCGCCGGAAAACCTTTGCCGACCGCCGGAATCCTTCTCCGACCGCCGGAACCCCTCGCCGGAAATCGCATCTCCGATCATACCAGGTCTGGAGGAATGACTTAAGTCACCTTTTTCGATGCGCCGGTCCCAGCGCATCATAAAAGTGACCCAGCGCATCAGGAAATTATAATTTTAGGACGCACTGGCCCCAGCGCGTCGCAAAATAGCCCAGCGCATCAGGAAATTATAATTTTAGGACGCACTGGCCCCAGCGCGTCGCAAAATAGCCCAGCGCATCAGGAAATTATAATTTTAGGACGCACTGGTCCCAGCGCGTCGCAAAATAGCCCAGCGGATCGGAAAATTAGATTTTAAGGGCGCACTGGCTCCAGCGCGTCATAAAATTATCCGGCGCATCATGAAGATCATTTATGGACGCACTGGCTCCAGCGCATCAATAAAATCAGGCCAGCGGATCGCAAAAATCAGCACTTTGCGCATTCATTCCAGCACCTTTAAATCCTCATTTCATAACATTTTTAAGCCCCGTTTGAGCCTATTTTGGGTATTTCGAGCGTTCCGGACGCAATGGAGCAGTCAAACGACTCATCCGGGCTACCCAATGAGCAGAACGCAAGCCTTCGGAGTCCGATCCTACCCAACGAGCTGAATGGAACAATTCTCCCGAAAAGAGGCCGCCGGCGCCCAGAATCATACTGATGCATCATCATTACGTGTACTATCATAATATGACCCGAATCCAGGTCTGGACTAAGCAAAGGGGACTATGGTTAACACGATAAACCACATCAGGAGAGTTCTAAACTATCACACACAATCTGTTAAAAACTGATATTCCAAGAACAGTCGATGCCCTACCCATCCAAACGGCATCCGCTGGTTGAGCTGCGCAGGTACACACAACTGTAGAATGGACTTCCCGAGGTCACCTGTCCCTACACTGACAGGCGCGGGCCCAGAGTCGTCCATCTCAGCCATAAACCCTGACAGTCTCAGCCCGGATCTCCGGTCAAAACATGGGACATAGACATCCGACTCGCACAAAGGTGGATCAGTCTATAACAAACACAGGTCTCCGTGACCATACAAACACAGGTCTCCGTGACCATACAAACACAGGTCTCCGTGACCATACAAACACAGGTCTCCATGACCATACAAACACAGGTCTCCGCGACCATACAAATACAGGTCTCCGCGACCACCAAAACACAGGTCTCCGTGACCAATGAACTCTGAGACCATAGTCCCCGCTGACTAGTCTTTGCCTTTTAATCAAGGGTCATCGATCATTCGATGTAATTAAGGGTTCGTGCCAGATCACGGCCTGGAATGTACAAGATCTCAGAATCTCTGGAATAAAATTCGCCTTGCGATATCTCTTCTCTTGTGTATTTGGTGAATGCTTGTGATTATCTACGAATGTTTCTATATTCAGAACCCCAGAGCAACAAAACACCACATCCCAAGGAAATGTCATCGTGATGCATTTTCTAGTTCTAACAAACTGGCGACTCTGCTGGGGATCGAACTATACCAGGATCTCTGGTTATATCTGAATATAGGAATACTCTAAGATCAATTACTTACAAACACGAGTCTACGCATAAGAAAGTTACCGCGAGGCGTAATGTTTCGGCGCCCCTCGGGCGTCAAACTGGCGACTCTCAACGGGAACGTTCCTCCCTTCATCTTTAAGGCAATAGACAGTAAATAAAAGGTTTTCAAACCCACGAACTTCCACAACCACACATATTTTTCTCCTTCTTGCTTATTTCTGTTAGTTTATGCACCGCGATCGATGGGTTCACGCTCCCGGTCGCGTTTATGAATTGTTCTAACAATTTTCTGACACCCCAGAATTAGCAAGATACTAACAAAGACAGGAGAGATGGCACAACTCATGCGTCTTCCTCACTACAGGGAGATTTAGCTTCCCCCACTTCGCTGTAACCGCGACAGTTGTTCTTGAATCAGACTGGCAGCTGGTTCACAAGTGCGAGTAAAAGAAAGGATTAAAGAAAGCAGTAATAAGGACCTCATGCAAAAAGAAGAATGTCGTTGAGCCACACCATGTGATCAAGAAACAGTAGCAGTATATTCAGACTAACAGAGTCAATAAAACTGGTAGGACTACGACAACAAAGAGAGCTCAAAGTTTCATCTTTATAACCGATGAATTCCTAGCACTGTCAAGAAGAAGCCTAAGATTACAACTCGTAAGGCAGACGAAGAAATAATAGGGGCATCCATCACAAAGGTTGTCATGGTAGAGCAGAAACCACAACTAGCACAAGTCGCAATGGTCCAGGTTGTCGAGGAAGAAGAGCGAAGTGACCAGAAAGATGAATCATCAACTATCCAAGAGCAGATTAATAAGCTAGCTCAAGCCCAAGAAGACATGATGAGGGAAATGAGAGAAATCAAGGAGATTCTGACAGCACTAGTTGCGCAAGGGGCAGTTCAAAGCACCATTGTGCTAACTAAACAATCGATGGAGGAATCGCAAGGGGCAGCTGAGAGACCTATGGTTGTAGAGTCACAGGTTCGGCCCAGAAATGTCTCATTCGAGCATACTACCGCACTACCATCACAGATGACGAGGGAAAGGTTATCTCAAACAGTCAAAGGAAAAAGACCAAGATGTGAAATGGGAGAGATGACCAACGTTGATAAGAGAAAGAACCTTAAGGGTCGAAAGCAACCAGGGTTAGGATGCAGGATAGAAACTAAGATATCAAAGGCTCAAGACAAGGACAAGGGATTTAAGGACCAGCGACAGGCAACGATTATTGAAAGAAATGGGGCAAACAGATCACACACATTTGATGCGGATGACTTGGTCCCAATTATGGAACAGTTAATCAAAGAAGGAGAGTTGCAATTACCAGAGCCCATTCGACCAAATGAAATAGGATGCGTAGGAGACCCTAACTATTGTAAGTACCATCAAATTGTGGGACACAGAACTGAAAACTGTTTTACCCTAAAAGGAAAGATTCAGAGGATGATAAACCAAGGCATCATAAACTTGAGAATCGAAGAACTCAAGAAGAGTCCGCCCGAAATGGCTTCGGCAGACACAACTCAAGAAAACACCTACCCCGGAACTTTGTCTCCCGAACTCGAAAAATCATGAACGCTTACAAACAGTTGCAGAAAGCTAGAAGGGAGGCAGGGGTGTACACGGGTTCATGCATGCACCCATTTTATTCATGCACTACATTTTCTATACATTTATGCATCCAATTACGTTGTACCATTGCATGTATAAAATACGAAATGTCAGTGTAGCTTTTCTTGACAACAGGTACCGTAATCAGAAGGGAAATGAAAAGACAAACTCCAAAGGGTTTTCATAAGTACCACAATTGCTACAGCCTCCAGGATACGAGGATAAACTGAACCATACAGCCTCCGGGTTACGAGGATAAACTGAACCAATACAATTCAAAAATACCCAAGGCTTCGGGTATAAACCAGCCAATACAATTCTAAAAATACCCCAGGCTTCGGGTATAAACCAGCCAACACAATTCAAAAATACCCCAGGCTTCGGGTATAAACCAGCCAATACAATTCTAAGATACCCCAGGCTACGGGTCTAAACTGAACCAATACAGTTCTAAATCCAAGACTGAAGTTCATAATCATCGACCGCAATCATATCTTCAGAATTTTAAATTGGTTTAGTCGGACTAGAGAAGCTCATTATATAGAAGACCTATATAAGATACAACACTTTCATATCATTACTCCATCAGGGGTTTTCTTACTATCGTTATGGCCTTCTTTTACTCTATATGGGGCAATTCAAAGTTAATGATCTCTTATTTGTATATATATAGCTTCATATGAAGATGGTTAGGGCATTCTGCTGTGTATCATTTTGCGCCAAAACGTCTTCAGCTCTCCCTTATGAATGATTTCACAACGAGAGGATGCAATTGAAGATTATGATCAACCGACCTTCAATACGGATTCCTAAAGTAGAGAAGTGTTCATCAAAGTATCTTTATAAATTCATATGAAGATGGTTAGGGCATTCTGCTGTGTATCATTTTGCGCCAAAACGTCTTCAGCTCTCCCTTATGAATGATTTCACAACGAGAGGATGCAATTGAAGATTATGATCAACCGACCTTCAATACGGATTCCTAAAGTAGAGAAGTGTTCATCAAAGTATCTTTATAAATTCATATGAAGATGGTTAGGGCATTCTGCTGTGTATCATTTTGCGCCAAAACGTCTTCAGCTCTCCCTTATGAATGATTTCACAACGAGAGGATGCAATTGAAGATTATGATCAACCGACCTTCAATACGGATTCCTAAAGTAGAGAAGTGTTCATCAAAGTATCTTTATAAATTCATATGAAGATGGTTAGGGCATTCTGCTGTGTATCATTTTGCGCCAAAACGTCTTCAGCTCTCCCTTATGAATGATTTCACAACGAGAGGATGCAATTGAAGATTATGATCAACCGACCTTCAATACGGATTCCTAAAGTAGAGAAGTGTTCATCAAAGTATCTTTATAAATTCATATGAAGATGGTTAGGGCATTCTGCTGTGTATCATTTTGCGCCAAAACGTCTTCAGCTCTCCCTTATGAATGATTTCACAACGAGAGGATGCAATTGAAGATTATGATCAACCGACCTTCAATACGGATTCCTAAAGTAAAGAAGTGTTCATCAAAGTATCTTTATAAATTCAAATCTTGGTATATGCTGCTATTCCCTTGTATGCTTGGTATATGGTTTCATACAAAGATGGTTCGGGCATTCTATTATATCTTATTTCGCATCAGAATATCTTCGACTTTCTCTTATGAATTGTTTTACAATAAGAGCATGCAATTGAAGATTATGATTAGCTGGCCTTCGATATGGATTCCTAGAGCAAGGAGATTTCTTCATCAAGTCCCGACATATATCTCCATGACGTGAGTATAGACTTAATCTTATGTCGTCAAGTTATGCCAGACTTAAAGATACGTTCCTGGATTCTTAAAGATAAACATGAAGCACAACAAGCTTATATATTCACCAAAGTAATGACACGCAAACGAAGATCAGGAAAGTTAAAAGGAAAGTAGTCTTGCCAAGTACTTATCCTCTTTCAATCCATTTATCATATCTCTTGATTCACTTAGCACTTTGTTTATGACTAACATAACAAAAATCACATGACTAGTATACATATCATTATAATATCCATTACAACATATTTTGAGTTACGAACAGAGATTGTTACAGTTCAGACGTCTAAAGTTTTCAAACATTTATCTAACAAGTTGATTCCAGATTCTTCAATCGCCTTCTATACTGTTTCAGCCTCGGCTAAGACTTGCGCAGGGTTGGGAATGTCTTGGAGAGACCGCTTCAGCTCCGTAACTTGTGCCCTCACGGCGTTACACTTCGCCTCACGTTGGTCAATTGAAGACTGCAGGATTGCCTTCTGACCGCCGAACTTCGAAAGTTTAAGATGGATGACAGAATGTTCAGCTCGTAAGCGGGCCATTTCATTTTCGATTTCCGCGAGACGCCTGATGGCCTCTTGGTGCTCAGTATCTACAGCCTGCCAATCCTTCTGTACTGCGGCCACATTCGCCTCGTGTAACTCAAGTTCCGGAAGAAGGGACCGCAAGTGACCGCGTTTTCTTCGACGGAAGGGTCAACCTTGAGATGCCTCGCCTCGTTCACTTGAGCCATCCCATCTTTGAATTGCGACACATGGCTGACTATTGAAGAAATGTCAATCCTGAGCCACGCGGCGGTAAGCTCCAGCGCCTGCAGTGCCTCGTCCAAGATAGACCCTTCATCTCCGTTCCTAAGAGAATCGACGATGTCGGACAATATAAGCTCTTGAAAAGATTCGCCTTAGTCCTTGATAAGCCTCGGAGAGATGAGAGGAATGCCTCGGGCAAGACTACAGGAACCGGGACGCTGGCAGGGGCAGTGGCTGGTAAAAGAAACGGTAAACATTAGCACACTAGAGAAAGAAGAGAAGCAAGCAAAGTGATAAAGGAAAGTAGTATACCAGCAGGAACTTCATCGACCGGTGCACCAGTCGAAGCAATGGGTGTTGATGATGCTGGGACACATTCAGTCACAGTCTCCGTTGCTGGTTCGAGCAATTCAGGAGAAGAAGGTACGATGATCTCAGGGGCAAGTGGTGGCTGGAATCGATTCGACAACAGGAGTTACTTCCATGACAGGCTCCGATGCACTAACAGCGTCAGAGGGCATGGTTTCTTGAGCAGGAGGTGCTGCCTCTTCCGCAATAGTAGCAGGGCCTGCCTCAGGGGTAGGGCTAGGGTTGATTACAGCCACAACACTGATAGGGTCGGTAAGAGGAGGATCTTCAGCTTGTAGCCCACTGTCAAGGACCATAAGGGATGGGTTCTGTGTCTGCTTTGGGAACAGATCTATAGTATATCGGCTCATTATCTCCACCCTCTTCCGTGGGGAGATTCCCACTGAGGTCTACCTGTGAGCTCATCTCCTCTTCCTCCCTCGGTCCACTGGCATCATCGATCGGAATGTCGTCGGCAAGTTTGGAGAGACAACTCCGTGCTTTCTCTACCCGGTATAGCTTTCACATG
Organism: Liriodendron chinense; assembly: GCA_003013855.2. Lineage (NCBI taxonomy): Eukaryota > Viridiplantae > Streptophyta > Magnoliopsida > Magnoliales > Magnoliaceae > Liriodendron > Liriodendron chinense. The sequence continues at coordinate 3,150,111 of ML058459.1, forward strand.
TCCTTTATTTTCTTCTCTCCGTCGGCGATAGGAACACGAGGGGCAGTCTTCACTCGAGGCTCAGAATGCTCAGGGGACGGTTCAGAATCACTATCCCCGGGAGCAGAGCGTCTGGATAGACTCGTCCGACCAACCGGGCTCTGACTATGACCTCCCCGACCGCCAGTCGATGGGGTCCCTGCTGCAACTCCACCCCCGCCATCGCCACCCTCAACATCGCCGACACCTTCTCCATCATCGCCACCCCCAACATCTTCGTCGTGGTCACCAGCACCGCCAACATCATCACCCCCATCGTCACCGTCATCATCGCCGCCTTCATCATCATCACCGATATCGTAACCCTCTCTCTGCCCCTCCGTCATGGGACCCACAAGTGGAAAACTTTGATCTTCTCGCAGCGTGATCCTCTGCCCATAAGCAACCCATCCTTCTAGTGTATGCTCAGGCTTTTCATGATCAATTACCACATTCAGAGAAGTCAGGAATTTCTTCACACCAGGAGTGGCCAGTTGATGTGGTGGCTCTGATACATAGCCCAGGCCGTCAGCAGGAGCAGGGTCGATGATAGGAGGAGAAACGAAAACTGGGTCAGCCACGTGACGATTGTTCCAAACTAAGGTATATTGGTGAGCCCACCACCTCATCCACCCATATGTAGCGCCGAGAGTATACTCTGTACCCGGGACGATGAAGGAACAGCCTGACCCGGTTAGCAAGAGTTGACACCATATCTACTTCCAGTGAATCGGTCATGTGCCATAGGCTCGCTGCTCTCGCATCACCGGTTCAAGAGTCTCTGGTACCCCCTGGTCATAACCGAATTGGTGAGCGAATCGGTTCGGGCAGTACGGCTCTCTCCAGAACTCAGCCCCCTCCCTCAAAGGCAGTAAACTCGGGCGGACGGACACCAAGAATGAGCACTGATAGGAACTAAGACTCTCATCATTATCGAGCAATTCTGGATCCTCACTGTTGGACGCAGAGAAAAGGAAGAAGTCGACGTCATCATGACGAGCTATCTTTACCTTGATAGTCACCAAGTTTTCGCTGTTCATTTTTCGCTTCTGAAAAGTATGCAACAGAACCGATCCTCTCCAGATGAAGTCCTTAAGCTCCATACCGTAGACCCACGGGAAATAGACCCCGAGCCATCCCGAGAAGGAATGCCACCCGCAGTAAGAAGAATTTAATCCGAAGGAAGCCGAGCCCTTATTGCTGATGACACCACCAAAAGCCCGATATATGGAGCACAATACTACCGGGGCCAATGCATAACGATGGCCATTAGCCAGACTCCCTGCCACGGCGAAGCGGGAGACCCTCACACTATCTGCCTGCTTAGAGCTCGGGAGGGCCACAAGCACAGCCAGTAGGCTAAGAACCCAGCGAGTTCGCAAGTGGGAGAGAACTTATTCGGCTGCGGGAACTTCTTTTTCATCTTGGCCTCCAGAATCAACTTGTCCCTGCGACCTTCATCATACGGTCCGTAATTTAAGCTGAGACAGGAAGAAAACCATCAGTGGAAGAAGAGGATGAAGCAGGACGTGAAGAGTGCGAGTCAAGTAAAGAAACTCACTTCAGACCATGACTGAAGTAAACCAGCCAGTCCTCAAAAGGTGCTTTGTCTCTGGAACCTAGGAATTGCTGCAGCTCCGCAAACAATTCGTAGCAGGCTTCAGAATAGAAACCCTCATCAACGCCCTTCTTCTTCTTGGATAGCTCCTCGTCACTAGGCGTCCATTCATCATAAATTCTGCCGCGGATGGGAAGACCGGCTATCCGGTACAAGTCCCAAAGCGATATACTCATTTCTCCATACGACAGGTGGAAAGAGTTTGTAATAGAGCTCCAGTGATTCAAGAACCCCTTATAGATGCAAGGTTCTCGATAGAAGTAGCTCGACGTCACTTGAATGGCCCGAAGGAGACCTACTTGCTTCAAGGTCTCTTCATGCTGCTCGATTATTCGATTGGCCCAAGCTTTATAACCAGGGTGAGGGCTTAAATGACCTCGGGTCCTGAAACCCCCGGTCGGCCAAATTTCTCCATCGGATAGAGGACGAAACCTTTGGCGCAAGGTCTCGTAGTAGTGTGTTGGAAATGGCAGGTGAGGATCGTGGTTTGGTTCCAAAAATATCATGTCCTTCTCCCCAAGGATAGACTGCAGTGTACCGTTCTTGGATACTGCGCAGTTGAGGAATGTCTCTGAAATGGGCGTCCAGGAGTCGACGCTATAGAAAGAGTTGGCGCGGCATACATCGGAAGGCTCGATGCTTGGGAGAGAGCGATACCGCTGAAAGCTCTTGGGAAATTGGATGTACTGCTTCGTATACGGATTGCGGATCATAAGCGACGATACCGCTAACTTAACAGACGACCAGACGACCCTCATTTTACCAGACTTCGACTTGGCCTGATTCTTCATATGGACTTGCTTGGCACTTTTTCCAGTCGTCTTCGGGCGACCCCGTTTGGCAGATGGGGTGGGTACGACCGGGCTAGCCTCACCCTCCTCGGACCCAACAACTTCGTCAGTTCGGAAACCTCGCAGGGGAGCGTACCACGCATCCCATTCTTCTTGAGTGCCCTCATCAGGAGGGGTCGGAAGGGCTTTGTCGCAAAAGTATCTTCCGTTGCACGTTCTTCGGAAGTGTTAAAATGCGCTCGTAGAAGTTGAACTTTTTCGGAGAATGGAACCACTGCGGGTTCTGATCAGATGGCCGTGTCACCTTCTTGGTCGAATGTCTCTTATGTTTAGAACCAAAAGGACCAGCGTCGGAAGCGCCACCAGCCATGAAGACCTGCGCAAATACGACAAAACATTAGACAGAGTACAAGTACCAGAAGAAAATACGCTCAGGTATGCACAAAACTCTATAACTTAAGTTAAAAGGGATATCACGCCTAGTCCAACACGATTTAGGAATTTTAGGCGTATGGGGGCCAGCATTTTCCTAAAAACCATAACCATACATGTGTAAAAGCTCAAAAGGGGAAGGTGGACCCCGTGCGCCTCGAAATTACAACCCCTGTTGCAAAGAAAATGATTCGTTGGACCAGGGACATGGGCATGGCGGTTAATAGTGAGCATGCTTAGTTAGAACACTAAGGAATTGAACAAAACCATGAGTCAAGGAGTGGGTACGCGTTGGGCTCGACGCGCTCGAAAATTGGACAAAATTCACAAAGTCCAAAAAATTAACGAACTAGGCCCGGCGCATCGAGAAAACGACCAATTTGGTCAAAGACCATTTTTGGACACGCCGGCCCTAGCGCATCCGAAATTCCCCAAAGACATACGCATTGGCCCTAGCGCATCACATAAATAGGTCAAATTTCACTAAGTTCAAATTTTCATGCGCGCCCCCCTAGTGCGTCCATCAAATGGGTTTCTTCAAACACACGCGGTTACGCGCTGGGTCTGGCGCGTTCAATATATGAGAAAGTCCGTAATTATACAACGCGCTGGACCCAGCACCTCACTTAATCTGCGCGTGAGACTATGGCGCGTTCAAGTATTTGGAAAACCACTAAGTCCCCATTTCAGGACGCACTGAGGGTAGCGCGTCGAAAAAGTCACTAACCAGATTTTTTTTGCACCCGCGAGGCAATTAATCGACACGCTGGCGATAATTAATCGACACGCTGTCGATTTTCTGTACGCGCTGGCAGAGAGCTCTGGTCGCTGAAATGAGTGAAATGACGAAAATGACCCAGACCCTTTTATTTATAGTGGGACCCAAAAATCCGACGCGATGCAATGGATAATCGATGTCCATCCCATCGCATCGGAGGGGCATCTGTTGGGGTCCCAAAAGTCAGGATCCTTAAAACAGGGATCACAAGTGTACAATCTGCTCCATCACTGGATTTAGGGGCAGTGCATCAGAAATCTTGGCAAAAATCGCAACACATATCAGACTTAACCAAAAAATGAGAAATTGGGCTAGTGGTGGACCCCGCCGGTCATCATGACCAAAACTGTCCAAAATTGGGGGGATACCTCAATTATGAAGAAATAGGAGCAGTGCATCGGCATTCATCGCGAGGCGGACCCCGCAAATCCCCCAATTTGCAAAACCCAAGTTTGTAGGACACGAATACGTCCAGCGCATCCAAAAAATGAATTTAAGGGCGCACTGCACCCAGCGCATCCAAAAAATGCATTTAAGGGCGCACTGCGTCCAGCGCATCTAAAAAATGAATTTATGGACGCACTGCGCCCAGCGCATCCAAAAAATGAATTTAAGGGCGCACTGCGTCCAGCGCATCCAAAAAATGAATTTATGGACGCACTGGCCCCAGCGCATCCAAAAATTCACCCAGCGCATCCAAAAAATGAATTTATGGACGCACTGGCCCCAGCGCATCCAAAAATTCACCCAGCGCATCCAAAAAATGAATTTATGGACGCACTGGCCCCAGCGCATCCAAAAATTCACCCAGCGCATCCAAAAAATGAATTTATGGACGCACTGGCCCCAGCGCATCCAAAAATTCACCCAGCGCATCCAAAAATCAGTTAATTTCAGGATGCGCTGGCAGCTGGCGCGTCCTGTAAACCAACTTCTGAACTCCGATCATTTCGCGACGCGCCGAGCGCATTTATCGACGCGCCGACTCATTTTCTCGACGCGCTACACGTGTCGACCGCTTATTGGACGACGATACCTATAAATACCCCGCCCACCACCTCATTTGCATCATTCAGCAAGAGAGAGAGAGGACCTCATCGCCGGAAAACCTTTGCCGACCGCCGGAATCCTTCTCCGACCGCCGGAACCCCTCGCCGGAAATCGCATCTCCGATCATACCAGGTCTGGAGGAATGACTTAAGTCACCTTTTTCGATGCGCCGGTCCCAGCGCATCATAAAAGTGACCCAGCGCATCAGGAAATTATAATTTTAGGACGCACTGGCCCCAGCGCGTCGCAAAATAGCCCAGCGCATCAGGAAATTATAATTTTAGGACGCACTGGCCCCAGCGCGTCGCAAAATAGCCCAGCGCATCAGGAAATTATAATTTTAGGACGCACTGGTCCCAGCGCGTCGCAAAATAGCCCAGCGGATCGGAAAATTAGATTTTAAGGGCGCACTGGCTCCAGCGCGTCATAAAATTATCCGGCGCATCATGAAGATCATTTATGGACGCACTGGCTCCAGCGCATCAATAAAATCAGGCCAGCGGATCGCAAAAATCAGCACTTTGCGCATTCATTCCAGCACCTTTAAATCCTCATTTCATAACATTTTTAAGCCCCGTTTGAGCCTATTTTGGGTATTTCGAGCGTTCCGGACGCAATGGAGCAGTCAAACGACTCATCCGGGCTACCCAATGAGCAGAACGCAAGCCTTCGGAGTCCGATCCTACCCAACGAGCTGAATGGAACAATTCTCCCGAAAAGAGGCCGCCGGCGCCCAGAATCATACTGATGCATCATCATTACGTGTACTATCATAATATGACCCGAATCCAGGTCTGGACTAAGCAAAGGGGACTATGGTTAACACGATAAACCACATCAGGAGAGTTCTAAACTATCACACACAATCTGTTAAAAAACTGATATTCCAAGAACAGTCGATGCCCTACCCATCCAAACGGCATCCGCTGGTTGAGCTGCGCAGGTACACACAACTGTAGAATGGACTTCCCGAGGTCACCTGTCCCTACACTGACAGGCGCGGGCCCAGAGTCGTCCATCTCAGCCATAAACCCTGACAGTCTCAGCCCGGATCTCCGGTCAAAACATGGGACATAGACATCCGACTCGCACAAAGGTGGATCAGTCTATAACAAACACAGGTCTCCGTGACCATACAAACACAGGTCTCCGTGACCATACAAACACAGGTCTCCGTGACCATACAAACACAGGTCTCCATGACCATACAAACACAGGTCTCCGCGACCATACAAATACAGGTCTCCGCGACCACCAAAACACAGGTCTCCGTGACCAATGAACTCTGAGACCATAGTCCCCGCTGACTAGTCTTTGCCTTTTAATCAAGGGTCATCGATCATTCGATGTAATTAAGGGTTCGTGCCAGATCACGGCCTGGAATGTACAAGATCTCAGAATCTCTGGAATAAAATTCGCCTTGCGATATCTCTTCTCTTGTGTATTTGGTGAATGCTTGTGATTATCTACGAATGTTTCTATATTCAGAACCCCAGAGCAACAAAACACCACATCCCAAGGAAATGTCATCGTGATGCATTTTCTAGTTCTAACAGAGACTTGGTACTCCGATAAGTCTCCCTGAGCACGAAGAAGCCCATCTCAGGAGCCTTGGCCCCGAGCTGCGAAAGGGCCTTACAAAGTCACTGATATAGTCCAACTAGGAACGAGCTAGCTAGAAGACCTCGAAAGATAACCTCTGCCCCATCCATGGAATGCAAAGCACCTGAAGATATACTATCAGTAAAAATTATATGCACAAACTCTACAGACACCTTAGGTGTTCGAATATCTACAAGACCTCTAAGCTTGGTCTACTTGTAATGATTTTTCACATTAATGAAAGATGATTTCTCAATGAATATTCTACTGTCTCTAAATGACAACCACAAGGGTTAAAGAGTCGAGGAGGGTAAGGCCTGAGCAGGCACCCTCTACCGTGAAAGACTCAGTGGCTAACTGCCCTGATCGAAATATAAAGTCGAGGTGAGGAAGAGGTCAAAGACGGCACCCTCCAACTAAGCACATTGCCTTGATTGTGTGATGGATATAACGGAAGGCAAGGCCTAGATAGGCACCCTCCGTTTTGACCTTAACAGTCGGAAGAGAATTACAAGATGTCCATAAGAGACACTCACACAGAATTTGGTATCTACCGACCTACACCGAGTACAAGAAATGTGGGTGAGAAATAACAACAAGTGATAAAAGAAGCTAAGTTCAACACCTCGACTCCCCCAACCTAGCAGCTTAGTGCTCGATCGCAGGAGTAGGGGGCAACAAGCATATAAGACATGCACAAAGAAAAATTACACAAGCATTCAACAGATAGCCAAAAAGTAAATTTCATTACTATATAAAAAGTAAGTTTTTTTTTTACAAAAGCCCGACCTAGGCTGGAAAAAAAAGAGAGAAGAAAAGCATAAACAACTAAGGGGGTGGGCCCCATCCTGGACGGTGATGGCAGCGTCTCCTTCGACAACCGGAGTGGCCTCCTCCTCCTCGGCTGGGTCCAACCAGCGGAGGTCAAGCTCAAGATACAAGTCTGGACCTCATCCTGTCAGTCAAAGAAGCTCAGGTTGTAGAAGTCTTTCTTTATAGCCTTGTCGTCTTCAGAAGCCACCGTAGTAGCCTCCCTCGTGGAAATACTAGCTTCCAGCTCAGCCAACTTCTTCGTCAGCTCCACCTTCATCGCCCTCTTCGCCTCCAGCTACGAGGATGTGCCAACCAGCTGATCTAGGTCGGCCTTGTGGTCCTCCTTGGTCTTCCTCAAAGCCTCTCTGAGGGCGCTTCAACAAGCTTGAGTCGGCCTTGGAGCACTTCCTGGGCTTCTATGGCCCCCACCAGCTCCTGAACTTTCAGAGTTAGGTCGCCCTTAACGACTATCGCCGCCCGCTCAGCTTCCCTGACCTTCCTCTTCAGGTTGGTCACAAGGCGCTTTATCGCCTGAGCGTCGATGCCCGCCTACAGTGAAAGGAGATCATGGAGTTAGTGAAAATAAAAACAATGTATGAGCAAAAGAGCTACATTGCGTACCGACAATAGAGTATATACCTTGAGGATGAAAGTTGACATCTCACCAAGGAGGTTGTCGGCGCCCGCCCCGAGCATGCCTGTTGCGTCATCCTCGGGGATCACGCTCTGACCCTAGTCGAGGAGGGTAGTTAAGTACCTAGGGACGACTGACGATGAAGACCCCTGCAGTAGAGACTCCAAAACGAAGTGTTGGTGCCTAGTGTTGGGGCCTAAAAAGTGATATACATGTAGTTCATATATAGATTCATTGCTTGGTGATTCATTCACATGCTTAACTCATAAATCACATCTATTCAACTCAATCATGAATCCTCTTAACAGTGAATTTTGCTGTTTATATAGTAACGACATACCAGTTTTATCTCACTCTGTGTATCTCTTATGATTGGAAGGATGAGGAAGTTTGTTATCTTATTATCACTAGACTTAGTACAAGATCATTTATGGCTAGCATGTCAGTATCAAGGCGTACATATATACATTCTGAAAAAAATACAAGAATAGGTATCAGTAAAGAGTTCACTTCAAGTTAGGTGATGACTGGGCAAGCAATATTCGTTTAAAGAAAAAGATATATCATTGGAAAGCTTATAAAGTCATGACTCCAATGAGCCTAAGATAATCTCATTTCGAGTTGTAACGAAGAATATAGGAGTTGTTTACCCAAAATCGCATATAGTTAATGGCATCAGACATTTGAGGCCCACTTTCAAAGAGGTAGATGCTATCTAAATGTGATCAATATAGGTCCATTGTTTAGAGCATCGAAATAGCATTCCAACGAATAGAAGATCTCCTCAATCGGAGTTATAATGAAGAAGTTACAGCCATGTTTGTGAAGAGAGGCATTAAGACGCAGACATAGGTGCAAAAAGGTATGCGCTAGCCCACAAAAGGTATGCGCTCATAAACAAAAGGTATGCACTAGCCAGAAAGGTATGCATTAATCTAGATAAGGCATGCGATAGACAACTGTTCCCGACTTTTTTGTTTATAAATACCCCATTACACTTTTATGACAAGAGAAACGGTTCTGACTCGAAGTGCGTGCCAAAGTAGTCGAAATATGCACCAACCCCTCGCTGGAAATCGAAAACCCAAAACTCATTGCCGGAACCCTCGCCTGAGCTATGTCATTCCGACATACCATCAAGCTACTTACACACACCATTTAAGTGGAAAAAAACTAAGTATTCACTTAGCGCATACACTATTCACTTAACGGATACCAATATTCACCGAGCATATACTATTCACCAAGCGCATACACTATTCACCCAGTGCATACACTATTCACCAAGCGCATACACTATTAACTTAACACATGTCATTATTCACCCAGCGCATACCACTATTCACCCAGCACATGCCACTATTCACTTAGCGAATCCCTACTATTCACCCAACGCATACCACTCTTCACCCAGTGAACCACTATTCACTTAGCGCATACCACTATTCACCCAGTGCATATACTATTTACTTAGCGCATGCCACTATTCACCTAGTGCATACAATATCCACCAAGCGCATAGCACTATTCACCTAGCACATACACTATTTACTATAACGCATTGAAATTGCGGTTTGCACCGCTATTGAGATAAGCTTGAAGGTATGCTTATGTTTTAGAGGGGGGTAAATAGGACTTTTTACAAATTCCTTGTCTATTAAAAACTTTAGTGCATTCACAACTCAATTTATCAATTAAGACTAAGTAAATGTAAGTAAATAGATCACACAAGATCTTTCTAAATTATCAACTATACTAAGACAAGCATTTGATCAAACAGTTATATGCATGCTTGTGTTAAAGCATTCAAGAATTTCATATGAGCATTTTGTCAAACATGAGATGCGCATGAAGTTAAGCACTTATAAAATCAATCTTAAAGCATAATAATGGACAATATGCATTCACCACATTACACACGATGTATAGTGGTTCGACGATGAGTCTACTCCACTCCCGGTTCAAGTACTCAACTCCTTTGAGCACACCAGCATTCACTATTGGAGGTTTTAAATGAGGTTCACCTCTCAACCTTTACAACCTACACAAGGTCTATTCCTAAACAAGGACTCCTCAAATCCTACACAAGGACAATGCACGTATTCTCCCGTGTCAGAGGCCTACGTAAGAACTTCCATGTCCTACGCAATGATACACACGTCCTACTCAAGGACAACTTCGAGATTGGGTTACAATCTCTAGACTCCAATCTCAACAAGAATGGGGAATCAACAAATGGACTCTATAAGCTTAAACACTTACAAGAGATAAGCCTCGATTCAGCGCCGTTGAGTAGCTTCAGTTTCCACGAATGCTTCAACTCCTCTTCAAGCTCCCACGATCAGCTACCAATGCATATGATGATCTAAACTAATGCTGGGTAGATGGGAGAAGGTATTGATGTTCCATTTGCCTATTTCAATGCAATGGTTAATGAAGTAACTATCAATCTGATCATTCAATGGCTATAAATGACTTCAAGTTGAAGTTTCAATGATAGGGACAGCCATGAATGCTATGCTTGAGTTCATTGTTCAAACCGAGCTTTGAATACTCAATGTAGTGCCATTAATGGCTAGGTTTGAAAGATGAACTCAAGACAATGATGAGCAAGAGAGATTATGTAAGGCTCTTAAATGCCTCTCTTAATGCTCTCAATGGGTGTGTAAAAGATGTCATTAAAGGCCTCAAGATATTCCTTTTTATAAGCCCAAAAAGAGCTCCAACGGATATAAAACAGGTCACTTTTCGGCCTATCAAATACCCTTGAGGACCGGTTGAATTTGAGTGTCTGATCGGTCCTCAGACCGATCCTCAGACCGGTCTATCTTTAACAAAAAAACAGACCAAATGTCGCTGGACCTTTTTTGTCCTTTTACGACCGGTCGTGTGACCGGTCTTGGGAGGCTAGCGACCGATCTTAGCAGGCCAGCGACCGGTCTACCCTATATCAATTTAAACAACATGTTGCTAGACATTTTTCGTCCATTTACGACCGATCGTGCGACCGGTTCTTGGAGGCCAACGACTGGTTTTCAGACTAGTCTTTGGACAGCCAAATCATAAACAGTTTTCTTTAAAAAACACTGCTGACCGAATGATTTCTACAGCCGACCGGTCGTCAGGCTAAGTGCATGGCCTGATATAGGGTGAACTTCATCATCTATTTAGGTGCACAAGGAGATGGTTAATGTTTGGTACCTACACAATGGAGGCTCAAGACTGATCATCTTGACCTTTAGTTCGTGGATCAAATGACAATCTTTAAGTATGATTCAAATGTCATAGACTAGGGTGTTTTGGGATCATATGGGTTGTCTATATGGAACTTACCTTCCGAGCTTATTTTAGCTTGAACTTGAGTGTGGAAAGTTGCTACAATCTTCAAGACTAGAGTCTTCAATGTTCGTCAGGGCTCACAAGACTTGACTGACTCATACGCTTATGCAATTGACAATACAATGCACGATTCAGTGCACTAACACACATGTCACTATTCACCAAGCGCATGCACTATTCATCTAGCGCATGTTACTATTCATTGAGCGCACGTCACTATTCATCTAGCACATGTTAATATTCATCTCACGCATGTCGTTATTCATCTAACGCATGTAACTATTCATTGAGCACATATCACTATTCATTTAGTGCATGCCACTATTTTATTTAGTGCATACACTATTCATCTAGTACATACAGTATTCATCTAGCGCATTTACTATTCATCGAGTGCATGTCACTATTCGTTTTACGCGTGTCACTATTCATCAAGCGCATGTCACTATTCATGTATACCTGTATATGAACAATTACCTATAGATTAATCAACCATTGATAAAGGTATTAAGCACAAAATATCTCCGAAGATGAGTTATCAAACTCTAAGCAATGCAATAAGCAGTATAAACAGCTATGTAATGATCCATTTACTATTACAGGATGACCCAGATTTAAGGCTTTGGCTAATCAAAAGGGATTATAATTACCACTAGAAACCATGATCGCAGAGTTCCTAAATCACTACAAAACACTTGCTATAGACTGTTATCTCAAAAGTAGTTGATGTACTACCCATCCAAAATAAAATTCGTTGGTTGAGCTGTTCAGATACAAACAACTGCGGATCGGTCTTCCTAAGGTCACCTGTTCACAGCAACGGGCGCGGGCCTAATGTCACACCACTCGGTTAAAAACCCTGGCTGTCTCTCAACTCGGACAACTCGATAGAATATTGGATATAGGCATCTGACCTATCCAAAAGGTGGCTCAGTCCATATCAAACTAAGCCAGTCTCCATAACCATGAACTCACAGACTATAATCCCCGATGACTTAGTCTTCCACCCTTCGATCTGGGCCCTTTCTTAAGTACTCCATCTATTGTACAATTGCTATTCATATTTATCGCTTTGTGCTGTGGTTCTCCCGCAGGGGTTTCCACATAAAAATCCCCGCGTTCTTTATGGTGTGCTTTATTTATGCTCATGCTCCCTTATTTGCTTAGCTTGACTTATTTATGATGCATGCATACATTTACTTTTGCTTTTTAATTAAGAGTTATCAGCCACTCAGTGTAATCAATGGCTCGTGCCAAATCATGGCCTGAAATATACAAGATCTTAAAATCTCTAGAATAAAATTTGCGTTGCAACATCTTTTCTGGTGTATACTTTTGTGAATGTTTGTAATCGTTAATGAATGTTCTAATACTCAGAAATTCCAAGCAAAAATACACAGAAAATGTCCTTCATTATTTTCATTTGTAACACCCGGGCTCATCCCTGGTAACAGGGGCCTCCTCAGCTCGCCCCCTAAGAGGGCGCATCTATATCGGCAACCTCCTGCTATTGAGTGAGATGAACAGTAGTAGCTACCATTGGAGCAATAATAGAGACCATCGTCATAGAAGTTACTACAAGGGCAACAATCACCCTCGAGCCTGCGACCTGTTCGGCCGTGTAGATGAAAGAGGTCAGGAGAGTCTTCTTCTTTGAGACGACCCTCTGATTTGCGTTTGTCAAAGGCTTCCTCTTTTGCTTAGGAGCCATTCCTGTAAAAAGATGCGATAACGTCAGCAAGTTGCCAAAACCAACCACTGCACATAAGACGCCGAGCTCCTGGACTTTCCTCCAGGAACGAGGCCGAACTGCTGCAGGAGTTTGGTGGTAAGAAGTTTTCTGCACTCCCAATCACCTACAGGTTGTTCTTTAACTATCCTGATTTGGTGCAGGAGAATCTAAAAGGCCAGGCCACGACTAGGGATGAGTTGAAAAGATAAGGACAACCTCATGACAACTTTGAGCCAAAAAGCGAAAGCGAGAGAGCAAGTATAAAAGCTCGAAGTACGATCCGACCTGGTAAGGTGTAGGAGGTTGGGACCTGATACCTCAGGCCCACCAGCTCTGCCCTCGGTGCCTCCCACTCTCTAGAGGTGAAAAACCACTTGTCTTTCCAACCTTTATTGGAGGATGGATTCTTAGTAATGATGGGGTCACCCTTGCTCGGTCACGACGAGAAATAAAATCATCCATAGGCAAAGCTACCCTTGGTCTGGAATAGGTAGAAGAGCTCATTTGTGGTGAGCTCCTTATTCTCGACCTGCTGCCACAGAATGTAGCAGCTAAACATTGCCCTTCAGGCGGTAGGGTTTAACTGACCTGGGGCAAGACGAAGACGACTTAAGACCTCTCTTATCAAAGGGTAGAGGTATACAAAGACCACGAGTGAAAAAGATCGGGTAAAGAGCGACCTCTCTCGCAAGAGGATGACTCAGGACTTCATCAACTTAAGGTACCCTCATGCCCATCGGGATGAGAATGTGGTATAGTGATTGATAATGGTTCAACTTTGACACAAAGTAGCGGGCCTCGCATGACCTACCTCAGACTCCTCAAATAGAGCTCCCACCTTGGAGTCATCAAAACTACCAACCGGATCGTCCTGACGATGATATGAGAGGGTGGCTACACCGGAGTACTCCTCAGAAGACATTGAGGAGGACGAGTAGAAAAGAAAAAAGGAAACGAAGTGAGAAAAAGCAAAGGAATGGAGGAGAGAACGTACCAGGAACTCTGGTACGGGGACTTCAAAGAAAAAGAAGTTAAACTCCGAGGATGTAAAGGCGTAGAGTGATAGCAGGTCAGTAGAGCTCAGGTGTTTCAGAAATGGAATGTGAAAAATGAAATGGGGTTGGGGATATTTATAGGCACCCCTCATACTTACCTCTCCGCCGTACAATGCCACGTGTCAGCCAGGGAGGCTTCATGTAGCAAAGTGCCTCCTCAACTATTCCGCCCCGCCACGTGTCACTATCGGATTCGTCCGAGCAGAGATACGATAATTCGCCTGACAAGTTGTCGCCACGCATCAACCCGTGATTCGTTTGAACACTGAAATGGCTGTTGCGCCGGACAAGCAATCATGGCGCTCCTTTGAATTCTGAGCCCACCATTAATTCCTCGTTTCCTGCCCTTTCAGCTGGTGGCATCTGAGCGAAAAGTTTGAAAATTTAAAGGTTCTAATGCGACCAATTCATGTTAAAGATCTCACTTCCGAGCCTGAGCGGGTCGACCTCATAAGTGAGGGGCAAGTGTTGTGGGGGATTCGAACTGGTCCCACACACAGGGAAGAAAGCCAATAGGCCTAAAGGCCCAAGTATAAGTCATCGGCCCTTCCTCCGAGCTGAAGAGCGATGGGGCAGAGAAGATAGGTCGACGAGCTCCCAGAGACAGGGGCAACAACTACCAAGCTTCCTACTATAGTCATATTAACCTTTGCAAAAGTCAAAGCTAAAGCAAAGGCCCTATCTTTAGTTATCTGTCAAGCAGAGGACCGAGTATGTATTTACATGCGCTCCACCCACCGAGTATAAGGAACGGCGACTGATGTCCTGAACTGGACTAACAGAGGTAGAGAATGACCTAATCACCTGAGATAAACAGTTTGGGTAAGAAACCTAAAGGGAAGGATCTCGGGCATCGAGCTCTACATCCCGAGAAGACCAGAACGACCACCGCCAGAGTGGTAACATGACAGGTCTAGGGCAGTTCCACCAAATACGGACCAGATAAGGTTCCTGCTCTATCCTAGTCGTGAATCTCTCCTACCATTATGGGACAAGACTCTCGCCCATTTATGACTCTCTTAACGTATCCATAAAGGTCTCCAATGCTCAAACCTCATCCAAGTCCTATAAATAGGGTTCCCTGTTACAGAACAAGGTATGCAATCTCACGCATTTCCTATCTTACATTTGATTCCTACTCGCTTGACTTAGGCATCAGAGAGTTTGCAACCGGCCACTGACACCTCCCCGACCGCCTGTTTCCCTTTTTCCTTTGCAGGTCCAGCGCAGCCCCCAGGGTGTCTGCTACAATCCGAAGATTGCACACCCAAGTGCAGGTAGCGAAGTAGTAAAATACTCGGTAAGACCGAGGTCGATCCACAGGGATTGGGGTTAAGAACACTTAGAGGAATTAGTTTAGGTGAGTGAGATGAAATCTGGTTTATCCACGAGAGTGGAGCAAGTTGTGTGTGGTGAAAGACAAAAATAGAAAAGGGGCTAAGGCATTAGGGATCCACCTTTGATTCGTTCTGCAGGATTTGATTCATTGGTCCAACTATAACTCAACTGGAATTGAATAAAGATTCATTCCAATCGGAAGATGAAACAGTTAAACCATTTGCATATTTCATAAAAGATAGTGATCTAGACCGATTGATTTGACCATGAAGCACTCGTTAGTTGATCGCAGGGAATTCCAAGCACCCACTGTGCCCGGAGTCGACAATGGATCAAGGAATTGTACAGATCAACAACTTTGCCAACAAGTCAACCGATAAGATCACAATTCATACGATCAAATGCATACTTACAAGATAGGAGGCTTTGATTGACCGATCCAACCGTTAAGATCTCGTCTATCGATCGCAGGGAATCCAAAGCATCCAATGTGCCCGGAGTCTACAATGGATCAAGGAATTTTACAGATCGATGACTTTACCTGCACTAGCTCGATGATCGTAGGGAATCCAAAGCATCCAACGTGCCCGGAGTCGACGATGGATCAAGGGACTTTATCGATCATGAACTAGCTAATTGGTGTGCAAGGGATCCCAAGCATCCAACGTGCCCGGAGTCGACGATGGATCAAGGGGCTTGCACAACAATAGCGTCCGCCGAGGTGGATAATCGAACCAATCAACCAAAGAAAACTCCAACATTCACACACCAATGTTGAACCAAAAGAACCATATCTTGCAAATTTCTTCAAAGGCTTCACCCCTAGCCTTAGCTAGAGGTTTAGCCAACCATGCTACAATGGAAGACTAAAAATCTCTACAAAAGAAAAAATTCTACACTACTCTACTTCTACAAAGAAAAGGAAGAAAAGAAAAGAAGAGAGGAGTTGTAGAGAATGGGGATGCTTCAAATGAGGAGGAGAGGCCTCCTTTTATAGACTTTATGAGGAGCTTCCAAGCCTCCTCCCAATCCTAGGTGGCACACCAAAAGTTTCTTTAGGTTTGGGAATGGAGTTAGGCTTGGAGTGCCCAAAGCAAACTTTGCTTTTAGGTTTGGGCTTGGAGATAGGCTTGGATGGACATGTGGTAAGAAAAGTACTCCAAGCCTAGGTGTCACTCCAAGCCTAAAGCAACTTTTCTTTTAGGTTTGGGCTTGGAGTGAGGCTTGGATGATGAGGTGGGGTCCACCATAGATGGCTGCTGCTGGATGGTTGGAGGATGGACGGCTGAGCTTTGCAAATCAGCTGGACGTTGAAGTGGGGCCCATCTTGATGGACGGTGGAATGGAGAAAACTGTCCATTGCTGGACATTCATCAACTCCTCATTGATGGACGGTTGCTGTCTTGGCAGCTGCTGCTGTTGCTGGACAGTAGCTGATGACGGTGGGTCCACCTGCTTGATGGACGGCATTGATGTGCAGCAGGTGAGGAGCTGATGGAGTTGGACGTCCACTGCTGGACATGTGGTGATGGAGGATGGACGGCTGGTGATTGGAGGGAGTGGACGGCTGGAAATGGAGTCCACCTTGCTGGACGGTGCTGATGCTCTGTGTGGACGGTTGAAAACTCCTGAGTGGGGCCTACTTGCTGGACGGGTTGGAAGCTGGAGATGTGGACGGTCCAGCTGCAGCATTACTGCTGCACGTGTGGGGATGTTGCACGTGTGGTTGGCAACACACGTGAGGAGTGCTGCTGGTGCGTTGGAGTGGGGCCCATTTTGATGGACAACTGCTGATGGATGCTGCACGTGTGGTTGTTGCTGATCATCCAGCCCTGCACGTGTGAAGACTGGTGATCCACCTGATGGACGGCTGGAGATTTTGGCTGCTGTGTTGGAGAGTGAACGGCCCACTTGATGAACGGCTGAGCTAGTTTCAGCTGGACTGACGTCCACTGCTGTTGTGATGGACGGTTGGAAATTGAAGATGGTGGATGGCTGCTGACGTAGGTGGACGTCTGATCTGAATGGGGTCCACTGTTTGGACGCTGATGGAAATTGCAGCACTGCTGGAGGTTTGGAGATGGGTCCATGATCAGCACGTGTGCTGAGCTGGACTGCTGATAAACGGTCCACTTGATGCTGGCCTTGATGGCCTTCATCATGCTGATTCG
Source organism: Liriodendron chinense (assembly GCA_003013855.2). Classification (NCBI taxonomy): domain Eukaryota; kingdom Viridiplantae; phylum Streptophyta; class Magnoliopsida; order Magnoliales; family Magnoliaceae; genus Liriodendron; species Liriodendron chinense. The sequence goes on from ML058459.1 coordinate 3,167,482, forward strand.
TACAGGGGCGGTGACGCTGGACGTTGATGGAGCTGAAAGATGTCCAGCTATTAGAAGTGTGGCATGGATGGACTGCCCTTGGGCTTCTGCTTGCATACGTGTGCTGATTACACTTGTCAGGTGGCTCCACTTGATGAACGGCTGGATTGAAAGGGCAGCTATTGCTGAGGCTTGGATGTCCAACCCTGACCATGGTGATGCACGCGTGGAGCTGAAGGACCGTTGGATGGCTAATATGGATGGATGATGTGTTGCAGCTTCCTTGGACGGCTAGATCTGTTCTCCTATTGCTGGCCCACATGATGGATGTGATGGACCATGGAATGATGGTGATGAGGACATCCAACCCCTAGATTTTCAAATGAACGGTTGTGATGCGGTCCACCATAGAACATGATCCATCCTTCGATTTTTACGGTCTGATTTCCTTTCAAGCTGCCCTGATGGTTGATCTTGCTTTCTTTTGGGCCTTTAATCGCTTTGATTGGCTTGGATCTTGCGCAACCTCTTCTGAACACCTGAGGACAGAAAATTAACCTTATGAGGGATAATTAACCAGAAAAACAATGATATTGATCTTAACAACCAGGGTTAATTATACAATATTAGGTACTTATCACACCCCCCAACCAGCATTTTGCTAGTCTCGAGCAAAACATGCGAAAATCATCGAAGGATTTTTCAAAATACTGTAATTTATCTTCGACAGTTTTCATCAATTGAAATCATCTCGAGGCTTCTCTTATTTCCTAATGAAACATAGATAAAGAGAAGAAAAGATTTTATGTGATCCTTCAAATTATCTAAACAGTAGAGTTTCCAAGGCATATAGTTTTGAGAATATTTAAATATAGATTCTAGTCACTTAGTAAACAAATTGAGTTCAAAGCATTAATCATTCAATAGAAGCATTCTAAACATTGAGTTCCATGGTGCATTGTGAAGTCTAGCCTTAACACAACTAGGAGTTCAGTCGTCTACTTTCATGTTAACACTGATGATTGAAGAGAATAGTTAGATCAACCAAGTCACTGATTCCGAACCTTGCTACTGTTCTTTTAAATATATATTTTTTTTATTTCTCTTTTTTTTTTTTTTCTTTTTTTTTTTCGATAACCGATAGCCGAAGACTCCAAAAGGCTCACTTCGTACTATGGTAATGTTTTGTAATGGTAACGACAATGGATGAAAATCCTTGCCCCAAATTACTGTGAATATTCCATTTTTTCACAAATTTTTTTTTTTTTTTTTATGAATAAAGTAGACAAGGATCTCCAGGCTTGGTTCCTATCACTCTCAACAATCATCAAGTCAACATTAAAGTATTAAACTCAAATCCTGGTAGTGCAAGCTAGATGTGAACTGTGAAAATTTATGACTCAATTAATGTTTATCATTTTCTAATAGAAAATTAATGGAAAGAACTCAATTTTGAAATTTACTGAAGCAACTAAACTCTAGAATTTAACATTGTCATCACTAAATGCCTTTTCATTCTACTATTCAAATTATTTCAAAATCACATAAATCCCTAAATTCTTTTTTTTTTTTTTTTTTTTTTTTAAAGCTAAAGAAATAATAATTTACAGACAATGCAACCACAAAATTTCCTGTTCCTTTTGTGCAATGCACATAGACCACGTATCATCCGACAGACTCCTTCGGCCACAAGATGAGCCACATCCTCACATTTCCCATGATCAATTCAGTTTGGGGTCTTACGCTGCTCATAATACCATGAGAGTGTGCTTCACCTCCCAGCTGCCTTAATCCCCTTCATGATTTCTGAGAACAGGGAATATCTGTCGGTTTCAACAGCGATTTCCAACTAAGGTCCTCTATCACGGTGCGTTCAACACGAACAGGATGTTTCCCATAAAACCAATTTTTTTTTTTTTTTTTTTTTTTTTTACCTAAAATAGTAAAGAGATAGGCAAAATAGCAAAGAGATAGACAATTAGAAAGATTTTTCACAAGAATTCCACACCCCCCAACCTAAATGTAACATTGTCCTCAATGTTGAAAAATGAATGCATAGACAAATGCAACATGAGAGCAAAATATTAAAGAATAGAGGGTAAAGAGTACCTGAGAGGATGAATACTTGTAAGCGCTGGAATTTTCCAAGTTGCCAAAACAAAATACAAGAAACAAACTAACCTACTAGTATACAAAAGGGGATCTCCGTCAGACTAGGAGATCAATCCTGATAAACAGGATCTTCCAGAGGGGTGGATTCCTCCTCTGGAGCAAATTCCTCAAGAAAGGGCTTCAAACGCTGCCCGTTCACTTTAAATACATTTCCATTTTTGGGGTTCTCAATCTCAATAGCCCCATGAGGGTAAACAGTTTTGACTACAAAAGGGCCGGTCCATCGAGATTTCAGCTTTCCTGGAAACAGGTGTAGCCTAGAATTGTACAAGAGAACTTTCTGAGATGGTTCGAAAGATCTTCGAAGGATATTCCTGTCATGGAATACCTTCGTTCGTTCTTTGTATATTCTGGCATTATCATAAGCCTCATTCCGAATTTCCTCCAACTCATTCAGCTGGAGTTTGCGAAGCGAGCTGGCCTTGTCAAGATTGAAATTGAATTTCTTTATAGCCCAATAGGCTTTATGCTCCAACTCCACAGGCAGATGGCAAGCTTTCCCATAGACAAGTCTATAGGGAGACATTCCAATTGGGTTTTTGTATGCTGTACGGTAAGCCCACAACGCATCGGTTAGTCTTAAAGACCAATCCTTGCGATCTAGATTTACAGTTTTTTCCAAGATGTGTTTGATTTCCCTGTTGGAAACTTCTGCTTGACCACTTGTTTGTGGGTGATAGGGCGTACTCACCTTGTGTGTGATACCATATCTCTTCATCAAAGCCTCGAAAGGTCTATTACAGAAGTTTGTACCCCCATCACTGATAATGGCTCGAGGCGTCCCAAATCTTGACAGAATATTCTCTTTTAGAAATCGTAGAACCGTTTTGTGATCATTGGTTCTACACGGGATTGCCTCAACCCATTTAGAGACATAATCGACAGCTAATAGGATATACAGATATCCAAATGAGGAAGGGAATGGTCCCATGAAATCGATGCCCCAACAGTCGAAAACTTCGATGATCAATATCGGATTCAAAGGCATCATATTTCTACGGGAGATTCCTCCCAACTTCTGACAACGGTCACATGTTTTGCAAAAAACATGGGTGTCCTTGAATATTGAAGGCCAGTAGAAACCGCACTGGAGAATCTTGGCAGCGGTTTTCTTAGAAGAGAAATGACCACCACATGCATGAGAATGGCAAAAGGAGACGACACTGGTTTGTTCATTATCTGGAACACACCTCCTTATGATCTGATCTGGGCAGTATTTGAACAAATACGGATCATCCTAGAAAAAGTTGCGTACCTCGGTGAAAAAATTCCTTTTATCTTGTGGGGTCCAATTACTCGGAATTCTTCCTGCAGCAAGATAGTTAACAATGTCAGCAAACCAAGGTTTGCAAGAGATTTCAAACAACTGTTCATCAGGGAAAGTGTCCTTTATCGGTGTCGTCTCTACGGAATCAGAGAGTACTAGGCGAGACAAGTGATCAGCCACTACGTTTTCTACTCCCTTTTTGTCTCGGATCTCAAGGTCGAATTCTTGGAGCAAAAGGATCCACCTGAGCAAGCGAGGCTTAGCATCTTTTTTAGAAAGAAGATACTTGAGAGCCGCATGATCAGTAAAAATCACAATTTTGGACCCAATCAAGTAGGACCTGAACTTGTCGAGTGCAAAGACTACGGCAAGGAGTTCCTTTTCCGTAGTAGAGTAGTTTACTTGCGCACTGTTTAAGGTTCTACTTGCGTAGTATATAACATAGGGCTTCTTGTCTTTTCTTTGCCCCAAAACTGCCCCAACAGCGTAGTCACTTGCGTCACACATGATTTCAAAAGGTATAGTCCAATCGGGTGGTTGCATTATCGGTGCGCTGGTCAACATGCCTTTAAGCTTGGTGAAAGCTTCTTGGCAGTCATTGGTCCACTCGAATGGAGCATCCTTTTGCAGGAGATTGCATAATGGACGAGAGATATGACTGAAGTCCTTTATAAATCTCCTATAGAATCCTGCATGACCCAAGAAAGAACGAATGTTTCGTATACTTATGGGGGCTGGTAGGTTGGCAATTAAGTCGATCTTTGCCTTGTCTACTTCTATTCCGTTGGACGAAATATTATGTCCAAGAACAATTCCCTTTTGAACCATAAAATGACACTTTTCCCAATTCAAAACAAGATTCTTTTCTTCACACCTTGTCAAGACCAATTGTAAATGGTTCAAACATTCATCAAAGGAACAACCAAACACCGAGAAGTCGTCCATGAAGACTTCCAAGAAATGTCCAACCATGTCAGAGAAAATGCTGAGCATGCATCTCTGAAAAGTGGCAGGAGCATTACACAGTCCGAAAGGCATCCTCTTGTACGCAAAGGTGCCAAATGGACAAGTGAATGTGGTTTTCTCTTGATCTTCTAAGGCAATCTCTATTTGGTTGTATCCAGAGTACCCATCTAGGAAACAGTAATAGGAGTGGCCAGCTAACCTCTCTAACATTTGATCAATGAATGGTAAAGGAAAGTGGTCCTTCCTAGTAACAGTATTCAGTTTCCTATAGTCGATACACATTCTCCAACCAGTAGTGACTCTAGTTGGCACCAACTCATTGTCTGCATTCGCAACTATGGTAACTCCAGATTTTTTTGGTACCACTTGGGTTGGACTTACCCATTGGCTATCTGAAATAGGGTAGATGATACCCACATCCAATAGCTTGAGGACCTCGGCTCTAACCACTTCAGTCATGTTTGGATTCAATCTCCTTTGTGGTTGTCTAGAGGGTTTAGCATTTTCCTCGAGGTGTATCCTATGGGTACAAATCAGGGGATCAATTCCCTTGATGTCAGCAATTGTCCAACCTATGGCATCCTTGTGTTCCTTGAGAACATTGATCAATTTGTCCTCTTGGTCTTTATCAAGGTGAGATGAAATAACCACAGGAAAAGTATTTCCTTGACCCAAGTATGTATATTTCAGTTCCAAAGGTAATGGCTTCAGGTCAAGCTTTGGTGCTTCAATTCTTGATGGTAGAGGTCGTGAATCATTTAGAGAGAGTTTTTCAAAATGGGGCCTCCACTGGTTTGTATCATGCACAAGGGTGGATTCTAACAATCCATTCACCACTTCCAAAATTATCTCATCATCAGAATCAGCAAAGTGGGCTAGACATGCTTCTAAGGGTTCGGACAAAGAGGTTAGAAGGAATTCTTCTTCCATAAGGGTATCGATCAGGTTGGCCTCATGGATCTCATCATCATTCCCTTGTTGTTTACACATGTTGAAAACATTTAGCTCTAGCTTCATATTGCCAAATGAAAACTTCACGACCCCATTCCTGCAGTTGATCACAGCATTGGAAGTTGCCAGGAATGGTCGGCCAAGAATAACAGGTATCTGGGTGCTAACATTTGCTACAGGTTGGGTATCCAAGACGATGAAGTCTACTGGGAAGTAGAATTTGTCGACTTGTACCAACACATCTTCCACTACTCCTCTCGGTATCCGTACAGATCGATCGGCAAGTTGCAAGGTGGTTCTGGTGGGTTTCAATTCACCGAGTCCCAGTTGTTCGTAAACCGAGAAGGGTATAAGATTGACACTCGCCCCTAAGTCAAGAAGTGCTTGTTCGACCCGGAAGTTCCCTATTATGCAAGTAATAGTAGGACTACCTGGATCTTTGTATTTTGGGGGAGAGTTCTGGTTAATAATAGCACTGACCTGTTCAGTCAAAAAGGCTTTCTTTTGTACATTGAGCTTGCGCTTAATAGTACAAAGATCTTTCAGAAACTTGGCATATGAAGGTATCTGCTTGATTGCATCCAACAAGGGTATGTTGATTTTCACTTGTTTAAAAACTTCCAAGACATCTTGAGCTTTAACCATTGCTTTAGATGAGAGTAGGCGTTGGGGAAACGGGACCACTGGCTCGAAAACATGCTCTGTCTCCTTCTCAGGTTGATCATCACTAGATCTGTCATCACTCTTCGATTTAGATGATTCCTTAGGTTTATCAACTGTCCTAGGAATATCTTTTTCAATCACCTTACCACTTCTTAGGGTGGTGACAGATTTAGCGTGCTCAACATGAGGGTTGGAAGAACCCGAATCATTCACCTCATACTGTCCCCTCGGGTTAGGTTGAGGTTGGGCCGGAAAGGTCCCTCGCTCCCTAACATTCTGGCATGATTCGAGTCCAATTAGGCGAGATTTGAATCTTTCCATCGAAGTTTTAAGCTCTTGGAGGGTTTGCATGATGCTCTGATTGATTTGATTTTGCACGGTATCCTCCTGAGTCTTCCTCTGTGGGGGCACATAAGGAGTGCTAGTGGAAGGCACTTGAGGATTATTCCCAGCATTAGCAGTCGGTCCGTTTCTCCAACTGAAGTTGGGATGGTTCCGCCAATTAGGATTATACGTGTTTGACACTGGGGCATTAAAAGGTCTTTGATAAGTATTCATGGCATTGGCTTGTTCGTGCAACACTTCTTGAAGAGCTGGGATTGTAGGACAACCCTTAGTAATGTGTGCATCGCTCTTACAAATGTCACAAACACTTTCAGTCTCCCTGGTTTTAATAGCGTTGACCTTCCTTAATTCCATGGCTTCTATTTTACGTGTGAGCCCTGCTATCTTTGCATTGACATCGTCATCCTCGGTTAAAAGATAAACATCTCTTTTTTCATTGGGCCCAGGCTTGGTCTTAGCGGGTTTGTCAGATGTGTCCCAAGATTGGGAATTTTCTGCTAAGAAGTCAAAGTATTCCATAGCCTCATCAGAACCTTTGCTCATAAACTCCCCATTACACATCATTTCTACGAATTGGCGCATGACTGGGCTCAATCCATTATAGAAGAAGCTAATCAAGCGCCATGTTTCATAGCCATGAGGTGGGCAGGCAAGTAAGAGTTCCTTGAAACGTTCCCAACACTGAAAAAAAGTTTCATTCTCCTTTTGGGAGAAATTCATTATATCTCGTTTCAGGGTGTTGGTCTTATGAATAGGGAAAAACTTTTTTAGAAATTCCTTAGTCATCTCTTGCCATGTCCCTATGGTTCTGGGCCTTAAGGAGTGCAACCAAAACTTGGCTTTCTCCTTCAAAGAAAAAGGAAATAGTTTTAACCTAACCAAGTCATCAGAAACGTTGTCGTAATACAAAGTAGCGATTACTTCATCAAATTCCCTCAAATGTAAATAGGGACTTTCAGTGTCGAATCCATGAAATTTAGGAAGTAACTGTATTACTCCAGGTTTAAAATCAATGTTACCCGCATTCACTGGAAAAAACATACAAGAAGGAGTACTCGTTCTTGCAGGTTGCAAGTAATCACGTAAACTCCTAAATGGTGGCTCATTGTGTACTTCATTCTCATCTTGATCATATTCATTTTCATTCTCGGCCATGTTTATGGTTAATTCACAAGTATCAGGAAGTTTTCTAACACAGTGATTGGATAGACCTTCAACCAAAATTCCGTCGCTTAGAAGACGTCTTGTGTGATCACGAGTCCACTTACGCATAAACACTAAACAAGGAGATAAGGAAAGAGGTTACCCGGAAAGAAGAACACTTGGCTATGAGTAATTCCTGAGAGCAAGAAAATAAAAGAAGTTAGTATACTATTGACAATATATATACATAAACCAATTCCAAAAATATTCTTAAACCGATGCCAATCCCCGGCAACGGCGCCAAAAACTTGCTACAATCCGAAGATTGCACACCCAAGTGCAGGTAGCGAAGTAGTAAAATACTCGGTAAGACCGAGGTCGATCCACAGGGATTGGGGTTAAGAACACTTAGAGGAATTAGTTTAGGTGAGTGAGATGAAATCTGGTTTATCCACGAGAGTGGAGCAAGTTGTGTGTGGTGAAAGACAAAAATAGAAAAGGGGCTAAGGCATTAGGGATCCACCTTTGATTCGTTCTGCAGGATTTGATTCATTGGTCCAACTATAACTCAACTGGAATTGAATAAAGATTCATTCCAATCGGAAGATGAAACAGTTAAACCATTTGCATATTTCATAAAAGATAGTGATCTAGACCGATTGATTTGACCATGAAGCACTCGTTAGTTGATCGCAGGGAATTCCAAGCACCCACTGTGCCCGGAGTCGACAATGGATCAAGGAATTGTACAGATCAACAACTTTGCCAACAAGTCAACCGATAAGATCACAATTCATACGATCAAATGCATACTTACAAGATAGGAGGCTTTGATTGACCGATCCAACCGTTAAGATCTCGTCTATCGATCGCAGGGAATCCAAAGCATCCAATGTGCCCGGAGTCTACAATGGATCAAGGGATTTTACAGATCGATGACTTTACCTGCACTAGCTCGATGATCGTAGGGAATCCAAAGCATCCAACGTGCCCGGAGTCGACGATGGATCAAGGGACTTTATCGATCATGAACTAGCTAATTGGTGTGCAAGGGATCCCAAGCATCCAACGTGCCCGGAGTCGACGATGGATCAAGGGGCTTGCACAACAATAGCGTCCGCCGAGGTGGATAATCGAACCAATCAACCAAAGAAAACTCCAACATTCACACACCAATGTTGAACCAAAAGAACCATATCTTGCAAATTTCTTCAAAGGCTTCACCCCTAGCCTTAGCTAGAGGTTTAGCCAACCATGCTACAATGGAAGACTAAAAATCTCTACAAAAGAAAAAATTCTACACTACTCTACTTCTACAAAGAAAAGGAAGAAAAGAAAAGAAGAGAGGAGTTGTAGAGAATGGGGATGCTTCAAATGAGGAGGAGAGGCCTCCTTTTATAGACTTTATGAGGAGCTTCCAAGCCTCCTCCCAATCCTAGGTGGCACACCAAAAGTTTCTTTAGGTTTGGGAATGGAGTTAGGCTTGGAGTGCCCAAAGCAAACTTTGCTTTTAGGTTTGGGCTTGGAGATAGGCTTGGATGGACATGTGGTAAGAAAAGTACTCCAAGCCTAGGTGTCACTCCAAGCCTAAAGCAACTTTTCTTTTAGGTTTGGGCTTGGAGTGAGGCTTGGATGATGAGGTGGGGTCCACCATAGATGGCTGCTGCTGGATGGTTGGAGGATGGACGGCTGAGCTTTGCAAATCAGCTGGACGTTGAAGTGGGGGCCCATCTTGATGGACGGTGGAATGGAGAAAACTGTCCATTGCTGGACATTCATCAACTCCTCATTGATGGACGGTTGCTGTCTTGGCAGCTGCTGCTGTTGCTGGACAGTAGCTGATGACGGTGGGTCCACCTGCTTGATGGACGGCATTGATGTGCAGCAGGTGAGGAGCTGATGGAGTTGGACGTCCACTGCTGGACATGTGGTGATGGAGGATGGACGGCTGGTGATTGGAGGGAGTGGACGGCTGGAAATGGAGTCCACCTTGCTGGACGGTGCTGATGCTCTGTGTGGACGGTTGAAAACTCCTGAGTGGGGCCTACTTGCTGGACGGGTTGGAAGCTGGAGATGTGGACGGTCCAGCTGCAGCATTACTGCTGCACGTGTGGGGATGTTGCACGTGTGGTTGGCAACACACGTGAGGAGTGCTGCTGGTGCGTTGGAGTGGGGCCCATTTTGATGGACAACTGCTGATGGATGCTGCACGTGTGGTTGTTGCTGATCATCCAGCCCTGCACGTGTGAAGACTGGTGATCCACCTGATGGACGGCTGGAGATTTTGGCTGCTGTGTTGGAGAGTGAACGGCCCACTTGATGAACGGCTGAGCTAGTTTCAGCTGGACTGACGTCCACTGCTGTTGTGATGGACGGTTGGAAATTGAAGATGGTGGATGGCTGCTGACGTAGGTGGACGTCTGATCTGAATGGGGTCCACTGTTTGGACGCTGATGGAAATTGCAGCACTGCTGGAGGTTTGGAGATGGGTCCATGATCAGCACGTGTGCTGAGCTGGACTGCTGATAAACGGTCCACTTGATGCTGGCCTTGATGGCCTTCATCATGCTGATTCGTACAGGGGCGGTGACGCTGGACGTTGATGGAGCTGAAAGATGTCCAGCTATTAGAAGTGTGGCATGGATGGACTGCCCTTGGGCTTCTGCTTGCATACGTGTGCTGATTACACTTGTCAGGTGGCTCCACTTGATGAACGGCTGGATTGAAAGGGCAGCTATTGCTGAGGCTTGGATGTCCAACCCTGACCATGGTGATGCACGCGTGGAGCTGAAGGACCGTTGGATGGCTAATATGGATGGATGATGTGTTGCAGCTTCCTTGGACGGCTAGATCTGTTCTCCTATTGCTGGCCCACATGATGGATGTGATGGACCATGGAATGATGGTGATGAGGACATCCAACCCCTAGATTTTCAAATGAACGGTTGTGATGCGGTCCACCATAGAACATGATCCATCCTTCGATTTTTACGGTCTGATTTCCTTTCAAGCTGCCCTGATGGTTGATCTTGCTTTCTTTTGGGCCTTTAATCGCTTTGATTGGCTTGGATCTTGCGCAACCTCTTCTGAACACCTGAGGACAGAAAATTAACCTTATGAGGGATAATTAACCAGAAAAACAATGATATTGATCTTAACAACCAGGGTTAATTATACAATATTAGGTACTTATCAGTGTCACATTGTCTTAGGAAGACAAGGGTGGAAGAGACCACATGGGCGGGCTTAAACGACCTTATCTGTTGTCCAAATCTAAGCGACAACAATATACATATATATCTTTTTGGAATAATTCCTTCATAAAAAAAAGAAGAAGAAGAAGAAGGAAAAGAAGGCTTTAACTTATCATAAACATTCAAGGTTATGCTTGTGCTGAGTTATCGTGGCTCATTATGGGCTTGGGCTGGGCTTTGGTGCATGTTCCACATTTTGGACTGGGCTTGCATAGACACCAGTTGAATTGACCCAATTTACATAGGGAAAGAAAGCACTATTTACTTCATTTGAAGATTTCGATGGAATTTAGAGGGCATTTGGCATTTCTACAAATAAGAGTTTATTGGCTTATTTCTAGAAAAATAAACTTTTAGATTGTTTGATAAAAGTTTAATTAGGGAGCTTATTTGTTTAGAAAGTAGCAAATAAACTCTGATTTTATAAGTTGGAGAGAGGTTACTTTTAGAAAAAATAGCTTATTTACTGTAAGCGGGTAGACATTTTTTTGGCTAATTTTTATACAGGTTTGTTCTTTAACTTTTGAATTAATTCCCATCTTGCCATATCCTCTTTTATTTACAATCTCTTCCATGTAGGCCCACATGATGAATGACCCATGTTGAAGGTAGGGCCTATATGATAAATGGTTCACATCAAAGGTGGCCCCACATAATGCAGAATCCTATCAAGGGTGAGTCTCACACGTTGGATGGCCCCGCATCAAAGTGTGGCCCCACTCGATGGACGATCCTCATCCACTAAGCCCTACCTGATGGGCGGTCCACATCAAAGGTGGGACCCACATGATGGATGGTAGACATTGAATGTGGGACCACATTATGGATGGTAGACATTGAATGTGGGACCACATGATGGAAGGTTGACAATAGAGGTGGCCCACATGATGAATGCCCCATATTGAAGGTTAGGCCCCACGTGATGAACGATCTACAGTAAAAGTGGGACCTACAAGATGGACGGTGGACATCAAAGGTGGGTCCCACATTATGGATGGCTCGGATAAAAATTTGGCCTGACATAATGGCCTATCCACATCAAGTTGGCCCCACATGATAGATGGTCCACAACAAAGGTGGGGCCCACATGATGGATGGTGGACATCAAAGGTGGGCCCCTCATGATGAATGACCGATATTGAACGTGGGGCCCCACATGACGCATGGTTCACATCAAGGTGGGCCCTACGTGATGGATGGCCCGCATCAAATTGTGGCCCGACATGGCAGAACATCCACATCAAGTGGGCCCCATTTGATGGGCGGTCCGCATCAAAGGAGGGACCCACATGATGGATGAAGGTCATTGAAGGTGGGCCCACATGACGATCAGTTGACATTAAAGGTGGACTTTCATGATGAACGACCTATATTGAAGGCGGGGCCCCACACAATGAGTGGTCCACATCAAGGTGGGCCCACACAATGGACGGAGTGGGCATCATATGATGGATGGCCCACATCAAAGTGTGAACCCCTCCTAATGGACAATTCTAATCAAGCGGTCCCCACCTAATGGACAGTCCACATCTAAGGTCTCACATGATGGATGACCCATATCCAAAGTGGGCCACATGATGGATGATCCACACAAAGGTGCGCCCACACGATGAATTGTGAATATTAAAAGTGGGCCCCACATGATGGACAATCCACTTTGAGGGTAGGCCTCACACTAAGGACACATCAAATATAGAATCTATGCGATGGATGATGGGTAGTGGACACTGAGGGGCCCCACATAGAGGGTAATTAACATTGATGATGGGCCTCACATGAGGGATGACCTACATCAAGGTGGGCCCCTAATGATGAATGGTCCACATCCAAGATGGGCCTTGCAAATGGACAACTCACTTCAAAGTTTTGGCTCACACGATGGACGATCCACATCAAAGGCGGGCACCATATGATGGATGATCCATATCTAATGTATGGCATAATGAATGGCTAAAATGTCTTAAAATATGAAGATTTTAGTAATCTATTCTTTTGTCATTTAGGGCATACCTCATCTATAGTGGGATCCATCAAAACCACCATCTGAATTGCTTTAATAACAGAGTCGTTGTAATATTTTAAAATGACGTCAGCTGCTCTTAGAAAAAACCATTATTTGAAAGTTTTACCAAATGTGGTCGTTCAAATAACAACTATTTTTAGACGTGAAAAAATGACTTTTCCAAATGAGCTTATTTAAAATAAAAGCTAGGATAAAGGGCTTATCGAAGTAGCTCTTATTGAAAAAAATTCTTATTGAATTCGAGTAGAGATGCAACGAGCCCCCATTGTACCAAGCTTTGTGTAAATTGAATGACTGCCCCATTAGATAAATGATAAAAGGTTGTACAAATTTGAGCCAAAATAGAAAACTATTTACCTCTAAATCACTAAGTGTCAACTCAGCTTCTTTATTTATTTATTTATTTTAGTAATGTTTGAAAGGTAAGAAGCGACTACACTCTCTACCAGTCGGTTGGATGGTTTGGAGCTGCTGGTATAAACGGATTCAGGTGTCGCCCACCTGCCCCGACCTGATGGCTCATGGCTCGACTCCAAGTGCTCCTCCCTTTCTTCTCCTCCCCACCCATTCCCGCCCGCTTCCTAGCATCTCATACTGAAGGAGGAAAAACCATCCAAAAAGCTTACACAGCTGAAACGAAGCCCTAACCCTAATCCTAATCACGATCATGGAGAAGCCAGGGTCGGGCGAGCTCCAGTGCGTGGGAAGATTGGAGATCGTGAAGCCCAAGCCCGTCGTCGGTTTCATCTGCGGCACTCTCCCCGTTCCCACCGACGAAGCCTTCCATGCCGCTCTAGTGCCCTCCTCTTCCTCCTCTTCCTCCCAAACGTATGTGCTCGCATCTCTCCCGCCCTTCTTTTTTTTAGCTTGCGTTTGGATGCACTATCGAATTGAATTGTAATCACTAGCCCAAAAAGGTGGAAGAAGGAAGAGAAAAAAACCAAAATCGATGTTTCCGTCGTCCATAATGAGGGCGTGATCTCCCAATTGCGGTTTGGGTACTTTCAGGTTGGGCACGATAGAAACTTAACTGCAATTTTAGGGTCGTTTGGCAGCTTGGGTTTTGGGGGATTTGGAGTCAGAAACCAAATCCGGGCCAAAATATTGTGTTTGACAAGGGGAAATTTTGGGGAGGAGTTGAAATCGTCAATAAGCCGATGTTTCAATTCCCCTCTAAAAGCTAGCTTGCAAAATTCAAGAAGTAGAAATCCTTTCCAATGGTCATATTTTTCAAATTTCCTCTCCAATAGCTCTCCCACATATCGAAAATATAGGTTGCCAAACACGACTGATAGAATGAAAATCCCATAGATTCCAAATCCAAGCTACCATATGATCTTTTGGGGCCACTTCATTGTTATGGCTACTCTGCAATTCAATTTGCTTTTGCATCCAAATGCAGCAGTACAAGGAAATATCAACATTAATTTCTCACAGTGACGGTTCTTTCTTACAGAGTTAAAGCTCCTCGTTATCGGATGCTGCCGACAGAGACTGATCTTAACATGCCTCCCTTGCCTTCGAACTTCCCCGACAAGGCCTTTCCCGTCGCTGCCATGCCTGTCAAGACTAGTGGAGGTATGTTAGTAATGCAATATAGGATCAATCCATCAAGGGAAATTAGTTGCAGAAATTGTACTGCAATCCATATGTAAAAGATAGTTCTACTGCAATGACTACCTTATTGCACTGACAACAATGAATGTTGTATAACAAAATATATCCTTCTAACACTACAATGCAAGATTCAAAATTGGACTGCAACGCACTGGCCACAAGGACATATTTCAACAACAACATAATTAGGAATTTGAAACTCCCATAGATCTTGATTCAGTTTGCCTATATTAAGGCATTGATATTCCTTTGAAGGAAAGAAACTGCACCTTCAACTTTCTAAAACTTCATCCATCGTCACTGGTTTGTGGCTCATTTTTTCTTCATTCAAATGCTCCCTTTCATGTAAACTACTCCAGTGATGGACAAAACACACTTCTTGTTAGATCGTGCTATAATGCTTTAAACATCATCTGGAACTGAGCAGAGTTTCAGTGGAAATCAAATGAGTCTTCTCTCACCCAGTTGAAACATATACATGTGCAACTGAGTCAAAAGACTCAAAACAATTCCAGCTGACTCAGAACAAGCTGCATGGATTTAGGTTCCTAGCAGGTTGCACTCCAAATTGATACTTAAAGCTATGCCTCCCATGCTCCCCAAAACGCTCAAAAGGTAATCATATAATTGCATAACCGCTCTGCATATCTTGATTAAAAAAAAGAGTCCTACACTTTATTCCATGTTTCAAGGTGCCTTATTCTCATTGCTGGCTAGAGCATTGGAAACTATTTCTGTTGATCCATGCACTCATTTTTTTGGAAGCCGTTCTCTTGAAACTAATATCTGATTCTGAGCATATAACTGGTTGTTGGAACTTAACAGATCTGCATTGGGAAAGTGGCCCTATTGCTCAAAATCTTGCTAGAAAATGTGAGGCACTTGCTGTTTCGGGTCTTGCCGAGTATGGGGATGAGATAGATGTAGTTGCTCCTACTGACATTTTGAAGCAGATTTTTAAGATACCTTACTCCAAGGCTCGACTATCTGTCGCAGTTCAACGTATAGGACAGACTCTTGTTCTAAATACAGGGTATGCTGTCATATTTCACTAGTTGCTATGTTGTCCAGCCTCTCATAATTTTCAAAATGCAATTTCTTTTCAATGGTGAAATTTTCATAAAGTGCAGGCCTGACCTTGAAGAGGGAGAGAAACTGGTTAGAAGACAAAGCAACCAATCAAAGGGCGATCATTCTATCTTCTTGAATTTTGCAATGCATTCAGTAAGAGTGGAGGCTTGTGATTGCCCACCTACTCAATATGTTCCACCAGAAGAATCGAGCTCCACTATTTTACCAGGTCATGTTGAATCTAGAGAGGGATCTTTTGTATCTACTGCCTGTCCAACAAAAGGTAGCAAGTCCAAGATTTTCAATGGTGGTGTCGGTGGCAGTAGAAAGGAAGGATTTAATTTCTGTGGAGAGTATTCAGAGGGTGATCAAGACAACTTTTTTTGGGGTGGCAAACAGAACAGGCAGAATAACAGGCATGATGCCATCAAGAAAACTTCACAAGTAGGTGAAAAGGCCAGATGCCCGGTGCAAGAGTCGGAGAAGCACAGAAGAGTTGGCAATGATGGTTTTCTAAGGGTTCTGTTCTGGCAGTTCCACAACTTCCGCATGCTTTTAGGAAGTGACTTGCTTCTGTTCAGTAATGAGAAATATGTCGCTGTGAGTTTACATTTGTGGGATGTTACACGACAGGTGAGAATTATTCTCGTTGATATCTTGATTCTGTGATTTCTTTTATTCATCCAGTTCTTCATGACAGGTTACTCCATTAACGTGGCTTGAAGCCTGGCTTGACAATGTCATGGCAAGTGTGCCTGAGCTGGCCATCTGTTATCATGAAAATGGCGTTGTTCAAGGGTACGAGCTTCTTAAAACAGATGATATATTCCTACTCAAGGGCATTTCTGAGGATGGCGCTCCTGCATTTCATCCTCAAGTTGTCCAACAAAATGGTCTTTCGGTGTTAAGATTCCTTCAGGATAACTGCAAGCAAGATCCTGGCGCTTATTGGGTATGGATTGTTGGCCTTCCTGGATATCCAAATAGTTGGTCTGTGATTTTGTGATTACAATTTATTTATCTTTTTCCCCTTTTCCTTAGATTCTGAATGGATTGTCTATTTTTTTTTTCCCCATAAAAATTGATGTAGACATCGACCCTGACTGATAAATTTACTCTTTGTACTTATGTTAAGACAATGGTACACATCGTATGAAAGGATAGGCGTATTTATCAATCAGGATAGGCATATTTTTATCGTCCAAGATGCGCATAAATAATGTCACCCTTTCTTTCTTGATTAGAAACTGTCTTGTTGTTAAATTATGTCTGTGGATTCATTGCTGGGCCTCTGATTTTATGATTTCAGCTTTATAAAAGTGCTGGAGAGGATGTAATTCAACTATTTGATCTTTCTGTTTTACCAAAGAACCATTCTTCGGATGATCATGATGATGGCTGCAGCTCTTTGCCGTCTTTAATGCAAAGAGCGAGAAGGGATTCCTTGTTTTCACTTGGGACTCTTCTTTACCGTCTTGGTCATCGGTTATCTCTTTCAAAGGTATTCAATAATTTTTTTTCCCGATCACACTCCATTGTCTTATTCTGAGCTGTTGCCAACAAATTATGGTGCTTGCTGCAGGCAACAAATAACAGGGCCAAGTGTGCAAGGCTTTTCGAGAAATGTTTGGAGTTCCTGGATGAGCAGGACCATCTGGTATTGTGGCTTTCTAGGATAAGCTTAATGCTTACCTTGACCTTATCTCCGTTATTGTGTTTGATTTTTGTATGGGTAAAGGCTGCATTGTTGAAGCTACTATATTGAATGGAGCATAATGGCCATTGTCCGAAATGGCTAGTCAGCTCAATTTGGCTCTTTGCCGCATTGAGCTTGCTGGCCATGTTGAGCCAGTTTAATGGACCTTCTTCATTCTTCTCAATGTGGGATGGGATTTCTGTACTACTCAACAAAACCAATTCCATTGTATAGTTGATGCCGTTTAAATGTGGTGCATTAGCAAGTTGTGCGTTATTCCCAATGGAAGCTAAATTCATAGGCATGATGATACTTACTATGAACTTTTGTTTTAAAACAGGTGGTCCGTGCATATGCTCATGAACAATTTGCGAGGCTCATTTTAAAATGTTACGAGGAGCTGGATTTAACATCTGAACCTGTTCTTCTTGAATCTGAAGTAATAGTTACTGATGTCGAAGACGAGTCTTCAGAATTTCCTCAAGAAATGTTCGGATCAATCATCCAAGATAAGATGCCATCACAAGTTGCAGAAAATGTACCTTTGACTGAAGATGAAAGGATCCTTCTGAAATCAGTGCCAGAGAAGATGACTTCAGGAGCAAACTCCTTCCCTTCCAGAAACATTCCCACATCTGAAGGCGCTAAATTGCGGAAACTAAGAGAAACCATGGAAGGTCCCAACAACGATGATAGCTTGGCAGTGTGCCATGTCTCTGCTGCTTCCTCACACGTGGTCCAGACAGTTGCTGATCCAATCTCATCTAAGTTAGCTGCAATACACCATGTATCCCAGGCTATCAAATCTCTTGGATGGAAGTGCCAACTGCAAACCACTGAAGGAGACGTCATGGACCATGGAAACAAAACCCTAGATAAATCTTCACATATTGATTTTTCTGTATGTGCATGTGGCGATGCTGACTGTATTGAAGTTTGTGATATTCGGGAATGGCTCGCTAGATCCAAGATGGATCAAAAGCTGTGGAAACTTGTTCTTTTGTTGGGGGAATCTTATTTGGCCCTTGGACAGGCTTACAAAGAAGATGGGCAATTGCATCAAGCTTTGAAGGTTGTAGAATTAGCTTGTTCTGTATACGGATCAATGCCTCAACACCTTGAAGATGCTCAGTTCATCTCGTCTATGGTTAGTAGCCCTCCACCCCAGCTGAAGTTTAGAGATAGAAATGGAAAGAGAAGCTCCGCTTTAGGTGGCACAACTGAATCGGATCGAAGTCCTGTTGAAGAATGTCTTACCATCGATGGGTTCTCTTCCACTTACTTATTCTGGGCAAAGGCATGGGCTCTTGTTGGGGATGTATATGTTGAGTACCACTTGATAAGGGGTAAAGAACCCTCGGTACATCTTGAAAGGAAGGCTTCTGTTGGCGACTGGAGAGTATCAAATGAAGTTGCAAGAGAGGTAAAAAGGTTGAAGAAGAAATTGGGGCGGTATAAGAAAAATTGCAGTATGTGTTCCCTAATAAACTGCAGCTGCCAGAGTGATAGGGCAAATAGTGGTAACAGTGCAAGCAGTAGCAGTGGAGATGTTCGCTCTTTGGCTTATGGTAGAAAACAGGCTAAGAAACCAAATGTAAAGAGCAATCAGCACTCACTTTTTGGTATCCCAGAGAGCGACCAAGTTTTCTCTAAGGTGGATGATGCAAGTGTTTCTGAAAACAGATATCTGCAGACAAATAGGAATGATGATGGACATTCACATGTTTCTGAGCCAGCTGTAGATAAGCGTGAAGTGACCTGTTTGGATGCTAATTTTGGGGGTGATGATGGTACCTTGGAAATGCACAGTCCAGGTCCACAGGTGTCAGTTGACTCTGAACCCCAAATTCAAGATGTGCCCAATACAAAAAGCGGAGGTATATTCAAATTTCTTGAGGGTCCTAAAATCGGGGATGTAGAGTATAATCTCTCTGCTGCAATAGGCTGCTATGATGCAGCTAGGAAAGCAATATGGGGGCTTCCCGTTGGTTCAACTGAAATGCAATCTATAGTTAAAAGGAAGGGATGGGCATGTAATGAACTCGGTCGATGTAGACTTGACAATGGAGACTTACATACTGCCGAACTTGCATTTGTAGAGGCTATAAAAGCATTCAAAGAAGTTGCCGACCATACGAACATTATATTAATCAACTGTAATTTAGGTCATGGAAGAAGAGCATTAGCTGAAGCTATGATATCCAAGATGGAAAATTACAAGAAACACGGACTCTTACAAAATGCATACAAGCAAGCTTTGGGGGCTGCAAAATTGGAATACAGTGAATCACTAAGATACTATGGTGCAGCTCTGTCAGAACTGAATTCTATGGGTGAAGGGGCAGATTCAGTATCAAACAACTTGTGGAATGAAGTAAAAACACAATTTGCCCATACATATTTGAGGCTCGGAATGCTTTTGGCAAGGGAAGACATTTCTGCTGAGGTTTATGAAAACAGGAACTTGGAAGAATTGCCAATAGGTCCTACTGGCGACAGATTCAAGAAAGAACTGAGGAAGCATGAGATCTCAGCCAATGATGCTATTAGGGAGGCTTTGTGTATATATGAATCTTTGGGTGAATTGCGAAAACAGGAGGCTGCTTATGCTTATTTTCAACTTGCATGCTACCACCGGGATTGCTGCCTGAAGTTTTTGGATCTTGATGATAAAAAAATTAAATCGTCTAGATGTGACAGTAGCCTTCTTCAGAAGGTTAAGTGGTATGCTTCTCTGGCTGAGAGGAATTGGCAGAAGTCTATTGATTTCTATGGCCCAAAGACACATCCCATAATGTACCTGACTATTCTCATGGAACGTTCAGCCCTTTCTTCGAGACTCTCGAGCTCTTTTCAGTTGAACTTGGTATGTTTCTTTGAATTTAGTCTTGTGAAAGATCACTGGAACTTGTCTGTTATCATCTTAGCTGTTTCCAGTTCTAAGTAATCTTGTGACTGGATACATGTGAATTGGAACCATATCTAGAATGCATACTTATGTTATAAACAATGTAAAGTATTTTCTTCCGAAAATGCTGAAGTTTGTTTTCTTATAAACAGCGGTTAGATTTCACTACAGAGGCTTTTCTGACATGTCACTTAGTGCTCCACAAGATAATTGTTCTTCACATGTTTTGCACTCTGAGCATCTTTGTTAGCTTTGACATGCATGTGTGCTTGGGAACAATTGTGTTGCATAATGGTTTGGAGTATTTGATATTTGAACCTTGCCTGTGCATGTGTCATGCAATATGCAGTGATATGCCCCCATAAGTTTGCTACTGCTTTGATTGCATCAAGTTATGTGCAAGTCTGTGCTTTATTTGCATTTTTCGTTTCATTTCATGCAGTGTGACATATGCCATTTGATTGCTGTGCTGTTCTATCAGAGCCAGTAAATTTTTTTTTTTTTTTTGGAGAGGTAACATAAGTTTTATTAAAAGAACTCGCAAAAGCAAGAAAAGAAAACACCACCCGCCGAAGACAAAACAGCGAAAACAAGCTAGAGGAGAGGCCACGAAGGCCTAACCAAAGCGAAGCCAACCCTCAATGGAGACTTTGATTATAGCAATAATCTCCCCCTCTTTAGCCGAAATATTTCTAAAGCAGCTCCTATTCCTAGCCCCCCAAATGGCCCAAAACATGGTCATAATAAGCAACCTCTAGGGTTTCTTGTCTCCTTTGCCAATCTCACTACCGTACCATGCCCACAAAAGCTCTTCCACTGAAGCCGGCATCACCCAGTTAACATGGAAAATGGAAAAGAAATGGCTCCACACCTTCCCGACAAAAGGGCAATGGATAAATAAATAATCAATCGACTCCCCACTATTCATGCATAACAAAACAAATATTGGGAAGAACCATAAACCTTTTTTTTTACCGATTATCGATAGTGAGGATCTTCTTACGACACACCAACCACACAAAGACTGCCACCCAACGAGGGACACCATAAAACCAATGCTGGAATGGATGAATAAGAGGACGCTTCGAAGACTCCCAAATCAAAGAGTAGAAAGATCTCACAACAAACTTCTCAAAAGGACTTCCGCTCCAAATAATCATAACATTCTCAGATAGGTCGATATTCACTTTACTGAGAATAAGGAGTAAATCGGCATACTCGACAACTTCAGCCTCGAACAAATCCTTGCGGCACGGGGGAGCTCAAACCATCAAACCTCCTATAACCGAGAGGGCTATGGGAACGAAACGATCAGGAGCCAGACGAGCAAGCCTCGAGAAAAGCTCTTGCAATGCTTGGTACCATATTTGGCAATGGCCACAACCGCCTTCCAAATAGCTGAAGCCCGATACGGCGAAGACCTCTTGACATACCACCCCCCGTCCTGAGTACCATATTTGGCGGCCCTATCTCCCTCCACGTTCTGCCCTCCTCCGGCCCGAACCTCTATACCCATTTACCAAGCATTGCATTGTTCATAGCCCCCAAGGGCTTGATACCAGCCTCTCCTTCTTCGCAAGGCTTGCAAATCTCATCCCACCTAAGGAGATGAAATTTATTCCCTACACTAGCTCCCTTCCAAAAAAAGTCACGCCTTAACTTCTCTAACCTTAGCAAAACAACTCTTGGGCATTGGACATTAAATAAACGGGCATGTTAGTGAAAGCCGTCTTTATGATGGTTAGACGGCCCCCTAACGAGAGACGGCGACATTGCCAGTTGGCAAGCTTCATCTCGATCTTCTCGATCACCCTGTCCCGAAGATGAGACGCCGGTTTCCCGATACAAAGAGGCAAGCCGAGGTAGATGGAAGGGAAAGACCCAATCTTGCAACCAAAGATGCTTGAGAAAGAATTCAACTCCTCCTCAACATGAATGCCAAGTAGCTCTGACTCTGCAACACTGATTTTAAGGCCCGAAGCTACTTCGAAACAAACCCTCAACTTACGAAGATTGTCCACTGCCTTGGCCTCCGCTTTGCAAAAAAGCAAGGTGTCATCTACGTACTGGAGATGAGAAATATGATGATTGCTATCGGCGACTTGGAAACCACAAAACAAACCAAACTCTGTCCCTCTACGAAGCATAGCACTAAGCGCTTCCCCAACCACGACGAACTAATACGAAGAAAGCGGATCCCCCTGCCTTAACCCTCTCGAAGACCTGAAGTATCCCTTAGGAGAGCCATTAAGGAGAACTGAAAAGGAGGGCGATTGAACACAAGCCATGATCCAACCCTTCCACCTCTGGCTACACCCAATCTTGCAAAGCATGTAATCTAGAAACTCCCAATCGACGTGATCATAGGCCTTTTCAAAGTCGAGCTTGCAAATAAGCCCACTCAACTTATCTCTATACCTGGAATCAATACATTCGTGAGTCACCAAGGTGCTATCCAAGATTTGTCTACCTGCAACAAAAGCGCCTTGATTTTCCGAGATAACTCCTGAAAGCACTCCCTTAAATCTATTTGCAAGAATTTTAGCCAAGATCTTATAAGGCGTACCTATAAGACTAATCGCCCTGAAGTCTTTAAGCTGCTTCGCTCCTTCTACTTTAGGCAATAAAACGATGAACGTAGCTCCCATCTCAGGAGACAACTGACCCCTCTCCACAAATTTGGAAAAGAAATCCATAACATCCTTCCTAACCACATGCCAAAATCTCTGGAAGAATAGAATGGGAAAATCGTCAGGCCCGAGGGCCTTATCTCCGCACATCGCGCATAAAGCCGTATTGACCTCCTCCTCCCTAATGGGCCTATCGAGATAAGCCGCGTCTGCCTTTGTGATCTTGTCAAAATGGATGTTATCAACCTTCAACCTCCCCCACTTCTCAACCTTTAAAAGATTCTGATAAAAAGAAGTAATAGAACTAGTAATAACATCTTTATCACAAGTCTGACAATCATCAATCACCAAACTAGAGATTCTATTGCCGCGAGCTCTAGTACTAGCTATACTATGAAAGTAACTAGTATTCTTATTGCCCTCCTTGAGCCAAATAGCCCTAGATCTCTGTCTCCACTTTATCTCTTCTTCTTTAGCCTTCTGAGCGTAACTTAGAGGTAAACTGCACCTTTTGAATTCTATCTTTGTTAGAAAAAGACCCAGACTCTTCTAACAAGTCTAAAGCGTGAATTTCTTTAGCTATCTTTAAAAATTCAGCCCCTCTCTCCTCTAGAACATCCTTCTTCCACTGTCTAATTCTATCCTTAAGCATCTTGAGCTTCTTGACCAGCCTAAAACCTGCATATCCTTCAATCGAAAAAGACCCCCACCGATCAACCACCAATTGACTAAACCCATCAACCTCCAACCATGCTACCTCGAATCTGAAGGGCCTTGGGCCCCAATTCTCATTCGGGATCTCAAGAGCAATCGGCCGATGGTCAGAAGTGACCCTAGGCAACCCACGCTGAACCACATAAGGGAATTTGGCAGCCCACTCAGGAGATATTAAAAATCTGTCGAGATGCGCCATAGTGGCCTTTGTACGCCCATTAGACCAAGTAAATCTGGCCCTCCCAACGGCAAATCCATCAACTAATTCCGATTCACCCAATCAGAGAAAGAAAATATGCTCTTGGAAATTTTCCCGCCCTTGGACTTTTCGGAAGAAAACCAAACTACATTAAAATCCCCTCCAATGCACCACGGAAAACACCATAACTGTCTAATCTTGTCGAGCTCCTCCCAGAATTGTTTACGTAAGTCTCTCTTGCACGGACCGTGCATCGTGGACATAACCCACTGAAATCCGGAATAGACGTCTTGTAGAACCATAGAAACAGAAAATAACCCAGAAAAAGAGTCAACTTGGCTCCACTTATTGGCATTCCAAGAGAGAACAATTCCCCCCGTAGCTCCCACCGCATTCATAACAAAGAAATTTTTATTACTAATAGCCCAAATCGAGTCGAGCATACCTGAAGAGAAATCCTGCAACTTGGGTTCATTCACCGCCAAGATGTCGACCTTCGATCTTCTACAAGCTTTCTTGATTTGAGCCCGCTTGACCCTGCATCCCAACGCCCTCACGTTCCAAGATAAAACAATCATTGTTCACCACTCTTGCTCGATCTGCCCTCTTGCCGATGATATTTCTGGACGCAGCTTCGTAGTTGATGGAACATTCCAAGCTAAGGAGCTCCCTCATGCCCTTAGGAGACCTTCTGGATCTGATATTCTGGTGATCCTGCATGGCTTTACTCTTCGCAAACTGGAAGAATTCGTGGATGTCTTCATTTCTATGCCCGAAGGAAAGCCCCACCATCCCGCTTACTCTGACCAAGATATCTTTGGCCTATTGGAACTGTTGCTCAGTCATCGACCCCCTATTACCACAAGGACGGTCCTCGTCCATCCCCAAGGAGATGGAGAGATCGCAATGGCCCTCGTCAGACCTCATCTTCTTTGCGCATAAAGGGGTAACGACTAAGGGGGCATCTAGAAAATTTATGTCTATCCCTACCTCAGACATAAGTAAACCTCCTTCCATAGCTTTTGCCAATCTATCGACTTCTGCAACGACTATTTCCTTACCCTCGCCCGGCTCCGCACCGCCCCGCCCCGAATTTGCAAAACACCTCCGCGTGTCATTTCTATATCGCTTGATGAGGAGTTGTTGGCCTCACATGACTGTGGAATCCCTCCAAAAGTAGATGAGCTGAAGACTGCTCTTCTTAAGTCGTTCGGGATCGAGAGATGGGTAATATTCTTATTAGAACCGTTGTGAGTGTCAGACGAAAAGTCCCGTGTGCAAAAAATAAACCCCACATAAGTCTCATGCGAATCGCATGCCTGAATAGCTTTCCCTGAATCCAAGAAAGCGTCCACATGTGTGAGAGCCACGCATCCGAAGGCGGTCGCATCTGCCCCTTTGATAGGACACGTGGCGTTGGAAGACTCTTCCCTTGCTGCGATGATTGACATACGACCTAGAGAAACCGTTTGCAGCGGCCGCGTGTCACGAACCGAACTCCGAACCATCTATTCGAAAGCAGGTTCGGCTACACCTGGCGGAATGATAGCAGATTTGGGTTCCAGATTTGACACCATCTTCAGGCTCGGAGCAGAGCATGGAGTTCACGTTGCTCCCTCATCGCATGAAAAACTATGTGTCGACATTCCCTCTCCTACACGGTCCACCGCCTTTTCAGAGCCAATCAGCTCAAGCACGCTCCTGCCTCCCGATTCGGTGCACTAGCGGAGTACATCCCTCGTACTCCTTCGTTTCTTTCGAGAAGACCGCCATGGATATCATGTGCGGTTGTCTTCTCTCTAGCACGCCATATACCTCCCCACTGCATTGCCGTAGGAGTTTGTGACTCCTTCTGGACCCACATAGTTATTCTCTCGTCCTTGAACATAGCCGATACCGAAGAAGGAGAAACCAGACCCTTATTCTGGTGAATTTGGGCCTTGATCACTCCAAGCTCCCCCCGTCCCCCCCTTGACCGTTGAAGTATCGATTTCGACCACTTCCCCTAAGAAAGATGTGATTGCCATAAAAAAGTCTAGGAACCAGACTCGAGCGGTACTCCCCAAATCATGAACCAAGCGTCTTCTACGCCAAAAATTGAGAATTCTTCCCATCTCCATAATTGAGCAACATGGCCTTCCCTGTGAATAGCACCTACTAATACAATGAGGTTCTCATCCACCTCAGGCACCGGGCATATCCACACCTCATTAGGACTCGATGGGTTTTAGCGAGTATTGATCCAGGGCCAGCCTACAACATTCGTCCAAACACTGTTCCATCTGAGGGATTGTAGCACCATGCATGGTAAGCACGACGACAGGATGATGAAGCCACTCCTAGGACATGGTCAAGGCCTCTTTCATGACCCTCACTATCTTCTCGCCTCCTAGAAGATCCATAGAAATGGACGGAACCGCGACCTTTTTTCCCTGTGTCTCAAGCTGTTGAAAGCCCTGTGTGGTCTCCGTTCTGGACTCATTGTGCATTAGAGCAGTCTCTAAAAGACGAAGGGCCCGTACCCACTGTGGAAGTTGCCCTCGTTTCCTTGAATGTGAAAGGAATCTTCTCTCTTGCTACCTTAACGACCGGCATGTCCTCTTTTTTATCCCTCATCTCCGGTCCAAACCGAGCCCATTGAACCACCATCTTCTTACCCCTGAAACTTTCGCCGTGTAGCATCTTTACTGCTTTCGCTAGCTCTTCCTCCGAGCTCATCCTCACAAAAGAGAAACCTCTGATAGCTGTTGTGACCCTGTCCCTAGGGATGATTAGTTCCATCACTGCACCGGCTCTCCAAAACACCTGGGAGAAGTTAATGGGAAGCCATCCTTCCGGAAATCCAGCAACATACAAAGTAGGGTACGTCGACAAGCCCGCCGACCCAGCTTCTTTCATTCCTGAAAGACGTTTCGATCTCCTTACCGTTTCCCATGACCCCATCTCCTTGTCGCCCGTTTCTGCAATCTTTGCAGCTTTTTCAGCTCCGTCTTTGTCACCTTCTACAGCTTCTGGAGTTGTCTCTGATTCTTCGCCAACCTTCTGTTTTCCCTTCCTGTTACTAGCCACTTGTCTGCCTTGTGCGTATCTTTGCTGCCATTCTTTCTACGATGCCATTCTTTCTTTGATGCTGCCATTTGTCAACCTTCTGTTTTCCTTTCCTGTTACTAGCCATTTGTCTGCCTTGTCAGAGCCAGTATTATCAATAGCGAATAGCATGTAATATAGAATTCACCATTCTAAAGCATAATGCATAAGCAACACACTACCTCTAGATTTTTAATTAAAGTTGCGCTTGGTTGCACCAAATATCATGAAATTTCATGATATTTTGCACTAAATTGGACCGATTAATCATTAAATTTCATTATATTTGCTGCAACCAAACACAACCTAAACTAATAGGAAAAATAGGACAGCGATTGAGCACAAAGATATAAAAAAAAGAGCAACGGAACTGATTTAATACTGTTACTTATATTATTTTGCTAAAATCATTGAAAAGATTAACTATTTTTATATTGAAAGTAGAAAAATGTAACAATTCATTGAAAACATTAAAATCACAAATTAGAAAAATGTAGCAATTCATTGAAAACATTATTTAGTATTTTAGTGAAAAATAACTTTTAGCATAAGCTATGTAGATTGTTGTGCAGGCTCTGTAGCATGTGGTGTATGCAAATTAGCTTGTAGAGGTAGGCTACACGCGACTTAAGTTGAGCTACAGTGTTAAGGCTAAGCTACATGCTACATAGCGTAAGCTATTCAAAACACTACTTAGAGCAGAGTTGAGATACTTTCCTTTGTCTTCCAATCACCTCGTCAAATAAGAAAAGGACCACAGGTGACCTATTAACTTGATTTGCTGTCTAAAATCACATCACCACATCTATTCTCTGTGCCATTTGCTCAAATGGACTTAAACAAGAAATCCACATTTATTTTTTCTCTCTCACCAACATGACGAGCGTGCAAGAGTGGGAACTGATCCTTCTCTTTCAACATTTTGAAATCCGAACTGATCCTGCTCTTTCAACATTTTGAAATCCATCCTTTTTTTAATATAAAAAAAATCCAAGAAGTCGGCAACATTGAAAGGAAAGAGGAAAGGTTTAAAGATTAGTCAATCTAATTCTTAATTTCCTGGTCAGTTTTCTGTATCAGTTTTGTCCTACGTATGGCCTGGGGCTGTGACTATTCGTCTGTCTTTTCTATCCTCCATAATTTTTTCTTATAAAAGAAATCTCTTACTCACATTTTGTGTCATGAAATAGGACAACTTGAGTTAATTATCTCACACCCTGGGCTTGCTTGCAAACTATATCAACTTCATTTTCTGTCACCACTATTACTAGCTGCCTGTTCCTTCCTACCTTACCACTCACACATGCGCAAGCATGTGTTTGATTTGCATTTCAGCTTTCTGTAACCACATGAAATGTATTACTGATTAAACAGATCCCATGATCTCCTAACCATGTTTTGAGATTTGTTGACATAGTCACTGGTTTCCTAACACGTCACATGTAGTTCCTTCACCATGGAGCTCTTTTTAGGTCCCTTATGTTGCTGATGCTTTTCCTTTATAAGATTGATAGTACTTTA
The DNA here is from genome assembly GCA_003013855.2 of Liriodendron chinense. NCBI lineage: Eukaryota > Viridiplantae > Streptophyta > Magnoliopsida > Magnoliales > Magnoliaceae > Liriodendron > Liriodendron chinense. The sequence goes on from ML058459.1 coordinate 3,195,688, forward strand.
CGCAATTGGATGTCTTCTGAAGTTCTCAAGCCTGGTATTACTTTATGCTGCAAGTATTGTTAGTATGAACCTAATGAGACATGGAGGCTTCAAAAAGAACCCTTGATTGTTGGTGGATGTCAGAACACATCAATAGCAATAATTTCTCTCTTTTAGTATAAGCAAGTATTCTTGACAACACAAATTTGCATCTAAATATTTGTTTTCGTTTGGAGAAAACTTGGCTTATGGAGTAGCAAGAAGCAAACTTTTGAAGAAAACTTGTCTCATGGATTATCAAGAAGGAACCAAAAAAAGAAGAAGAAAAAAGAGCCAGATCTAGTTCTGATGTGAACTACGGTCATTGCAGCTACTGCTTTTGAAATAACTGGGTTGAGACTAATGATTCAGATATGTCGGCCAATATTATCGGTATTGCAGGTTGCCGATATGAAATGACCAAGGAATGACCCTGGTATCCCTGATAATATCGCATTGTATCGATGGTATCGCACAATATTCTGAAATATTGCAAGTTATCATCAGAATTCCTTTATAAAGTTCCATGATATCGTCTATACATGCGATACATATTGATGATATGAGGCAATTTGTGAGAGGTGAAAAAAAAAGAACTTGTATTGTATAATTTATGAATTATATGAACTCGTTTTTTGATATAATTGCATCACTTCTGTCAGACCTGTAGTTTAGGACCTTATACAAATTTAAATTATTATGCATACTTGTTTGTTGTATTCTTTTTTCTTCTTCTTCTTTTTCTAGTTCTATGAGTGTTTTCATGTCTCTTTTAGCACTTCCTAAGTTCCATTGAAAAAATCCATCATTTTCCCAATGTTTTCCTCAGACAGTAATACATTCCTCAAGAAGTCCGATATTTCCCATGTGATACTGATGTGTTTCTATATCCCAAGGGTTCGATGCATGCATTGATACCAATATTTAAATAATTGGATGAGACAAGTTCTAATGATACATGATCCCGTTGAGAAAGGTGTTGTCGTTTGGCAAGTGGAAGTGCAAGTCATCTCTTGTGTAATCTAGCCTTCCAAGTTCTACAAAAAGGACTGAAGTTAGACTGATTTTGTCATTTGCAATGTTGTGAATGTTGAGTTCGAGCCAAACTTGGTTTCTTCATAAGATTTTTTTTGTGTGACTTTAGAGTAGGAATATAGTTCGAACATTTGTTTCATGTTTCAAGAAGTGGAGTCTGTGTACTTCTTCATTATGAGCCAACATGGGAGATGTGGTCTTTCTTTCTTCATCTTTTTGAGATCTCATGTGTCTTTGTTATTTATTTATTTTTATTTTTTTGAAAGATAACGCTAATTTATTAAGCACAGCAAAAAGGCTACAAACAGACAAACTGAACCGCTGAGATAGCGATCTAGCTAGACGCCAAGAAAAAAGAGATTACAACCCTTAAAGTTTTCACCATTGGAAGCCCACACAATAATTAACAATCTGACCCTTTGAGATATAGACTCCACTGAATTACTTTCCCCGCGAAAATATCTACCATTACTTTGTTCCCACGCGCACCACCAAATCGCTAGAAGGGACATTCTCCATAAGCCAATCCTTTGCTTGCCTAGATTAACACTGTGCTGGGCCTTCAGAAGGTCGCCCACTGCTGAGGTAAAGGACCACACCACTTGGAACTGAGATAAGTTGTCTGTCCAAATCAGATTAATGAAGCTACAATAGACAAAAAGATGGTCCACTGATTCCTCGTTTCTCATACAACAAAGACATGATTGGGATGCACATTCCCCTTTTTCACAGGTTATCCAAAGTAAGAACCTTCTTACCTACCAGCCATCCAAAAGCTGCGATCTTGGGCAGGACTTTATACTTCCAAACATGTTCCATCATTACCTCTTCTCTTGACATAGAATCCTTGCTTAGAAACTCAGAGAAGGACTTAATCGAGAAGACACTAGACTTATCAAACCTCCAACATAAATTGTCCGGGGATGATGTGTCCGGCCGGCACAAATGAATACGGCTCAGAAGGGCCACAAATTCGTCAACCTCCTCGCCTCGAAGATATCTTCTACATGGAGGTTCCCACACCACCTCTCCCCCTACTAAAGAGAAACAATTGGCCACTGTAATATATAGATTAGGGGTGATACGATATATCCGGTGGAATTCTTCTTTCAACAGAACGTCTCCCACCCAAAAAATGATTCTTTCACCATTCCCAATAGAAAAACTTACTCCTTTTAGAACTTCCGTCTTGATAGATAACATGCCTTTGCAAAGAGCTGAAGATCTATAAATTGAAGAGTCTCTAGTCCACCAACATCCCTCTGAGCGCCCATACTTTGAAATTTCGTGTATGGGGGTAGTCTAACACAACACCTTTATACGTTATGTGTTGCAATAGGTAAGAGCAGAGCTTAGAATCTTGGCTAAGTCCTGAAGGAGGGGGGGGGGGGGGGGGGAGTGAATGAGACCACTTAAAAATTCATGCCTAATTAAACATTTAAAATAAAAATTTAATTAAGCAATTAACACTTACACTTCCAAGCCAAGTGGGTCCAATCACATAGATTATAAAAGATTCAACAATCTAAGCGACTAGTCTATAGAAGATAATGAGCTTTTGTGTGTTCATATCTAAACCATACAATCCTTAGCATACATCTAATCATGCATTCATAATGCAACTAATTATATGCATAATCATAATTAGAAAGAAATGCTCAAAGACAATCATAAACATAAGTATGTATAGTGGTTTGGTTTCCCAACTCTACTCACGACTGTCGCACTCTTCCCTCGAGTGTACCGGATTTCACTATTTAGGAGTTTCAATAGGTTCCTCCCAACCTTTACACTTGGTTTTCAATAGGTTCTCTAAAAACCTCAATCTTACACAAGAACCGACTCTCTCGGAGACTAAGTTGGTTTTCTATTGACTAACCAACAACCACTACACGTACACGCCCGCCGAAGGCATACACAAGGACTTAATTTAGGTCCTACGCAAGAACTTAATGAGTTTGGATAAAAAAAAAACTTTACAATCAATCCTACACAAGGAAGGAGTGTAACATGAACTCTTATAATTGACAACTTGTCGGATTGAGCCCTTTTTGATATGCCTTCTTCGAGTTGCTTCTTCATGCTTTCTCAGGCTTGAATCAGCTCCTCGTTACTCCCCCGATCATTGATGTCGAATGGTTCAACTCCACGATCAAAGATCTTGCATGTAATGCTCCATTGAAGTGACCAAGGTGATGGGAGTTGGTGAAATTCCTACAACTTAAGGATGAGAATTGGTTCCATGTTGTGGATTCACCTAGATGGGTCTTCTAGAGTATTTAGATAATGTTTTACCTATAGGCTTAGTGTCTAAACTCTACAGAGGGATAAAGATCAATTTCATCTTCAACATGAGCTTGGAATGCTCTTGCTTGTGATGAATCACAAGGAAAATGACTTGGATCTTATAGGATTAGAGCCTAATTTAATATGGAAGTGTGGTGGCTTCTAATGCACTAAAAATCCATCAAAATGCCCAAAGCCCAAATGCCCAATATATAGACTTAAGGTTCTAATGGCTAAAAAGCGGGCAAAAATGGCTAGTTTTTTTATCGGTTGACCTGAGCTTTCAACCGGTCGATGGTCACCTTCGATCGGCCGATCTTCCCTTCGATCAATCGAGCTTGATATGATTTATAACCAAGAACTCGCTGGCCTGTTTTTGGGGACTTCAACTAGTTGACATTGATCGGTCAAGAGCAATCAAGGATGTGCTCCATCGGTCAACAACACCCAAAAAACCGCTGTTTTGGGCAGTTTGTTTCACAGCAACTTCGGTCCTCTAAAGCCTTACAATTTATCATCTTTTGAGGATCCTAAGGCTAATGAATGACCTATCTAAAGGTTTTCTTATTGGGTCTGGTCATCTAGAGGATAAGTTGTTTTGGTTCTAAAGTTAGGGTCACCAAGGTACCTCATTTACCTGAATCTTCATCCTTGATACTTTTTGTCTTCACATGTCTTCGGTTTTCAACTTTCAAGGGCTCAATGGACTCATTGACACATAGACTCATGTGATTGACAAACAAGTGCACTAAGATGCTTTTGATATTCTTGTTCCAAAGGGCTCCATTCTCTGTTCCCAATCTCCAAATCCACTTGCCTAATAATGCCCGATTCATATTTTTGAGATCTTTTATGCCTGCCCCTCTGAAATGCTTGCACACCTCCTTCCAATCCACTAAGTGGAATTTCTTCTTATCTTCCATACCAATGCAAAGGAAATCATGCCTCAACTTCTCAAGTCTAGCCATTATCGAAGTCGGACATTTGAAAATTGACATGAAAATATAGGGGAAGATTCGGGAGAGTTGCCTTTATAAGAGTGATGCGCCCACCAAAAAATGGGTATCTACACTTCCATCTCGCTAGGTACTCCTCAAACCTATCTATCACCTTGACCTACATACACTTCGGGGGCTTTCCTATACAAAGGGGAAGGCCCACAAACAAAGTCGGAAGGGCTCCCACTGCACATCCGAAATACTCGGCGAACTCCCATATCTCTTCTTCCTCCATGTTCACCCCCAACATCTTGCTCTTTGCCATATTCACCCTTAGACCCCGAGACTACTTTGAAGCAGCGAACAATCGCTCTCAAGTTGCTAGCCTTTTCCGGATCGGCCTCACAAAATAGTAACGTGTCATCCGCGAACTGAATATGGGATATCGGAATTTCCATACCTTCCACTTTGAATCCTTTAATTATACCTTCATCTTGGCCTTTGCTCAACATTCTTGACAGAGCCACCCCTACTATTACAAAAAGAAAGGGAGATAACAGATCACGTTGCCGCAACCCCCTAGAACTACTGAAGAAACCTTTAGGAGATCCATTGAGAAGAATCGAGAAATGCGTCGAGCCCACACATTCCCCCATCCACCTTCTCCATTTATCTCCAAACCTGAAACGTTGAAGCATATACTGTATAAAAACCCCAATCAATGTGATCGTAGGCCTTTTCTAAGTTGAGCTTGTAAAGAATGCCTTTAGACCTCGATCTATGCCTCAAATCCAAGCATTCATGGGTGATGAGAGCGCTATCAACAATTTGTGAATGGCCCATTGCCCATACTTTTATGAACTCTCATTCGTGGGCGATGAGAGCGCTATCAATGCCTTTGCTATCTTATCGGTGGAGCATATAAAAGTATGGGCAATGGGCCATTCAAACCAAGAGTTGAATTCTTTAGAGCACACCCTGGCACTTTTTTTTTTTTTTTTTTTTGATATTTGAAAAGCACATTGGACTTGCTTAGTTTCTCTGAATGTCGAGTCCGATTGTTGGGGCCCAAACTGTTCAAGTTTGAACTTGCTTGTTTAGAAGTAAAGAGTTTTATTATGGGTTGGTGAAATTCTTTTGAAGTAGAAGGTTTTGTGTGTTTCAAATTTAATTGGAGACTCAAAGCTTCTAAAAAGGAAAATTTTAGATTGGAAAAAAAAAGAATTGTTGGGAAGCCGGGAAAGAGAGATGGATGAGGTCTTAAAAGGAATTCAGGATCTTGACTTAAAGGCCAAATGTTTTGGACCTCACAATAGAAGAAAAAGCTAAAGATTAAGTTAGCTCAAGATCACTCTAGTTACCTTAAGGAGGAGGAGATTAAATGGAGGCAATGGTCGAGGGCTACATGGCTAAAGGAAGGGGACAGAAACACTAAGTTCTTTCATAATTCTTAGTGCGAGGGTAAGAGGCAACAAGATTGGAGTGGTGGTGGAGGGTAAAAAGAATAGAGGAAAAAGGGCAGGCGTGCGATGAGAGCGCTATCAATGCCTTTGCTATCTTATCGGTGGAGCTCATAAAAGTATAGGCAATGGACCATTCAAACCAAGAGTTGAATTCTTTAGAGCACACCCTGACACTTTTTTTATTTTGGATATTTGAAAAGCACATTGGACTTCCTAGTTTTTCTGAATGTCGAGTCGGAGAGTTGGGGCCTAAACCGTTCAAGTTTGAACTTGCCTAGTTAGAAGTTGAGAGTTTCACTAGTCTCGCCTGGTTAGAAGTTGAGAGTTTCACTAGTCTCGTTAAGGGTTGGTGAAATTCTTTCAAAGTAGAAGGTTTTGTGGGTTTCAAATTTAATCGGAGACTCGAGATTCTAAAAAGGAAAATTTCGGATTGGAAAAAAAAAATTGTTGGGAAGCCGAAAAGAGAGATGGATGAGGTCTTAAAAGGAATTCAGGATCTTGACTTAAAGGCCGAATGTTTTAGACCTCACAACAGAAGAAAAAAATTAAAAGATTGAAGTTAGCTCAAGATTACTCTAGTTACCTTAAGGAGGAGGAGATTGGATGGAGGCAATGGTCGAGGGCTACATGGCTAAAGGAAGGGGACAGAAGCACTAAGTTCTTTCATAATATCGCTAGTGCAAGGGTAAGAAGTAACAGGATTGGAGTGGTGGTGGAGGGTAAAAGAATAGAGGAAAAAGGCAGGCGTGTGATGATGTTATTAAGTTCTACAAAGCCCTCTTTTCGTATGAAGGTTGGTTTAGACCTTTTCTTAACAACTCATCTTTCTCTCACTTTACGGAATAAGAGCTCCTCTCTTGTTAGAAGTCCTTCTTAGAGTTGGAAGTCAACTCTATAGTGGAGTCTTTGGGAAAAGACGAGGCCCTAGCTCCTAATGGATTCCCGACGGCCTTCTTTCAAGTTTTTTGGGAAATGGCGAAAGGAGATTTAATGGATTTCATGGCAGAATTTTCAAAACAGGCCACTTGTCTTTGAACTTGGATGCGTCCTTCATCGCCATTATCCCAAAAGTGTTAGGAGTAGATAGCTTAAAGGACTTTAGGCCGATAAGCTTAATAGGAAGTCTGTATAAGATTCTCGCTAAGATCCCAGCGACCGGATTCTGATCGGTGTTTGCTAGTATCATATTGAAGAATCGATGGACTTTTATTGAGGGTCGTCAAATCGTAGTGCCTTAATAGCTCATGAATGCATCAACTCTCATTTTAATGAAGCAGTTTAGGTTGTGGCTTGTAAATTGGACATAAAAAAAGGCTTATAATCATGTCAATTGAGATTTTTTGGATTATCTTTTGGAGCGCATGGGATGAGGGAGGAAGTGGCGAGGTTGGATGAGGGAGTGTGTCCGATTGGCGAGGTTCTCGGTTCTCCTAAAGGTTTTTCTAGACCGTTGATGTGGATTCGACAATGTGACCCTCTCGCCAATTCTATTTGTCATATTGGTGGAAGCCTTGAGTAGAATGTTCGCGAAAGACCAAGATGTAGGAATTATTAGAGGATTCAATCGCACCTTTAGTTTGTCGACGATACTATTCTATTTTTCAATACAGATGATGATATGGTTGAGAAACTGAGGATGGTGATTTTGTGCTTCGAAGCGGTCTCAAGGCTTAGGGTCATCATTGCTAAGAATGAGATGCTAGGGGTGCACTTGTCCAAGGAAGAAGTGGAGCGGTTGGTAGGAATCTTTGTTTGCCATGTGGGAGTATTCCCTTCATCCTATCTGGGGCTTCCCCTTTGTTTTAGGAAACAAGCAATGCATCTATGGGATGTAGTATCGAGAGATTTGAGAGGAAATTATCCAAGAAAGCCGATATCTATCGCAAGGTGACAGGATCACTCTCATAAAAAAAGTTTTGTCGAATCTTCCTTTATATTTTAGATCATTATTCAGATGTCCAAAGTCAATTTTATCTATTGGAAAAGCTGAGATGTGACTTTTTATGGCAAGTAGCGGAGGGTAGGAAAAAAAATTCATCTCATGGGTCAGGCGGAGGTTTGCAGGCAAGGGGGTTACGGATTTGGGGAAGATGAATTTGGCTCTACTTGGGAAGTGGTAGCATTTTGGAACAGATGAAGGCTCCTTGTGGCAAGAAGTAATATAAGAAAAGTATGGTTGCCAAAGAGGCAATTGGGGTGTTAAAGACTCCTCTCTTTACAAAGGATCGTGGATTTTTAAAGGAATATCAAGGCTCAAATCAAGTTCAGTGAAGGGATAGGCTTCTTTATTGGTAACAAGGAGAGAATTTGATTTTGGGAAGAAGTGTGGGTTGGGGACTCTCCTCTCCAATTGGCATTTCCCAATATTGCGCGCCTAGCTTTGGAAAAGGAGGTTTGGGTTTCCAAGTGCTTTTCTTTTGTTGGGACAGAAGTGGTTTGGGTCCCTCCTTCTGTAGTAATTTGCTAGATGAGGAAATCGAAGAGTTTGCAGGGCTCCTTGATTGTCTTCACGCCTATGTGCCAGTTTAATGAGAAGGGGATAGAATGGTGTTGTTAAAGGACAAATCGGGATGCTTTTCGGTTAGGTCCTTCTATGAGTTCATTTAGAAATTTGATAGGAATGATGCTCGTGAGTATACAACTTGTGTGGCACTACGGTGTCCCTCCAATTGTGGCAGCTTTTGCATGGCTCATGGGTAGGGAACACACAAGCCCTGGGGACACAACACCTCTCAGTAAGAAAGGGCTCGACCATATCTATGTTCACATGCAATATCGAAGGAAATTACTATGCATTCATATCATTTGATCAATAGAAACAAAAAAAAAAAGCGATGCAATTTTTAAGGGATAATCTGAATACAATCTATGTGGCATTAAAGAAGATCTACATTCATGAATATTAGCATACAGTACACATGTTAAAAGTTAAAACTTAGCCCTTGGATCTGGAAAATCTGATTCTCAGTGAAAATGAAGATTTCACCCAATCATAATATGTGAAGCCCTTCTATGGTGGAGATATTGCATACATTTTAATTGTGCCTTCTTTGTAAGGGTATCAAAAGGTCTCCTATCCTGGATTTTCTTCATGTACTTCGATTTTGAAGCCAGCCCTTGTGGTGGAAATCCTCCAAATGCTTCATTTGGCCTCATTGTTGCAAATCTGGCACCATTGATCTGTACTATCCTATAGGCTTCTCCTCCCTAGAGAGCTGGTAATGGACTAGGAGAGGCATTGTAAATCCTTCGACAAGGGGGAGCTGGTATTAGAAAATTGGAAGTGACGAATGTGGCTTTCTTGGGAAAATGATGGCGGCGGCTTGGGTTGGAGAGGGAAGCTTTATGGAGAGATTATTGAAAGCAAATACGGGTGCGTTGGAGGGTGGACTAAGGACTCCTTGTTGTACAGAGCGTGGGCAGTGTGGAAAGGAATTGTTGGGAAACAAATTCAAGGAAGGCGTGGGTTTCACACTTAGGAATGGGGAGAGGATATGCTTTTGGGAAGATGCTTGGAGGGGCGATTTACCCTTACGTATCATATTCCCGGTGATGGCTAGCCTTGCGCTGGATCGCAACATTACGCTTGCTTGATGCTTCTCTTTTTGTGGAGGCTTTGTGGTTTGGACCCTGCCGTGCCGTCGGAATCTTTGGGATGACAAAGTGTCCAAATTTGCGTATCTTCTAGAATGCTTGCATCTATGTTGTTTGTCAAGAGATGAGTGCGATTGTTCGGTGTGGGGTTAAAGATAAGTCTGGCCAATTCTTGGTCCGATCGTTCTACTCCATGCTTCAAAAGAAGGGAATGAAGACCTCTCTGACTAGTCATGTAGTCATTACGGTGCTCACCTGAAGACATCGGCTTTAAGGTGTCTAGTGGGAAGACAGAATTTTGACTATTGATAATCTCTAATCTTTAAAAGCGCTCCAAGATCATCCCTAATATATGCCTTATGTGCATGTCTTCTGGCGAATCTATTGATAACCTATTCATTCATTGCCGGTATGCAAGAGAGGTGTGGTCAGTTGTCCTTGGAAGATTTAATTTAGCTTGAACCATACCTCTTCATATGGAGGATCTTCTTATGGCCTGGCATAGCATGGTTTTCTGGAAGGAAGCAAAGGCCCTATGGAGACTTGTGTTACTGGTTGGCTTGTGGACAATCTGGGGAGAGAGAAACTGAAGGTGCTTCCAAAATGTAAGCAGTAGGGAGGGGGAAGTAGTTAGTAGAATTTTAGTTCTGGTAAACGGGTGTGCTGAAAGCATGGGATGCTTGATGAAGTTGTAATTTGTTTTTCCCTTTTCTGCTTGGTTTGCATTTTGGCACTATCTCAGCACCTCTTTTCTTCTGAATGAAAGTCTGTTACCTTTAAAAAAAAAAAAAAGCATCGTAAGTCAAAAGGTCCCTTCAACATTTTTGTCAGAAACATCCATTTTGTGCTGTCAGCGGAGGCTTTGGAGTAGGGCTGTAAATCGGTCAGTGGACCCGATGGGGTACCCGGACCCAACCCATTTAGACTCGACCCAGACCCGACCCATTTGTTAAATGGTACGGGTCTGGGTCCAAGAACAGACCCATTTGTTAAACGGGTCTGGGTCTGGTTTCCTTTATATTAGGCCCGACCCGACCCGACCCGAACCCATTTAGTAACTGGGCGGGTTTGGTCTATGTTTCAAGGGACCCGTCCAGACCCGGTTTTAAACCTTGTAAAATGCCTGCATACTCGATCCAGACCCGGACCCATTAGACCCGACCCATTTATAAATGGGTATGGGTGGATCTCCCTCTACCAGACCCGGACCCATTTATAAATGGGTCTGATGGGTTGACTCGGACCCGACACGGACCCGCCCATTTAGTAAAAGGGTATGGGTCTAAAATTTGGACCCAGACCCGTTTAGTAAATGGGCGGGTCTGGTTTTGGCTAAACCCGCCCCGAACCCGACCATTTACAGCCCTACACTGGAGGAGGTTTTTGGCAAGTATGGTGCATTACAGATTCTTTAATTCCCATGGATAAAGTTATGGTCTTCAAAGGATTATAAATTTGATGAATTGTGTGCGTAAGAGGACCTTTCTGCTTTTGACTTGGATTGGAGTGATCTTCTCTGGTGCCATATGGAAGCAGTTGAAGCAGGATCATATAAAAGGCAATTTTTGACTGGTGCTCATGTTGGTGGGTCCATCAGAGAACTATGGCTCGGGTTTTGGGGAGTTTTCAGGCTGTATTGGGATAAGGATTCAAGTCATGTGTAGGCAGCTTCAGTTGTTGAAAATAATCATTGAGTTTAACTCTCACGGTCAGTGCATTTATACAATCTATACAACACTATTAGTTAACCCATTATGTATCTCCTTTTTCGTGTTGCAAGTGTTACTAGAAAAATATTTGTGGACATATGGGATTAGAGAGTTGGAGTTTCTCTAGAAGATTTTTCTAGAAGCTTCTTAGATGGTTTTATAGCCTGTATGTAAGGCAAGAGGTCATATATACTAGACAATTGAGAATGTTTGATTATTCAAGCAATGGAGTGAACTTATTTTCTTTTAGGTTCCTGTGATGGGATTCTAACCTAGTAGTCCATTCTTCTGGAAGTTAGTGTAATGCCTCTAGATCGGTTTTCCTTGTGGTGGGAATCAGCATATTTGTGCTTGTGTAATGATCAGATGAAACAGTTGCATTTTAAGTTACAATATAAGCATTTTTTCCAGCCAGTATCAATGGATGATATAGTGTGCCGGATTCAATCGTCCTTATTTTCAAATCACATGATCATCTTGGTCTGGCCCACCTTTTCTACAGATAGGATATTCTAAATATGTGACATGTTGGTGGGTAAAAATGGCTGCATCACAAGTTATGTTACAACTGTTATTTCTGATAATTTCTTCTACATTTCCTTTTGTTTATTTTGTTGCATAATCTTGGAGGTTTTGATATTTTGTTGGTGAGAAAAAGTTAAGATCTCTGTTGAATGCGGGTCCCATGTAATTATTTATTTAATTTTTTCAGATAACACTGTTATATTAAAATGAACAAACTACCTAATTATGCATTCCAGCTATATCATCAATGCCTTGGGTGTGGGATTGAGACTGTGACTCTAATTTATATCTTCTGCTTCTTTTTTAATGCTTCCGTTCTTCGTAAAACTGGTTGCTCTTTGCTTCTGTTCAGATGTTGGAATCAGCCCTATCACAGCTGCTCGAAGGCCGCCATGTGGTTGGAGAAGGCAGTTCTGATTTATTTACCAATCAGCATGTCGATTTCGGGACAACGTTTTGGGGTCAGTTACAGACGCTGCTAAAGAAGATGTTGGCAATAGCATTATCAGGGAATTCAAACAAATCTTCTGCTGTTACTCCAGCGACTCCGACAAATAGAGCAGGAGATGTTGGTAAGCTTAGGGAGCTGTACAGGTTGTCTCTGAAATCGACCAGTTTGAGTCAGTTGCAGACTATGTACGAGTTATGGGCCTAGTGACTATGATAAAGTGATAAACCACATATAGGATGAAACAGTTTTCACACTTTGTCCTGAAAGTCCTGGGCACATGATATGGATATCCACCCATGGCCTGTTATGTTGCTGTATGTAGGATATGTTCAAGGTACCTCTCTCTGTCTCTCTCTCTCCCTCCCTCTCTCTCTCTCCCTCCCCCAATTTTTTCTCCTTTTCTTTTTTCTTTTTAAGAATCCCCTCTTCTTACTGAGAAAGAATATATGCATGTACTTTGGTAGGGCAGGGCATACCTCGAGTCCGATATTCCATTCTTAAACCTAAGTGGGTTTGGGTTGGTTGAGCCCAACCTGATTGTAATTAAATGGGCCACGCCCAGCTGGGTTTGTTGATTTTTAAGTGGGTTGGGCCACCGGACGATTTCACTTAACCTTCCAATACATTTAGATAGTGTTTAGGGCAGTAGCTTTACAGCCTGGGCCTGGGCTGATATTCATAACCCCCGGTTCAAGACAGCCCTGAGCCTGATAAAAGCTGATGGCCCCATACCCATAGTCATGTCCTCATTAAACCTTAATAGGCCTGAGCCCCTTTAACACTAGTAGGAAGGGATAACTAGGGTTTTCTCATCGTAGAAGATATCTATATTCACCTTTTAGTATTCTTTCTTAACCTTTTATGGCCCTATCCCCAAGCTTGGCCCAATGGACCAAAATGAAAAGGCCCAAGCCTACCTCATTATCAACCGGGATTGAATTTTTTAAGGCCCAACCATTGCTTATGTTTATTTATTTCCCCAGAATACCAAGTGAAGTTTTGAAGATACTGAGATGAACAGTAAAAATTCTGTACACGTAGGAAACATGCTTGAAACATCACCACTTCAAACTCAATTTGGTGAATCGCATAATCCAGCATGTGTTGCCCCATGGATGGGGACACTGCCATGTTCGGGGTATTGTCCTCAATGGGCCACAGTGGAAAACTCCAGCTGAATGGATCATTCTGAATGTAAACTTATGAAGAAAAACATTTTTAATGGTTGACATTCAACTGGGCAAATTAGTGGTCAAGATCACCCTTTCAGCATGATTATTATAAGTGGCCCATCACAATGGCACTGATAAGATGGGTAGTTCGGATCTTCCAATCACGCAGATGTTTGGGTCCATGTATCCTTGCTGTTGGACTTAAGACTTTAAAGCAAAACAAAATCGACCAGATTAGTGCTATATGTAATGTCATAAACTAGAGAGACCCAGTGCAGGTAGGCAACCCCAAAATTACGGGGTGACTGTCTTGACAATGGGACATCTTGAAAATCATTGGACACCAATTTCTGCAGTGGTCCCTGGATCAAGGGAGGAAAAATAATTCAACATTTTATAATTTGATTTTGAGACAATCCTAGCCGAATGGAGGACACAAAAGGATGCCTAGAACTCGGTCCAAATTGACTGATTGGATCAGGTAGAGACGTAGGGTGCTTTTGGACGCACCTCAAACCCCCACTAAACTGGATGCTTTCCACTCGTACCCAACTGTCGTTGCAATAGCCTAATAAGGAGAGAACAAGCCGTTTTATATTTGGAAGAGAGGGGAGTTATTTGACACTCCGGCTGCATGTGAGTTGTGACGCTTGATAAGCAGGCACTTAAAAATGATACACTTGGAATGCATTAATTCAAATTAAAACCAACTAAAATGTGTAATCAGCTACTTCTAAGAGACTCCAAAATCCATTAATTCTAACCTCTGATTCACTGACGATTGGACTTTTTCATTTTTAGTTTATGATAAATAAAAAATGGTAAATATAATTTGGTAATTTGGACAGTTAAAAAATAACAATAAAAAAAGAACCATGGATTGCATATGGAAGGAAATTACAGAAGAGTCATCCCACATAGGGGGATGGATATCAGAAAACAAATTTGAATCTTGGATTTAGCAGAGACGGTGCTTCATAAGGAATTATGGAATCAATGGGTACCCTATCACAACTCAAGCAACCTTTCCATATCAAATATTCTCAATCCTAAAAACAAATATTCCTTTCCTCACTAGCAAAACCACATGGCGTTCATAGAGAACCCCCAACACCAGTAACTAGACTTGTACATGGAAAAGGAAGGGGGAAGCAATAATAACACAGAGAAACAAAGAAAGCAATATGACTGAGACTTTAATTCTAAAGCCGCCACAGCAGAGGCTGCTGTTACACCATGGAAAATAAAAATAAATAAAGATGGTAGAGGTTGAAACGAAAATGGAAAAAATGACACAATATGAGGGCTGCACAAGCATGACAGATACTTGATCTTGTTAGACTTCATCTCCTAATATGTACAACACAATTGCAGCTTGTCGGCAACTCTATGCCCCAGAGACGCTATTGGAAGTGCTGACAAATCAATGTGTCGCCATCATCTAAGTGAAGTAGTCGTTTCGCAGAACAGCGATGAAATCAGCAGATAACCCATCTTCATCCTTGTGCTTCCAAAGTTCTCCGTTCCCTTGAATGTGCCATGATATTTTTGGAGAAAGTGGTGTATACAATTCTGGTTACAAAGCAACATGGAATGCATATTATGCTAATGTGTTTAAAAGTTGGGGAATGAAACTGTGGAGACAGGAATTATTCTGCATGAAATGCCAATAACTCTTTCTTGGACATGCTTGGGAATGCTGTGGCCAGAATGATTATTTGCCAAAATTGCCATTGAACCTACAAGATACAAGCTCAATGGAAATTATTTGACAGGAAAATCCCTTTCATCTAACAATGCACATTATTTGAAGTCCATTTGGCATAATGGGCATGGTGCAGAAACACAATTCTGCTGCCTTTCCAAGAACCATCTTGGTAACAAAATGCCACCCAGAAAACAATAACATTAGGAAAGAGCATGAGTCACTTTCACAATAGGTATCCTAGAGAATCGTCTGGAAATATAGCTCCTTGGCAGACCAAGGTGATGGAACATCAGCATCATGGAGGTGAAGAGGATATGCATGCATTGATGTACCTGAAATAGGGGGATCTGGCTCTCGTGTAGAGTGCAATATAGTAGTCCCAGAGAGCACCGTGATCAACCCACAAACCTCGGATGCAATATTGCTAGCACTTTGACCAGATAAATCCTAAATGATAACAAAGTTTATGAGATGTCACAATTAGGGAGAGAGAGAGAGAGAGAGAGAGAGAGAGAGAGAGAGGGGTACCTTGAACATTATGGCACTTGCTAGGATTGTGAAAGTTGTGAACATGGCATAATAGATAGGAGAAACAACTGCGGTGTTGAAAGTATCCAATGCCTGGAAAATACCAAAATTGGTCATCAGGTGCATAGTATCTAGGGTCCCATTTGATTAGAACTAAGGCACATTGCAAGCGAACTAAAATATTGTGTGCGACTGTGCGCACATGCACGTGAAACATTACCTGCCAGTACATGTGCATGGAGCCATCTTCTGTTGCATCTCCATGGAAATGTATTGACAAAGAGCAGATTTCGGCAAGGCAATCAACAAATTCACATGATTTGCAGCCAAATGCACCTCAAAAGAGCAAAATGGTCCAATTCTCAATTTTGGAGGTAATACAACGCAGGGTTTTCAAGAAACGAAATCACTGCTGTTCACCATTACCAGCTTTTTTTTTTCACGCACGCACGCACGCACACACCGTATGGGCACTCGATCCCATTATCTCAGTATTGAAACAGAGTCAATCTACCAGTGAGCCATATACCAACATATTTACAAGTTTCCTTACTTACTCTTAGCACTACATGTAGTGTTTCTTAACTTTACTACTTTTTAGAGAAGAATAAATGAGGCCACTTTGGTCATATAACCCCCTGAAAAAGCACCTCCTACACATGAAACACCCAAACTCGGGTCCACCATGTTGTATATTTGAAATTCGCTTTGCCCATCAAGTAAGAACCATTATTTGGACAGTGCATACAGAAGATGAGCCCAACAAAAAAACTCATGTGGGCCCGCCTGAGTTTTGTATCAGGCTGATTTTTGTATATTTCCTTCATGCTGGTGAGTTAGACATGATTAACGGGTTTGATGAAAGATACACCTCATGGTGGCCCCATACACAAACCTATGATCAGCATCCCATCCCCATTCTTCCATGTGTTGTGGCCCATCTGAGTTGTGGATCTAGCTGATTCTTGGCCTTAGGGCCTAACATAGAGGATAGAATGTGATAGGCCCCACATTGTGGGCCCCATAGACTTTCGTGTTTATGAAATGTGTAAAACAGGTGTCGTAGATTACAATCCTATAAGAGAAGGTCTTGAATCCAACCAGTTGGACTGAAAGTCACCATCCACCCAGCGGATATCTTCATACCTGTGGGCCCTTTTCCAGCTATCAAACAAACTCAGGATGACGTGAGCCTAGGCATGTTTGAACCTTATAGTAAGCTTTCTTCAAGTAGCCCTAGGCATGTTTGAAACCTTGGATTTGCAGTTCTGTATAATAGGGAGACCCGCTGCCGTTGATCACATCACCTTATTTGTTTGAAGATTTGACTACATGGAGTTCTTATCATCTGGCCTGGTTCTTGGTGGCATTTCCTTCATTTTTATCATTTAGATGGTGCTTTAGCCATGATCAACAAGTTTGTGATGGGTTCTTGATTCTTTATCTTGATCACTTCTTTTTGCAAGGATTTGATCACCATAGGGAATCAATTAAAGGACTGATATTTAAAAGGTCTTTTACAGATTAGGATAGGAATTACCTGGCCCACTCATCCATTGCATGCATGGAGGCAACCATTGGAGTTGGATGGTGATAATCCTCTTGCTCGGTCAACGGTTGGTAATGAGTGGAATAACCAGACATTCAATGATAGGTCAGCCTCTTTAGATGGTATATGTAAGTGCTAATGGCAGAGTTATTTCATAGGTAATGGTTCATAAGCATTTTGTGAATTGTAGAAGAGAGAAAAGGTGTTGTAATTTTAGGTGAGTGGAGCAATAGGATGGCCCCCGACCATTCCCTCAGTTTAATAGAAGTTTTGTTAACGTTCATAATAAAAATCCTCTGGACCTGTTCTAATCTTTCATCTCTGGTTCACCGACAATACCCTTGTTATGTGTGTGAGGTTTCAGCAACTCAAAATATTAGTCTCAAAGGGATCTTGAGACTAATAATTAATCTTGGTGGTATTTTGGTAGATATAGAGACTACAGATGGCGATGATAAGTGGCTTGACAAACTTCTTGGATGCAAGAACCCTAGACCTTCCCTCCATCTTGGCATTTGATAGGTGAGATTCGCAATTGCTATCTATATGGGATCCAGTTGTCAAGAAGCTTGCAGGAATAGTGGCTTGAAATAACCACTACTTATCTTCTGGCAGTTTAATTACCCATATACGTCCCTTTTAACAAATCTTACAGTTCACCCCTATTGTTGTTTAAGATTTCAGAGAAATCCAAGAAATTTCTCTGGAGAAAGATTTTAGAAAAATCCAAAGAAATTTTCTTGAGGAAAGGAGAATAGTAGATGCTATCACTTGATTAAGTGCAAGGGTGTTAAAAAATGCAAAACTTGGGGTTGGAGATTGTCGAAAAAATATTCAAACATTGCAAATTCTCCTGGTTTCCACTCTTGGACCATTTTGATGAGGACCATGGCCCACTTAGGCCCATCTAGGCCCCAATGTAGGGCCCAACCCACTTAGGCCCATCTAAACCCATTGTAGGGCTCAACAAGATGTAGGCCCATATCCCAATGTAGGACACAGCATGTGCTGATTTTCAAACTGTTTATTTATAGATTTTGGGGCCTAAATCAAATATTGCAATTGAAGATATGAGGGGAATGTGATTGATGTGATTGAAGATATGAGGATGTGACTAATGTGATTGAAAATATGGGGCTAATTCAGAGATGTAATTACGATTTTCTATAGTTCTGGCTAATTTAGAGATGTAATTAGGATTTTTCCATATTTGCTTTTACTATTATTAAGCTTTTACCACCTTAGGTAGATTAGATCGATTTGAAGTAAACTATGATTGATTTGAAACAATCTCTTAATTGAGGGGATTCTCATTAGGGATTCACTTGAGAGTCGATAAAATGGGGAGGTGGTGTAGGAAATAGGCATTCCAAATTTTTCTTAGTTTTGAGTTCTTTTCTTAAGCATGGTAAGAAGAAGTATGATATTAACAAAGTTATTTCTCCCTCTCTACTCAAATATTCTTGTGAGTGTAAATTCTTGTCTACTTTTTGCAATTCGGGGTCAAATATCTCATTGATTCGATAACCGGGTTGCACCATTTTTGGGATTAGAGCAAGTCATCTTTTGGGATTTGCAACTCTACATCATCTACTAATGGCTTCAAAGGGGGTGACACGGGAAGAGTTTGTGCAAGTAACCCAATTAATTCGCAAACTCACAAAGCACGTAGATCAACTTACGCATATAGTAGGCAAACTCACTAATCAAGTGGGAGATCTCCAACATGGAGAGAATCTGAAGACCAAAGTTGGAGCCACGTGGACATATAGGGGGAAGTCTCCACCAAGGTCCTAACCAACAATGGGCGGCCTCGGTTTGTGAAGACACCAATGATTAAATCCTTCAAATGTTAAAACATGACAAAGAGCTCAAAGTTAAGGTAGAAATTTTGAAATTCCATTGCCGGTTGCATGTTGACAATTTCATTGATTGGCCACGCAAGGTGTAAAATGTGTTCGAGCAAAAGAAAACCGTAGATAATCGAAAGGTAAAGTTATTAGCTATGAAGTTTTTCGGTCACACATTAGCATGGTGGGATGATCTTCAAGTTGAATGAATCTGTCGAGGTTATAAATTGTTGGAAAAAAGATAAAAAGGAAGTTCCTACTTGTGACCTTTATCAAGGACATCACAATCTACATCAAGAGGAACAAGTCTGTAAATGAATACGCCGAGGAGTTGCATACTTTAACATCATCGGCAGAGTTTCGTGATTATGAAGACCAAAAGATTCCAAGATGTCTTAAAGGTCTTAATTTAGAAATTAGAAATGAATTGGCTTTCAAAGATGTATTCAAAATGTCCAGTACATATACACTTACATTGAAATCCAAGGAGATCATTAATTGGAAACTTGGGAAATGATTTAGCGCCCTAGAGGGCCGTCATTGATGACGAGGAAGCATGCGAACTTCCCACGCAAGGCAACCATAGGGCCTCCCATAGGCCGAGGGACAATAGGCCAAAGTCCAACAATGAAGCCAAGCCCTTATCCGAGGGGAGGTGGTTATGTACGAGAGGCTACTATACCCAAGATGAGACAAAGCAACATTCCTTTCATGTGCTTTAAGTGTGGGCAACTGAGACATCGTTCTTTTCACTATTCTGAACATCAGTCCACAATTAAAGTAAATTTGGCCGAGGATAGAGAATATGTTGAAGACACTCCCAACCTAATGCAAAGAAAGTTGAAGTGGACACAAAATATGAAGAACATGCATATAAGATGAGGTGCGTGTTAGGGAGATGTAGCAAATGTGTATGGTAATGGGGGAGAGTTGTCAATTATCCAACAAACCATGCAATCAATGTCTTGGGTGGTTGATGAAGGGAATGGATTGCGACACAATATTTTCTGCACTTATACTTCTAGTGGGAAGATATACACGGTTTTGGTAGACAAGGGGAGCAGTGATAACATTGTCTCACAATAAATGGTGGATAAATTAAAACATAACAAACATAAGCATCTGCGACCATATCAAATTCGTTGGATCAAGAAAGGGGGAGAAGTTTATGTTAACTCTAAGTGCTTATTTTCCTTCTCTATTAGGTCTAAGTACAAGGATGAGGTGTGGTGCTGACATGATTCAATGGTGCATGTCACATTTTGTCAAGGAGACCATGAATGTGGGAACGAGATATGGTGCATTTGACTCGAGCCAACACCTATTCCTTTGTCAAGGATGGTGTTAATATTACATTGCATACAATGAACCTTCTTCCAACACCCAAATCTGATAAAAAGAATTGTAAAATATCACTTGGTGTGCAAAAGTTAGAATAGGAAAGCGAACAGACTAACATCATTTATGTCTTGCTGACTAAATAAGACACAAAACAGTCAGATGTTCCGCCTCTTATAAAGGAGCTCCTTCATGAATATAAAGACTTAGTGCCCGAAGAATTCCCAGTTGGACTCCCTCCTATGAGGAACATTTTCAACACCACATTGATTTAGTGTCGCGTTCAAGTCTATCGAATCTTGCACACTAACAGATGAATCCAGTTTAACATGTCGAGCTCCACTGATAGGCTATTGAGTTGCTTCAGAAGGGTTTAATTTGGGAAAGCATGTCACCATGTGTTGTTTGTACATTATTAACCCTAAGAAAGATGGATCTTGAAGATGTGTGCGGACAGTCATGCGATCAACCATATTACCATCAAGTAAAGGTTTCCTATCCCCTGCTTGGATGATATGTTGGACATGCTGCAAGGAGCAAAGGTCTTTTCAAAGATCAACCTGAAGAGCGAATATCATCAGATACATATTCGGCCTGGGGACGAATGGAAGATTGCATTTAAGATTCGAGACGGGTAGTACGAGTGGCTCATCGTGCTATTTGACCTTTCAAATGGGTCGAGCACTTTCATGAGACTGATGGCAGAGGCACTTTACCCTGTTATAGGAAAGTTCTTAGTTGTCTATTTTAATGATATTCTTGTTTTTCGTCCTAATTAATCTATTTATCTTGATTATTTATGGAAAATATTTGATGTACTATGGAGAGAGTCACCATTTGTTAACTTGGAAAAGTGTTCATTCCTAATCGATAGTGTTGTGTTTTTGGAGTATATTGTGCCTATAAAAGGGATCAAGGTAGATCAGCAGAAAATCAAGCCCCTTTCAGAGTGGCCCACCCCATGAACCCTTTTGGAAGTTTGTTCTTTCCACGACTGCGCGATATTTTACCAGAGATTTATCCAAAATTTCAGCACCATCATTGCACCTTCACCGATTGAATTTGGGGAGGCAAGTTCGAATAGACTAAAGCAACATATCAAAGCTTTGATACCATAAAAAAGAAAATGATAGAGGTTCCAGTTCTTACACTTCTGGAATTTGATAAAGTCTTTAAGTTCTATGCAGTGGTCCAAATGCTATGACATTGGAGACATCACTTGATTCATCGGGAATTCATTCTACACTAGGAGCATGAGGCATTGAGATATCTCAACTCCTAAAAGAAGTTGAGTGCTTATCATGCAAAGTGGATGGCTTTCCTACAAGAACATACTTCCCTTTTTGTCACAAACTTGGAAGTCAGAACAAAGCGGTAGACAATAGCGGATTCGATGCATTAATAAAAGAATACAAAAAGGGCCCCATTTTTTGTAAAACACTTGACATGTGTGGATGACCGAAATCCAAGTGTAAATTCATCTCATACGATTGATATCTATTCAAGGGTTCTCACCCTATTTATTCCCAAAGGATCGTTACAAGAGAAGATCTCATCCAAGATACACGGAGGACTGGGTGGGCACTTTAGACGGGATAGAACATTGGCCATGGTGAAGGAAAATTACTGTTGGCCCCGTATGCACCGTGACTTTGAACGGTTTGTAGCACGATGTCGCCGATACCAAGCCTCCAAAGGTCCTATGTAGAATATTGGCCTATATACATCACTTTCCATTCCAGTCGTATCATGGGTGGATATTTCTATGGAATTCAAATTGGGTTTTTCTAATACTTAAAGGGGAGTAGATTCGATTTTCATTGTGGTGGACCTTTTTCGAAGATGGCCCACTTCATTCCATGCAAAAGGATGATGGTCACTAGCATATTTTTAACAAAAATTGTGCAACTTCATGGGGTACTGAAAACAATAACCTTAGATCGTGATTCGAAGTTTGTGGGCCACTTCTGGCACACTTTATGGAAGCTTCAATTCTCTAGCGCATATCATCCTCAAACAGATGGCCAAACCGAGGTAGTTAACAGGAGCCTTGGCAATCACTTGAGGAGTATTGTAGGTGATAACGAATCTCAATGGGACTTGGCCCTATCCCAAGTCGAGTTTGCTTATAACAACTCAGTAAAAAATCATATTACTGGAAAATCCCCATCTAAGATCATAAATGGGAGATGTCTACATCATGTATTTGATTTAGTACCATTACCAGTACAAGATCAAGTGAGCGAAGATTTTAATGCTTTTGCCAAGCACGTCCAAGACTTGCAAGCTCAAATAAAGAAGAAGATTGAAGATACCAAGTACTGAGAAGCTGTAAATGAATATCGTCGTGAGAAGATATATAAAGAAGGTGACTTAATTATGGTTTATCTCCACAAAGAAAGGTTTCCTAGGGGAACTTACAATAAGCTCAAGTTTAAGAAGATTGGTGTATGTCAAGTCAAGAGGAAGTAGGGTAACAATGCTGCTTATGAAATCGAGTTGCTAAATGACTTATATCTCACCCGCTTTCAATGTGGCAGATTTATTAGAGTACCATGACATGCAAGATAAAGCCATTATTGATATGGATAAACAACTCCCAAAGAAAAAGACGGAAGAAGAACAAGTATTGCGAATGAAGACTGTTAATACTCGGCTGGGCCAATACAAGAAATACTTGGTGAGATGGAAGAACAAGCCCTATTCTGGATGCACATAATCACTACTTGCATGAAGCGTCCAACTCGTCAAGTCGAGTTCTTTCCAACCCGGGGGAGGGGGAATTATGCAAGCCCATGGAGGCTCATCTAGGCCCACTGTAGGGCCCAACAAGATCTGGGCCCCCATAGGCCATTGTAGGGCCCAACATGTGTTGATTCTTGTATTGATTATTTATAGATTTGGAGGCTAAATCAAGGATTGCAATTTACTATTTTTGAGAGATATGGGAGCTAATTTGAAAATGTGATTGAAGATATGAGGGAGATGTGATTGAACATATGGGGATGATTTAGAGATGTAATTAAGATTTTTTATACTTGCTTTTATTATTTTTAGGATTTTACCACCTTAAGTAGATTAAATTAATTTGAAATCAACGATGATTGATTTAAAATCAAGCTCTTGGTTGGGGGGATTCTCATTAGAGATTCACTTAGAGTCGATGTAGGCATTAAAATTTTTTCTAATTGTGAGTTCTTTTCCTAAGCATTGTAAGAAGAAGTTTGATATTAATAAAGTTATTTCTTCCTCTCTACTCAACTATTCTCGTGAGTGTAATTCTTGTCCACTTCTTTGTGATTCGGTGTCGTTATCTCATTGATTTGATAACCTGGTTACACCACATTTGGAAAGAGAAAATAGCGTATTTCACAAAATGAAAGTAAAGAATGTTTTATGTCTTACGAAAAATAATAATAATAATAAGGGCTAACTTGTGAATCGGCCCTTCTTATGCAAGGAATTTGAAGTTGTTCCTCTTAAGGGTTTTCCAACGACTGGAGAGTGTGACATTCAAACATTGCAAGTTCTCCTAGTTTCCACTCTTTGGGCCACTTGGAAAGATAAAACAACATACTTTCCAAAAAGAGGTAAAGACTGTTTTAGTTGCCTTAGAAAAAAAAACAAATAATAATAAGGGCTAACTTGTGAATCGGGCCTTCTTATGCAAGGAATTTGAAGTTGTTCATCTTGAGGGTTTTCCAGCACTGGAGAGTATGAGTTAATTGTGAAAACCAAACACTAGGAACTCATTACAGGTGGAATCAACTACTAGTCAGCGTGGACATTAGATTATGGAGTTTACTAGCAAAGCTGCAAAAATTAAGGTTGGAAGTTTTCTTAAAGATTTGATGGGAGATCATAAGGTTGTTTTCTGAATTAGCTGGGCTGGATGATTATCTTAAAGTGGAGGCAAAGGCGCTCATAGAATGCTTATATACAGCTCATGATTTTTCAATTGGCCACATCATTCTGGAAGAGAGTTCGAAACTAATTCATGATTGGATCATGGAAATTCTAAATGCTGGATATTGGCTTTTGAATTTGACGAGTTAAGGGAAGCATTTCAGTGCTAAACATTTTGTTTTCCGGTCATTGGCAGTTAATGTTGATGCCTTGGCACTTGCCAAAAGGGTATTCTACAAGAAACCGTTTGCATAGGGACTTCTAGCACCCTTCTGTAATTTTTTCTTCTTGAGTAAAGTTCTTTATCCATAAAAACAAAGGGATGTCTCTGAAATATCATTGCCAGGATCTCTATGTTAAGGGACTACAAGTATTATGTGATTATTCTTGTAATTTTTGTGTACCATGAAGGTATTCTTATCATATGTAATTATAGAAGCTTGCCAACCCCAATTAGTTGGGACTAGAGGCTTCCTAGGTAATAAATATTTTAGATAGACTGCAAAAGATTTCTAGGATCACTCCAAATAAGCTTGGAAAGTATTCTAAACTCTTCCTAGATAGAATTGAGAAGTCTCTAAATACTACAACTTCATATTGATTCTATTCAATCTAAAAAAATAAAAATTCAAACCTTAAAGGTTTTTACATGGTATCAAGGCAGGTCTGCTGAACCTACTTTTTCCCTCATTAATGTGGCTTGCTGGTCAGATTCTTTCCATCCTCTAACATCCGATATTTATCAATCTCCAACCAAGAAGCCTAATAATCTTGTCCCATAGTTCACTGTCTTCCTCTTCTTCTAAATTTCTTCTTTCTCACTCCTTTTCGCTTCAAAACCTCAATCTCTTCCATACGTATCTCTATCATCAACTCCAAGAAAACCAGAACACTCTTTACTTGTTATCCCTGAAAACCTCATCATTTTATAATCTTTTCTCAAAACAATACTCCTTTTTCTCTTTATCAAATCCTTCTTCCTTCCCTAACCTTTCTTTTTTCTCTCTTGAAGAGTGCCCAAGCTGTCACAAAAGACGTTGAGGGACAATGCTTCCCTCACTAAAGACATTGACTTAGGTGGTTGGCTTCAACACCTAACCCATTCATGCTTTAAAAAAAAATTGTCTAATATGACTCAGACGTTATTTCAATCCACAACAAAACAAGTCATCAGACCGAAATGGGACCAAGAATGAGTTAGGGTGAGTTGTAGTGTTTTCCATACACAAGCGAGTCGCACTCTGAAGCCAATATTTAAATCTATGCGTAGGACCATGCTTCTACGCATAATTTAAAAATCGGTATTGTACTGGCCGTATTGTATCTGTGTCGGCCAAATACGATATACGATATAGTACCGTATTGGGCCATTATGAAAACAATAAGTGCCGTATCGGCACCGATATTTCACTACCATATCATATGGCTGCAAAAGGCTCTAGCGGGTCTTTTTTTTTTTTTTTTTTTTGCATTTCTCTTTGTTTTTTCGTTTTCTCTTTCTCATTTTGATTTCTTTGCAGAGAGGGATTGTTTCATAGGCATTTCCGACTAGATTTTGGTCAAGAATTGAAGACTGATACTTTTTTTTTCATCAAATTGAAGATTGAAGCTCCTGGACCCGGTTTTGCAAAAAACGAAACAAAAAAAAAAAAAATTTGTTGTTTCGATCTGGAATCTTGTTGAAACAATTGTATATAAACCATTTCAATCAGATCATGGCTGACTTGATCTCAATTGGGTTTTTTTTTCCTTTTGATTTACGCAGAAACTTTCTGAAAATTTTAGAAAAAAAAAATTAATTAGTTTTTTCTTATTCTTGTTATGGATGCTTGAGGAGTATTATAAGATTATGGATCTACTGATTCTATCTCGATTTGAGGGCTTTTATTTTTTATTTTTTGACACAGGATTTTTTGAAAATTTTAAAATTAGTTTATTATTATTATTATTATTATTATTTTTATGTTTCTTGTTATGGTGCTCGAGGAGTATTAGAAGATTATGGATATAATGATTTCACAAATGCATTGATTTAAAAAAATATTTATACATTTTTTTTTCTATTTTTAAGTTAAGTTTTGGGCATTTTCTGAATTTTTTCGAAAATAATTTTAGGAAAATTATATGATTATGAATGACAGATATAAAGTTAATATATGTTTGTTTTGAACATAGATCTACCATTTACAATTAAATTTAAATTATTTTCTTATAATCGAGCCATTTTTTAGGTATTTTGTTGAATTTTTTTCTTCCCCAAAATTTCTTTCAGCGAATGATAGATTTATGTTATTTAAACATAGATCTAAGTTCTTTTTACAAACATTTACATTTTAGAGGTTGTAAATTTATTTTTAACTTATTTCTGCCTTTTTTAGTCTAATTTCAAATTTTTTTTTTTTCAAAAATCAGATTGGATATTACTTTTTGTTACCAATTTTTTCACCTCTTATAGTCTTACTTGTATATCAAATTATCAATACTTGTACTTATATACTCCTCTTAATCTTATAATCCTAATGCCTTCTTGTTTTAAATGTGTTTAGTTTATTAGTTCATTAATCAATATATGACATCAATTTCTGACATATATCAATAATTTATACAAAAAAATAAAATAAAATCAACACCATACTTTACAGTAGGTCAACCCCCAGGACATCATTCTTACCAAAGAGTGGTCTGATACACCATTGAATACATGGTCAAAACACACACACACACACACACACACACACACACACACAAAAAGAGGATAGATTCTTGGATATCTCATTTTTTTCCTATTTTTCTAATACTTTTCTGTATTTTTTCCTTAAAAAATTCTTACCGATATGGCCCCAATACCGATACGCGACGCCATATCGTATCATTTTTCTGCTGGCCGATACACCTATTGATACTGATATTCAGAACCATGCTCCTGCCTCATGAGCTTCTCTTGAA
Organism: Liriodendron chinense; assembly: GCA_003013855.2. NCBI lineage: Eukaryota > Viridiplantae > Streptophyta > Magnoliopsida > Magnoliales > Magnoliaceae > Liriodendron > Liriodendron chinense. The sequence goes on from ML058459.1 coordinate 3,222,704, forward strand.
ACATCCTTCTCTCAAACTTTGAAGGCCTGCAACTGCAAATTTCAACTTATGCTCAACCACAAACTATGAGAGTGATTTCTCCTCCATCTCCAAATATTTAGGCAAACTTAAGTCTGTATTGTGATGCCTTGGAAAGCATTTGTCAACTAGTTCCCAACAATGACAATTTTCTTCCCTTTCAATGGTTTCTAACGGGAATATGGCTCTGTTACATTCATCAACATTTACATCCTGTTCCCCACCTTCAAAGAACTACAACTTCTCCTTAGGCAGGAAACACATGCTTTTAAAACTTATTTCATGGTTGCAATGAGGAACTAGTACAGAATGGCTTCGAGCATGTTTCTGCAACAACCTAAATCTGCATATTGGGGCTCTCAGTATTAGAAATGAGTTCTCATTAGTCATTATATAGAAATCAGTTTAACATTAGTGCGACGTAGTGCATGGCAATAATAATTTTATGTTACATAAGAACCCAAGTAGCATACAATTAATAACTGAAGTACGTTATATAAAAAAACTATACATATTGCCACATGAGTTCTGTTTTTCTTTTTCTTTTTTCTTGCCTCTAGAAGAGTTACTAAAGAATTTGAGGACAATCAGGAGACATGTAGGTTCTTAGATGAGTTTGTTACATTATGCACTTGTGCTTTCGGCATGAGGCTGGGCCACTTGAAAAGGATCAATCTTTCATCAATGCATGATCAGAAGAACCATGAAGTGTATTTTCCAAGAAATTGTACGAATACCAAAGAATAAACTGCTGTGGACTGCCTAGGAGGCCCAGGCAACGGAAGCCAACTTCAGTACCTCTTCATTAGTACGAGAAACTAATTCATTGATGAAAGCAGAGGGTATTTCAATCTAAAAAAAAATGCCAAAGAAGTGATAAAACCCCAGGAAGTATAACGAAGTATACCAGTGAACCAGCGGGTCTCATGTCAAGGTGAGCTAGCTCGCACCATGGATGTGACACAAACAAAAAGGGGAGTTGAGATCAAGAACCTACCGACATGAAAAATGCTTGTAGATTCCCAGGTCATTGTTGACTCTCTCAAAACCTAGTGGCGCTAGAACGTAGGGATTTTAGTGATGGTAGCATCACATGAGGGCGACCTTTTGGATGGATTGGATACTGCAGTAACTGAACATATGTGACGCATTAGCACATCTGCAGGTTGGTGGTAAGACGCCGCTTTCTCAACTCATTTCTATGTAAAAGAGCCTTAAGCTATTTTTCAATCAGTGTCAGCTGGATGGCAGAAATGATAAAAAGTGATAGAAGTGTGTCATTCAAACAGGTCCTTTATCATTTCCCACAAAATGGAAAAAAGAGAATCATACTGAATAAAATCCTTCCACGAGGCTTCAATGGGCCCAAAAGGCCATGCTCCAATCAAATCGATAATTGACTAGATAACTTGAGAATTCCTCCTTTGAATATGATTGGAAACTAGGATCTGTAAAGCTTGGCCAAATGGGAATAGTAAAGCTAACCCCAAATAGCCGGGACAAGGCTATGATGATGTGATGTGGGGTGGATAAGAAAGAAGAAAAGAAGAGAAGAACAATTTTTTGCAAAACCACATGCTTCTTGCGATCATTCCTGCTTGCATTATTCCTCTCAGCTTCAAAAGCGATCCATCAACAATATTTGTCTCTGTCTCACTCCACACACTTTGACAGGAGTTGATTATGGAGGCCAACGTGCCTACAAAGTACTTTGCAGAGCATGCCACTCCCTCTTCACCTCTTCATAGTTCCTCTAGGATGGTTTGCATCCCTCCAATGGTAGAATTGCTTGTATCAAATGATGGAATGGCAATTATGCTTTCCTCCATCACACTCGTTTAGTTTCGTGATTTCAATGCGACGTCTATCTCGTCATAAACTTCTTATTTGCATCCTCCATCACTGGGATGGAACTTGTTGGTGCGCACAGATTTTGCATACACCTGAGGTGTACACTGCAAACGTGATACACACACTTGTATGCACCTGCAATGTACCATATAAAGGGATAGGTTTAGTAGGATTAGATTTAAATCTCCTAATTCGTTTTAGTCTCTAATCCCTTTTATTTTCTTCGTTCTTTTAGACTCCAATTGTAATTAGAATTAGTTTAATTATCTATAAATAAAGGAGTACGAGAGGGTGAGATTGTGCAACAACCTTCTCACTTCCTCTTCCCTCTCTTTTCTCTCTTATTCCATCTAAGTTTTCATGGTATTAGAGTATCTCTAATCCAACTTTTTTTTCTTCCCAAACTATTCTTCTTCTTTCTTCTTCCCATTCTCTGCAGCAAGTCTCTGATTTGAAAGTTGATTAGATCTTGTTTTCTCTCCCTATAAGATGGTGAAAGTGAGATAAACTTCTATCACCATCTTACAGATGCAATTATAGTAGTCCATTGTCTAAACCGGAAGGGATTTTTCCACCGAAAGTTCTCCCTGAAAGCAGCCCTGATGTAGGATGCCCTAATTATGATGCATGCTCATGAACACAATTAAATCAGCGGAATTAAAAGACAATAACAATATAAAATCTAGTAGTAATCATCATGAACTAAGAAGATCACAAGGAACATACAATGGAACGGGCCATTCATCACAACCATGAAGTATGAGGTTCAAGTATCACTATGGTTGGATCCGGCGAGGGATGGAACCTCCCGATCTTGCATGGCTACAACCCAATCAATTAAGAGGAATCTCTAATCCAGGAAATCAAGAGATTTTGGATTAGGGATTTGAAAATCTGAAAACTTAGGGTTTAGGATCAAAATCAGATTTTGGGGATTGTGGTTAGCGAGATTAGGAAAGATAGTATTACCTGGAAGAAGGATATGAGGGGCACAAGAAACAAGTAGAAGAAAGAGATCAAAGAAGAGGAGGAAGCATCACCATGAGAGAGAGAGAGAGGAAGAGAGAAGCTCCAAGAGGCTTTTCATTAATCAATAATCAAAGTTAATTCAAGTTTAGGGCTTTAGCCCTCTTAAATAACCAATTAAAGACATAAAAGTACTAAAATACCCCTAAAACTAAGCAAAACACGTAAATAATCAGAAGTTCGGGAAAGTTCAGGGCGCTAGGTCGGGCGCCCGAAATGTCACCCGAAGTCGTCCGAAAACCTCCAGAGAGGTTCGGGCGCTCGGCAGGCAAAGTTCGGGTGCCCGATCGTTATGGTCGAGACAATGGTCGGGCGCCCAATCTTCAGTTTCTTCGGCTTCATTCTCCTTTCTTCCTTCACACGTGTCTTCCCCGAGTGGGGTTTTCTATGTGTCTGATCACATGTGGAGAGTCTTCAGCTCCTCAATAGTCGCCTATCCACAAGGATGGTACTTGTGGTTGGCGCTTTCTTCGTTAGTACACCTTGAATGCTTTTGTGTCCGCATCAAGCCCTCACCAGAGAAGCCTCGTACAACACCAGATCTATACAAGAAATAGCCGCGCAGCACCAAATCTTGCTAGAAATCCTTTTAGATCTGGATTCCGGTGCCAATTCTACACAAGAAACAATCCAACACCTCCAGATCTCGCTGAAATCCACCCCATCAACTCTCAACTCACCGGGAATCAGTTCAAGTCTGATTTTTGGTGTCAGAGCTCGATCGTGTGCGGTCCAGCGTCATCGGCCATCATTGGAATCCTCTCCAAACTCCTATTCCGTAGCCAGAACTGCACCCGGACCTCTCCAGGACCACCGAACCTCACTGAAACCTCCTTAGTGTGTCGAATCTCACCAAAAGCCCTTCTAGGGGTGCTGCTACTAAATGTCTCCAAGGATGCCAAAAGTTGCCAAAAATTAATCTAGGGCCTTTTCTAGCACTGGAACTGCATCCTGACCTATCCAGGGCTAACGGATCTTGCCAGAAGTGGCCTATGAGCCATATATTGGAGTCTGATAAGAAGCTCAGACAACATCCAGACCCTTGGACCATTAATTACTTCCAGATCTGTCAAGTAAGACTCCTCACGCTGATTCTGCTCTTTAGACCTCCGACAGACATTGATAGATTATTTCGAATTATTGTTATTCCTCATCTTCCTTTTTTCCTCCTTTTATTAAATGGGAGAAAATAAACAAGCCCAGATTCCATCTGGACATATGGATAGCCTAGTCTTGTTATAACTACAGTAAAACTAGATGGCACAAATTATTTGGATTGATAACCTGAATGTATATTAGAACACAAAAAAGATTGGGATAAATTAGAGGAACCAAGAAACAATCCAATCAGGATGATCCCACCTATGATAAATGGGAGAGTGAAAACTAGCTTACGATGTCTTGGTTGTTAAATTCAATGCAACCTAATATCATTTGTGGTCTTTATCTGCTAAAAACAACAAGAGATGTATTGGATAAAGTAGCCAAAATGTACTCTCACTAGAAAGGCTTGGCCCATCTTTACCAACTCCACACAAAAATTAACAATCTCGAACAGAGAGATGGAGCCATAGAAGAACATTTCGCCAGCTTGAACAAAAAATGGGAGGAATTGGATAACTGTCAAACAACTATTCTAGACTTAGAAGATCTGAAAAATCAAATACGACAACTGCATATCTTCAAATTTCTTGCTGGTTTATGTTTGGATTTCAAACCTCAACGTATAGAGATTCTTGGAAAAGAATCTCTTCCTAACCTCAAATTCGTATATAACTATATATGCACAAAAGTCATACGACGAAATGTTTCCCGTGCCATCCTACTAGAACAGTTTGCCTTAACTGCAGATTCTAAAAATAGTAAGGGGCAAGGAATTGGACAAGGAAACATGGATATGGATAAGCCCCGATGCACTCACTGTGGAAAAAGACAACATTTAAGGAACACTATTAGGTTCTTCATCATCGTCTTTGACCAAAGGATGTTAGAACAAAATCTTCTGCTAATGTGAGCATGACTGAGGAAACTTCAACCCATAGTGACCCAAACCCAAGGGACAAAACCATCAGTGAGCTACAAAACAAGTGACAGTTCTCTAAGCCTCCATCCTTGCCACCAACCAAATAGGGAAGTCAAGTACTTCTACAACTGCAAATCACGACTCTCAGACATCTTGGATTATTGATTTAGAGACTCTGATCACATGACAGGTACATCCAATGAATATACTTCCTACTCTCCTATCTCAAGTAATATGAGATTGGCTAATGGTTCCCTCTTTAAAGCTCTGGGAAAGGGAACTTTTCATCTTTCTGAAACCCTTTCCATCTCTTCTGAAGTCCATGTTCCACCGTTTCCTTCTACTCTTCTTTCTGTAAGCTCCCTAACCAAATAAGTGAATTGTTGTGTCATTTTTTTATCTCTCACTATGTTATCCAGGATCTGACAATAAAGAAGACAATTGGTGGTGACCGTGAAGATGGGGGGGGGGGGGGGGGTGGATAACTTACAATGTGAAACTTGTCGGTTATCTTATCTCAGCATCATCGAACTACTTTTCCCTTAAGTAAAACAAAACATTGCATCTAATTCATTCAGATGTGTGGGGACCTTCCCTACTAGTCTCTGTAGGTGGTTTCAAATATTCCTTATCATTTGTTGATGACTTCTCACGATATACATGGATATATCTCCAAAAGAGTTGTGACAAAGTCCCATTGATTATAAAGATGTTTCATCAAATGGTTTCTACTCAATGCAATAACTCAATTAAAACATTTCGATCTGACAATGATTATAAAGATGTTTCATCAAATGGTTTCTACTCAACGCAATACCTCAATTAAAACATTTCGATCTGACAATGCCCGTGGATATTTATGCCATGATTTACAAAAATATTTTGTGGATCATGGCATAATAATTTCAATCATTGTGCCCTTATACACCATAATAAAACAGAGTGGCTGAACATAAAAATCGACACTTACTAGAGGTCACCTAGTCATTACCGATAAGCATGTTAGGATGAAGCCATTCATTCCACTAGCAGCATTTATGATCAATCGGACTCCAACTGATTTTCTCGAGGATAAATACCCATTACAAGTCCTACAACCTCATGCATCTCTATTGATCCAGCCGCCAAAAGTGTTTGGGTGCACCTACTTTGTCCATATTCTTGGACCATCTCACACCAAGTTGGGACCACAATCAATAAATGTGTATTCTTAGGGTGCTCAAATTCTTTAAAAAAAAAGAAAAAAGAATAAAAGAAAAAGATACAAATGTTACCATCATGTAAATAAAAAAGGGTATGTTTCTAAGGATGTTACATCCTTTGAAAATGATCCTTATTTCAATACAAGGGACAATACACATCTTGCACCTCTTCCTCTTCCTCTTCCTGCCGTTGAGGAGTCTCGAATTGAAGATGAACCACAGTCCACCCCAACCAAAGAACTCAAGGTCCACTCTCGAAGGAAGAAAACCTACACTCTTCCTAACCACCACCACTCTTTAATAATTGAACCAGAATAAGTGGATCTCCCAATTGCCCTCCGCAAAGAACCAGGTCATGTATTCATCATTCCATTGGTAACTATGTCTCATACAAAAACCCCTCTCCCTCTTATCACTCATACCTTTCCTCTATATCATCTGTCTCTATGCCGTTTAAGATTGCAGATGCCCTTGGCGCCCCTAAATGGAAAGCATCCATAGAATAAGAGATGATTGCCTTTGGAAGACAAAATACTTGGGAATTAATCACTCTTCCACTAGGAAAATATATTGTCAGATGTAAATGGGTATTTAACATTAAATATGAGGCAAATGGATCGATAGACAGATACAAAGTTTAGCTAGTTTTCAAGGGCATCACCCAAAAGCATGGTGAAGATTATGATGAGACCTTTGCTCCGGTAGTAAAATTAAACTTTGCCTACATTCTATGTTTATTGTTGTAAATCGTAATTGGCCTTTGATCAGCTGGATGTCAAAAATGTTTCTTCATGGCGATCTTCATGAAGAAATATATAAAGCCATTCCTCACGATTTTCAGCCTAAGGGGGAGATTGGCAAAGTTTGTCTTTGGAAAGCTTTGTATGGCCTCAAACAGTTTCCCTGGTCCTTGTTTAAAAAGCTTGATAATACGATTTCCAACACTAGACTTAAAAGGAGCACTTTTGATCACTTTGTATTTGTCAAACACATGGATGGAAACACGACTTCTTGTTGTCTAAGTTGATGATATTATTTTAATTGGCACGAGCATAACTGATACAGACAATGTCAAGCAATTCATGGCTTCGTGATTCAACACAAAGGATTTAGGAATATTGAAGTGGCTTGCTCATAATGTAGAATATTCTTATCCCAACATAAGTATGTGCTTGACCTTCTGACTGCGGCAAGTTTACTTGGTGCCCACCCTATTGACATACCGATTGAAGTGAATCATAAGTTATATGAGAAATAGTCAAATGAAATTGATAATCTAAGCATGCATCGTCAACTAATAGGTCGTCTAATTTATCTTAGCTTTACTCATACAGACATCTCTTATGCCGTTGGAATTGTAAGTCGGTTTATGCAATGACCTTATCAGCACCATCTTGAAGCAGTCTATTGAATCCTTCATTACTTGAAAGTTACACTAGGTCATGGTCTTTTCTACTCAAACCATGGCCATTTGAACATCAACAGTTTTTGCAATACTTATGGGGTTGGCTACTCCTTTAATCGACACTTAACTACAGGGTATTGCACATTCATAAAAGGAAATTAGTTACTTGGAAAAGTAAGAAGCAATCCGTTGTCGTTCACACCTCTGTCGAAGCTAAGTACCATGCAATGGCCCATGAAACTTGTGACTACTATGGGTGAAAGTCATTCTTCAGAATTTGGGATTCACAACATCTTCCCCAATTCCAATTTATTGCAATAATCAAGCAGCCATATATTGCATCCAACTCGGTCTTCCACGAGCGGGCAAAGCATATTGAAGTTGATTGCCACTTCATTTAGGAAAAATTAGCTGCCAAGGTTCTATATACACCATTTGTTCATATAAAAGATCAGTTAGTAGATGTCTTTACCAGAGCTACGTCAACAATGCACCTCAAGACCATCAATATCAAGCTCGGCATGAATGATATCCATGCACTAGCTTGAGGGGAGTGTTAGTGCACACGGATTTGTGTACACCTGAGGTGACACTGCACACCTGAGTCTAAGTGCACATAGTGAATGCACCTGCAGTGTACCATATAGAGGAATAGGTTTAGTAGGATTAAGTCTCCTAATTTGTTTTAGTCTTTAATCCCTTTTATTTTCTTTCTCTTTTAGACTCCAATTTGTAATTAGAATTAGGTTAATTATCTGTAAATAAAGGACTAGGGAAGAGAGGGTGAGATTGTGCAACACCCGTCTCTCTTCCTCTTCCCTCTCCTCTCTTATTCCATCTAAGTTTTCAGAACTAATGCACCCATCTCAACTTTAAGAATCTCCACCCTTTTTGCCAATCTAACCAATGATCATTTGTCTATTCCATCAACTAATCCATCTGTTGATTCATTGATTGATTCAGCTATGAATCCACCAAAACACTTCACTTGTATTGCGACACTTTCACTAGGCACATCATCTGGTTAGATATTCAGACACTTTTTCTAATGAAAAGTAGATTTGTTCTTTCAAATTCTCAAATTCTTTGTAAAACTTGGTCATCTCAAATTTTATATCATGTGTAATCAAAATCCTTCAATCAGTCATCTCTTATACCATGAGGATCATCAAAAGAAACAACATTGGAACCACAAACTCTGATTCCAGGGCAGTGGCATCTTCTTGCACATGAGACACTCCTCGATGTCATGTCAACAATCTCATAGGATACTCCCTACATACGATCATATCCCCTTTCTATTTCCTCCAAGACATTACTCATGTTTGCTCACATTACTCACGTTTGCTAACCATTGATCTCATACTAGACCACGAATGAACTTGCTTTGATACCAATACCAATCTAACATAGGGTGGATTTGAAAGGAACGAGAGAGAGAGAGAGAGAGAGAGAGAGAGAGAGAGAGATGAATTTATGAACAAATCACACAATTCAGAGAGGTTGGTTTTGTAGGGTTTTCTCCTCTATAAGAGTATTTTCTCCCAAAACTCGGGCTTTTTTTTTTTGACAAATAAATCAATTTTATGCAAAGTGTTTCCTCGAGCCAGACGGAGATTGCCCTCGAGTGCAAAGGCAGAAAGGAGTTTGACTACAAGATCCACCTATCAAGCAAGGACGAAAGTCAGCCCTTGTGATCCGATGATGCTGAGTCGAAGGGCCATCGCCCGCTGCTCAGCATTTTATTCAAAAAGGGAGGAAGAAACGAAGAAGAACTAGAGAAACGGAACAAACCTCCATTCATGGCGTGCAAAAAGGTTATGTAAATGGCCTTAACAGCTGTTACATAATGGAAACGGTGGACATTGTTATGTTCTATGGGGCCACAACAGTTGTTATGAGAAAATGGCCCATTACGGCAACAGGCCGATTTTTTTTTTTTTAACGACCGTTACGCCCCCATATCATAATGGTAACAGTGACGGCTATTACAGCCACCATTACCATTATTGAATACCTTGCCCCTGTTGATTCTCAAGATATCAAAAGCTCAACAACACAAAAGAAATAGGGGCCCAAGCAAAAGAAAACTAAATTAATCTAAAACAAAGACAATTAAGATCTTTGTTGAGAAGGAGATAAAGAGCTCCCTTAGATGGACTCACCCCGTCCTCAACAAGGAATGTCATCTATAGAATTTGTTAACCAATGCACATGCAAAAAATGGAACTTAATATTCATCAACAAACACTTATCTTCCTATCTATATTCATCAACTCTCCTCATACATATGGCCAATATTCATCAACAAAGATTTATTTTCCTAACCATATTCATCAACTCTCCTCATACATATGGGGAGGGCTCATATAAACCAAAATACAAAGACAAAAATACAAGAAAATCACAAAAAATGGACTCTAACAATTTAGATCTAAATCATATCCTAGAGATTGCCTTTCTTTCTTTTTTTCTTTTTCCTTTTTGTTTTGAAAGATAAATTCCAATCCAAAAAGGGAAAAACAACCACCCAAAAGATTCTAAAATCGTCACAAAGTATAATGACCTAAAAACACATAGATCTTACTAAAAACCCCCCACTATCTTTACCAAATAAAAACTCAAAAGGAATCTAGCTACAACCACACATAGGCAATATTTTGAATAGTGTCAGTAGCGTAACATAGCTACGACGCTACGTTGCGTTAGCAAATAGCATAAATCCCCCGTAGCGTACACTACAAGGGTCATAGTGCATGCATAGCGTATGTAGTGTACGCAACGTTTTTTTTTTTTTTTTTTTATAAATGATAATTATATTTTGTTTTTGTACTTGATACTCTCAACTTATGGGATTTGAATAGAGATTTTAATTTTTTTTCAAACTTGTGACTTGTGGTTTCAATTAGACATTATTAATTAAGGATTTTAATTTCTTTTCATACTTGTGACTTATGGTTTCAATTAGACATTATTACTTAAAGTGGTATGCCTAGAAAGTTGTTGATATGGTAATGATTTGATTTGGTTTATATGTGGATTGGCTTTTGATAAACGATATTAATAACTTGTTTGAACATGCTTATACTTGAAAAAATGAATCATTTTTTAGGCATTTTTATATATGTTTTTTTGTTTTCCTTCTTACTATTTATAATATTTTTAAATTAAAAAATAGAAGTACCATATAACTTACGCTACACGATACAAAGGGCTAAACATTACGCAAAACGCTACTGCTATTTAAGACATTGCACACAGGATCCATATTGCCTTAACACTACACAAAACTCCATGTGTGGGGCCCACCAAATAGGTCGTATGACCCATAAATTGGGATTTCAAGACCCACATCTTAATCACAATTCACAGGCTTCTTGCAATCACTTCCACATGCATTATGATGATGATATATCTTAAAGCTGTAGCGAATACTCAGTACATATTCTATGGTATGTGCACTGGTGGGGCACTAATTCAGTACCAATGGCCTACCAGCAGTCTTAGTTGCATGATCCTTCTAACTAGGTGCCACTTCCGCTTTGAATCGCACTTCCCACTTGCATTCCCACTCCCGCTTCCTGATAATTTATACTTGAAACCATTTTCAGACAGACATTTCTGCGCTCCTGCACCCAAATTTATTGACGCTTCACTTCACACTTCATGCAAGTACAGCCAGGACAAACCAACACATTTTTTACCTAACACATGGGTGCTGGTGCCCCTAATAGTTCCTGAAAACTTTGCTCCCTTCTAGTTGCTACATATCTACATTCCACACCCCCCGCCCCCCCCCAAAAAAAAAGCCTTGACAAGCATATGTTTTCACAACCCGGACCCTTGGAGGTATTTACACAGTTGGGTACAAACATATGGCTGTAACTAGAAAAGCATACGTTTTCACAACTCATTGAATTCCAAACCACAAATTAAAACATTGCAAATGTTCTATTGGCTATCCAATGCCTGTCCTATACAGCAAAATGATTAATGCAGAATTCCAATCAATAATGCAAAAATGATTCCGAATCTTGCAGCAAATGCATTTGGCACTGACCTTGTTTAGATAATTCAACTGAGTGACAATACAGCTTATTGCAACCATTGCAAATATCCATGTCTGGAAATAACCAGCCTGGTTTACACCCTCTATAGTCAGCTTTATTGCAATACCTATAGCTTTTATACTCATAACCTGTAAACAAATTTAAATAAAAATAATAATCAGTCGCCCAGATCACAGAGATATTCAAATAGTACTGCCAAAGTGCAATAATTACCGTTAACGATCCGATTATAGAGCATATTCCCAGGTAAACCATTATGTTTGTCTGCCCATAGCGTGGCGCACAGTGCAACATCAGTACCAGCACTACAGCTACCGCTGCCGCCGTATATAAAAGAAATGCTGTGACAAATGCTCCAACCAATCACGACAAAAGCTATAAACAAGAGATGGCATGGTTAAAAGATCAAGAGCGCGGTCGGAGAAATTCGCCATGGTACCTGGTTGGGTTGCTAAATTCCATATTTCTGATACCGACGACGGGGTACGTTCCTCGGGTGCATGAAGCACTATCACGGTAGAACCCACTATACAGAGAACACAGCCCAACACCCCCATCCTCAGGAGTCTCTCCTTCAAGATGAAGTGTGCTAAAACGGCACTGCAATTTCCATAAAATGCATCCCATCCCATGTTAGTCACTTTACATGAGGCACACATGTACAAGGGTCCGTACCATTTATTTTGTGGGGCCCACCATAGCTGGGCTGAAAGCCAAAAATCACACCAGTCCAATGGTCACCACCATGAAGTGAAGGTCAAACTAGCTAACCATTCACTTGTAATCCTCATAATCGATTGGTGGGCGTGATAATCCAATCGGTGCGGTTTTCGGATCACAAGCCATCCAGCCATCCACATTACAGCCCACCATATGAATGGTCCAGATCTCATACATGTGTTGTAAACATATATTGGCATAGCATTGCTTATCTACCTCCGGAAGAAAAATGACTGACACCAGGTCCTTCACTTGGTAAAATCAGCATCAAGAAACCTACTTCTTTCCAAAAATTAAAAATTAAAAATAAAATAAAATTGCAATCTTACCTAACAATAATGCTCAAAGCACCGAGCGGTGTTACAAGAACAGCAGGAGCGAAAATGTACGCCACAAAGTTGGCGATTTCTCCAACGATCACTAAACACAATTTCAAGAATTCCAACTCAAAAAAATCAAATCAATTTAAGAAAAAAATTCAAGAAGCGGACACATACAAACACTTACTTGCAATCATACCGATCCACCAGAGCGGCTCCAACAAATACCCATAGCCTCCAGACCCTTGAAATTCAATTCCACAAAAAGGAATTCTCATCACTTCCCTTAAAAAAGAAAATGAAAAAAAGAGAATTTGGGGATGAAGAGAATTAAAGAGTACCTGCACGGGCTCCAGACGCGCCAGCCCGCTTAAGCCCCTTCTTCTTGATGATGAAGCTAGCGCCGATGAAGGCGCTGGAGACTACCGCGAGAACGAAGCCTTTGAGGTTATCGGTGTAGAGAAGCGAAGCGGATGGTGGCGATCGTCCGATGGTGGTAGCCATCGATTGGTGGGGCAGTCGAAGATGCTCATCTACAGCCGTCGATTAGTGGAGGAAGATTAGCAGGAAGAAGAAGTCATTATCTGTTTTTTTTTTGTTTTGGTTTTTTTGGAGGAGAAAAAGAAGAAAAAAGGAAAATATGATGTGTTTTCTTTCTGTCTTCTCTTCTCTTCTCTTCTCTCTCTTTGTTTTGGCTTTGCTACTCTTACCTGCCAGTCCGAATTATGTAAGGGTCGTCTTGACCGTGTATTTATTATTTTTATAGAGCGGAATCGTTTGCAGCAGCTGTGGTGGCTAACATAACATGGGGGAGCGGATTAGATGCGGCCGTTCATCCGTTTTAGTTTTAGGGCATGGGCCCAAAACAATGAATCAGATCCTAATCTCAAGTGGACCCTAGTATAGGAAACAATGGTGAGTGAATACTCCACCATTAAAAACTTCCCAGGGGCCCACCTTAGGGCCTGTTTGTTTGCTGAGAAGTGGTGGTAAATGCAGTGTAAATAGCCATCATTATTTACATTGTAATTTTCATCTCTAATTTCAAAGTTGACACTGACCGATTGAAAATTTTGGTCTAAAACAGAGGCGAGAAAAATTTTGGAGCCAAAAAACTTTGGGGCCCACCATGATGTATAGACCATATTCATGCTGTCCATCTATTTTGCCTTCTCGTTTTAAGGCATGAGACAAAAAATGAGGCAAATTTAAAGCTCAAGTGCACCACATTAGATTAAAACGTGGGTATTAAACTTTTACCGTTAATAATTACTTGGGACCACAAAATATTTGGATCAATCTGATTTTCTAGTTTTCCCTTTATCCATGTATGTATGATCTTATGAACAGGCCAGATGACAAATAAACATTAGTGTGGGCCCTAGGAAGGCATCAACTTTTAATGGTTAAGATCCGTTGTAATTATTGTTTGTTGTGTTGTGGCCCATTTTAGTTGTAAATTTGCCTCATTTTTTTATGCACACCTTACAATGGGCTTGTGGAACCGATGGATGGCATGGATATGACATATTCATCACAGTGGGCCCTATGTTTTTGTGCGTGTACAAATAAGTAAAATTCAATTAAATTTATCACGATTTCCAAGGCAGTAATTCCTGGAAAAACAAACTAGTGTAAAAGTAATAATAACCTATTTACAATGCATTTCCGAGTATTTCACCCAAACAAACAGGCCCTTAATGTTTTTGTAAGTTGATTTGTCATCTAACAAAAACCTGAATGAAGGGAGGAAAACAAATTTTAGCTTGATCCGGAACTTTTGTTTCCCATAAGAAGTTTTTAATGGTTAATGGCAATTGTTTCATATATTATGGTTTACTTGAGATTTGAATATGTTTCATTTTTTCTTGAAATAATCTGGCAAAACAGATGTATGGTGTGGATATAGACGTTAAGATGGGCCGCGCCTTCTTGGGTGAGGTTGGGCCTCACCCAATTGGCTTCTGATGTGGTATATGTGAAATGCACTCCGTTAAGACGAGATGCACTAATCTTTTCCCTATGAGCAAAATATCTGGATGATAAAATGCTCATGTGGGCCACACCAAAGGGTTTGATGAAGATGATTTTTGCAGGGTTTGATCAGCATGATTTTTGCATAAAAAATATACCCGGTGGTGGCACTACACTTGACTTGGGAACAATACTGATTGAATGCCCACTAACATTGTAAATCTATGTTGGGATTCGATTCTGTGGCCTCGGTTATCTTCACTCAATCTACCATTGTCCCAAAGGTGTGGGTGTTATTGCATGCGTTGCATAGCTGTACGCACTGGAGATTTGGATAAATTGAGATGGTGGAGACTAGAGATTTACAAAACATACACCAAGGTGGGCCATGAGATGGTGGAGCCTGGAGATTTACAAAACATACACCAAGGTGGGCCATGGGTCCTGCTATTTGTGGCTCATCTCAGACGGGGAGTTCTTGGGAAGTTACGTGGGGCCCGCCATGATGTTTGTGTCAATCCACTCCATCCATTTATTTCACCTGCTTATTTTAAGGTAGGAGACCAAAAACAAGGTAGATCCAAAATTCACAAGAGAGGGAACTGTGGGGAAAGAAATGCCTACAGTTGAAACTTTTATGAGGTGATGTTTATATGCCATCCAAACCGTTCATAAGGTCATTTAAGTGAAAGAAAAAATAAAAATAAAACACTTAGCCTGATATGATACTGACTTCTATTACAAATGTTTCAATGGTGCTCACTCAATTCCTATTGTTTCCTCTCATCTAGCTCACTTGAGTTTTGTATCTGCCTTATTTTTTATCTACTGTCTTAAAATAAATAGGAAAAATAATAGATAGACGGTGTGGATTGATCACAAACATCATGTGGCCCTACATAACTTTCCAACTAAGGAACTTCCTTTAGGCGGGAAATCCGCCTCCGCTCATCCGTGAGTGTTACATGGAATAATCAAAATTGGACGTGGATTAGCTATTGAACTCGACCGTAGATAGTCACGCTACTGAGGTGACGTCACCATATTCTGTGGGCCCACCATGATATATGTGTTGTATCCACACCGTCAATTCATTTGAATAGATCATTTTAGACCATGAGACATGATGAGGCAGATCAAAGTTCAAGTAGATCCCACGACACAAAACAGTGGGGATTCAACGCCTACCATTAACAACTTCTTTCGGCCATCGAAGTTTTCGAATATTCCATGTAAGTTTTAACTCATAAACGGGTTAGAGCTCAAATAAACATCATAGTGGGCCTTATGAAAGTTTCAACATTGGGTGTCATCCCCACTGTTTTTCTGTTGTGGGTCCACCTGAACTTTGAATCCGCCTCATTCTTTAGGTCATGCCCTAAAATGATCTCTCCAGATGGATGGATGGTGTGGATACAATACATACATAATGGTGGGGCCCAAAGAACGAGACTCGCTACTGTCAGTAGCTAATCAGCGTCCATCAAAATCTCACCACGTAAGGTCACCGTGCAATGCGTCCATTTTAAGCGTGATGGAGGATTCCAGTACAAGAAGAGCCTCGCCCATTTTACGCGTGATTGAGGATTCCGGTACAAGAAGAACCTCGTATGTGTGGCGAGCCGCCCACGCACGTGGGAGCCGCGAATCTCCTGTAGCACTTGTATGTGCGGGAGTCCGTGCAAGAAAAAGCTCCATGGCCCCCACTGCGTGCCAGCTACTCTGTCCACCAGGTAGCCATGTTCCAAAAATCAGGCATTTCCAACTGAAACAGTGGAGCCGAGAATGCTACAATGCGCCTCATCTCCACTATTTCACGTGGTGTGGCCCACTTGATTTTTAAATCTTCCGTATTTTCAGTACCAGGGTCCTTAAATGAGCTTGTGCAGCTGATGGACGGAGCAGATATCACATAGATTTGCGTCTCAGATGGGCCGCTAACAGAATGCCTTATACGAGAGAACGTGCAGGACAACCAATCCGTTCATCTGCAGCACCTCACGAATGATGCAGGGAAGCTCCAAAAATCACGCCATACTAAGTTGGGCCACATGACCCCAAGGGCCTGTTTGGATAGTAGTTAAGTAACTTATTACAGATAAGTAAGTTTGGTTTATGATTAGTAATAAGTAATTTTTTCACTTAAAAGTATATAATTATTTCAGTTAATTAGTTTGACTTTTCTACTTTTTACAATAGTTGTTAAAGAGAAGAATAAGAGAAACAAAAGAGGTGAAAAGATGATAAATATGCTGTTTACCTAACATACTTATTATTTTGACAAGTAGAAACTAAAATAAGTTACTTGTGGCATAAGTAACTTATCTTAAGCAACTTAAGATCCAAACGGCCCCAAATGACTGTCCATTCTTACTGGCCCACCTGACCGTTGGATCGGCCTGTTTTTGGGGGGGTAAATTCTTGGGACTGGATGAATTACGTGATGGATGGCCTGGATCTTACGTACACAGAGTCGTGTGCTAGTTACACGGCTCTTATAACCACGCTAGCCCCGGTTTCTTATTTTAACTCATTTATGATTTATTTATTTACAAGAGAGACGACTCAGACCAGTTTGCTCACCCGTCAACGTGCGCACCTTTGCGAATCCGGACCAAATTTGCTAACGTGCGCAGACACGACCTATCTATGCAGCGGCTGTATCTGAATATCAGGAACATCCATTTCTTTATCCTTTGACGTCTATATGATATCCCTTCCATTCAAAAGGTGGGACACACCAAGGCAGGTCATATCATCGGCTCTGATTTTTACAGTATCATCATCGTGTGGCCCAGATTTTTCACAGATGGGATGTCGTTAATAGGTGGCACGTTGGCAGGAAAGAAATGGCCGTCCGTGAAATTCACGTGCAACCCCTAGGATGCAGATTGGCAGTCCACTATAATGTATGCCTCTAATCCACACCGTCCATCTTTTTTTTAAGCTCATTTTAAGGGGACGCGGATTGCCTCCTTCCTCAGTGCTGAACTGTGGAGGGGCCCACCTTGTTGTTATCTGTTAATCCACGCCATCCATCCATTTTCTAAGATCATTTTAATGCATGAGACCAAGAATGAGACAGATCTAACGATCAGGTGGACCACACCAGAGATGACTCTGGCATTTAATGCAACATAGCTCACTATTTAGTGTGGTCCAAATGACGGTTGGATCTGGCTCACTTTTTGTATCGTTCCTTAAAATGATCTTGAAGAAGGGATGGACGGTGTGGATAAACAGATACATCACAGTGGGCCCCTCCACTGATCAGCATGGATGCCTTAATGGGGAAGGAGCAATCCGCGACCATTTTAAGGCATGAGCCGAAGCATATCAAAGCTCATGTGGATCAGACCACAGAAAACGGTGGGGATAATGACATCCACCGTTGAAACCTTCCTAGGATCCACAATGATATGTGTTTATTTATCATCCAACGCGTCTAATGGGACCCATCAGGTGTTCACAAATGTCCAGATGTTCTGGTCAGAATATCATCTGGTCCAGTGCCCGGGTGGGATATAATAGTTAGAAATAGGCCAGACGGATAAGATAAAATATGCCAACTATTTTCAGCCGTTCATTTGTTTTGTGAAGTGCACCCCACCTGATGAGGGGAATGGCTTGAATTTTCGACTACAGAATCTATAGAAGGGAACCCACCTAATGTAAAGCTTAGATCTTATACATGCGAGCAATGTTGGCACATGTTGTGGCGTGAAGATGGTGAGCAGAGTCGATGATCCAGGCCATTCCACAGGTGGGGCCCACTGTGAAGATAGACAAGCGTGAATGTTAGTATGATCCATTAATTATATGGGCGACATGTATACATTGAATAGACACCGTTAATAATTATTTCTCTTCTATCAATCCGGTTTTTGTATGATTTGCACCTGTTAAATGGTGGTGACACATACATATAATCATTTCAACGGCCGAGATCGTGCAGCCGGATGTTAGTCGAGCGTATCCCAAAAAATCCCACTAATCGGCTAATGTTAACCATCTGAGATCAACCATTGAATTTAGAAAAATGCCACTTTCTTTTAACCGTCCATTTCATGAACATCAATTCCATGGTTGGATCATCATGTCACTCTGATTTTTGGGGTTCATCCTCCATCCATGGCGGAGCCCACGATTTGACGATCTGGATCGGTGTACATTTATGCCATGCCATCGCCCATCAGACACCATCATTTAAAAGGATGTGAAAGACGTACATAGTAGCATTACCAGACAAAAGAGACGGGGATGCTATCCGCGTTTGTCGAGAGGCTCTTGGTTCGTGCCTCTTGGAGCCGTGGCAAACCGAACGGGTGTTGTCTCCTGGTGGGGATATTTAGTGCAATAGCCCTCGGTTCTTTCAACTACAACAAAAAGTCTGATTTCTTGTGAGGCTCATCTCTTTAGCCCTCACACAAGATTTTCCAAATTTCTCTTTCGAAATGCCCCTCTGCATACGGCCAACAACGGTAGCTTTTGAAGCCCTTTTCCAAAAGGAGATTGCGGCCCACTAAAATACCGATTAAGACCATCCCTTGGTCAATCTAATCTGTTCATATTAGTCGGACATTTAGGAACTCACATAAATGTTCTTTTTTCACTTTTCTATTAAAGCTTTATGTGGTTCACAACAGTGTCAACGTGGTTCCTTAATTCTGAATGGTTTGCTCCGGTGTGGTCCACCTATAATAAGTTTTGCCCTGAAACTGTGTGAGGACCTCAAATTAAAACCCTTTTTATGTTAACGTGTTGGATTTGTTTTACAACAATCTAATAGGCCCCACGTAAGATCACATATGGTTTCAAAGTGTGCAACTATACTGCTTCGGGGGGGGGGGGGGGGGGGGGGGGGGGGACTCACATGGGACCCATAGTGTTCTAAGAGGACTCATATTGATCAGGGGGACCCACAGTTCTCATGAGAGACCCACAGTGCTCAGGGGGACCCTCAGTGCTCATGGGGGGACCCATAGTGCTCAAGGGGGACACATAGTGCTCAAGGGGGATCCAGTGCTTAGGGCGGACTTATAGTGATAGGGGGACCCACAGTGCTCAGGGGGGGCTCACAATGCTTAGGGGGACCCACATTGCTCAAGGGGAACTAATGCTTGGCGGGCCCATAGTGCTCAAGGGGGATCCAGTACTCAGGGGGACCCACATATTTTTGTTTCCCTTCTTATATAATAGATGTAACAAATTTTGTTAATCACATTTTATGTTTAGAGAAAGCTTCCAAAAGTTACAAAAAAGGTGTACAAGAACAAAAAAAAGAAAGAAAGATACTAAAAGGCTCAATATGTTGCCATATCAGTCATCGGAACGAAGAAAAGCTTCAATATGTCGTCAGAAACTTAAAAATGACTCCAGTGGATTGTTGGAGTGGGTCCCACGAAGGTGTAAGAAACAATTTTAACCGCCTTGTTCAATGGTGGTGGTCTTCTCTCTCTCTCTCTCTCTCTCTCTCTCTCTCTCTCTCTCTCTCTCTCTCAATTTAGTGGTGCCCCCCCCCCCCCCCCCCCCCCCTCGATTCGGTGGTGGTGTCCCCTTTCTCTAAAAAAAAAAGCTTTAAAAACCCTCAAATAAGTTGGAAGGTGGGTCTGGCCCCACAAATATACATATGGAACGATAATGTGGGGCTCACTGGGCATCTCCATTGAAATCCCATCCAACCATTACCTTTGAAAAATAATTTCAAGGCATGGACCCAAGAATCGGGAATGAAGACATCTGAGATGAACAACACCAGGGCAAAGATTTCAAAATTAAGGAATAATGTTGACATTGTTGTGGGCCCCACAGAGCTTCAATAGAGAAGTGAAAAAATCATTTCTATGTTCACAATTGTCCAATTGATGTGAACGGATCAGATCAGGCAAAGGGATGGGCTCACTCGTTGTTTTAAAGGGAAATAATCTCCGTTTGGAAAGAACTTCAAAAGCTTCCGTTGCAAGCCCTCTCATACGCAACAGTAGGTGGTCGGAGGGGCATTTTTGATCAAAATTTTGCCATTATCTCACCTTGGGGCTAAAAAAAGATGAGCATCACAGGAAATTGGATTTTTGTTGCAATGGGAGGACCTATGGGCTATTGCACTAAAAATCTCTTGTGGGAGCGAAAAAGGTGCGTCCCTAGCCTCACCCAACACGGCGCAGCTTTGACCATGGGGTCCCACCTTGATATATGTGTAGTATATCCACATCATCCATCCATTTTTCCGCCTCATTTTAAGGCATGATATGAAAATGAAGCATATAAAAATCTAAGGTGGACTACACTACAGGAAAGAGTGTTGATTGAACACCCACCATTTAAAACTTGGTAGGGCTCGTCGTAATATTTATTGTCATCCAACCTGTTGATAAGGTCACATAGACATGGATAATATCATCTTGATAAAAAATTATGGTCCACAATAAGTTTTTAATGGTCAATTGCCATTGTTTCCTGTAGTATGGTCCACTTGAGATTTGGATTTACTTCATTTTTTCTCTCACCCTAAAAAATGATATAGAAATAAGGATGGACAGACCAAATATACTAAAAATACATCAAGATGGCCCCCATCGTCAGGACCGTATCGTTTTGCACGAGGCCGGGCTGTACCTAATCCACTCTCGCAGTCCGGTCCCGCAGACCGAATTATATGATACTCGACCTGCATTGTTCAGTAGTATACATGGGTTTCACAAACCTAACTAGTCGGGCCCATGAATTCGTAATCCAAACCATTTGTCCGTTTGTTACCACCGTTTATGGATCATGAAACAATGATAACCTTATGATTTATGGCTGATGGATAGACGCTTATGAAGGGAATATGACAATGGTTTGGACTGAAAAGATTTAAATGATCCATCGTTAAGATATTGTAAATTTTTAGAATTTGTTTCATTTACGATGAGATTCAACAAATCAACGGTGTAGATTACCTAAATGTGGGCCCCAATCATCATATTTGGAAGTTGTACATAGCCTATCATATAAATATTTCCGTGTGATGCAACTTCCCTCGCAATCGATTATTAATTGAAAGAGCCTTGAGTTTTGATATGATTATGACATTGACAACTTTGTCAGAAGCCTTTTTTTTTACCCATTTGGGCATTGTTTGGCCTTTTCCAGACGAAAATGCTCTATGTCCAATCGTCCCCTCGCACAGCAGGAGATTTTCATGGAAGTGGAGAGGGCCTTTTGAGAATGGGGTGTGGGCCCTATTAAATTAATGATCGGGGCCACCCCTCGGTCGATTTGATCTGTTCACTTTAATCAGACAACGATGAACTCACGAGGGTCATTTTAAAATAATTTTTGAAGTTTTCTATGGCCCCTACCTACGTTAATGTTGTGAGTTAATTTCGAATTGTTTCCTCTAGTGCGGCCCATCTATGATGAGTTTTTCCCTCAAACTTGAACAAATAACATGAAATTAAAACTTCTTTCATGTGGATGGCTTGGATCTGCTCCAAGACTATCTACTAAGTCCCATATAAGATATAAGATAGGTTCAATAGATGGGTCCTTTATGCAGGAAATGTCATTTGGCATTTTTCTTATTTTCTTTTTCTTTTTTCAGGAGGGGGCCATTTGGCTGTTAGGACCGTTACCACATTTGTGGGACCCACTCTAGCAAGCTTCCAATATGCATCCAGCATCATTCCCTTCATTCCAACTAGCTCATGAGTGTTTTTTTTTAAGATTTTCAACCACAATCTCCAATGTAGAATCTCTGACAGCCAAATGTAGGTTTATGTTAGGGTAATAGTGGCTTTTTTGTTTTTTTTTTTTTTTGGCATTGATGATGGGAGTTTATGAAAAGAAAGTGGGTGTGGTGGTTCCCTTTATAACTGATTTTTTTTTATCGGTATGAATGATTGAAGTTTATGAAAGGGATGAATTTTGTAATGGAAGAACATTATGATGGTTGTTGGGACCGTTACCACATTTGTGGGACCCACTCTAGTAAGCTTCCAATATGCATCCAGCATCATTCCCTTCATTCCAACTAACTCCTGAGTGTTTTTTTAAAAGATTTTCAACCACAATCTCCGATGTAGAATCTCTGACAGCCAAATGTAGGTTTATGTTAGGGTAATAGTGGCTTTTTTGTGTTTTTTTTTTTTTTTTTTTGGCATTGATGGTGGGAGTTTATGAAAAGAAAGTGGGTGTGTTGGTTCCCTTTATAATTGATTTTTTTTTTTATCGGTATGAATGATTGAAGTTTATGAAAGGGATGAATTTTGTAATGGAAGAACATTATGATGGATGAATTTTAAAATGAAAGAATGTTGTAATGGGTGAATATGATAAATGTTGAAATGAATGAACGATCATAATTGTCATAACTCCATATGGGTTGTAGATCTCACTTTTGGGCAATAAAATGGTGTCCAAATAAAGTGATTTCAAATCCATTTGAAAGTTCATCAAATTACCTTTTCAACAAGGACAAGATCACCCAAATCGGACATGTAATGAGGGAGTTATAACTGTTTTCATTGGATATGGAAATAACGGTGTGAGTATTGGTGAACGATAGTGAATTTTGATCCATTTTTTAGAAATCAAACGGTGTCAAAATGAGGTCATTCCAAAGCCATTTAAAAGTTCATCAAACTATCTTTTCAAATGAGATAGTTATGACTATTTTCGTCGATACAGATTGACCATCACTGATACTTAGTGACCATCTCCAATACGCAATGAGTATCGGTGATGATTAATGTGTATCAGCGAAAACGGTCATAACTCCATTACATGTCCGATTTGGGTGATCTTATACTTGTTAGAAATTCAATTTGATGAAATTTTAGATAGCTTTGGAATCACTTCATTTGGACATCATTTGATTACCCAAAATTGGGCCCATAATCATTGTCGTTCACCGATACTCACCGTCATTCATTGATTCAATGAAAATTGTCATAACTCCATCATTACATGTTTGATTTGGGTGATCTTGTACTTGTTGAAAATATAATTTGATGAACTTTCAAATGGATTTAGAATCACTTCATTTGTGCACCATTTGATTTTCCAAAAGTGAGCATATTTTTGTAGGATTTGCAACTCATATAGAGTTATGATAGTTATGACCCATAAACCTATATTAGGTCGTCATAGCTTTTACGTTGGAAATTGTGATTGGAAACCTTAAAACCACTCAAAAGCTCGTGGGAATGAAGGGAACGATGTCGGATGTACACTACATGCTCGCATGGAGTGGGTCCCATGGAGGTGGCAATGGTCCCAACGGTTAAATGGTCCCCTCCCAAAAAGAGAAGAAGAAGAAAAAAAAGAAAAAGGCCAAATAACCTTTCCCATGCAAAAGACTTATCTATTTAACCCATCCAATGTCTTATGTGGGGTCCATTGGATTGTCTTGGAGTAAATCTAAGCTGTCCACATGAATGAGCTTTTAATTTCATGCCAATCTGTAGACATCCCACCTTCGGCTACACTATTGGGAGAGATAGCTAGATGAATGGAGGACTATACCCCCAAATCTCAAGACCAAACTCAGCCAAACTCACCCTTGTAAGCCCTAATCCATAGCATAACTCAAGCCTGAACCCAGTCAACTCACACCTAAACATCAGCCTGAAAAATCCCCATAAGAAAAGCCAGTAAAAAAAATCCTCAAAAAGTCAAACTCACTGAGTCAACCCGCTGAGTCAACCCGTTGAGTCAAAACACCGAGTCAACCCACCGAGTCAAATCACCGAGTCGACTCGCTGAGTCAACTCACCGAGTCAACCCACTGAGTCAAAATAGCAGCCCCGAGACATGTCCGTACCACGCGCTGGAACCCAAGGAGTGTCTGTACGGGCGGCCCACAGGGGGCCGCCCAAACTTATTTACGAGAACTGCCACTGCCCTCTGCTATAAATACTCATCTCCCCTTCTCATTTCAAGACACGACCAAGCCTAGAGAGATTCTGTCCGTCCGAGTCCTCCTCCACCCTCTTAGCCCATTTTTTCCACCAAGGAGAGCCCGAGTGAGGAGAGCCTAGCCCTAGTCCAGCCTAGCTTGACCACTGGTCCAAGTCTCCCAAGCCATCCAAGTCTTGATCCAGTCACTCGAAGCCAATCCTTGCGGCACCTCCGTCCATCTAGCTACTCTTTTTCCAGCATCATCTCATTTACATCTAGCATAAGTGCAACATTTACTTTTCTTCCAACCCCCCTGCTTCACTACGAGCACTTTGATTATTCAAACACACAGCATGCATCTCGCATAAAGCACCTGTCAGTTCGAGCGTATGCTCTGGGCTTGCCTGTTAATGGAAACCTGCCCATCAGAAACTCTTACTGTTCAGACCTGCATTCATACATTAGTCACTACGAGCACTTTGATTATTTAAACACACAGCATGCATTTCGCATAAAGCACCTGTCAGTTCGAGCGTATGCTCTGGGCTTGCCTGTTAATGGAAATCTGCCCATCAGAAACTCTTACTGTTCAGACCTGCATTCATGCATCATGTCATCTATGAGAATGTACGAGGATTAAAACAGACTTTGAAGTATTAGTTCGATTCTGTGAAGTAGAGACCGTACTTCGGTACAGGCAGTGTGTGGGGTGCTTAACTTTTTCCCACCCTGTAACCGTGATCCCTTACCTCGAATCTCTGGCCGCAGATCAAAAGGAGTTATTTTAGAGGAAGGAATCTTCGGATCCCCTTCTCTAACGTTTCTACGGGGTCTAGCCGACTGTAGATTTAAAGTAACTGGCTAGTGGCGACTCTGGTCTTATATAAACTCATTTAAACACATCCAGCTTAACACAACAACCAAACAAAGCCCTCGAGAACGAGACAAGCCGGTGGCACAAACGGCGATTTGCACGCACGCACCTCTTCTTCTTTTTTCGAAAGGAAAAAGGGACGAACGTTGTGTGGGAGCGCGGAACAGCGAGGGTCCACAGAATGGCGACTCCACTGGGGACAAGCTAGTCCCACTAGTCGTGATCCGACTTGAAAAACAGAATCATTCCTATACTTGAAAGTCATTAGTCCTCATACAATCTCATCTGCATAGCATTCTACCTAAAACCAAAACAAAAAAAAAAATAGAAAATTCCAAAACCCAAAAAGAGTATAGTCCTCACCATTGCGCCTCCTCGGGCTCAACGTGTTCGGAAGCAACTTTCCTTCCGCAGCATAATCCGCACTCGGGCTCAGCAAACCATGTCCGACCACGAAGAGGAAACTCACCTCTTCCCCGCTCTCTAAATGACCGAAGCGCAACCTCCAGCGCAACAGCCAATTGAGAATACGCCAATCATGCAAGAATTGGCACAAGGAATGAGAGCAATGTAAGAAATGCTCTTGCAATTCATGCAAGCACAAGCTACCGCAGCAGCCAACAATCAGGTTGGCCCAGTTTAACAATTTCAGCAGCCATGCCGGGTCCTTACGGCCTCCAGTTCAAATCAAGCACAACCATCGGAGTCTGCCCAAGACTACCGACAGCAGCCGTCTCAGCCCTTCGCTATGGGGCATCCTCCTCAGTACCTTCCCGCGACGACAAGGCTGCCTCAAAGCACTCCCGTCGCAGGAACTTCCAGTCAATCTTGCAAACAATAGTCTCAGTAGATCTCAGCATGTCCCCGCCGAGGGGACCCCTTTTCAATTTCAGCACATCCCCGCCGATGGGATTTCAATTCAATTTCCAGCAACAGGGACAGCACTGGCGAATGCCCACAATGGGGGTCAGTGTCAAGCCCACATCAGTCAGCGGACAGTGGCGAATACCTAACAAGGGGGTCACTTCCCAGCATCTCAGCCTCCTGCAAACAGGAGCACTTTTCAATTCCAGCACATCCCCGCCGATGGGATTCCAGTTAATTTTCAGCAATCTTCAATTCAGCAAACTCCAGTTAATTTCTAGTAATCTTCAATTCAGCAATCTCCAGTTAATTTCCAGCAAGCTCCAGTTCAACCTTCAGTACAGTCTCCAGTTCAGCTACAATCCTTTCAAGCACAAGTTCATCAGAATCCAGTTCAGTCATCAAATCAATTTCAGCAACCCGCGGTTGCTTTTCAGCTAGCTCATAGGGTCGAAGACATCGACCACTATGCTGAAGAAGAACGTGCCTTACTCCAAGAGGCACCAGTCGCTCGAACAGATCACTCAGGACTGGACGAGTTGCAGGAGCAGTTCTAGATCTTGCAAAATCAGCTTCAGCGGCAACAAGGAATCGATCTACCTTCGACCAAGTTCAGAGACTTGTGTCCTTTCCCAGATGCTCAAGTACCTCAAAACTTTGAGGTGCCAAAATTTAAAAGATACGATGGCAGTGGTTGTCCTACAGCACATCTCAAGGCCTTCTGTGGAGAGCTAAGTGTAATCTTAGGGAATGAAGGGGCCCTCATTCGTTTGTTCCAAAAATCGCTGAAGGGCGACGCCCTAGATTGGTACACCTCATTGAACTATCATCGCATCAGGACTTGGGAACAACTTTCCCAAGCTTTCGTCGACAGATTCGCATACAATCTCAACATGGCACCCAAGAGAGCCGACCTCGCAGCTCCCAAGCAAAGGAGTGATGAAACGCTATCAGCCTACGTGGGACGTTGGCGAGCTATGGCAGCCAGAATGCGAACACCTATCGATGACGAAGAACAAATCTTCATGATTGTTCATTCAACATATCCTGTCATATCTGGATATCTCATCTCGCATCCATATGCGAATTTCTCACAGTTGATCCGTGCTGGAGAGCAAGTCGAAGCAGGAATCCGTGCTGGGACAATCTCCCCATGGCCTCATCAAGCCACTCCAGTCAAGAGGAACAGAGTGGAGGGAAGACCCATCAGGTATGGGAACGAAAACCGCAGCGGTTCTTCTCCTCGCCCGACAGAGGTAAACAACATCAACACCACTGCCCAGGGTAATCAGTATGCTCCCCCACAAGGACATCAACAGCATCAGCACAATCAGGTTCAGCACCAACCTCAGAGATATCAACCACGACCAAATCCGCAACCACAGCCACAACCACCTTGACAACAGCAGCAGTTCAGAGGAAACGGTCAATACTCATACCAGAATAGGCAGAATTACAGGGAGCTCAGGAAGTTCACTCCACTCACTCAGCCACTTAGTCAAGTCATGGCTATGCTGGTACAAAAGCAGTTGCTCACTCTAATGGCACACAGGCCTCCTCCTCATCCTCTGCCTCCGAACTACCAAGAAAATGAGTATTGCGCCTACCATCAAGGACGTGGCCATACTACTGATCGATGCTTTACTTTGAAGAATGCCATACAAGATCTGATTGATGACCGCAAGATCGTCATCTCGGTCCCTGGAACTCCTGCAGCAGCTTCCACCAACATTCTTCAGAATCCTCTGCCTTAACATCCGACGGATCCTAATTCATCTCGTGGCCCCACTGTCAATAGCATAAAAGAAGGAGAGCGCCTCGATCGCTTCTTCTCCCCTATCCAGTCCATTCATGCCTACACTTATGGGCCAACGAATCCTCCTCCGATCATGCAAGGGGCAAGTCCCTTTCCTTCAGTCTTCGAGCCAGTAGTACTTGAAGGAACACTTCCATATGATGTGCCAGTTGTGCAAGGGGCATCTTGCAGCCCTTCATGTTGGGAACCAGTCATTCTAGAAGGAGCACAATCATACATCGAGCTCACATATGAACCTGTCATTTTGCAAGGGGCAATTTCAGCACATGAACAATACAATCCGCAATGGAGGAACCACACTTGTCAGCAGCAAGAGCCCATTGTCTTGAAAGGAGCTCCTCCAGTTCAGCCAGTCATATTGCAAGGGGAAAATCCTGGGGCGTGTCAATCACACTACGACAGCTGGGACGAACAGAGAAACCCCTTGCCATATCAAGGAGACCAGTATTCATTCCATGGGAGCCTCCTGCTCCAGGAACGGTCAAGCCAGGACCGCGACCTTATGTGATCTATGAAGACAAGCCTCGATATTACCCCTTCAGCACAGGCAACAATGTAGTTCTCAAGGCAAAAGCTCCGTACAAGGAAGATCTGGTACCCACACTAGCACTGTCGCAAGAATCGGTGGTCCTAGAGGGCAAAGGTGAGAAAAATTATAAAGAGGACCCATGGCACTATCCAGAATGTGCGGAAGTGGGAAACATCAATCCCAATGGACGTTGCATTCGAAGAGATAATCAGAACAAAGGAGATCCCAAAGGCGCTCTCTCAGGCCTCGGCAACAAAAATGAAGCCGCATACGATGTGATGACTCAGCTCAAGTCAATCCCTGCCCAAATCTCAGTATGAGAGCTAATCTGCACGTCTCGCATACTCCGAGAAATGTTTGCCAAGACCTTGAGCGATGCTCACGTCTCCTCCGATACGGCACCAGAGATGATAGCATTGATGATTGGACAACTCCTGGCTCCGCGTGCCATCACCTTCACCGATAATGAGTTGCCACCGGAAGGATGTGATCATGGGCGATCCCTCAACATAGCCTTACGATACAAAGACCTCTGTGTCCTGCTGGTCCTTATCGATAATGGCTCAAGCTTAAATGTTTGCCCGCTCAAGACTGCGGAATGTCTGTGAATCAGTCCTTCTTCATTCCGACCCAGCACCATATGCGTCAGAGCATTCGACAACACCCGCCGATCAGTGGAAGGGGAGGTCGACATAGAAGTACAGATAGGTCCGAAAGTCTCCACCATCACATTCTAAATTCTGGATATATCAGCCTCTTTCAACATATTGCTCGGACGACCTTGGCTGCATAAGGTTGGAGCTATGCCATCAACCCTGCATCAACGAGTGAAAAACATCTGTGGAAATCAAGTGATCTCTATCCATGCAGAGAAGGAGCTCATCATTCATTCCAATGCTGCTGCCATTGAACCAGACATCCCGGTCATCGATATCCAGCACTCTGAAGAGGACATCCCGTTTCACAGTTTCAAATTCGAGATTGTGAATGCTATCGCCAATGCGGAACCGATAAGGGTGGACCGTGTCTTTTCACCGGCAGAACGTCTGAGCCTCAAATATCGAATGAAGAATCACTTCAATCCAGAAAGATACTGCTGGTATATAACCAACGCAAATGGGGACTCGGATACAAGGCAATCTTCATGGACAAAAGAAGGAAGAAATTTCGATGCTCACCCATCCAATTCATCAAGCCAGGAGAACCTTGCAAAGATCCAGGAGGAAATCAACCGACTGCACTACACAAAGGCCTCCCGATGAGCCTAGCTTGGGCCACGTGGCCCCCCATTCAATGGGATCAGATTCTCGAACCATCTAAGCCTCCAGAAGAAGAAGGAAAGGATGAAGATGAAGAAGGAAGTCAAACACAGCAGCTTCAGGACCAGGTTACTCTGATACCTGCTCCCAACCAGGGGCACAACCTGCCATTTTAGCATCAATCAACCAGGGGCACAACTTGCCCATCTCAGCATCAATCAGCAAAGGGCACGACTCACCCATCTCTGCAGAATCAACACCATTAATTACCAGCCAGGGGCAGAAGCAGCCCATTCATTGGACCAAGAAAGGGAAATGGCTAGCCCTGGATTGGTCCGATGTCCAGATTCCGAACTTGTGTCTCACTGTGGAACCAGACGAACTGCAGTGCGAGGTAAATGATCCCAGAGGGACTGAGTACGACTCAGATCTCGAACCCGACCAGTGAGAAATCATGGTCATTCGGCCAGACTGTGATTCTTCGCCCAAATCATCAACCCCCACCTCTTCAGGGGAGAAAGTGTGGGGTCCTAAATGGTCATCCGTTCCCCTAACTTTTGAATCAGCCATCTGAGGGCTCTGGCTTCCCAAAAAAAACGTCTATTTAAGCAACGATCGAAACTTTGGGACAAGCTGGGATCAATCATGGTCTGTAATGCCCGCTTGTTCAAAGTCTCGTGAATTTTAAAAATCCAAAAAAAATAAATAACTTTCAAAAGCCAAAAACATCTAGCATTTTCATTTCAAAAAATTCTCAAAAACCAAAAAAACATTTCTTTTCCTGCATTTAATAGTGTGCCAAGTCCGTCAAAAGAGTCGCATGAGTTTGAAGTCGAATCATATGATTTTGACATCGAATTAGACTTCGAGCTCATGGGTCTAGACGAAGCTTGGCATGAGGAAGATGATGATCCGGCTCCCGAACTAGAGGATCTCCTCAAAAAGTTCGAATCCAAAGCCAATGTTGTAGCCGATGATTTCGAGATAGTAAACTTGGGGACACCTGAGATCCTTAGGGAAGTACGCATTGGAAAATCATTGATACCTGAGATGAAACAGAAAATGATAGAGTTCCTAGCTCCAAGATTGTCCAACTTCGCGTTCTCATATGAAGACATGCCGGGGCTTGATGAAGAGCTTGTTGTACACCATCTGCCAACCAAGGCAGATATGAAGCCAGTGAAGCAGAAACTTCGAAGAATGAAGCCAGAATGAGCTCTGAAAGTCCGAGATGAAGTCATCAAGCAGTACAATGTGGGATTCTTGGTAGTCTCCAACTACCCTGAATGGCTCGCCAATATCGTACCAGTACCAAAGAAGGACGGCAAGGTTCGAATGTGCATCGACTTCCGAGATCTCAACAATGCCAATCCTAAAGATGACTTCCCTTTGCCACATATCGACACTCTGGTCGACAATACTGCTGGATACAAGATCTTCTCATTTATGGACGGGTTCTCAGGTTACAATCAGATCAAGATGGCCGTCGAAGATCGCGAGAAGACATCGTTTATCACCCCTTGGGGAACCTTCTGTTACAGGGTAATGCCGTTCGGTCTGAAGAACGCAGGAGCAACATATCAGCGAGCAATGACAACACTATTCCACGACATGATGAACAAAGAACTTGAAGTATATGTGGACGATATGATCGTCAAATCTCGCACAATTGAAGGACACTTTGAAGATCTGAAGAAGTTATTTAATAGCTTAGAAAAGTACAAGCTCCGCCTCAACCCTCAGAAATGTGTCTTCGGTGTAATGGGAGACAAGCTCCTCGGCTTTATGGTGAGCGAGGATGGCATCAGAGTCGACGAGACCAAAACCAGAGCAATCATCGAGATGCCCCCTCCTAGAACAGAAAAAGAAATTCATGGCTTCCTCGACAGAATCCAATACATCAGTCGCTTCATCTCACAGCTCACACCTATTTGTGAGCCCATTTTCAAGCTCCTTCGGAAGAACGTTCCAAAAGAATGGAATAAGGATTGCCAAGTCACCTTCGATCGCATCAAGAAATATCTCATGAATCCTCCAGTCCTAATGCCACCCACTCGTGGACGACCGCTATTGTTATACATCTCGGTAGCAGCAGAAGCCATTGGCTGTGTCCTCGGCCAGCACGACGAGACGGGGAAGAAGGAACAAGCAATATACTATTTGAGCCGAAGGTTCACCGACTACGAGACCAGGTATTCTCCGATCGAGAAGACTTGCCTCACCCTAGTCTGGGCAACTCAGCGACTCCGTCAATACATGATTGCATTCCCTATTCTCCTCCTCGCTCACATGGATCCGCTCAAATACCTGTTCGAGAAACCGGCACTCACTGGAAGGATAGCTAAATGGCAGCTACTTCTGTCTGAATTCGACATCACCTATGTCACTCAGAAGGCAATCAAGGGGTAGGCCCTCGCCGATCATCTTGCCGCCCACTCCCTCCTGGATTATCAACCGCTCAAGACATTCTTCCCTGATGAAGATCTCTTGCTTATCGAAGGTGAAGAAAAGAAGAAAAAAGATGAGTGGAAATTATTCTTCAACGGCGTAGCAAATTCTAAAGGGAGTGGTATTGGAGCGATCCTTTACTCTCCAGATGATGTCCCTATTCCTATCTCAAGGCGCATAGCATTCGAGTGCACGAACAACATGGCAGAGTACGAAGCATGCATCGCTGGCTTAAGGGAAGCCATAATCTTGGGCGTCAAGAAGCTACGAGTATTTGGAGACTCACAGCTTATCATCAATCAAAGCAATGGCGAATGGAAAACCAAGGACGAGAAGTTGATACCATATCATGTGTATCTTGACAATCTGATCGAAGAATTCAAAGAAATCACTTTCTCATACATGCCCAGAGCGAAGAACCAGTTTGCAGATGCTCTCGCTACACTTGCATCAATGCTCGAGATACGAAAAGGAGCTTCAGAATGGGAGTTTACAGTCGAAATTCAAGATGAACCTGCTTTCTGCCTGCAAATAGAAGAAGCTGAAGCTATCCCTGACAAACCCTAGTACACCGACATCAAGCAATATCTCGAAACCCAGGAGTATCCGGAGTCAGCAACAGCAACAGATCGCTGAACCATTCAGCATTTGGCCGGCCAGTTCACCATCAGTGGCGAAGTTCTTTACGAGCGATCCTATAATCACATCCTCCTTCGATGCGTCGATGAAACAAAAGCTGCAAAGATCATGGAAGAAATACATGAAGGAATCTGTGGCCCACACATGAACGGGCACATGATGGCAAAGAAGATTCTACGACTCGACTACTATTGGCTCACCATGGAGACAAACTGCTGCCAGCACGTCAGAAAATGCTTTAAGTGTCAGGAGCATGCGAATCAAATCCATGCCCCCTCATCAGAATTATACAACCTGACCACCCCCTGGCCCTTCTCCATGTGGGGACTCGACATCATCGGCAAGATCAGTCCCAAAGCATCAAATGATCATGAGTACATACTTGTGGCAGTCGACTACTTCACCAAGTGGGTAGAGGCAGCCTCCTACACTACGATTGCGGCATCTCAGGTGATCAAATTCATGAAGAACAACATCATATGCCGGTATGGAATCCCCAATGCTATCATCACAGATAATGGGACCCCGTTTGTCAATAAGAAGATGGATGGCTTCCTCAGCAAATTCAAGATCCAACGTCATTGATCAAGCCCCTACCATCCTCAGATGAATGGTGGGGTAGAAGCCGCAAACAAGACAATCGTCAGGATACTCGAGAAGATGGTCGTGACCTATCGAGATTGGTCAGATATGCTCCCATATGCACTTTGGGCCTATCGAATGTCTGTACGGTCTGCTACGGGCGTTACTCCTTTCGAGCTTACTTATGGAATGGAAGCAGTTCTGCCAGTCGAGGTGGAAATACCATCACTACGGGTGTTACTGGAAAGCGGAGTTGAAGAAGGAGAATGGCAACGGGCCAGATTCGATCAGTTGCAGCTAGCAGATGAGAAGCGTATGCGTTCACTAAGTCATTCACAGTGCTATCAGAAAAGGATCGCTCGGGCTTACAACAAGAGAGTCCGAAAAAGAAGTTTCAAGGTAGGCGACATGGTCATGAAGAAGATTCTACCGTCGCACTTTCCGGATCCCAGAGGAAAGTTCAAACCCTCGTGGGACGGGCCACTGATCATCAGAGAAGTACTTCCCGGAGGCGCTCTTAGACTCACCAACATGAGAGGGGTGGATCTTCCTGAGCCAATCAACACCGACAAAGTGAAGATCTTCCACGGGTAAGTCATTCTGACCTTATCAGGAGTTACCTTAATAGAGCTGAAGTCAAGAGGTCGAAGCTAAAACCTTTGAGATATCATTTCCGTCCACCAACAAGTGTTTCAAATAAGGGAATTCAAAAGAAAAAGAAAAAAATACAAAAAAAAAGAGAAAAAAGAATACAAAAGAAAAAAAAAAGAGAGAAAGAAAAAGAAAAATCAACCCAGGAAAAAACACAGTCATCCATCCATTCATCTCAGAAGGGTCTTTAGCCAAGACAAACAGCTCTATTATCGTAACTTAGGATAAGGGTTGAAGGACTGCCATCGGCCGGCAACGACGGATTCCCGACCTCTAGCCGCCGCAGTTATCCAAAGATCCAGAAAAAAAGAAAAAAAAAGACAATGTGTGCCTAAACAAAGAGGGCGGAGTGAAAACTCGAAAGGACGATCCGAGTAAAAACAATGGGCATACAGCGGACTTGGTGAAAACCCGAAAGGGCACTGAGGGTAAAAACAGCATAGCTGCCAAGGGGCAGGCAAGATCAAACACCCGGGACGTGGTGAAAACCTAAAAGGGCCCCACAGACAAAAATGACGGGAAAAGGCCGGCTGTGGTAAAAACTCGAAAGAGCGTTGCAGGAAAAAATGGCTCAAATAGAAAAAGAAAAAAAATGAAAAGTGCAGGTACCAAGAAATCAGACAGTCCAGATCGGTTCAAGCAGTCACAGTTCAAGAACAAGAAGAAGTGCAGTCAGGAACGAAGAGCTCTACAAATTCTGACAATCTCAGGAGGCAACAGTTTCTGTTGCCTACACCTCTAGGGAACAAAGGATCACACAAGTCAAATCTCGAGACATCGGTCAAAGCATTGGCCGGGCCCCAGTTTTGATTCCTATATCCCGACACAAAATTCAGACACACTCACAAAACAACTAATGGCACAATAGATTTTCAAACAGTTTTCTCTTTTCATTAAATGCATCATATTTCTTTTACACATATCATATCATCTTTTTCAAAAAATATAAAAAAAATGCATCATCATCAATCATATACCATGCAAAAAGGAATGTACAGGTGGCCAACACAATCAATCTCTACCCTCCTCCTCGGCCATATCAGGTAAGTCCTCTGACTCATAATGAAGTAGCCTCGCTCTCAACCTGCTCACCTCCATACGCAGGTAATGCGCCTCACCACGCTCAAGGGTACGGATCGCGGTCTCCTCATCAGACAACCTCTGATCGGCAGCCAACCTCCTCGACATCATCTCACAATGATACCAAAGTGCAGAGATCTCAGACAGCAAATGGCCATGAGTGGCTAAAAGGAAGCCATGATCGATGAATGGGCGCTCCTTAAAGGGTTCATATGAACCAGATGAAGAGCCGGCATCTCCAAGGATATCCTGCTCATCCTCATCAGCAATCTGGTGCCAGCAAGGGATACGTTGATACAGAGACTGCTCAGCAACCCAGTACTGATATGGGGCGGTCGCCATCGGAAAAGCCCGCAGCTCAAAACCAAGCAAATCGGCAGTCAAGTAACTCGCCCAAGATCCATCGACCCGAGTCCTAAAGTCAGAGGTTCTGGATGGAAGCACTCGACGCCCGATACCAATGAAAGCAAAAAGGGAAACATCCTGCTCGTACCCAAACTGCCGCAGGAATCGGATAGGATGATAGGAAAAGTAAGATCGAAAGCCTACCAGCATCAAAGGAAGGCGGTGCGCATCACAAAGCACTGGAGGAAGTGAAAGCCAAGATGACTCCCAACGAACATTCCAGTCACGAAGATCAGCGAATATCCTGCGATACAAGGGCTCACTCATCCTAGCCGTATGAGAAAGAAATTCCATGATGTATCGCATAAGGTCTGCGCGATGGGTGCCAGGAAATGGTATAGGAACAGTTAGCGAAAGACACTCCCATAGCCAGACCTGATCACAAGAAGGAAAGGAAGTACAGCTAGAGCAAAGCAATTCCTAAAAAAGCAAGAAGGGAAAGGTGCAGAAAAGATACCTGAAGAAATGCGCAGCAGCCGCGAAGGACACGAGTGCGGCCCAGGGCACAGTCAGTCGGCCCGTTAAGCAGCTCGGCCAGGACAAGAGAAATGATCCACTGACGTCGGATAGCCTGGCTCATCACCTCAAAAAGCAAAGGAGTCTGGGACTTGCGCCATCCCGAGAATAGCACCTTAGCTATCAAGCAGAACATAAGTGCATTCCGAGCAAAAATAGATCCGGCCACACTCCGAGGACCCAAAAAAGATCATACAGCAAGTCTAAGGAAAACACTACAGCATCCTGGCCGGCAGCTACAGGCTGAACCAGATAGGGGATCCCAAACCAGTTCTGCGGTGTGACAGTCTTCGGCAATGTCTTCGGTGAAAAATACTGAGTATAATCCCAATGTAGGCCTGTCAAGCACGCAAGCTCCTCCAAAGAGGGTCCCATCTCCATGTCGTTGAACGCGAATAAGTTCAACGAGGGGACCCAGTCAATCAATGCAGCTCCGAGCATCCTCCAGTCAATGTCAACTCTAGCCATATGGATCGGACTGCCAAAGCCATAGGACTCCAAATCTCGAATCTCATAAGTTGACAAGCTGTCAAGCCAAGCAAGCAGTCGTGGCGAGCAAGAAGGACGAGGAAGCAGCTGACAAGTCCTCACGGGTACCCCCTCCAGAACAAAAGGCCCAGAAATCAATGACAGCTCATCGATGATCGGAAGATCAACGGGCGAAGGAGAAGGAAAAGCTGGAACCTCTGCAGACTCGACAGCCCCTGACCTGCCCCCAGTAATGGCTATGTCTGATATAGTCGCATCACTGTCTGAAACTGTCATGACCTCAGGCGCATGAGAAGACTCGCCCACCTCATGAACAGAGTGCGCAAAAGACCGACGATCAGGAGAAGGTGACACTCTCCATCAAAAGGGCTATCAGCGAAGATCACACCACACATCGTGGCATCCTGGCCAATCTGACCATCAAAAAATGCATCTGAACCATCAAGAAGGGTCCCGGCTACCCCGATCAAAGAATCAACGGTCAGATCTGGACCTACGACCCTCTCCAACAAGAAATCATGAATCCAGTCATCATCCTGGCCAATCAAAGGGATCATCGAGGCATCCACACTATCCATCATCAGGGGAACATCATCAATGATCACATCAAGTCCACCCAAACAAGTATGCCGCACACCTCGGCCATCATCAAGAGCATCCAAACCATCAAAGGTATCATCTGAACCATCTATACCGTCCGGACATGAGATTAGCCCATCTATGTCCATCATACCCCCATCTCCACCATCAATCACATCATCTAGGTGGCCCACCTTCAAGGGATGCATAGCCTCACCTATGTCCCATCTCCTCATCTCATCCATACCATCCATTTCTCCCATAATGAGGGGCCCATTCAAATCAGAAATTTTAGCATGGCTGCCATTAATGGGGCCATTCAAAGCTCCACCAACCACCATCCCTAGCTGCTCATCAATGCCCCCATTCAATGCTCCATCTCCACCATCTATTAAAGAAAACCCTCCATCATTAAAGCCTTCAACACTTTCTGAAGTGTGGGACCCACCATGGACAGCCCCCACAGCCCCTAAATCTCCATCGTCCATTGCTTGAGAAAAGACAAACCAAGAAAAAGACAAAAGGAGAAGGGAAGATGAGACAAGGAGAATATTCATGACTGCAATCGAACCCGGACGTGCAGGGAATGTGGGGACAAAGACAGTGGACTGTGAAGAATGTCCGAGCATGAGCCAGCCCAGGCCGCACAAGAGGCGAGCCTTGGGCGGCCCACTCTGGGCCGCCCGTACGGACGTGCTCTCTCTCTCTCTCTCCGTGGGATTGGCTCCATAGTTGTTGGTAGGTGAGGCTGACAGTCCACATCAGCAGATGGCACCCTGAGGGCCGCCCAAGGCTCCAATCCATTCCAGATTTCGATTGAGATTGATCAAGATCGTTTGGAAGGTACTCCACCGGCCCAATCACGACGTACTGCGACCAGAATGGGTCTGATCAAGTCAAAGAGAGGGAAAGATGATCAAGAGAGGGCCACAAGCAATCTGAGCCATTCGAAGGCTAGATCATTATGATCTAAACCATGAAAGAGCTCGCATGGGTTGTCAAATAGCAAGATCAAGGGTTTGATCATCAAAAGAAGGGTCAGAATCCAAGATATGATCATCAAGTGGGCCCACAAGGCCAAATCAAGCAATCTGAGTCGTTCAAGTCATCATCCGCACCATGAAAAACCTTTTTAGCCTCACAAAACATCAAGAAAAGGTGCTTCCAAAGTAAAGCCGAAGTCTCAAGTGGGCCCACAGGGCCAAATCAAGCCATCTGAACCATTCAAGTAGTCATCTATGCAGTTAAGAAGTCCCATCTCCCACAAGTCATTAAGAAATGAGTCAGAAGTCAAAGCATCCAGACATCATCAAGGAATTTGAGACAAGTCAGAAGTTGTATATTCATTCAGAAGATTTTTGATACAGAAGGGGGTGAAAGCAAAAAGAAGAAGGTCATACATCAAATAAGCTGAATACAAAAGCAGGCTATAGGTCACCAACATAGTTGTCGTCATCCCTCCTCTCGTCCCGCTCTCGATGATGAAGATCCATCAAAGGGGCTGTCACTGAGCCTCCAGCGTAACTGCGACGGCCCCCAGGAACATAGAGTGGAGGAAGCAGAGGCCTCTGGCCATACAACAAGTACCACTCATCATAGTCGCGATCCGGGATCGTAAAACGAAACCCGGGCTGGCCCACAAGAGCATCAACTATCTCATCAGCTGGGATCTGAGCAGCTGGAGAAGGTGCAGAATAAGGGACTCTGGCCACTCCGGTAATCTGTCGAAGCAGCCTCTTACCAAAATACTACTGAAATGATTAAGCGTCAGAAAGCATGATCCGGAGGCATGAAGCATCATAGGTCTCCACACGCTGAGGGGTGTAGTAGAGAGGAAAGTTGACGTATGGCATCCGAGCAAGCTACAACAAGGGAGATCATCACGATCAATTACAGTACAGCACGAGGGATAAGGAAAGCAAGATACTTACATCTTCAACGGTCAATCCGTCTATGTCAGCACGCCAGTTTTCCCCAGAAACTCGAGAGTTACGCTGACGGTTTTGTTGATGCCACTACATGTGGTGATACAAATATGGCTCAATGTCGTCCCCCATCCTCGGCGCGAGGTGGGGAAAATGGTCATAAAAGCAAGTCTGGGCAAGGGCACACCTAACAATTAGAGAGAGAAAGAGGGTAAATGTCTCCAAGAAAGGAGAAAGAAGAAGTACCTCAACGACAGGCTAGAAACCTGTGTAGGACCGACTATTCCGACTAGTCTTATCCAGACCCTGGAAAATA
This sequence comes from Liriodendron chinense, assembly GCA_003013855.2. NCBI lineage: Eukaryota > Viridiplantae > Streptophyta > Magnoliopsida > Magnoliales > Magnoliaceae > Liriodendron > Liriodendron chinense. Next base: position 3,262,167 of record ML058459.1, read on the forward strand.
TGAGTCAGGATAGCCCCGTTCCAATTATAGGGATGATGGAGATCCTCAACCAAGCGAAGAAATTTAGGATCAACTCTCTCATTTGCGTGGCAGAGAAGGAAAGACCCGAAGGCATAAGTAATCATGGCCCGTGCTTTGTGGAGGGCCTCTAGCTCGGTAGTGGGGGTGACGAAGGCAAAAGTGTTGTAGAACCATCGCATCTTTACTTTATGGCCTTGGAATTCATCTTCGGGCGGGACATCACCAACAAGCCGTAGCCAGTCAGTGGAAGTGATGGGAGCAAGAGAGCTGACTTGAGGAACAACTGCCCCATGAAATGGAAAGCCAATTTGCATATAAATATCCAGGGGAGTTATTCCCCATTTGCCACAAGGGAGTTGAAAGGTGTGGGTCTCATCCCGCCACCTTTCGCAAAGAGCTGCGAGCATCATGCGGTTGGCACTGTTGTTATGGAAGCGTAAAGTAAGGAGGCCAGCAAAAGGAGTGTCAGCCAATACTCGTTCAAGCAAAGGCTATGGATGTTGCACCCAGTTGTCCCAGTGGTCTCTGGTACCTCGACCCTTGATGGCGGGAAGAGGTTGATGCTCTTGAGCCAAAGAACACATATGGGCCCCTCGGTGGATGATGAAGGCAGGATCATTCTCATCAATCACTCGACGTCCTCTTGTACCGTCCGCCATTGAATCCTACAAGCTTGGCAAGGTAAGTCCCTATCCTTTACCCATCAAAATCCAAATTATCATCCAGGAAACCCATGGGATGGGGCTCACATTCAGATGCAAAATCCAAAGTCCGACTCCATGTGTTACCTAGGATATGTGTTGGGCCCATTAAAGAAAGCAAGGCCCACCTTAAAGAAGGTTGCATGCCATGCCTTAGGCAAAGAAAGTCCATCATCCAAGGACATACTTTGGACAACAAATGCACTCAAGTGCCATGAGATCAACAAGGGATAAGAATCCTACTTCACATTAGAAATCCCTCTTCAAAGTCCACATGTGGCCAATGATTGATCCACTGTTTATGCCAAGGCCATGATTCTCACTTAAGATGTTTCCATCTTTTACATATGAACATGGACAAATGGGGAATAGGAAGGAAATGGGCCCCCAAGAGCAACCTAAATGCCTCACCTCAATGGATTGAAGGGAGCACATAGCCCACTTGAAAAACATGAGGACCCATTTAATGGGTTAACCATGAGCACCCCTATGTGCATCATCTTGATGAAAGTTTTGACTATGAGAGTACAACATGGCGGTCTACTCACAAGCATATGAATCAAAGAAGCTAATGGTAAATATTGGATACACATAGCCCACATGAAGAACCAAAGTTGGAGATGTCCATGTAAGGACAAGTTTGGGCAACTTATGTGCACCAATTTCTTTACCAAAAAGGGGGACCATTTGAGCACAAGAGGGCATGGCTTGATGAGTCACCCAACCATCATGAAAATGGCTAAGAATGGTATACATAGCCCACTTGAAGATCAAAATCCAAAATGCCCCAAAGCATGGGACAAAATTGGGCAACTTATGGGTATCATTCTTTCTCACAAATTGAAAGGAAAATCACTCATCTTTGAGAATGATGGTGGATGACCCACCAAGCACCCCAAAGAGAAGTTCAAGGAGCTATGGTTGCATGGATAACTCACTTGAAGGAGGATCATCCATTTGAGGTTGATAACATTAAAGAGAAACTCTTGAGAACCACTTTCCTACCACAAGAAAAAAATCATTTGAACTTAGTGAGATTGTTGAAACAACTCACTCATGGGACTTGTAGATGATCAAGTAACTCAAGTCCTCCATCCATCAAAAGAAAAAGCATGAAAGAAAAAAAATCTTACATGAACAAAGTGTAGTGATGCACACATGGTCCAAAGAAATCCAAGTTTCAATGAGGGCCTAAAAGCCCATCCATATGAAAAAACTCCAAGGGGCCCACCACACTTTGTACATAAGGATGTACATCATAATCAAGAGATGGTGGGAGATTTGGGCCACTTGTCCATAAAGGCCCAATTAAGAAATCTAGCCCACTTGAAGATCCAAACGAAGAATGGGCTAGTCACCTTTGTCCATACACATGTGAAGAAGGATGGGGCCACCCAAAGTGAGCCCCATGAGCCCAAAACTTGAGGTGGGCCCCACCATTCTCATGGGCCCAAACCTTGAAAAGAAGATGGAAAAGAAAAGAAGAGCTTTAAGGAAAAATGACAAGGGCAAGAAAGCATGGGGGAGCCCAAAATGAAGCATTGGGCCCATCAAATACACCAAGGGCTATAACTTCACTTTGAGCCCATTTGATACACATGAAAAGAGGCCCAACTCCCATGAAGAAAGATAGGATATTTTGCCATGCACACTTGATGCACATGGCAAAATTTCCCTTTACATACACATGAAGGGAGTGTGAAAGAAGAAAAGAAAGAATGAAATGGAAGCTTGCAATGTCCTTCTCCATGCACCACCTTTAGAAAAGATTTGAGATCTAGAAAAAGGCAAAAAATACTTGGGCCCACCTTCACTCTTTTTGGAATAGCTACATGGAAAAAAGAAAGAGTCATGAGAAGAAACAATGAAGAAGGAAAAAGACAAGAAAGAAAGGGAGTGGTCCATACCTTTACCACTCACCAAAGAGAGACCACCTTGCTGTCCCAAAGCTTCTCTAAGGCCCACCACTTGAGAGAAGCAAACAACCACCAAAAGAGAGAGGAAAACTTGAAGAAAGAGAAAGTATGAGAGAGAGAGAAGAGATATTGCACGTTGGAGGGGCAAGGGTGCTCCATGTTATATAGAAAAGGGGAGTGCACCCCTTTACCTAACCCACTAGAAAAACCAGTGGGCAGGGACGGTCCGGGCGGCACCCAGGGGGCCGTCCTACCCTCCCTCTAGTTGAAACGACTTCTCACCCCCTCTCCTTGGGAAGAACTCCCCTTGGGAAGGGTGGTTGGAAGTGAATCTTGTACCTCCTTGTAAGAATGAAGTGATGGAAGAGAATGGTGAGAAAAAGTAAGAAATCTCACCAAAGTCTCATCTTGTGAGAAATTGGTGAGAAATTGGCTTGATGATGTAGAAAAAGTTCCATGGAATTTTCAAGAAAAAAGGAAAAGAATTGACTTGGTCAAACAGTGATCTCAACCATCCAAAGGCATGACCTGATGATCTGAACCATTCTAAGAAGAATCCCCGGAATCTCCCACCTTGATTGTTACTCTCTTGTATAGTTTTGGGTCCGAAGACCTTAAACTACGTAGGGATCAAGATCCCGATGGCCTTTTTAAATAAAAACCGGTAACAGTTTGGATCGTTCGAATCAAGATCCGCTGACACCGGACATTTTTCAAAAACAAGAAAATGTGTTTGCCCTACTTGTACATATTTTGGGTCCGAAGATCTTAAAGTACGTCGGGATCAATATCCCGAGGGATTTTAATAAAAACTAGCATCTATCCCAGCTGTTCAGGCCAAGATCTGATGACCTGGATCATTTCGAAAAATCACCAAAAAGAGTGTATATTCAGCTTGTACATATTTTGGGTCCGAAGACCTTAAACTACGTCGGGATTAATATCCCGAGGGATTTTAATAAAAACCAGCATCGATCCTAGCCGTTCAGGCCAAGATCTGATGACCTAGATTATTTCGAAAAAATCACAAAAAAAGAATGTATTTTCAGCATGTACATATTTTTGGTCTGAAGACCTTAAACTATACTGGGATTAATTTCTCGGGGGACCTTTTCCTGCTTTCAACCAAAAACCGGCATCGGCCTCAACTGCTGGGATCAAGGTTTGATAACTCGAAACTTTTTCAAAAATACCAAAAAGATTTCAAGCTTTCCATAAAAACCAGCATCAACTTCGATTACCTGAGTTGAAGTCTGGAACTTTTTCAAAAAAAAATGCAAAAAAATAAAACAAAAATAAAAAAGGAAAAATTCTACAATCAATTTCAACTGCACAAATTCATCCACAGTGGTCCGAAGACCTAAAAGTACACCGAGATTAACTTCTCGGGGGCTTTCTTTCCTAACCTGTTCCGGACATGGCTGACAGTTGATCGTACGGGTGTCCAGAATCTTTTAAACAGGTAGAGGCTGAGGCGGGCAGAGCCCTGCAATCCTGTTCGTGTTGAACGCACCGTGATAGACAACCTTAATTTGGAAGTCGCTGTTGAATCTGACGGATGTTCCCTGTTCCTAAAACTCATGAAGGGGATTAAGACTGTTGGGAGGTGGAGCGCACCCTCACAGAATTGTGAGCAACGTAAGGCCCCAAACTGGATTGACTAAGGGAAATGTGAGGATGTGGCTCATTTTGTGGCCGAAGGAGTCCGTCAGACGATACGTGGTCTATGTGCATTGCACATGAGGAACAGGCAACTTTGTGGGTGTGTTGACTGAAAACCCGTAACAATCTCCTCATCCGAAGATGTAAAACTACGGCACTTAACTGTGTGAGACTCGTCTTGCTCGCTGACGTAAAATGGATAGGGTGCCTTACCAGCAGTAGAAGCTGGAAATGGATGAAAATTCCATACCTTTTCCCTGCATTTCAGAAAAATCAGAAAAATACAAAAACTGCAAAATATTTTCAAAAATCACAAAATATTTCCGTTGCTTTCAAACCAAATATTTTCAAAACCACAAAAAAATATTTTCTTTGTTTTCAATAACCGATCTCTATTCTGACCACTCAGGTAAAGATTCGGACCAAATATTTATAAAAATCACAAAAATTGTCACTATCCCCCAGCACTACACTTTAGGAGTCTTGAACTCCACTCTCTTCACAATTTGGGATGACGGATCTAATCGCTCGCAAATTGGAATCTTAACCAAAACTGGCGACCAAGCACCGTCTCAATCTCATTTATGCCCAGAAGAACATCTTGAAGTCGGATAACATCCTCGTACATTCTCATTAGCAAAGAAACAACATCTTGGGATGATGGACCTGATCGATCACGGGTCGGGATCTTGACCAACCCGCTGACCAAACGCCCTTATAAAAAAGAAAAACCCCAAGGAATCACAACCCTGCAAGCAATAAGCTCAAAATTCTCTGCATCTCCAGCAAAAGCAAAATCATCAAACTGAAAGAGAATGAGCCAAGCCATACACATTCATCATGCATCTCCATGCATCAGCATCCATCGCATAAATCATCATGTTTACCTGCTTTCAAATAAAAGTCGGTTAGCCAAAGACCCCACAGGCACTCCTAGTGGAGGCACGTGCAAACCAGATTTCCATTTCAAAAAGACAAAAAAAAAATTCCTATTTGCAAATAAAAACCCTACGGAGTATCACTCCCCAGAGTGGGTATCCTTTCAAAAAATCCAAAAAATATTTTCCCAGTAGAGCGTTCAGCCTCCAAAACACCAGGAGATCTTCCATATCTCTGGGTAGGAGCCGACGCAAAAATCAAATAAGATCCGATGTCTCGCGGTTTCTCCGGAGACCATCGGATCCAATGCACTCAAAGTATGGTCGAACTGAAATCCAGTGTCAGTGCGGTCGTACCACATGCCAAGATACGAAAAGATGAAAGCCAAAAGGCTCAGTCAAAGAAACCATTTGAACGAGTGGAAACGATGAATTGTAACCCAAGTATCAAAATCAGCAGATTGGGTGGAAAGAGTTCACCCGCACATACCTAGGCGTGGATGCCTGAAGTACCTTGACTGAGTCCAAGTCGACGTAGTAGAATCCCGTAAGACTACATGACGCAGGGCATCTAACCACTCTGACAGTCAAGCGAAACAAGTATTCCTGAAGTGATCCGGGAAAACATCAAACATCACAATCAATCATAGGGTCAGTATCCTCGTAAGACTACAGACGCAGAGGCTTTGCTGTACCTTTTCGATGTTAGTACCGATCGGGAATGGAAGGGTTGCGATTGAGTACCCAGGTTGCAGCGCATGCAAGGACAATCGCAACGTTTTCTCCAAACTCCTGCGGTATGTGCAAGTTATCAATCTCCAGACAATCAACTGACTCAGATACAAAGGACAAACAAAGATTCCAGACCACAATCGGGGAAAGAATGAATTGCAAACCAAGCATCAAAATCAGCAGATCGGGTGGAAAAAGACCACCCGCACATACCTAGGCGTGGATGCCTGAAGTACCTTGACTGAGTCCAAGTCGGCGTAGTAGAATCCCGTAAGACTACATGACGCAGGGCATCTAACCACTTTGACAATCAAGCAAAACAAGTACTCCTGCAGTGATCCGGGAAAACATCAAACATCACAATCAATCACAGGGTCAGTATCCTCGTAAGACTACGGACGCAGAGGCTCTACTGTACCTTTCCGATGTTAGTACCAATTGGGAACGGAAGGGTTGCGATTGGGTACCCAGGTTGCAGCAAACTGCAGGGACAATCGCAACGTTTTCTCCAAACTTCCGCGGTATGTGCAAGTGATCGATTTCCAGACGATCAACTGGCACAGATGCAAAGGCAAGCAAAGATTTCAGACCATGATCTATGAATGACCGGGTCAGAAGTGGGGTGTCCACTCGCTTTGGCATTCGGTTGCATGCAACCTCTGCCAAAGAGGGGCATCTGTAGACACCCCACCTTCGGCTACACTGTTGGGAGAGATAGCTGGATGAATGGAGGACCATACCCCTAAATCCCAAGACCAAACTCAGCCAAACTCACCCTTGTAAGCCCCAATCCATAGCCTAACTCAAGCCTGAACCCAGTCAACTCGCCCCTAAACATCAGCCTGAAAAACCCCCATAAGAAAAGCCAGTAAAAAAAATCCTAAAAAAGTCAAACTCACTGAGTCAACCCGCTGAGTTAACCCGTTGAGTCAACCCGCTGAGTCAAAACACCGAGTCAACCCACCGAGTCAACCCGCCGAGTTAAATCACCGAGTCAACCTGCTGAGTCAACTCACCGAGTCGACCCGCTGAGTCAAAACAGCAGCCCCGAGACATGTCCGTACCACGTGCTGGAACCCAAGGAACGTCCGTACGGGCGGCCCACAGAGGGCCGCCCAAACTTATTTACGAGAACTGCCACTGCCCTCTGCTATAAATACTCCTCTCCCCTTCTCATTTCAACACACGACCAAGCCCAGAGAGATCCTGTCCGTCCGAGTCCTCCTCCACCCTCTTAGCCCATTTTTTCCACCAAGGAGAGCCCGAGTGAGAAGAGCCTAGCCCTGGTCCAGCCTAGCCTGACCACTGGTCCAAGTCTCCCAAGCTATCCAAGTCTTGATCCAGCCACTCGAAGCCAATCCTTGCGACACCTCCGTCCATCTAGCTACTCCTTTTTCAGCATCATCTCATTTGCATCTAGCATAAGTGTAACATTTACTTTTCTTCCAACCCCCCTGCTTCACTACAAGCACTTGATTATTCAAAGACACAGCATGCATCTCGCATAAAGCACTTGTCAGTTCGAGCGTATGCTCTGGGCTTGCCTGTTAATGGAAACCTGCCCATCAGAAACTCTTACTGTTCAGGCCTGCATTCATACATTAGTCACTACGAGCACTTTGATTATTCAAACACACAGCATGCATCTCGCATAAAGCACCTGTCAGTTCGAGCGTATGCTCTGGGCTTTCCTGTTAATGGAAACCTGCCCATCAGAAACTCTTAATGTTCAGACCTGCATTCATGCATCATGTCATCTATGAGAATGCATGAGGATTAAAACAGACTTTCAAGTATTAGTTCGATTCTGTGAAGTAGAGACCGTACTTCAGTACGGGCAGTGTGTGGGGTGCTTAACCTCTTCCCACCCTGTAACCGTGATCCCTTACCTCGAATCTCTGGCCGCAGATCTAAAGGAGTCATTTTAGAGGAAGGAATCTTCGGATCCCCTTCTCTAACGTTTCTATGGGGTCTAGCCGACTGTAGATTCAAAGTAACTGGTTAGTGGCGATTCTGGTCTTATATAAACTCATTTAAACACATCCAGCTTAACACAACAACCAAACAAAGCCCTCGAGAACGAGGCAAGCCGATGACACAAACAGCGATTCGCACGCATGCACCTCTTCTTCTTCTTTTTCCGAAAGGAAAAGGGACGAACGTCGTGTGGGAGCGCGGAACGGCGAGGGTCCACACAATCTGTACAAGTTTTGGGGCAAAACTCATCACAGATGGATCACATCTAAGGAAATAGTTCGAAATTAACTCACAATGTTAATACAGGTGTAGGCCATAGAAAGCTTCAATTTTTTTTTTAAAAGACCTTATTGTGAGTTTACGACTATCCAATTAAAGCAAATATATTAGATTGATCGAGGGGTAGCCCTAATCGTTGATTTAGTGGACCCATACCCCAATTCTCAAAAGGCCATCTCGGCTTCCGCAAAAAGCTGCTGTTGTACAAGAGGAGGGGTGACAGAGGGGCAAAATGCAAACAGTGCCCAAGGGCTAATAAAAAAAAGGTTTTTGGCACATAAGCCTTTTTTATAATGATATAATAAAGAGGAAGGGCTATTTTAATTAATACCCCCCTCGCGACACGCATACCTGTAAAAGTCATGAACTCCAGAACTCGTGGAATCTGGTACGAAAGGAGAGTAGATTGAAGAATGCGCTACTCGTCGCACAAGTGCCTATTTAATACATTTATACAGAGATCCGAACCGTTCATCATGTGGGGTTAAATGTGATAATTCCCCCTATTCGATCAAAATTGAAGAATATCTATTTATAAAGTGGACCGTTGATCATCATTCATCAACCTTCCATTTTTATCATACCCATATGAACCAGCAAACGTCTGAACCTGCAAGACATTTGGGCCAGATCATGTTCACATTGGCCCCCAGAAGATGAATGGTCCAGATGTCGAACCTTTTGTTAATTGGTACTTTGCCACGTGCTCTCCTAATTGCATCTCCTCTCTCCTCAAAAGGAATATCCCACGCTCTTCACGTTGATACAGAACAGAAGAATCCTGCGTGAGTTCTACACCATTTAAAAAAAAATGGCGGAGACTCTTCAAACGTACTCCTGGCTTTGTTGTCAGGCAATCCAGACCGTCCAAATCGCTGATCCGACTGTGGATAGAGCATAATCGAAATTTTCACTGGGAGATAATATTAATCATTTGATTTTTACATTGAATTTGGACCGTTCACTATTTAATTTTAAACATCCATTTGATAGCAATTAATTGGATAGTAATGGTTGGTCAATCAGTGCGATTTTATATGAAGCCGATTGCGTCCTGCGAGACCTGGACAATAATCCGTCCAGGCAAGGGCTTTGTGGGGTCCACCGTGATGTATGGGTTTTATCCACACCGTCCATCTGTTTTTAGAGATCATTTTATGGAATTAGCCTAAAAATGAGGCAGATCTAAAGCTCAAGTGGACCATACCAAGGGAAGCACCAGTGATACTGATATCCACCGTTGAAAACTTCTTATGGGCCACCGTGATGTGTACTTTCCATCCAACCTGTTCATAAGGTCATATAGAAATGGATGAAGGTAAAACACAAATATCCGCTTGATACAAAACTTCGAAGGCTCCCAAGAAGTTTTTAATGCTGAGCGTTCAATCCCCACTGTGTGTTCTAATTGAGCCTTGGATCTGCCTCACTTTTGGACTCTTGCCCTAAAATGATTTGAAAAAATGGATAGACGGCTTGGATAAAACCCATAGATCATTGTGGGTCCCACAGAACCCTGCATGGACGGATTATGGTTCAGGAGGGGCAGGACGCGATCCGCTACCATTTTAAAAATGAGTCAGGTCTGGATGGCTGAAGTAGGGCGCGGATTTCGGAATCGGATTGCATGCGGAGTAACTCCGCACGCTCTTATCGTGCGGAGTAAACTCAGTTGGGCCCACATAGAATGTATATGCTTCATCTATTCCGTCCATATGTTTTTCCAGCTCATTTTAGTGGTTGAGCCCAAAATTTAAGCATATTCAAATCTCAAGTGGATCATGCCACGGGAAACAGTGGGAATAATGATTTCCACCGTTGAAACCTTCCCAGGCCCTACAGTATTGTTTATTTGTCATCCAACCTGTTCATAAGATCACATGGATATGGATGAAGGAAAAAAACAAATATCAGCTTGATCCAAAACTTCTGTGTCCTCCAAGAATTTTTCAATGGTAGACATTCAGTTCACACTTTTCTAGTGGTGTGGTCCACTTTAGATTTTAATATGCTTCATTTTTTGGCACCATACCTAAAATGATCTGTTAAGATGGATGGACGGAGTGGATAAAATGTGTAAATCACTGTGGGCCCCACAGAGTTTACTCCGCACGCTAGCGTGCGGAGTTACTCAGTACGCAATCCGCGTCCGCGGATTTCCTGCGAAAGCCTTGCGCAGGAGATTCCTGCACTGGGAACCAAGGTGGGGCCCATAGAGATTTTTTTGATGAATCCACCCCGTTCATCCGTTTTGTGAGCTTATTTTAGGACGTTAGAACAAAAATGAACCGGATCCAAGACTCAAGTGGCCTCACTAAAGGAAAAGGTGGGTAGGTAAATTACTACCGTTGAAACCTCCCTGGGGTCCACAGTGATGTTTATATGACATCCATACCGTTCATAACGTCACTACTACTGGGATGAACTGGAAACACAAATATTATCCTGATTCGAAACTCATGTGGCTCCACAAATATTTCAACTGTGGACGTTTAATCCTCACGTTTTAGGTCCACTTGAGTTTTGGATCCAGTTCATTTTTGTTCTCATGTCCTAAAATGAGCTCCCAAAACGGACGGACGGGGTGGATTCATCAAAATGTCCTAAAATGAGCTCCCAAAACGGACGGACGGGGTGGATTCATCAAAAAACATTACTGTGGGCCCTAACTTCATTCCCAGTGCAGGAACTTCCTGCGCAAGGCTTTCGCAGGAAATCCGCGCCCGCTGAAGTAGACGATAAGAGGAATGCTCTATCCACAATGGGGCACACAATCTGGATGATCTGAATGGCTCTAAATCAGTGGCCCACCTGAGGAGGATGGGCCACAACCATTTTTCAATGGTGCTAAACTATAGTATGGTGTACCATCTACGTTTGGTTGCCTACTATGGTGACAGTTCGTACCATTTGAAGTTACATGGCTTGGCCCAGGGTCAGGCCATGGCTTGAAATCTAGGCCTAGAAAGGCCTGGTATCTGGGCCTAACGTCTCTGTAGGTCCAACCACCACATGTTCCACCATTGTACAAAAAAGAGTGGACAGTTTAAAGACATTAATAAGAGGGAAAGCAATCTTAAATCTGGATTATTTTTCAATGATCAAAGTCATTTATAGGATGGTACTCCATGCAGAGCCCAAAAGATATTTTAGTTTGGACTATTTCGACCCTTTGATCATTTCACTCTTTTCCCTGCAAGGTTGACCTGGCCTTGTGAGACAAGGGATAGAGCTAAGGTACCCTAATTCCCATTGCCACCCTTGGATTCATCATCATCTGTACTTCTAACTAGGGTTTTGAAGAGTTAGGCATAAGCCAAGCATACCGAATCCCACTCCTTTTCTTGTAGGATTGGCTTTGCTTTGTAGGGGGCCCGATAAGATCTATGGCTACCCTAGCTCGATCATGGCCACCCTTATTGTCAGTATCATTTATACCTAACAGTTTGAATGGGTTGGACCAAGGTCTGCACACGCCTAGAAGCATAGTGGAATCTGATAATGGCTCAATTCAAACCACTCATCATCATCATGAAACCTTGTCCCAACTATTGGGGCCCACTGGTTAAGATGGTAACTTGGCAACTCAAGCCTAGCCCTAGCCCTAGCCCAAGCCGAAGCCCAAGTAGGAGACATTGTCTTTATACTTACAATTGGGCTTATGGGGTTATTAGTGTGAGGCATGGTGGCAAATCTCCTTCCAGCAATTTTCGCAAGGCATGTTTGGATTCATGAAAAAGAAGGAACATTGTTTTCTCCGGAATTCTCACTTTCTATTGTTTGTTGAGCTTTTTTTTCACGGGAATTTGTGGGAAACATTTTCTTCATTTCTTTTCTACTTTTGACTTCTAAGAAAGGTATTTTTACATGATAGAAGGAATGAATTTCTCAAGAATTAAGCCCAAATGTGCTACCTGACGGAGTTTTCCTCCTCAGTCAAGAGGAGAGCCGGTGCAACCTAGGTTTGGTCAGGCGCCCGGACCAAGCGTGGTCGGGCGACCGAAATTACCCAAATGAGGCCTTTTGTTGCTGGACTGTTTTTACAACAGTCGGGCGCCTGACCATGTTGGTCCGGACGCCCGATATTTGATTTTTTTCTCAAATTGCTTGCTGGACAGTTTTTAGCTTGGGCGAGCGCCCGACGGTTTGGTGATCGGGTGCCCGACCTTGCGCGGACTGCTTATACGCAATTTCCTATTTGGGTTCAGTTTCCTCCGGTTTTCTACTTAAGAGGTTCCAAATCGTGGTTAGGGTATCCCATTAAGGTGCTTTTACGTCCAAGGTGAGAGAGAAAGAGAAAAAGAGGAAGAGAGAAAGAGAAAAGAGAGAGAGAGATGAAGCTTGTAGAAGGGAGAAGTTGCTTGAAGAGGAGTTCTTCTGCGCAACCGTCGTCTCAGCGCTTCTACGTCCTCGTGATCAGTGAGATCCTCTTATTTTTTATAGTTCGCTTGTTGTTTATCCATCCCTGCGTGGGTGAAGAAAGTTTGATCCAGAGAAGAAGCTTGTAAAAGGGAGAAGTTGCTTGAAGAGGAGTTCGTCTGCGCAACCGTCGTCTCAGTGCTTCTACGTCCTCGTGATCGGTGAGATCCTCCTATTTTTCATAGTTCGCTTGTTGTTTATCCATCCCTGCGTGGGTGAAGAAAGTTTGATCCAAGTGTTGTGTGCTTGTGATCGGTTGTAATGCTGAACTTCATAGTGGATTGTTGATCTGGACTAGGTCCCGTGGTTTTTACCTCTTTCGAGGGTTTTCCACGTAAAAAAATCCTTGTGTCGTGTAGTTGATGCTTTATTCTTGATTATTACATTATCATAGTCCATAATTCTAGTGTATTAGGGGGCGAGATCCTAAGGCTTGTGTGAAATGCATCCAACAAAGTGGTATCAGAGCGTTCAGGTTAATTGAACGGAGTGGGATCGGTTCTGAATTATGGAAGGTGGCTCATCAAGGATGATTAGCCTCAATGGTTCTAACTGGACCATATGGAAGGCTAAGATGGAGGACTTGCTCTATTGCAAGAACCTATATGCTCCGATCTTAGGCATATCAGTGAAGATCAAGGATATGCCTGATGATGATTGGAAGACGTTGGACTGGAAGGCGGTGGGGTTTATTAGACAAAGGTTGGATGATTCCGTATTCCACCATGTGTCTACGAAAACCTCAGCCGCTAGCCTATGACAGAAATTGCAAGGGCTGTATGAGAGGAAGACAGCCGGCAATAAGATATTCCTGATAAGACGACTCGTGAATCTCAAGTTCAAAGATGATGATTCTGTGGCTGAACACATGAATGATGTCAGCAACATAGTGAACCAGCTCTCCGCCATGAAGATGGTCCTGGATGATGAACTTTAAGCTTTGCTATTGCTTAGCTCATTGGCTAACAGCTGTGAGACATTGGTGGTGTCTCTGAGTAACTCTGCGCCAGACGGAAAGGTATCCATGTAATAAGTAACAAGTTGTCTCTTTAATGAGGAGACAATGAGGAAGTCTCTAGGGCCTGCTCGACAAGAGGCACTTGTGACACAAGATCGGGGGAGAGGAAAGAACAGAAAGGGCAGAAAGGCCCGAGATAAATCAAGAGGCAAGTCGATTGCCAGGAAAGATGTTAAATGCTGGAATTGTGGCAAGAAAGGGCCACTATAAGCATGAATGTCACAAGAAGAATGGTGACAAGAAGGGTAAAGGAAAGGAGAAAGAAGATGAATCGAATTCTACTGCGGTCGCCTTAAATGGTGACGTTGTTGTTATTCTTTCGGTAGATAATGATGTTTGTCTCACGACTTCGAGTCAGGACGCCGACTGGGTGATAGACTTGGGAGCCTTGTTTCATGCGACTCCATGCAGGGATTTCTTCACAAGCTACAAGTCAAGTGACTATGGGACAGTGGAGATGAGAAATTCTGGTGTTTTGAAGATCGTAGGGGTCGGTGATATTTGTGTGAAGACCGATGTGGGCTGAACATTGGTTCTCAGGGATGTGAGACACATTCTAGACCTTCGCCTCAACTTAATGTCTACGGGAAGGTTGGATGATGATGGCTATGAAAGCCGGTTTGTTGATGGGTGCTGGAAGCTCATCAAGGGTTCGTTGATTGGTATCAGAGGAAAGAAGTGTTGCACCATTTACAAGGCAAGCGTCAGTGTGTGCAAGGGAGGGTTGAACGCAACGAAAGATTCAACTACTGACATGTGGCACAGGCGTCTCGGGCACATGAGTGAAAATGGCTTCAGCTACTAGCAAAGAAGCGACTCCTTCCAGACGTGAAAGGTATACCCCTTAAAACTTGTATTGACTGTTTATCTGGGAAACGACATAGAGTTTCTTTTGTTAAAACTGCTTCTCATATTAATAAAGTACATACATTAGATTTGGTTTATTCTGATGTTTGTGGTCCTATGAGGACAAAAACCTTGGGTGGGGCATTGTATTTTGTCACTTTTATAGATGATGCATCTAGGAGGGTTTGAGTGTATACTTTGAAATCTAAGGACAAGGTCTTTGGTGTGTTTAAATTGTTTTATGCTATGGTCGAGAGAGAGAGACAGGCAGATCATTGAAGTGTATCCGCACTGACAATGGTGGTGAATACATTGGTGACTTCCATGAGTATTGTAAGTCACTGGGTATACGGTATGAACAGACGGTTCCCAAGACCCCCAACATAATGGTGTGGCTGAACGTATGAATCGCACAATTGTAGAGAGAATCAGATACATGTTATCCCATGCAAAGTTGCCCAAGACGTTCTGGGGAGAAGCAATGCACACAGCGGTGTATTTGATAAATAGGTCTCCATCAGCCCCATTGAATGGAGAAGTACCTGAGAAAGTGTGGACTGGACGTGATCCATCATACAGTCATCTCAGGGTGTTTGGATGCAGGGCATCCGTTCACGTACCAAAGGATGAGAGGTCCAAGCTCGATATGAAGATCAGTCAGTGTGTGTTCTTAGGGTACGATGATGAAAAGTTCGGTTACATGTTATGCAATCCGACCGAGAAGAAGCTCGTCAGGAGCAGAGATGTGGTTTTTGTTGAAGATCAGTGTATAGAAGACATTGAGAAGCCAGAGAAGATCCAACCCAGTTTAGGTGAACTGGAAGACATGGATCCGATTACTCCTCCCGTGGTGCCAGATGACGGGGGAGCACAACAAGGTGCAGAGCACGTGGGAGTTACTATAGATGATGGACCGGGGAGCAGCCCCCACTTGATCCACCTGTTGAGCCATAAGTGAGGAGGACATCTAGGGACAGACACCTGTCCAAGAAGTACTCGCCGCATGAGTACATTATGCTCACTGATGGGGGAGAGCCAGAAGAATATTATTCTGAGGCTCTGGCCGACAAGCATAAGGGGGAGTGGTTGAAAGCTATGCAAGATGAGTGAAATCCTTGCATAAGAACCACACCTATGATATGGTGAAATTGCCTAAGGGCAAGAAAGCTCTGAGCAATAAGTAGGTGTTCAGAAAGAAGCATGAGCAGAAGAATTCACAAACAAGATATAAGGCCAGACTTGTGGTGAAAGGGTTTGGTTAGAGGAAATGAATAAACTTCAATGAGATATTCTCACCAGTGGTGAAGATGACATCCATACGTGTGTTACTTGGGTTGGCCGCTAGCATGGACCTAGAGATAGAGCAGTTAGATGTCAAAACTGCTTTTCTCCATGGTGACCTGGAAGAAGAGATCTACATGCCCCAACCAGAGGGGTTCGAAGTCAAGGGCAAAGAGCATATGGTGTGCAGGCTTAGGAAGAGCTTGTATGGGCTGAAACAAGCTCCTAAGCAATGGTACAAAAAGTTCGACTCGTTCATGTTAAAGCATGGATATGACAGAATGGAGTAGGACCACTGTGTGTTCACGTGCAAGTTCTCAGATGGTGATTTCTTAGTTCTGCTATTGTACGTTGATAACATGCTCATTATGAAAAAGACATCAAGAAGATTGACAGGCTGAAATAAGAGTTAGGTAAGTCGTTTGTGATGAAAGACTTGGATCCGGCAAAATATATCTTAAGAATTGAGATAACTCGTGATAGAAGCAGTAGGAAACTTTGGCTGTCATAAGAGCGGTATATTGAGAAAGTCCTATAGCGGTTCAACATGAATGCAGTGAAGCCGATCAGTACTCTACTGGATGGTCACTTCAAATTGAGCGACAAGCAGTGTCCCAAGACGAAGGCAGAAGTGGAACGGTAGGAAGTTTGATGTATGCTATGGTGCGTACGCGCCCAGACATAGCATATGCGGTTGGTGTTGTCAACCGGTATCTTGCCAATCCTGGCAAAGAACATTGGGCAGCGGTAAACTGGATACTACGGTATCTGAGAGGCTCATCCAGGTTGAGCCTATGCTATGGTGATGGAAAACCTGTATCAGAAGGCTACACAGATACAGATATGGTAGGTGACAGAGACTCCAGGAAGTCTACATCGGGGTTCATGTTCACGTTTGCAGGGGGAGCAGCCTCTTGGTAGAGCAAGCTACAGAAGGTTGTAGCATTGTTGACGATAGAGGTCGAGTACATTGCGGTCACAGAGACATATAAAGAAATGTCTTAGATGAAGAGGTTCCTATAGGAACTCAGCCTGAAGCAGGAGGAGCACGTAGTCTATTGCGTTAGCCAAAGTGCTATACACTTGAGCAATAATCCAAGTCAGCACTCTAAGTCGAAGCATATAGAGATTCGGTATCACTGGATCAGTGATACTTTGGAACAGAAGGTGTTACAGCTTAAGAAGGTCCACATGGATGATAACGAATCAGACATGATGACCAAGGCTTTGCTCAAGAGCAAGTTTGAGGTTTGTAGAAACCTGGCTGGCTTGAAGAAGGCGAATTTCTCCTAAGTCAGAAAGGAGGAGATTTGATGGGGTTTTCCTCCTCAGTCAAGAGGAGAGCTGGTGCAACCTGGGTTTGGTCGGGGGCCCGGACCAAGAGTGGTTGGGCGACCGAAATTACTCAGATGAGGCCTTTTGTTGCTGGAGTGTTTTTACAACAGTCGGGCGCTCGGCGGTCTGGTGACCGGGCGCCCGATGCCCTGGGCGAGCGCCCGACCATGTTGATCCGTGCGCCCGATATTCGATTTTTTTTCTCAGATTGCTTGCTGGACAGTTTTGTGCTTGGGCGGGCGCCCGACGGTCTGGTGACCGAGCGCCCGACCCTACGTGGACTGCTTATACGCAGTTTCCTATTTGGGTTCTGTTTCCTCCGGTTTCCTACTTAAAAGGTTCAAAATCGTAGTTATGGTATCCCATTAAGGTGTTTTCACGTCCAAGGTGAAAGAGAGAAAAAGAGGAAGAGAGAAAGAGAAAAGAGAGAGAGAGCAAGTTTGTAGAAGGGAAAAGTTGCTTGAAGAGGAGTTCTTCTGCGCAACCGTCGTCTCAGCGCTTCTACGTCCTCGTGATCGGTGAGATCCTCCTATTTTTTATAGTTCTCCTGTTGTTTATCCATCCCTGCGTGGGTGAAGAAGGTTTGATCCAAGCGGTGTGTGCTTGTGATCGATTGTAACGCTCTACTTTATTGTGGATTGTTGATCTGGACTAGGTCCTGTGGTTTTTACCTCTTTCGAGGGTTTTCCACGTAAAAAACTCCTCGTGTCGTGTGGTTGATGCTTTATTCTTGATTATTACATTATCATAGTCCATAATTCTAGTGTATTGGGGGGCGAGATTCTAAGGCTTGTGTGAAACGCACCCAACACCACCATCTATCTTCAATTGCTTCACATGTGTCAATGTGCAAATGGCCATTGTCTATCTTGGATAATGCCCTTGCACTTGCCAATATGCCACATGTGCCAATGGGCTACATATGCTGCCGTACATGCTCTCTTACGCTCCACATGTAAAGCGTTCCACTTGTGCTAATGTGCTGCCACATGTGATACCACCTATCTTCTCTAGCATCCCACATGTGCTAATGTGCCACATGTACCACCATTCATCTTCTCTTGTGCTCACATGTGCAAAGCACTCCACATGTGCCATCGTCTATCTTCAATTGCTTCAAATTCGTCACATGTGCTAATGGTGACAATGTGTACAAGTGTTGTATCTAGCTTTTAAGTGCCCACATGTCTAACATGCTAATGCGAGTCTTGTGCCACCATACAACCTTAGGCACTCACATGTACCACGCGCAACAATTCAGCTTCAAGCACCCACATGTTGCATATGCCACATGTGCCACCATCCATCTCAAGTATCTCATATGCACCACGTGCTAATCTTGACACATGCTAGGATTACTTAGAATTTCTCAAGAATTTTTTTGTTTTACCAAACAACAAATTATTTGAAAATATATCCTAAATTTATAAGCAAATCTTGTTAAAAAACAAACAAGGAAAGCAATGTTTCATTTCTCACAATTTCTTGTAAGGTTTCCCCCAATAAACTATTTCCTTCCCTACACTTTCATGAATCCAAACAGGTCCTTTAGGAGATTTTTCACAATTTATGGCTTTTCTTGAGATATTGTTGGAAAATCTCACTAAAAATTAAATATTTATTATTAAACAATCATTACTAGATTATAACGATTCATGATAAAAGTTATGGCAAAAGTTTGGCGTTAGATATTAACTCAATGCAACTCTCCTCCTTTATCTAGATTGGAACCAGCAATGGGAGCACAAAACTCCCACTAGAGGAGTTTCTAAATAAATTCTGATGTTAATATAGTGAGAAATAGAAAATATCCAAGTTTGGATGATCTAATGATATTATCTCGACGATATTGTTTAGTTTACTAGTTGTGAAAATATCACCAGATTTTCGAAATCCCAGCAATGTTCGTCATGGTGATGCGAGGACTTATAGCATCCCAACGTTCAAGTGGGGCCCATTATTCAATTATCTAGACCACCAATCTAATAGCCCTTCTATGCCCCCTCGATGCCCAAAAAGTGTGCGGTTGGAAGATCCAGACCTCTTTGATAAGTGGTGTTTCATACATATAGTTTAAAAAGAAGTACGGCAGAAAGGGTCCTTACTCATGCCTCAGTGGTAGACTCGCAAAAGTTTCAACACGAGGTCACAGGTTCTGAGTACCCATTGTGGTGAAATCCTAAAAGAAAAAAAAAGATCCGCATACTGAATATACACTGATATACACCCGCTGAGCTCTCGAGCTCACCCCTTTTTTATGTTGACTTTCAGGAATAGGACTTCGGCAGAGTACTAGAGGATTATTTGCAGATGCTATTGAGATGGTTAACCATTTTTTTTTCCTTTTATTGTAAGAGATTTGTATCCCAATTTATTATTTATTTTTTGGGATGATGACATTTTAAATATTGGATGAAGTTGATGTTCTTTTTTACTTGAAATAAAAATCTTATCTTGGGTGAATTGTTGAACATCAAAATTGATATGCGTCTCTTGAGTGCGGGATCTAGGTCGAGCAACCGGACTCGGTCATGACACCCTGTATAGATGATGCCAAAAAAAATTGAGGACAAATGTTTGAACCGTTTGATTATGCAAAGGTTGTACTGCATGTCCATATTCAAAGCAAAAGAGCCAAATTATCAAACGGTTGAAATAATTCAATTTAATAGATTTTATTTTTCATCTATCCACCATTCGAAGTAAGACCCATCGCATCAACAGATTTGGGATCATTGGAAGATGTCTAGATACAAAGGCGCTAAAGTCCCGACACATTGTTGAGTAATACATTGCAATGTATTCTTATAAACCTCAGTAATGTTTGGCTGCATCAAAACAACATTCTTTTAAAATTTTGATTGTTGTGGGAACTAGAGGGGACCCACCTTTCCCTGATCCAGACTTGCATCTAATGGGCTTCTTCATACCCTGCCGGCATCCCAACAAGTCTCCCACCATCGCAAAATCTTACGTATTACAGAGTGGTTGATTTCCGTCTAATGTGGACCGTTTAATTTAATTCACCAAAATAAGATTAAAACAAACAGGCAAGTTAAGATTGCATGATAGAGTAGATTTTTAGCAGCATGGCTCAACACCGCGGGCCCAACCTGACAAACATTCTGAATTGCTCATTAAGCTGGGTGACGCCTAGTAAAGCTCTCATGAACTGAGCACCATACAAGGCAGTATCCATTCAAAATTCATCACAGGTCAGATCAATTTTAAATTTTCTGTTACGGACAAAATGGCAAAAAGATTGCTAATGTTTCCTAGCATCTGTAGTGAGGATGCAGCTCACAGATTGTTAGCAATCGGAATTAGAGTTAAGAGTAAGAGCAAACATTTCAAAGAGGCTATTCTATGGACTTAGCTAACTTTCAGTTCAACTTGTACATATAATATTGAGAGGCTTCTACACAGTAAAAGAGTGCACAATATGCTAAGAGATAAAACCAAATCACATGGAGGAGTGTAGAGATCTCTGAAAGTTTTTAGAATACTCTATAGTGGGTTGATGTAGCTAGATTCCCAGTAGGATTCTAGAGTGTTTCCAACCGTTGGATGAATGGCATATGGCTTCATCTTAACCATCGATGTAATGTAGCTATATACAAGAATCCATCCTACTGAGTAAACTTTCTGTTGGAGTCGAGGAACGTCTACCGGTCACACTGGGTTCCTTTGATTTCTTAACCAATGTAAAAAGTGTACGAGAGGAGAATAATTATCCTTATTGTTTTAGTTTGTTTCAAGGAAAACATAGTGAAACAGGGAAAAAGTAATAACTAAAGAAAAAAGCAAAGCTGACTGATCAAATAATTACATCATTCGTTCACTTATGTTCAAAGGTAAACACACGAGAGAAAAGAAGGTTCCTTCGAGTCGTTTGTCAATCTACCAAACGAACGAGTAGGTACTTCCCCAACACTTACGTTCACAATCTGTCAGATACGAATCCCTTCGTAAGATCGGTACTGTAATCTGAGAGTTATACTCACTTACCCCCCTCCCTTCCCCTTGATTTTAAACATTAAAGGTGAATAAATCTAATTGTTGCTTAATATATTACCCCAGTAAACCTACGGACATTTTAGGAGATCAACAATTCCATTTACAAGTAAAGAGATTACAGAGACTGTTTTGATGCCTGTAATTGCCTGTAAACACGTTACAACCTATAAAGGCTTTATAGCTTTCAGCTGCAGCTTGAAACCTGGCAAAATGCCATGTTTCAGATTACAGGTAATGAGAACACAGGCTAATAGCTATATTTTTTGAAAAATCTGTATGAAAGGAGCATTGCAAGAAGGCCTCTCCCCACTTCCCACAGTGAGAAAAGCCTTCACGCACAACTTGCAACCCCCTTTGCAGGTATTTTGGAAGAGAAGAAGAAGGAAAGGGTATGGTGTCCTCCGCTGTTTTAAAAAAGCATGACGCACATGCACTGTTTGGGAGGCCATCCAATCCATCTATTTTTAGGTCCCTGTTTTTCTACCTCTGGGCCCCAAAAATCAGGCTTATCTCAAAATCAGGGGTGCAACACCAACAATCTAGACAGTTTTAATGGAGGGTGTACCCATCACAACTATTCATTTTGGTGTGGTTCACTTGATTATTGCAATGCCTGATTTTCTGCATCCCCGATAATCCTAGTTAGTTGAACCAAGTAACTGGATTAGATGGCATATACAGTTCACACAGCAGGCCCCACAAATAATCATACTTTTTTAATGGTGACCGTCCCCATCCCAATTGTTGTTTGTGGCGTGGCCATGATCCTTGGAATGGCCTGTTTATTGAAACATTATGTTTAAACATTTTATTATTTTACTAGTATTTTATGTCCAATCGTTTGAAATAGCACCCACTTTTCTGGCCCTCTTGATGCTTTATCGAGATGGGTTCAACCCAATGCCTCATCTTATATCAAGTTCTGTTATTTGATTTGAAGATATTGGAGGGTGTTACTATTCCAAGCTATGTGGTGTGAATATTCACTCTCTAACCTATAAAAACTTTACAGGTTACCAAACACAGACTACTGTTTTCCTGTAAACACATTACAGCTTAAAGTCAAACAGGTTAACTGCAAACACTTTTACACCCGAAAAGACTTTCAGGTTTAAGTGATTACAACTTAAAACTTTACAGGCATCCAAACGACCCATATACATGGTGTACAGGCTTCCAATTCTAGCAAGTGGGGCCCATGAATCAGTAATCTAGCTGTCAATGGACCATACTAAGCTTCCAATTCATGGCCTGCATATAGATGGCTACGACAAAAAATACAACAACAGTCCACATTCAACTCTAACAAGGTCCTAACATTAGCCACTGGGATATTCACCCACCAATGAAATTTTAACAGCATTCTCAATCCGGACCAGGACACAACAAACCAATGGTCTAGATTAACATGGGCCCTGACTTATCAGAATCGAAAAGCGACATATAACATGATCATATAATTCCTCTCACACCACATATTCAAATTGATTGCACATCCAACGCAGCAACTAACAAAACCCAGAATTCAAATCAAAGCAGTAACCGAAACGCGCAGAACAATCCCCATTCAAAGAAATTGAATAATCTGCAACTGAGACTGACCGGCGACAGATGCGTTCTCCTATGCAGACGGCTACAGCTGGGACTGGAGAGGGATGGAGAAGCTCCTGGGGGACGGGCTCAGGGGCCTTGGGGGCGTTCCTGGTGGCAACGGGGATGGCGACTGAAGGCCTTGGTCTTGCTGATTGGACGGCTCTTCTCGAGCTGGACGAAATCACCGACCTTGAACTGATTGTCGGGATCAGTGGGCTTGGTACTTCTTCTTCTTGCGGACGCGGCGCTTGTACTTGGGGTGAGGAGCTAGACGGACGACCTCGACGGCAACGGTCTTGTCGTTGGTGGCGCAGACGACGCGGCCCTGCATCTTTTTCATGGCTTGGATGGAGAGGGGTTGGGCGGAGAGAGAGGAGAGGTTTGGGGTTTTGGTTGGGAGAGAAAAGGAAAGAGAGCCATTGAGGAATGGAGAGGAAGATGAGATTAGGGTTTTTGAGGGTTTCAGTGGAGGAGATGAAGGAAGGGTTTGGAGGAGAAGGGATTTGGGAAGAGAGGAGAAGAACATTTTTTCCTTCGATTGGGGGAAATGAGGAGTCCTGCTTCTTTTATCTTTGTGGATGAGGTTGGAGTGGAACTGTGAGGGACTGGAAGTGGATTGCGTATTGAGTAAACTCTGTGGGGCCCACCGTGATGCGTGTGTCTTATCCACACCGTCCATCAGTTTTTCCAGATTATTTTAGGGCACCACTGGAAAAATTAAAGTATATCCAAATATCAAATGCACCACAGCACTGGAAACAGTAGGATAATGACGTCCACCGTGAAACCTTCGTACGGCCCAGAGTGATGTTTATTTGTCATCCAACCTGTTAATAAGATCATACGGACATGGATCAATGGAAAGCACAAATATCAGCTTGATCCAATAGTTCCGTGGCCCCCAAGATGTTTTCAACGGTAGATATTCAATTCACACTCTTTCCTGCTGGTGTGGTCCACTGGAGTTTTGGATATACTTCAAGTTTGGGCTGATGACCTAAATAAGCTGTTAAAACGGATGGACAGAATGGATAACATACATACATCAAGGTAGGTACCACAGAGTTTACTCAGTACTCCATAAGCATGCTAGTTGGTATGCAATCAGTTTGGTGAGGGACGCCAGTTTCCTACAAGTGTACAACACAACATGTGAGGTCCATCATGATGTCCTCATAAAATCTAATCCGTCCATCAGTTTCTCCAGATCATTCTGCAATGGAAACCCAAAAATTAACCAGATTCAAGAGTCAAGTGGGCCACATTATAAGAAAAAGTGGTGACTTGTCGTCCACCACTGGAACCTTATTGGGGTCCTCGTAACTTTTGAATCTGGCTGATATTTGATTTTTACCTTCATCCTGGTGGGAACCACCTTTTTAACGGGTTGGATGGCGTTTGAACATCACGGTGAGCCCCATGAAGATTTCAATGTTTGGCGTTTACATCACCACTTTTTTTTTTGTGGTGTGGCCCACTTGAGTGTTATAACTGGTTTAAATTTTAGGATTTCAGTGTAAAATGATATGGAAAAACGGATGGACGGAGTGGATTTTACAAGGACGTCGCAGTGGCCCCAATTTTCTTTGTGTTGCAGAACTCCCTGTAACAGGTTGCTGGAAACTCGAGTCTGGACTGGAGTGCCACACGTGCTCTTCCATGCCTGTTCTTCATCACACGCTCTTGATTTGGTGAGATCTGGATCATTCATCAGATGGGCGTTTGTGCCGAGGTATCAAACAACTCACGATGGTAAAAAAAAACAAAAAAACGAAGAAATTAGAGACCTGACTTCCCGTAAGCGAAATTAGATAGCAGAGACTGAGACTTCCCATAACGTAGTGTGGACACTATGTTCCATGCCATTGTATTTATTGCACCATCAGGAGGAGTAGACATGCCAAAAAAATAAATCCTAACCATCGAATATTTAGATAGGCCTTTATGCTGAGGTATCAAACAACTCACGATGGTAAAAGAAAAAAGAAAAAATAAAAAATCTGACTTCTCTGGTTTGTGACAAACAACGAAGTTAGAGACCAACTTCCCTTGTAGTGTGGGACGCCTTGGTTCATCCAAGCCATTGTATTTATTGCAATCGAATCTTTAGATGTGCCTTTTTCTGAGGTATTAAACAAAGATGGACATATGAAAAAAAGTAAATCCTAGCCATCGAATCTGTAGATGTGCCTTTTTCTGAGGTATTAAACAACCCACAATGGTAGAAAGAATAAAATTAGAGGACCGAATTCGCTTGTTTGTGACAAAGAAATTAGAGACCGACTTCCCTTATACGTGTGGACACCATAGTTCAATCAAGCCATTGTATTTATTGCACCATCAATAGGGCTGTCAATTGACCGGGTTGGCCTGACGAGCTTTTGGGCATGACTCACATTAGGCTGGGCTTGGACTAGAGTATCAAGCCCACGAGTTGACTTCGGGCCTAAGGTATAAGCCCTTTTTCAAATGGGCCAGACTTGGACTAAGCTGTTCAAAAGCTCGACAACCCGGCCGACCCAAATATGTTTTTTAATTTAAAATTTAAATTAAAATATTTTCCCTCCTTTAAAATTTAAATTTTATATAATTTTTTCCTAAAAATCCATCTCTTTCTTAAAACTCTTTTTATTCTCTATAGTATTGATGATTTTGTTTTTTTTTTTTTTTATATGGAAAAGCGCAGGATTAAAGGATATTTTCTTTCTTTACATGAAAGGCCGAGCTTAAGCTAGATCCTACATTTGTATCTTGGGCCGGACTTGAGCTAGACTATTGTGACCCGTCACAGATTTGGTTCGAGTTTGGACATAAGTTGAGAGAGGTGGGCCAGGCACGAACAGAGCGTAGCCCAACCCCATTGACACCCCTAACTATCAAGGATGGACATATGAAAAGAAATAAAATCCTAGCTACCGAATCTTTAGATGGGCCTTTGTGCTAAGGTATCAAACAACTCATGATGGTAATCTTAAAAATAAAAAAAATTAAAGACTGACTTCCCTTGTTCGTGACAAACAACGAAATTAGAGACCGACTTCCCTCATAGGTGTGGACACTATGGTTCATCCAAGCCATTGTATTTATTGCACCATTAAGGATGGACATGCCAAAAAAAATAAATCCTAGCCATCGAATCTTTAGATGGGCCTTTGTGCCCAGGTATTAAACAACTCGCAATGATAAAAAAGAAAAGAAAAGAAAAGAAAAAGAAATTAGAGACAGACTTCCCTTGTTGGTGACAAACAACGAAATTAGAGACCAACTTCTTTGTAGGTGTGGACACTATGGTTCATCCATGCTATTGTATTTATTGCACCATCAAGGATGGACATGCCAAAAAATAAATCCTAGCCATCAAATCTTTAGATAGGCCTTGGTGCCAAGGTATCACACAACTCCCGGTGGTAAAAAAAAAAAAATTAGAAACCGACTTCCCTTGCTTATGACTAACAGTGAAATTCGAAACCGACTTCCCTAGCTTATGACAAACAGTGAAATTAGAAACCGACTTCCTTTATAGGTGTGGACACCATGGTTCATCCAAACCATTTTATTTATCGCACCATTAAGGATGGACATTCCAAAAAAAAAAAAAAAATCCTAGCGATCGAATCTTTAGATGGGCCTCTGTGCCGAGGTATCAAACAACTCACCATGATAAAAATAAAAAATAAATAGAAAAAAATTAGAGATCCACTTTTCTTATAGGTGTGGACACCATGGTTCATCCAAGCCATTGTATTTATTGCACCATCAAGGATGGACATGCCAAAAAAATAAATCCTAGCCATCGAATCTTTAAGATAGATTTGGTGCATTTTTCCTTTCAACCATTGCTGGTGGCAATAGTCCAGACAGCTCAGGATTAAAATCTAGGCCGAACCAAGCCTAGTGGTGAATGGCCCAGTCCGGCACGTTGGGCAAATCCAACCATCAGGTGCGTTGCCAAAGGCTTTAAGACTGGCGAGTTTGATGCGAATCGTCTATGTGGACTCAGATTGACCTGATCTTTGGCATAGATTGGCACATTGACATATGGGGCTCTTGTTAAATGATGGGATTCATGTTGTACATGTGGCATATTGTCACATGTGTGACACTTTAAGATGAACAGTAGCACATGTTACACGCATGGGACTTGGCCATTTTGGGTACTGCTTGAAAATGGAAGGTAGCACATGTGGGGCAGTTGAAGAGGTCTAGTGAGAGGGGTGGCAATGGATTAGGTTAAACCATAGGTCAACTGGTCGGGCTTAGACTACAAATGTGACACGTTTAAGTAAATAGGTTGGGCTTCGGTAAACCCCAACCAACACGACCCACCCTTCCTTATAGGTTATCAATGGGTTGGGCTAGATGACCTGACTCGACCGGACGCCAAAACCCGAAACAAAAACTATGGAGAAACATTTTTACAGCCGTTTTGACCTGTTACGCGTAACGGTTATGGCCATTACAGCATTACATAGCCACTTTTGTATATCATGAGATATGCGATGAATGCTCACTTGCACACTATTCTCACGAGAACTCGTGAGCACTTTTTGAAAACTCATCACACCTGATGTGAGTCCAAAATTTGAATCGTCTACATGAGGCAATACCCCAAAAAACTTCGCAGGCCCAACTTTCAACCCAACCCAAAACTCTAGTGGGCCATAGCAGAGAGAGAGAGAGAGAGAGAGAGAGAGAGGGAATCAAGGGAGGAGCCTTTTTCCATGGCCCACCAAAGTTTTGGACCAGGTTGAAAGTTAGGCCTTGGAGGTTTTTTGCGGTGTTGCATCACGTGGACGGCTCAGATTTTGGGCTCATATTAGGTGTGATGAGTTTTCAAAAAGTGTTCACGAGTTCTTGTGAGAATAGTGTGCATACGACATATCTCATGATATACAAAAGTGGCCATGTAATGCTGTAATGGCCATAACCGTTACGCGTAACAGGTCAAAATGGCCGTTAAAAACAAAACTGTCTATAGTTGTTTGTAGCAGACCCATAACAATGCCATAACAGTTCAAAACAAAAAATTAAAAAGTTTTTAAAAATATAAAAAATATCATAATGTTCATTATAAAGGTTGTAATGGGCCCTTATCATATGGTAATGGCAGTGACCGTTACGACCACCATTTCCGTTATGGAATACGTTATCATATCCACTATCTGGATTAGGTTAATAGCTGTAGTGTCGACTTCCATACTAAAACCTAAGTGGAGTGGTGATAAGTTGGGTTGGATTTGTTGAGCCCGACCCATTTTACCATTAAATGGGTCAGGTTGGATTGGGCTAGGTCCTGCTTGATAAATTGGGCCGGAACTGAAGGTTAATGGGTTGTGGGTCAGGCTTGGGCATGAATTCTTGGCTCATTTAATAAGTGGTTGGGAATGGGCTGACTCTGACCTGGTCCAAACTCAATCAATTACCTCCTATAGAGGGATGGTTTGTTTTCTCTCATTATTGTAACATATGAGACACACATGAACACAACATTTCACAAGTCTTAAAGTCGTGTTTGGATCGAACTGCAAAAAAAATCATGAATTCCATGACATTTGTTGCCACCAAACGCATCTCATGATGGAATTTTCGCAATTGAAAATTTAAAAATTGTTGCTTACAAAACAATGCAACTTTGCAATAATTAAGAAAAAGATTCTATGGAGACAGACTATATGTTATCATGAATTATTTTCTTTTCTTTCAAAGATTATGATAAGGCATCTGTCTCTTCTACCATCTCCACCATTCATCCAGTTGGCCATTGCTGATATGGTTAGAATCAGCTTAATCAGAATCGCTATAGATACAAGTGGACAGCATATATGGGGTATGCATGATGTGTGGTGCAGGTTGATGGTTGGACATTGATAATCGACTTGGATCATCCATTTTCTAACTATTGATTGGATGCTTACGATGACCGGATCAAAGCAAATCTTTAAGAGAGATAGGCAATCCATGGGGGGACCCACAATCTGAACCTTGAAAGACCTAATCAATCTAGCTATTAGAGAAATGGACCTTGCCATACGCAATCAATCTCAACCCTTTGTTTTTTTTTTTTTGGCTGCTGATCAGATGGTTAGGATAAACACAGTGAATATTGAGAGATGGCCGAGCCCACTTGATGGACAATCAAAATCAATGGTTGGACCTTTCCAATTAAATCGATTTAGACTATCCATTTTGTAACTCATCGATCAGATGGTTAGGATCATCCACCGAAAGGGATTCGGTAGAGTCACGACAATGGAAGATGCAGCCCATAATGCACGGTCCAGATCAACAGTGGAGCCTTGTTATAATCAATTTGTACTCGGGACCATCCAGTTTATTGGAAAATAAGGGGGGCGTTTGGATCATAAGTTACTTAAGATAAGCTACACTTAGGCCTCAAGTAGCTTATCTTGATTTCTACCTACTAAAATGAAGTGATTAAGTAACTTCAAATAAAAAAAGTTACTCATAAGTAAACCAAAATTATCTCAAATAAGTTACTTATCTATTGCTGTAAGTAGAAAAAGTAACTTATTTGGTGGTATCCAAACGGGCCCTAATCATAGAGGCACTGCCAATCCAAGTTGGGACCTATATGGATGATTGTAACCTTTTTTCCATAACTAATCTGCACCATTTGTTTTTATGGCAATTGAATAAATGGTTATGATCATCAATGGAAGAAATAGATGTACAACTACATTTATGCCTTGTTTGAAATGATGTATTTCAAAGTAATTATAGTGTATTTTATCTCTTCTTGCCTTTTTTATTTACAAGGTATTTGGATGCGGTAGGATAACAACTTTTTAATATAGAGAACTGAGATAGGCTTCTGTGGGTCCCACCATGACATACATGTTTAATTATCCTATGTCGTCCATTCATTTGGCCATATCATTCTAGGATATTCTTTCAAAAATGACACAGATCCAATGCTCAAGTGGACCACATCTAAGGATGAACATTTAAATGGTTAATGTTTAATTTCCACTATTTTCTAGCATGGTCCACTTGAGCTTTTAATCTGCCTCATTTTAGGGCCCATGCCCTAAAATGATCTCTACTAATGAATGGATGGCATGGATACAACACATATTTTATAATGGGGCCTACGAAGTTTTTGCTACGATTTCCATGTTATGTAATGAAAGCAATTACTCCTCACTTTTCAACATCGTGGATGCATGCATTCATTGATGATGTGAGAGAAATATACATAAACACATATAAATACACCATTTCAAACCAGCCCCTAAGGGGTTGTTTGATAGTTTGTATTTGACATGCATTTATATTGACAATTATCATAGAATCTATGTGAATTGAAATTAGGGCTCTTAATGGGTCGGATTTGGATCGGATCCAGTTGGATCTAGCTCCAAGTTTGTATATATGTAGATGGATTCGGATCGAATTCGGATCCAACTCGAATCCAAAAGGTGATATCCATATCCTGATCCATTTACAGACTATTAGATCCATTTCCGATCCAAAATTCATATAACCATTGGATTCAGGTCGGATATAGGTCTGAATTCACTCTATTACAAATCTAAAAAAATATATGATATAAAATATATAATATAATATATTTTAATTTAGTAGAAAAATGATGCAAATCCCACTATTTACTATGGTATGGTCGACATGGCCTAAAATAATTTGTAAAACGGATGGTCAGCATGAATATAACATATACAGTAAGGTGACAATGAGTCGGATCTTAATTGGATTCGGATCTAACTTGGATATGTTCTCGTGAATCTATATCTGGTCCATTTAAGTAATTGAACCTATTTTAAGATCCAAATCTAATCCATTTAACTAATCAGACCTATTTTAAGATCCTATATAAATTTGGAGCAAATCGGATCTCGGATCTAACCCGCTCCATTGAGAGCCCTAATTGAAATCATTGGCTATGTTTGAAAGCCTCTAATTGAAACCTATTAGAATCTAGCAATTTGGTAATTAAAATTACTAAATTATGTTTGGCAGCTTGTAATTGAAAGAGAGTGAGACAGATGACCGTGTCTTGCAAATAAATGAGAGTGAAAATTCACGTGAAATGCAATAACATAGTTTTCACACTCCCCAAACGACCCCAACCAGATGATCAAAAGCGTCCAAATTGCAGCCCGAGTACAACGAGGCCATTACATGATGATTTTTGTGTGTGATCATGCAGGCCTCGGGCTGTTGTGATCGATGGACATATCTATGATGCAGGATATAAACAAATCCAACATGGGATGGTCTAGATTCATTGTCCCATATGGCCCAACAGAAACTGAAGGTTTCGAAGGGATTGGACTGGTCTAGATTCATTATCCCATGTGGCCCAACAGAAACTGAAGGTTTAGAGGGGATTGGATGGTCTAGATTCATTGTCCCACCTGCCAACAAGGCCCACAAGTCACGATTGAAGCACGGACGAGCTCTTTTGTTTTTAATCGGCGTCCATTTCACTGGTATCATAATTTTGATTGGAGTGATGTCGTCCATCCACTTTGGAGCTTCACGAGATCAACAGTCCAAATTCCTGTGCGTGTGTGCACGAGATGTGGCCCATGTGGGGACGGAGAGTCACGGGGGAGATACTCACGGGGTGGAGTCACGTGAGCTACTTCCCAGTAGAAAATTGAGAGTGCAGCCAATTTCATAAAGGATAACAGAAAGGTAGATCGTGGGAGCACCTAAAAAATTAAGTCCGCATCAATATCCACCATACACGTGGCATCTTCATGATGATCTAAACAGGCGAGAGAGATAGGCCAACCATGGATGGGCCACCATCCAAAAATCACAATTATTCTACATTTTTTTATTGCTTGAGATTTTCTGATGAAAAAGAAACTCATACATCCAAATCATAGGCCCCACTCTAGATGGTCACAACCCAATCACAACCGTTGGATAGTTGAAAACGGAAATACTCGATGGTCGGAATTCAATAAACAAATTCTATAAATCAGAGGTTATGATCATCAAATCATCCTGATTTTGAGTCTATGATTTACCTACAGTGGGGCCCACCTTTTGAACGGTTTGGATTTAGGTACATGTATGCCAAAGTGTGCAATGGCTGAGTGCATGTGTATGGATTTATCATACTCCGAGATCATATCAAATAATTCATGTGTTTGTTGAATGTTCATCAGTTGTTCTGGAATATGGCCCACTCAAGGTGGGCCCCATCTGCCAACGATACAACCAAACCAATTCTCTTTTACAACCCTCCAAACAGCACTTATAAAAGGGTCACAACCCACCTCCTCCGTTCATTCTATCTCTTCACTTCTTTCTCATTTCTCATGAGTTCCTCTCTAGTTACTATCCATGCCAAAAACGCCCCAAATGATCCAGACCATTCATCTCCCAATCACAGCCGTCCATCACCTTCTAGGTGGGCCAGGTCATCCTCCTCTTCATCCTCATTATCACCATCTTCATCATTTTCTTCATCTTCGACCGTCAATTCTCCATTGACACCATCATCTCCTCTTCATGCATTCAGAATCCCATTCTCATGGGAGCACCAGCCTGGAATTCCCAAACACTCCAGTTTCGCTCCCCGGCAATATAAAGATCTTCTTCCGTTGCCGCCGGCCGGTCATCCACTCCCAAAGAAGAAATCTCACTGTAGCATGCGATCGGATCCGTTTGTGTCTGCTCTAGTGAAGTGTTCCCGGGACGGGGGCCGTGAAGCGATCAGCGACCGTTGGAAGGGTGTAAATGCATTGAGATCACTGAGTGGACGGTTTGGATTCATCGATCTCTCTATTTCATGCAAGACCACCTGCTCCGTCGTAGAATCGACGGCTTTCATTCCAAGATCAAGCCATGTGGCCCACGGTCTCGTGGGCCGCCGCGCCGGTTGAACATCATGACTGTGCCCACAGCAATGGGTATGTAAATATGAAGTGTTATGAAGTATTGGCAGTGCTATAATTATAGTTTAAAAACTCGACTTGACTCGCCCGCGTCGACTCGGCTGGACTAGATTTTACCAACACTTAGAAAACGACTCAATTCGACCACAACTTGGTCAAAACTCGAGAAAGACCCGACTCAACTCAACAAACTCGGTAAAGCTCAACAAAATTCTACTCAGCTCAACATAATTTATATATTATTTAAAATTAGGTTGGCGAAAGTGGTATGAGCTTTCAAGGAGCTTGTCCGAGTTTTTGAGTTGACTCCCCTCAACTGGGTTGAGTGAGTCGAGCTTTGGTGTTTTTAAACTCAGTATGCCAACAGGTGCAAGGAAGTTGAACAATTGCAATTTTGTGTTCCTCTTCTCACTTGCCGACCAATTACTCGAACCGTCCAGATAGTATGGTCAGTGTGATACTTTATCTATTGTAAGTTCATTGTGGGGTCCACTGAATGAGTGGTCAAAATCATATCCATGTAGGTGTTTCTTTGTGTGCTGAAGTAGTAATATGAAGTGATGCTCTTTTCTTAATTTGAGGAGTCCTTTGATTATGAGACATTTCATTTCTTGAACTCTAATGAGCTGTTTGTTTTTGCCAATTATTAAGTAATGCGAAGTAAATGTGTCAGTATCACGATTTTATCACTGTTAAGCCAAACACAAAAGTTAACGATCAAATACAAATATATTTATAATCATTACACATTTTCAAGACATTATTGGGAAAATCTGAATCTCAACATCAGTGCATTTCAATGATGATCTGACACTAATGTAAAAACGTCATTACTATAATTTTACCGCCGATAAGCTAAACATGAGAATCGAAGGTCATAAGTAACTTATTTGAGATAAGTGCAAATGTTATTAAGGGCCCATTTGGATACCACCAAAGAAGTTACTTATTCTTTTCCTACTTATAGCATAGATAAGTAAGTTTGGTTTATGATCAATGATAAGTAACTTTTTTACTTAAAAGTTACCTAATCACTCCAACTTAATAAGTAGAAACTAAGATAAGTTACTTAAAGGCATAAGTAACTTATCTTAAGTAACTCACAATCTAAACTCCTTTAAAATAATTTTCATCCAAAAAGCAAACCAGATCTTTTGGACCAGTTTTCAAAGCAAAAATTTCAATGTATTTTAAAATGAGGTGAAACACTAATAATCATCTATTTACAAGGGTATTTACGTAGGAATTGAAAAATCAGACAAGCCCTAAGAGGGTCATTTTAGTAATCCTCAGTGGATTATGACCCATCTAAAGTGGGGATACATCCATGATCATACGCTCACCAATCAGCCAGCTAGGACATCATATAAGTGTAATTGTTGGATTACGACCCACCTGATTGATTGATCCTAGCCTCTTTATTAGTATGCATTTATTTGTTGAATTCGGGCACCTGATTGTCTTGAATTCTAGCCGTTTATTAGATGTCAATCAATCAGCTATGTAAAACACTATTTACATGTTTTTTTTTTAATAATTTTACCATTTTAAGTAGGGCCCACAATTTGTACCTTTTAATTTTAGTTTGTACAGTGGTGGGGCTATCTGATCCATCAATGACATGGGCCCAATTAAAAAGCTGCATGAAAAAGTTCATGGCGAATTCTTCCTTTCCATCCTGGCCCTGAATTTGACAGGTACACATGGTACAATTTTATACACTCAGCAACCCAAATAGGATGGGACATCTTTCCACGTGGCATGCCTACCCAATGCATAATTTTGTAATTTTTCAAATAAGACCGTTCATTTAATTCCCCTTACATAATTGGGAAATGGGTCAAAATCTAAAGTAAAAGTTTTTCCACATGAAATGACAAATTCATTCTCTTCACCATGGCCCTGGATTTGACAGGTGCACCTGATACTGTTTTGCGATGCATACCGAACACCGTAAATCTTCAATCAACACCGTTCATCTAATTCCCATTGCAGGGATGGGAAATGGCTCAAAACCAAAAGCCATCCAATGATCTTAGCCTTCTAAGAGATTTCCTAGACAAAAATAGCTAATGGTCAAATTCAGTTAATGAAGTGGTCAACCAAACTGATGGCTGTGTTTATATACCATATTAGATTTTAGAGAATAACTATCCATCTATGATGGATATCACTACATGGATGGAACAGATTGATGCTATGCCTTGACACGTGCAATCGTAGAAAGGGTCTGTTGGCGCGGCCTTGACCATGAGCCCATCTGCTGTGTATATTGTATATCCATGCCGTCCATCCATTTTTCGAGCTCATTTTAGTGCATGAGATAAAAAAGGTGGAGCACACCATAGGAAATAGTGGTGATTGAACACCTACCATTAAAAAATTTCTAGGGCCCACCTTGACGTGCACTTAATGTTTATTTTTCATCAAACCTGTTGATAAGGTCACACAGACTTGGATGAACAGAAAAAAAACAACTGTCAGCTTCATCCAAAACTTTTTGTAGCCCATAAGAAGCTTTAATGATCAATCACCACTGTTTCATTTGGTGTGGTCCACCCGAAATTTGGATCAGCCATAAAATGAGCTGAAAAAAAACGGATGCACCGCATGGAGGTACAATACGTACAACTTTGTATGTGCCTTAAATCCACACCATCCAGTCATTTTGAAAACTCATTTTAGGGCATGATCCCAAAGCTGACTCAAATCTTAGGTGGACCAAACAGAATCCCCACCATTAAAAACTTCATGAATTCCACGGCATGTCTATTTGCCATCCAACCTGTTGATAAGGTCACAAACACCTTGATGAAGAGACCACACAAATAGAGGTGGGCACAAACCAAGCCAGCTCGAAAGCTCGGCTCGGATTGGTTCGAAAAAGCTCGGCTCGGATTGGTTCGAATGGAAGTTCAAACCAAACCAAGCCTCCGAGTCAAGCTCGTTTGAAAAAACAAACCAAACTCAAACTAGGGCAGTTCTGGCTTGGCTCGGCTCGGCTCGAAGCTCAATTTGATTCAGCTCGGTTTGATTCGGCTAGTAGATTATAAGCACACTGTTTCCTGTGGTGTGATCCACTTAAGCTTTGGATATGATTCCATTTTAGGATCACGTCCTAAAATGATAGGTAAAACAGATGGATGACATGAATAATACATAATACATACACATGATGACATGGATAATACATAATACTTATACATGAATGCACACTGTTCCCTTGCACTTGTAAAATTATGCTTGTGTACTTTTGTTTGGAAAATACTCTTACATGTCTATTTTGAAGGTGTACTCTTTTGGAGGATGTTAAACATCATATAGTAAGATATGTTTGTACTTTTTTTTCTAACTTTTTAAATTCTTTTCTATTTAAGTGAATAAAGAAAAAAAGAGTTACTGTCTGTTTGAACTCGGCTCGGCTTGGTTCGAAATTTTCAACCAAGCTGATCCCGGCTCAAACTAGATTTTTCTGGAGCAAACCAAACTCGGGCCGCATAGGTCGGCCCGAAACCCAAACCAAACCGATCCACAAACTGCGGTGGTCCAAAAACAAACCAAACCAAAGTAGGGCTAACTCGGCTCGGCCCGATCGTTGCCCACCTCTACACACAAATATCATCTTGATCCAAAGCTTCCGTTGCCCACGAGAAGCTTTTAATAGTCAATGTTTCCTGTACTATGGTCCGTATGGGATTTGGAACTGCTTCATTTTTTTGTATCATGCCTTAAAATGAGTTTTCAACCCCCATACTGTTGGTCACCCACTGGGGTTAGCGTGGCTCCTGGGCATTTGAACCTGATACCTGCTGATGGACGGCTTCGATGTAGTCACATACCCTCTATTAGATTCTAATGGTCCACTCATCACGCACTTAGAGATAATATAGCCGCATGCGTATAACTCAATTTGAGCCGTCCAAATTGGTGTTTTTTTTACTTAAGATAGATCACATATCCAAATTCAAACTGATCATGCTATCATAACCTTTGATGTATGGATATCAGTTTCTTGACTGGGGCTGTTTGATATATTTCACTTTGACCATTCATTCATTCGATGTCCATCAATCAGTTAGTGATGAAGGTTTAATGTGAGTTACGTGTAACGTCGAGTCTACAGTTTATGAGCGCATGTGTATGAGCAAACATACTCTACCAGAGTATCAAAGTTTTTCTCTTCCGTAAAGATAGGACAAGATGAGCAACTGACAAGTCAGGATTGCACGTTCCCCTGTAGGAAAAGGTTTCACGATAGCAGCCTGACCATGCATCAGGTGGGCCCTCCACCAACATGCCAGGTCGAAAAGAAAAAAAGAGAATTTTAATATTGAATTTATATTCTGGTATCTTTTTGAAAAAAAGAATAATAAATAGTTATCATTCCACTTCCTTCCCATCATCACTTGGTATGAGTAAATGGGCCCATGGCTCTAGTGGGCTCTACCATGATATTTATGCAAAATCCATCCCAATCATCAGGTTAGACAAAGGGTAAAAATAAGCTTCATCTTTGATTTAGGTGGTCCACGTGATTAGAAATAGTATAGAGGGCAATACTTGCCTTCCAAACTGTTTTCATTAGTGTGGCTCATGTAAATTATGGGTGGTATGGTTTCTGAAACACATGCCTAAATTTTTGTGTGGAATTTAATGGCTGAAGTGGATTTCATATAATTATCATGGTAGGCCACCAGAATTATAAGTTGGTCTGATTGTTTGCTCTAGGCTTAATATAGGACTCAATATTTATTAGTTGGAGTGGATGTTATAGAAACATCACGGTAGGCCCGTCAAAAATTAAGAGTGGTGTCACATATTATTCCCCTTTTTTCCTAAATAATTGTAGAGGGATGTTGAGACTTGATTTTTGACGGGGTCCACTATAATGTGTATGTGAAATTTACTCTAACCATTAGTTGTGTACTTTCAGTTTAGGCCCAGAGCAACAGAAATCAAGTTAACATGTGATTAAGGTAGAAAGACATCCACCCTTGATTTTTACAAGGTCTAGCATAATGATTATATAAAATCACTTTAACCATTAGATACCATACCAAAATTTAGGATTAAGACATAAAAATAAGGCCCATCCATCATTTAGGTGGGCCATACCAAGGGAAATAGTTTGGAGGATGATTGATAGCCTGTACACTATTTCCAAACATGCGGTCCACCTGAATCACCGATGTGGGTGATTTTTTAGCCATTGGCCTTAACATGAGGTGACATGTACACACCTCATGGTCGGGGTGTATTTCACATAAACATCACCGTGGGGCCCACCAAAGCAACCAACCCATTTGGTCACTCACCCACCCAACCGCGTTGTAGCATAAGGTAGTAAAACAATAATTATACTACTAATCAGTTAGCATTTTGAAAAAAGGTATCGGAATATAAATTCTATGTTAATTAGGTAATTTTTTATGAAATTCCCAAGAAAGAAAAGAAAAAAAAAAAAAAAAAAAAAAACTTCTCCAGTAGAATGTGATGGTTGATACGCAGGCACTTAGAAATTACTTAGAAATTGCATAGACAGTGTACAAGTAATTCAATCTGTTTAATTTGAAGCTAACATATGCCACCTGAGTCATTTCTAAGTGCCTGCTTATCAAGTGTCCATCGAATCAGAGTATCAAAGAATTCCCTTGTTACAAAACAAGGATTTCTGATGGGTGGTGGGCCACACGAGTTGAGACCTGGCATAAAATAAGACAAATAGCCTTTGTTCAATCGGCAGCACCTTATGAGTGATCAACCTCATTTTCGTACCAAGGCATGTTCAAGGTTGGTCCACCTGATAAGTGACTCGGCCTTGCATGTGTGCATGGGCCAGGGTGGCATTTATGTGATGGTAATTGCCTGTAAGATGCAACAAAAAATTTGCGTGTGCCTGAGGAAACTCAGGTGCACTTTAATTTGACGCCTCAACGTCGATGATGTGCATTTTTCTCATTTGCTTTCACAAATTTCCTCTAATATCTCTGAACTCAATAAAATATGCGCTAAAAAGGCCACTCAGCAAATTTGGCGGGTCGACCGACAAAGCAAGTGGAAAACGCCTTTATGCAGGAACCCCTTTTAGCAGGGGTGTCAATGGGCCAGGGTTGGTCCTGAAAAATCAGAACTTTGAATAGGCCCAGCCTAAAATAGTTCAAAATCCAAGTTGAGACCTACCCTAGGCACAGCCGTTGACAGCCTTATCTTAGGTGGACCCTGAGGTGGGTGGATCCCTGACTGTGGGGCCCACCTTGATGTAAGTCTCCACGGCGTTCAATGGTTTCGATAGCTCATTTTAGTGCATGATCTAAATAAATGAAGCATATCTAAATCTTCAGGTGGACCACACCATAGGAAACAGTGGTGTGATTGAATACCCATCATTAAAAATTTGTTGGGGGCGACCGTAATGTTTATTTTTCATCCAAGCTATTGATAAGGTCACAAAGAACTGGATGAAGGGACCAAACAAATATCAGCTTGATCCAAAACTTTTGTGGCCCACAATAAGTTTGTAATGGTCATTCACCACTGTTTCCTGTGGTGTACGTGGTCCACATGAGATTTAGATCTACTTCATTTTTGGGATCATACTCTAAAATGAGTTTTCAAAACAGATGGACGATGTGGGTGCAAGACACATACATCACAGTGGGCCCGACAGTCAAGGATCTACCCACCTTAGCAAATCCAGGGATCCACCGAAGCCATGCCTCCCTTTCAGCAGTTGCATCCCATTGGCCCTAGGGGCGTTAAAAAGTTGTGTATCACACAATCTATCTTACATGTGTTGTCTTAAATGGACTATATAGGTCTTGCAATGTTAGACTACTATACTGTATCCTGTTTGTCAAGCACCTGGAACTCGTGGAACATGTGAGAAGCTTATGGTGGCGGGTGACATACATGGCATTATAATATGTGCATGCATTGCTTGACATATATGACATGTGTAAGGTGCTTGAAGATTGATGATGGCATATGTGTATATATAGTTCCTTAAACATGGATGGCCGCGCATGTAGACCATTTGGCACGTGTGTTATATGTACATAGAATTTTATATTCTTGAATACATTAGAAAATGCTTTTAGTATGTATAGTCTATTCCGCCCATATTTAAGGGTAAACTATCCTTGTTTAACATTTACATTTTGATTACAGTGATGTACTCGTTTTCCTCATTTGGTGTGCAAAAAGAGAGTTTGACAAACAACATACATATTGTCTAGTGGGCGACTTTTGTGAGCATCCAGATAACCTCTTAAATTGTGGACGGAAAAAAAAACCGATATGAAATACTAAAACAGCCGAAAGCTCAGAATTTCAATCTTAAATTTTGTCGTTTCACTTGAAGTAAGCATTTTGTAAAAATATTAGAAGGTCAACAATTAAATAACAAAAAGTTTCTTATAACCTTAAAAATCTTACAATTTATGGCTTCTTTGAAAGACATCAATATCCACAACTTTTTCATGTTCAAAATACTAGACATTCCTTCCACCTTAGGGCTTTTTTTTAATAATCCCTAAAACAATTTCTTTGTATGATATATTTGCATAATCTGGGTGCATTTTGATGAATTAATTTTCAACAAGCTCTTGAGGCAAATATTGTTCGCTGAAGGTGGATGGAAAACATAGACACCTTGAATATTTGGTGTCACTATGATTAGTTATGAAACAAAAGTCTATTAAACATATGAGCTTGCTTAGTTGACTGATGGACACCTAATGTGTGATTAAAGAAAAAGATACAATATCGTCAATTGCAACTTATCTTTTGATTGAGCTAAATAATTATTGAGTAAATAAAAATGTCATTCATATGTAAATACCTTCGAGTGCAATAACGCACAATGGTGAGTAAACTATATTTATAATAGCTGATAGGTGACAATGGCATCTGAAAGCACAAGGTAATTATTATACAATGGTAAGTGCACTATACTCGAATAGATAATAAATGAAGAGAAAATCAATAGAAAAGAAAACTTAGTGTAGACACCCACTCAATGACAGAACAATCAATTGGCCTAATCGAAAGAACCACCTTGCACATGTAAATCTTGAACTACGCACCTTGTCCAAGATGGTATAAGTCCCTCTTAATCACCCTCAATCCAATTTGAACCGACCGAGAGTCGGATGAAGACATCCAAACTCCAAAATAATGCTAAATTGACTATTTCGTGGAAGCAAAAATCTAGAATCCACTACTACCTTTTTTTCTTTGAAAGTATAGGTGTTCCATAATTAATAGCTAATTAATAAGATGGTAGGATTTGGCCAAAGATCACAAATGAATTTTTTTTCTGCTTCTTGATGACTATCCAATCATGTTATCATTTCCTCATTTTTTTCAAAATTTCTATCATTCCCTCCCTTATGATAAGCCATTTTTAATCATCCAATAGAAAAATGTCATGTGTCCAAGAGCTTCTAAAAGCTAATTGTAATAAGCTGTGATATTTTACCCCTCACCTACTCAACTTACCTATAAATAGCTTCATCATCTCATTTCTAACATATCAATAAATCTTAGTTGAGAAAAGCTTTATAGAAAAGGGTGAAATGTTCCCTCTTTATAAGGACAGAACATCAAGGCTCTTGGGTTTTAAAGACTGTGAGGAGGTCCTAGAGAAATGTGAAATGTTCCCCTACTCTAATTGTTAGTATACTTTATTTTGTCAATTATCATGCCATTTGGTTGCGTCTTGTCTTGTGAGCCCCGTTCGAAGAATTGAAGCTCAAGACTTGAAGTCTATGCTACTTCCCTTGCTCAAGCTCAAGCAGAAACAAGATCTCAGGTAAGTTGCATATAGATTGACCTTAGGAATCCCAAAACATCAATGAATGGCGTAATTATCAACCTAACTCAACCCATTCCTTCTCGACCCTATAGCTCAAGTTGATCAGACTTGATTTTCCATGGCAAGGTGCTAATATCATGATTCAAAACATTGTCCAATCATTGGACTCCGTGCACCATCACTTCATGCTGAATATTCAGCTGAGATGCCAAGGTTATAAGGTTGCCGACTGGTCTGGACTAGTTAGACAGACCCTTGAAGTGTACTGCTGCTAACTTGAATAACTTCCAAGGCAGCCGACCGGTCATGACCGGTCGGACTGACCCTTCCTCTATGTCCAGTAGCCTCTCCTTGGAAATCCAGCCTTGCTGAACAGGCAGCCGACCGGTCTTGACCGGTCGGTCCAGCATAGCAAAAATGTCCAGCAGTTGTGCTGGATTGGCCTGGCAAGACAACTGACCGGTCTTGACTGGTTGGACAGGCACAACACATATGTCCAGCAGCTGTGCCACATTGGCATGGCAAGACAGCCGACCGGTCTTGACTGGTCAGATAGGCACAACACATATGTCCAGCAACTGTGCTGCATTGGCCTGGTAAGACAGCCAACCGGCCTTGACCGGTCGGACAGGCACAATAAAAGTGTCCAACAAGGTATTCTCTTCAGCTGGCCTGCCATCCGACTGGTCTTAACCGGTTGATCAGCTCCAAAGCAAGTTCCAACAGCTGGCTTCTGGCTGACCTATTCGATTGGTTGGGTTTCTCTCTGACAGGTTGGATATGGCCATTTTAGATCCGTTGGGGCTATCATTTGGGGCTCTATAAATCCATATCTTAGGGTCTTTCAACATATGTATTCAACACCCATCAATAGCCAAGTGAGAGAGCTTTTACTCACTCCTTCCTACCCTCCTTGCTCTTAACTCTATTGAGTTCATTATTCAAACCTAGCCATTAATGGCTTATCATTGAGTATTCAAAGCTCGGTTTGAAGTATGAACTTAAGATTTGCATTCATAGCTGACCTACCTTCGAAATATCATCATGAGGTCTTTTATAACCATTGAATGCTGAAGTTTGGTAGTTCCTTCATAACCATTGCATTGAATAGCAAGAGGAACTTGACCATCTCTCTCCCAACTACCCGGCATAATCTTACACATATCATTTGCATCGGTAGCTGATATTGGGAGCACAAAAAGAAGCTGAAGCACGTGGAGATGAAGCTACTCATCAAAGGCATCAAATCGGGGCTCAATCGTCTAGGTATGTCTAGTATTTGAGAGTCCATTTATTGAGTTATTATTCCTTGGATTGGGAAACTCCGGCAGGAGTGTACGTGGCCATCCTTGGATTAGGATTTGTGAGAGTTTGATATCCAAACTCGTCAAGTCCCCGATTTGGGCCATCAGCTGGATGGTAAACGCTTGTCCTAGAACATAGGATGTTAAGGTTGATGGTTAACCT
Organism: Liriodendron chinense; assembly: GCA_003013855.2. Classification (NCBI taxonomy): domain Eukaryota; kingdom Viridiplantae; phylum Streptophyta; class Magnoliopsida; order Magnoliales; family Magnoliaceae; genus Liriodendron; species Liriodendron chinense. The sequence continues at coordinate 3,305,017 of ML058459.1, forward strand.
GATTTAAAACCACGACTATAGTGAAATCCGGTGTTCTCATAGGTTGAGATCGTGAATCGGGAGTGGAGTAGGGAAACCGAACCACTATATATCGTTGTGCATTGTGAGATTGAATAATTGCTATGCGTTGAACTTGTGAAATAGTTTAGTCAATCATGAATGCTAACTATTTAATGAAATGCCAATGATAGTCTTTCTTGCAAATTAAACCTGTATTTGCCTTGAATGTTATTGTAATAATCATGGTTGGTGTAATCGATTTGATCTATCTTTAAATTGTAATTGGAAATTCAAAAGTTCTATTCACCCCCTTTTGGAAATTAAGCATATCTCCAAGTATCTCTATAAGTGGTAAAACCGCAATTTCAATTGGTATCAGAGGGTTGCTCCGCACAGGTTTAAAAACCCGGAGTAAGATCCTAAGAGAACTTGAAAATATGTCTCGAGAGGACTCCACATCTGTTACTAAGTCCTCCCTTCTTTGATGGTTCAAACTATCCATATTGGAAAGCCCAAATGCGCATCTTTTTAGAATCCATCGATTCTAACGTAAGGGACATGGTTGATATTGGATATAAACCCCCAATGGATATTATAAGTAAGGAAGGTGAACCGGATGTCCTCAGGCCAAGAGAGAAGGCTATCTGGACATATTATGATAAAGCTCAACGTGTTCATAATGTTAAAGGCCTGAATGCCATTTTTTATTCAGTGTCTAAAGATGAATTTGCTCACATTCAAAATTGCCTAACCAGTAAGCAAGTTTGGGATATTCTTGAAGTTACACACGAAGGAACAAGCATTGTTAAACGCTTAAAACTTCAGCACCCCACTACAGAATTTGAAAACGTAAGAATGGAGGAGCATGAAACATTTATGGACTTCTTCACCAGATTGAATAAAATCACAAATGACATGTGTGGTTTAGGGGAACCTGTTCCGAAAAATAAACTATGTAGGAAAATTTTGAGATCCTTACCAGAACGATTCTCTACCAAACTATTACTTTAGATGAATGTCGGGACCTAGATACCATGAAGGTTGAAGAATTGCTAGGGTCCCTTCAAACCCATGAGTTATACTTCAAACTCTCTCTAAATCCAAAGGTACTGCATTGAAATCCTCTCATAAGAAACGAGACTCTGAACATGAAAGTGAAGAAGATCTAGATATGGAAGAAATGACACTTATGGCTAAGAAATTTTAAAAATTCTTCAAAACTAGAGGAAATACTTCTAGAAGGAAACCCTATCAGAAGGGTAAACCTTTTGACTCTAAGAACAACAAAGGTAAATTTTTTAAGAAGTCAAAAGATCCTCAATGTTACAAATGTAGAGGATTTGGTCACATTGCCTCCGAGTGCACCGATAAAAAGGCCAAGAACAATGTAATGGCGGCTATATGGGATGATACTAAAGAATTTGAATCAGAATCAAACACATCCCAAAGTGATGAGGAACAAGGCTCAACAAAATTTTAATGGCTTCCATCACTGAAATTGTTCCTCAAATTGAGCCCATTATAATGATCACCGGAGACATTGATGATCATGAATCTTCTAACACTGAAAATGATTCTTTAAGTGATGATGATGATGAGGATGAAGACCTTCAGGAGGTATATAACCAACTATATATTGAAAATATGAATAACATTAAAAAATTGGGCCAAATAAAGGCTGAAAATGATAAATTGACAAAGAGTCTTGACGGATTGAAAATTGAGAATCAAAAGATGGGACAAGATCTAGAAGAACTGAAAAAGAAGAATGATGAGTTTGAACAAGAAAAGAAAAAATTCATGAGTGGTGAATCTCTAGATAAACATGCTAGACTTGAGAAAGAACTCAAAGAGGTGAACACTGAAATTGATCTTCTTAAATGTCAAGTTGTTGACTCTAGAAGACGTTTCGCCCAAGGAGAAGAAAACCTTGAAAAACTCTTCGGTATTGTAAGATAACCGGTGGACAGAAGAGGTTTGGGCTATGACAATCACACTTCAAAAACTATCTCCGTCCTACTGATGGTATAAAAAGATCATGGTGTATCGGGGAGTAAAACCAAAGCATCTCTTGTTTGTCATGCTTGTGGTGACATTGGCCACCTAAAATTTGAATGCATGGCTTTTAATTCGGTCAGAAACTTGAAAGAAAAATTTGTACCAACCGGGAAAAATGTGCAATCTAATTGGAATCCTCCTATGCATACTTCACCAAAACGAAGAAACATGAGAAAGAATTATCTTACACTTTCTAGGAAGGATAAGAGAATAGATGAACTATTGGAGCAAGTCAAAATGTTGAATTTGAACACTGTTATTCTCTTACGTGAAAAAGAAAAATTTGCTTCTCCCAAAAAAAACTAGAGAATCACACTATAAGAATACCACTCATGAAAGGACAACAACTCAATAGGTAGTTAAGAACAAATGTTTGGCCATTCATACTGCCCTAAAAGTTGGGAATAACCCTAGATGGTACTTGGATAGTGGTTGCTCTAGACACATGACAGGTGATAGATCTCAATTTTGTGCATATGACGAATTCAATGGTGGGTCTGTCACATTTGATGATGGGAGCATGGCTAAAATCATTGGTAAAGAAACTATCATTGGGCCAGGACTGCCCGAAATAAAAAATGTGCTTTATGTTGATGATCTTAACACAATCTTCTGAGTATCTCACAAATTTATGATGATGAGCACTCAGTAAGTTTCTCCAAAGATATGTGCAAGATCCGGAACTTCACAAGAAAATTAGTCATGAAAGATCTACGCACAAGAGACAACTGTTATGTCATTGAAAATCACAACAATCCAAGCTCCCCCACCATGCATCACATGGCCATAAAGGATGAAACAGAATTGTGGCACCATCAACTCGGTCATGTTTATTATAGAAATCTATCTAAACTGAGTAAAAAAAATTGGTGAGGGGATTGCCTGAGATAGGCAAAAGACCTAAAGCTGTGTGTATCGCTTGTCAAAAGGGTAAACAAATCAAGGTTGCACACAAGCAGTCCTCTATTCTGGTTACATCAAAATCTTTTGGACTACTACACATAGACCTAGTTGGACCTACCAGGGTTCTTAGCTAAGGTGAAAAACGATACTTCTTTGTAGTCGTTAGTGATTACTCTAGATTCACATGGGTCGCCTACCTAAGAGAAAAATCTGACTCTTTTGAAGAATTTCAGAAATTAGTAAAGCGACTTCATAATGAGAAAGGATACATGGTACAAGAATTAGGAGTGATCACGGCAGTGAATTTGAAGATCATCGTTTGAAAGATCTATGTGATGAATTGGGAATTCATCATGAGTTTTCAGCACCCAAAACACTTCAACAAAATGGGGTTGCTGAAAGAAAAAATCGGGTGTTATTGGATATAGCCACAGCTATGCTTAATAATAACAATCTTACGAAAATTTTGTGGGTTGAAGCAGTAAACACTGCCTGTTATATTATAAATCGAGTTTATTTGAGGGCAGGTCTAAACAAAACTGCTTATGAACTATGGTGTGGAAAGAAACCAAATGTGAAATATTTTAAGGTCTTTGGTAGCACATGTTATATTCTAAGAGATCGTGAAAACTTGAAAAAGTTTGACTCCAAGAGTGATGAGGGTATCTTCTTAAAGTACTCATTAAATAATAGAGCCTTTCATGTCTACAACATTCGAACCTCATCTGTTCAAGAGTCAATCAATGTGGCTGTAGATGATCAATTGGATGACTCAGTGTCTCTAGGTGATAAAGAAGAAGATGAGGGTATATGCGAGATAGGAAAATCTGATAAACAACCATCATCTCCAAATGCCACCACTACTCCTAGTGACGTACAAGTTATCAAGGATCACCCCCTCAATCAAATCATTGGGGATCCTAACACTGGTGTCAAAACTAGGAGACGGTTAGAGGTTATCAACAGTCACCTGTGTTTCACTTCTAAAATAAAACCTAAAAATGTTAATGAGGCTTTAAACGATGAATTCTGGATCCTTGCAATGCAAGAAGAGCTTCAATAATTCATTAGAAATGAGGTATGGCATTTAGTCAACAGGCCTGAAAGGAAAAATGTTATTGGAACCAAATGGATCTTTAAAAATAAATCCAATGAATCTGGGAATGTTATACGGAATAAGGCTCAGTTAGTTGTGCAAGGGTTATTCCAAAATTGAAGGTATTGATTTTGATGAAACATTTGCCCCTGTAGCTAGACTCGAGTTTATTAGAATTCTTATGGCTGTTGCTTGTGCTTTAAAGTTTAAATTGTTTCAAATGAATGTAAAAAGTGCTTTCTTGAATGGTATTCTAGATGAGGAAGTTTATGTCGAACAACCAAAAGGATTTATTGATCCTAAATATCCTCATAAAGTATAGCGATTGAAAAAAGGTTCTTTACGGACTCAAGCAAGCTCCCCGTGCATGGTATGAGTGTCTAACTCAATTTCTAATACACCATGATTTCGTTAGGGGGAGTGTTGATAAAGCACTGTTTATAAAAGAAGTCGAGAATTTTGTTCTTATTGCTCAAATTTATGTATATGATATTGTTTTTTGCTCCACTTGTGAGAAAATGTTTATTTCATTTACTAATTTAATGACATCAGAATTCGAAATGAGCATGGTAGGAGAACTTAACATGTTTCTAGTCCTACAAGTGAAACAACTGGCGTCTAGTATATTCATTAACCAAACAAAGTATGCTAGAGACCTTGTTAAGATATTTGGATTAGAATCTGGTCGATCACATACTACACCTATGAGCACCACTAGGGCTGTCAACGGGTCGGATACGGGCCGGATCAGTGATGATCCGAATCCGACCCGATTAAGAATATATCCAACCCGAATCCGACCCGAATCCGATTCGGATCACAAGTATATGATCCGAACCCGACCCGATTAAATTTTTCGAAATCCGTTTCCGATCCGATTATGATCCGACCCGATATCCGACCGGATATCCAAGAGAGGAGAGAGAGAAAGAGAGAGAGAGAAAGAGAGATTCTCATATGTTTTTATTTTATTTTATTTTATTTTATTTTTTTTATTTATTTTTTTATCGGGTCGGATCGTTAACGGGCCGGATCAAGGTTGATCCGAATCCGACCCGAATATTAAACGGATCATATTTGGATATCCGTATCCGACCCGATTATCCGATTATTGATCCGAATCCGATTAAATCGGATCGTATACGGATCGGATACGGATCTTGATCCGTGCCATTGACAGCCCTAAGCACCACTATTAAATTATCTAAAGATCTAGCAGGAAACAGTGTAGATCAACATCTTTACAGAAGCATGATTGATAGTCTTCTCTATCTCACTGCTAGCAGACCCGACATTGCATTTAGTGTAGGTGCCTATGCTTGATTCCAGGCTGACCCTAAAGAATCCCACCTTATCGCAGTTAAGCATATCATCCGATTCGTAGGATGTACCACTGAATACGGCTTGTGGTACCCATTTGATTCATCTATAGATATAGCCGGGTATTCAGATGCCGATTGGGCTAGTAACATTGATGATCGTAAATCAACAAGTAGTGGGTGCTTTTATGTTGAAAACTGCCTTGTGGCGTGACATAGTAAGAAACAAAACTCTATTTCCCTATCTATAGCAGAGGCAGAATATATTACTGCCGGTAGTTGTTGTGCTCAATTACTATGAATAAAGCAAACCTTGTCGGATTACGAAATTAATCAAGGCACTATGACCTTATTTTGCGATAATACCAGTGCTATTAACATTTCGAAAAACCCAGTTCAACATTCACGCACAAAGCATATTGATATTAAGCACCATTTTATTCGAGAATTGGTTGAAGATCAAATAATATCTCTCGAACATGTGCCTACCGAGAATCAGTTAGCCAACATCTTAACAAAACCCTTGGACTCAGTTCGCTTTGTAAACCTCCAGAAGTCCATTGGTGTTGGGTGTGTCTAATCCAACTAACAAGTATATGTTTTGCAGGTAATATTTGAGGATTAATCCTCTTTATCCGATCTTTATAGGTATATCTGAGGACCTTTGCCTCCTTAATCATTACCTTCTAAGATTATCCGAGAACATAATCCCAATTTTTTTTTTTACATCATTAAATCTGGACCTTTAAGGGTTCCTAATTTTGTGTCGGGTGGGTCATTTTGGCACACCATGGTAAATCTGGACCTTTAAGGGTTCCTAATCTTGTGTCGGGTGGGTCATTTTGTCACACCATGGTGCATGGGTCTTGTATCCTCAGTAAAAGGGTATTGGGATTAAAAATAATGGTCTGTCTAAAGGCCAGACCGTCTGTAAAGGATATTCTGGGCAAAAACACACAGTTGCTACCAAAATGACTGGTCAACTGGTCAGCCGATCGGTCAAGACCGGTCGGGCTAGCCATGACCGGTTGGCACGTGCGTCCGTCCGAATTGGGGGTCCCTTAATACCAGTCGGATCTCATTTTAGGACCCCCATCTCTCCATTTCTCACCTCAACATTGTGCTTCAGCTTCCCCTCTTGTCATCTCCAAGCCTCCCAAGGTGATTTTCTCCAGGATTGGAGGTTCCAATCTCATATACATTGCTCCAAATCATTTTCATTCTATAGGTAAGGGATTCACTTCCATTTTTCCTTGATAGATCCTTACTCTTTGCAATCTATGAGTGATTTAGGGTGGTTTTTAGAGCTTACAATGTCTTCCCAAGATAGTGAAGATGAGCTCCCTCTGAAGCGGAGTAGTCGATCCAAGAAACAAGCTAAGCCTTCTCTTCCCCCTTCAAAATCTAAGAAACCCTATCAAAAGGGAAAGGGGCTGCCTCATCTTCCATTCCCCCACCTCAATCACCATCCTTGGGTCAAAATGTCTCATCTCATCTCACCTAGGGGAGGACTTTAAGGATAAAAAGGTGGTGTGTGAAAAATCTAGAAACTTGAATGACTTAGCCAAATATAATGTCATTTCCATTCTGAAAGTCATCAAATGGGCTCCCATACTCCACGTGGGTGGCCCAGTTCAGTTTGAGGTGGTTAGGAAGTTCTAGTCCTCCTGTGTTCATGTGACAGCATCTCCCCCCTCCTTTAAAGTTGAGTGCAATGATCGTATTTGTGTATTCACTCTGAACTTCATCTCTCAATTCATTGGATTGCCGGTTGTTGATGAAACTCCTGCTGATTTTTTCCATCTAGGTCCTAAACCTAATGAAGTTATTGCTTAGTTTCTATATGGTATCAGGACACCTAAATGGGTCAGAGGTGCGCTTCGGGAGTCCCCTATGCTGTGAGATTACCAAATATTTCACAACTTATTCTTTCGTAATATGTATCCAAGAAAGAACAACAAGGCGGATGTCACTGAACCTATGTTTCGTCTTCTCTATCGAGTTGGTCAAGGTCATTCCCTTTGCTTACCATCCCGGATCATGTCTATTATTCACTAATTTATCTTGCATGACAATGGAAAATCCTCCATTCTTCTTTTTGGGCATCTCATATGCCAATTTGCTGCAACCATTGGCATTGTCAGTCTCATTGATAAGATACACAAGCCCATCATTATTAATCGCACCATCCTAGTAAGAATGGAGCTCACCAAGGAGGCCATTCAGAGTCGTCATCTGTATGATCTGCAGCATGACCAGGAGGAGCCATCTCAGCATGAGGCTCCTCCCATCTCCACTGGACCCTCTCAGACTTCACCTACAGCTCCTTCCTCTGATCCTTCCCTTGATCCACAATTTGCACCTGGTCAATTCTGTATGCCTCCATGGGCTTTCTCTCGTCGTAGATCGCCTATCGTGGATCCTCCAGCATATATCATTGAGCTCCGCCAGCATCAGGAGTGTCTGTTTCAGAGACTCAACGGGATCGAGCAGAGTGAGATGCAGCTCTTATAGGGACAGGCCACTATCCTTGTGCAGCAGGAGGCTATCGTGACTCGCCTGACACAGCTTAAGAGGCAGATGGAGGTTTGGGAGCACGCCGCACGTGGAGATGTTCCACCCCCCGATCTGGGAGATGAATCGGACTACTGGTATCATGTTTAGTCTCGTGTGTCTTGATCACAGTTCTCTTTTTGTATGACCAAAGACATCATCTGGATTTCATATATTATCTTTCTATGGTTTTGATATTTTCCGACTGTAGATGTTGCGCTTATGGATACATATCGACATTAGGTTGCTTGCCCATTTTGATGTCTTTATGGATAATATTTTTGTTTAGTTGTTCACTATCGTTATACTTTTTCTCCTTTATATGAGCTTATGTTCCTTATTGCATATTTATGAGAGGTTGGATGGTTCGGGCTCTTCGCCCTTTATTAGCTCTTTTTTTGTGTTCTATTCTTTGTCTTGATATACATGTGGAGGGGTGGTTGGTTGATTGGGCTATAAGCCCTCTATGCTTTAACGATTATCTGTATATCTAGCATGTTTCATTCTTTAAATCTCCTCAGGATTTCAATTTCTATCTCTCATCCCTATTTCATGTAATTGACATATTTTCGGTGCTAGCCTTGCAGCTTTCTTAGGCATATCTTTTTTCTGTCTAACTGTGGACCCTCGCCGATTCTCCGCACTCCCACACGACGACGTTCTCGCCCCTTCCCCTTTTGGGAAAAGAAGGAGAGGATGATGCGTGAGTGCGAAATCGTCGTTTGTGCCACTGGCTTGCCTCGTTCTCGAGGGCTTCGTTTGGTTGTCGTGTTAAGCTGGATATGTTTAAATGAGTTTATATAAGACCAGAGTCGCCACTAGCCAGTTCCTTCGAATCTACAGTCGGCTAGACCCCGTAGAAACGTTAGAGAAGGGAATCCGAAGATTCCTTCCTCTAAAATGACTCCTGTTGATCTGCGGCCAGAGATTCAAGGTAAGGGATCACGGTTACAGGGTGGGAAGAGGTTAAGCACCCCACACACTGCCCGTACCGAAGTATGGTCTTTACTTCACAGAATCGATCGGATACTTGAAAGTCTAGTTTAATCCTCGTATATTCTCATGGATGACATGATGCATGAATGCGGGTCTGAACAGTAAGAGTTTCTGATGGGCAGGTTCCAACAACGGGCAAGCCCAGAGCGTACGCTCGAACTAACAGGTGCTTTATGCGAGATGATGCATGCTGTGTGCTTGAATATTCAAAGTGCTTATAGTGATATGTACATGAATGCAGGTCTGAACAGTAAGAGTTTCTGATGGGCAGGTTCCAACAACGGGCAAGCCCAGAGCATACGCTCGAACTGACAGGTGCTTAATATAAAGACATATGCAGTGTGCTTGAATAATCAAGGTGCTTGTAGTGAAGCAGGGGGGTTGGAAGAAAAGTAAATGTTGCACTTATGCTAGATGCAAATGAGATGATGCTGGAAAAGAGTAGCTGGGTGGACGGAGGTGTCGCAAGGATTGGCTTCGAGTGGCTGGATCAAGACTTGAATGGCTTGGGAGGCTTGGACCAGTGGTCAGGCTAGGCTGGACCAGGGCTAGACTCTCCTCACTCGGGCTCTCCTTGGTGGAAAAATGGGCTAAGGGGTGGAGAAGGACTCGGACCGCACCCGGACTGGCTGGACTTGAAGGGATGTTGAAATGAGAAGGGGAGGGGGGTATTTATAGCAGCAGAGAGTGGCAGTTTGCGTAATTTTTTCCGGGCGGCCTGCTATGGGCCGCCCGTACGGCCGCTCCTCGGTTTCCAGCGAGTACGGCCGCTCTCTCGGGGCTGCTGTTGGACTCGCTGGTCGACTCAGTGATTTGACCCAGGGGTCGACTCGACGGGTTGACTCGGTGGGTTGACTCGGTGTTTTGACTCGACGGGTTGACTCAGCGGGTTAACTCAGCGGGTTGACTTAGTGAGTTTGACTTTTTTGGGATTTTTTGACTGGCTTTTTTTCTGGTGGGTTTTTCAGGCTGATGTTTAAGACTGGGTTGACTGGGTTCAGGCTTGATCTGGGCTATGGAATGGGGCTTACAAGGGTGAGTTTGGCTGAGTTTGGACTTGGGATTTAGGGGTATGGTCCTCCATTCAACCAGCTATCTCTACTAACAGTGTAGCCGAAGGTGGGGTGTCTACAGATGCCCCTCTTTAGCAGAGGTTGCGTGCAACCGAATGCCAAAGCAAGTGGACACCCCACTTCTGACCCGGTCATTCATGGATCATGGTCTGAAATCATTGCTTGCCTTTGCATCTGTGCCAGTTGATCGTTTGGAAATCGATCACTCCCACATACCGCGGGAGTTTGGAGAAAATGTTGCGATTGTCCCTGCATGCGCTGCAACCTGGGTACCCAATCGCAACCCTTCCATTCCCGATCGGTACTAACATCGGAAAGGTACAGCAGAGCCTCTGCGTCGACAGTCTTACGAGGTTACTGACCCTGTGATTGATTGTGTGATGTTTGATGTTTTCTCAGATCACTCCAGGAGTACTCGTTTCGCTTGACTGTCAAAGTGGTTAGACGCCCTGCGTCAGATAGTCTTACGGGATTCTACTACGCTGACTTGGACTCAGTCAAGGTACTTCAAGCATCCACGCCTGGGTATGTGCGGGTGGGCTCTTTCCACCCGATCTGCTGGTTTCGATGCTTGGTTTGCAATTCATTCTTTCCTCGATTGTGGTCTGGAATCTTTGTTGTCCTTTGTATCTGAGTCAGTTAATTGTCTGGAAATTGATAACTCGCACATACCGCGGGAGTTTGGAGAAAACGTTGCGATTGTCCCTGCAGTTTGCTGCAACCTGGGTACCCAATCGCAACCCTTCCATTCCCGATCGGTACTAACATCGGAAAGGTACAGCAGAGCCTCTGCGTCCGTAGTCTTACGAGGTTGCTGACCCTGAGACTGATTGTGTGATGTTTGATGTTTTCCCAGATCACTCCAGGAGTACTTATTTCGCTTGACTGTCAAAGTGGTTAGACGCCCTGCGTCAGATAGTCTTACGGGATTCTACTACGCCGACTTGGACTCAGTTAAGGTACTTCAGGCATCCACGCATAGGTATGTGCGGGTGAACTCTTTCCACCCAATCTTCTGATTTTGATACTTGGGTTACAATTCATCGTTTCCACCTGTTCAAATGGTTTCTGTGACCGAGCCTTTTGGCTTTCATCTTTTTTGTATCTTGGCATGTGGTACGACCACACTGACACTGGAGTTCAGTTCGACCGTACTTTGAGTGCATTGGATCCGATGGTCTCCGGGGAAACAGCGAGACATCGAATCTTATTTAATTTTTGCGTCGGCTCCTACCCAGAGATATGGAAGATCTCCTGGCGTGTTGGAGGCAGAACGCTCTACTAGGAAAATATTTTTTGGATTTTTGAAAAGGCACCCACTCTGGGGAGTGATACTCCGTGGGGTTTTTATTTGCGAATAGAAATATTTTTTTATTTTTTGAAATGGAAATCGGGTCTGCACGTGCCTCCACTAGGGATGCCTGTGGGGTCTTTGGCTAACCGACTTTTATTTTGAAAGCAGGTAGACATGATGATGGATGCAATGGATGCTGATGCATGGAGATGCATGATGAATGCATGGCTTGGCTCATTCTCTTTTAGTTTGATGATTTTGCTTTTGCTGGAGATGCAGAGAATTCTGAGCTTATTGCTTACAGGGTTGTGCTTCCCTGGGGATTTTTCTTTTTAATGCGGATGTTTGGTCAGCGGGTTGGTCAAGATCCCGACCCGTGGTCGATCAGGTCCATCGTCCCAAGATGCTGTTTCTTTGCGAATGAGAATATACGAGGATGTTATCCGACTTCAAGATGTTCTTCTGGGCATACATGTGATTGGGAGGGTGTTTAGTTGCCCGTTTTGGTCAAGATTCCAATTTGCGGGCGATTGGATCCGTCATCCCACACTGTGAAGTGAGCGGAGTTCAAGACTCCTGAAGTGTAGTGCTGGGGATACTGACAATTTTTGTGATTTTTTGAAATATGTGGGTCCGAATCTTTACCTGAGTGGTCAGGATAGAGATCGGTTATTGAAAACAAAGGAAATATTTTTGTGATTTTTTTGAAAATATTTGATTTGAAAGCAAGGGAAATATTTTTTGTGATTTTTGTAAATATTTTCTTTGAAAGCAAGAGAAATATTTTTTTGTGATTTTTGCAAATATTTGATTGAAAGTAAGGGAAATATTTTTGTGATTTTTGAAGAGGTGATTTTGCAATGTTTTTGTATTTTGTGATTTTTTCTGAAATACAGGAAAAAGTGTGAAATTTTCATCCACTTCCAGCTTCTACTGCTGGTAAGGCACTGTGGACCCTCGCCGATTTTCCCGCGCTCCCACACGACGTCGTTCTCCCTTCCCCTTTCCTTTCGGAACAGAAGGAGATAAGGATACGTGAGTGCGAAATCGCCATTTGTGCCACTGGCTTGCCTCGTTCTCGAGGGCTTCGTTTGGTTATCGTGTTAAGTTGGATGAGTTTATATAAGACCAGAGTCGCCACTAGCCAGTTACTTCGAATCTACAGTCGGCTAGACCCTGTAGAAACGTTAGAGAAGGAAATCCGAAGATTCCTTCCTCTAAAATGACTCCTGTTGATCTGCGGCCAGAGATTCAAGGTAAGGGATCATGGTTACAGGGTGGGAAGAGGTTAAGCACCCCACACACTGCCCGTACCAAAGTACGGTCTCTACTTCACAGAATCGATCGGATACTTGAAAGTCTAGTTTAATCCTCGTATATTCTCATGGATGACATGATGCATGAATGCGGGTCTGAACAGTAAGAGTTTCTGATGGGCAGGTTCCAACAACGGGCAAGCCCAGAGCGTACGCTCGAACTGACAGGTGCTTTATGCGAGATGATGCATGCTGTGTGCTTGAATATTCAAAGTGCTTATAGTGATATGTACGTGAATGCAGGTCTGAACAGTAAGAGTTTCTGATGGGCAGGTTCCAACAACGGGCAAGCCCAGAGCATACGCTCGAACTGACAGGTGCTTTATGCGAGATGCATGCGGTGTGTTTGAATAATCAAAGTGTTTGCAGTGAAGCAGGGGGGTTGGAAGAAAAGTAAATGTTGCACTTATGCTAGATGCAAATGAGATGATGCTGGAAAAGAGTAGCTGGAGTGGACGGAAGGTGTCGCAAGGGTTTGCTTCGAGTGGCTGGATCAAGACTTGGATGGCTTGAGAGGCTTGGACCAGTGGTCAGGCTGGGCCTGGACCAGGGCTTAGGCTCTCCTCACTCAGGCTCTCCTTGGTGGAAAAATGGGCTAAAGGGGGGAAAGGGGACTCGGATCGCACCCGGACTGGATGGACTTGAAGGGATGTTGAAATGAGAAGGGGAGGGGGGTATTTATAGCAGCGAGGAGTGGCAGTTTGTGTAATTTTGTCCGGGCGGCCTGCCATGGGCCGCCCGTACGGCCGCTCCTCGGTTTCCAGCGAGTACGGTCGCTCCCTCGGGGCTGCTGTTTGACTCGCTGGTCGACTCAGTGAGTTGACTCAGCAGGTCGACTCGGTGGTTTGACTCGACGGGTTGACTCGACGGGTTGACTCGGTGTTTTGACTCGACGGGGTTGACTCAGCGGGTTAACTCAGCGGGTTAACTCAGCGAGTTGACTCAGTGAGTTTGACTTTTTTAGGATTTTTTTGACTGGCCTTTTTTATGGGGGGTTTTTCAGGGTGGTGTTTAGGACTGGGTTGACTGGGTTCAGGCTTGAACTGGGCTATGGAATGGGGCTTACAAGGGTGAGTTTGGCTGAGTTTGGACTTGGGATTTGGGGGTATGGTCCTCCATTCATCCAGTTATCTCAACCAACAGTGTAGCCGAAGGTGGGGTGTCTACAGATGCCCCTCTTTGGCAGAGGTTGCATGCAACCGAATGCCAAAGCGAGTGGACACCCCACTTCTGACCCGGTCATTCATGGATCATGGTCTGAAATCATTGCTTGCCTTTGCATCTGTGCCAGTTGATCGTTTGGAAATCGATCACTCCCACATACCGCGGGAGTTTGGAGAAAACGTTGCGATTGTCCCTGCATGCGCTGCAACCTGGGTACCCAATCGCAACCCTTCCATTCCCGATCGGTACTAACATCGGAAAGGTACAGCAGAGCCTCTGCGTCGACAGTCTTACGAGGTTACTGACCCTGTGATTGATTGTGTGATGTTTGATGTTTTCTCAGATCACTCCAGGAGTACTCGTTTCGCTTGACTGTCAAAGTGGTTAGACGCCCTGCGTCAGATAGTCTTACGGGATTCTACTACGCTGACTTGGACTCAGTCAAGGTACTTCAGGCATCCACGCCTGGGTATGTGCGGGTGGGCTTTTTCCACCCGATCTGCTGGTTTCGATGCTTGGTTTGCAATTCATTCTTTCCTTGATTGTGGTCTGGAGTCTTTGTTGTCCTTTGTATCTGAGTCAATTGATTGTCTGGAAATTGATAACTCGCACATACCGCGAGAGTTTGGAGAAAACGTTGCGATTGTCCCTGCAGTTTGCTGCAACCTGGGTACCCAATCGCAACCCTTCCATTCCCGATCGGTACTAACATCGGAAAGGTACAGCAGAGCCTCTGCGTCCGTTAGTCTTACGAGGATACTGACCCTGAGACTGATTGTGTGATGTTTGATGTTTTCTCAGATCACTCCAGGAGTACTTATTTCGCTTGACTGTCAAAGTGGTTAGACGCCCTGCGTCAGATAGTCTTACGGGATTCTACTACGCCGACTTGGACTCAGTCAAGGTACTTCAGGCATCCACGCATAGGTATGTGCGGGTGAACTCTTTCCACCCAATCTGCTGGTTTCGATACTTGGGTTACAATTCATCGTTTCCACCTGTTCAAATGGTTTCTGTGACCGAGCTTTTTGGCTTTCATCTTTTTTGTATCTTGGCATGTGGCACGACCGCACTGACACTGGAGTTCAGTTCGATCGTACTTTGAGTGCATTGGATCCGATGGTCTCCGGGGAAACCGCGAGACATCGGATCTTATTTGATTTTTGCGTTGGCTCTTACCCAAAGATATGGAAGATCTCCTGGTGTTTTAGAGACAGAACGCTCTACTGGAAAAATATTTTTGGATTTTTGAAAAGATACCCACTCTGGGGAGTGATACTCCGTGGGGTTTTTATTTGTAAACAGAAATATTTTTTGTCTTTTGAAATGGAAATCGGGTCTGCGCGTGCCTCCACTAGGGATGCCTGTGGGGTCTTTGACTAACCGACTTTTATTTTGAAAGCAGGTAAACATGATGATTGATGCGATGGATGCTGATGCATGGAGATGCATGATGAATGCATGGCTTTGGCTCATTCTCTTTCAGTTTGATGATTTTGCTTTTGCTATGGGTGCAGAGAACTTTGAGCTTATTGCTTGCAGGGTTGTGCTCCCTGGGGTTTTTCTTTTTTACACGGGTGTTTGGTCAGCGGGTTGGTCAAGATCCCGACCCATGGTCGATCAGGTCCATCGTCCCAAGATGCTGTTTCTTTGCTAATGAGAATGTACGAGGATATTATTCAACTTCAAGATGTTCTTCTGGGCATACATGTGATTGAGATGGTGTTTGGTTGCCCGTTTTGGTCAAGATTCCAATTTGCGGGCGATTGGATCCGTCATCCCATACTGTGAAGTGAGCGGAGTTCAAGACTCCTGAATTGTAGTGTTAGGGATGCTAATTTTTGTGATTTTTTTGTAAATATGTGGATCCGAATCTTTACCTGAGCGGTCAGGGTAGAGATCAGTTTATTGAAAACACAGAAAATATTTTTTGTGATTTTCGAAATATTTTGATTGAAAGCAAGGGAAATATTTTTGTGATTTTTGAAAATATTTTGTTGAAAGCAAGGGAAATATTTTTTGTGATTTTTGAAAAGGTGATTTTGCAATGTTTTTGTATTTTTGTGATTTTTATGAAATGCAGGGAAAAGTATGGAATTTTCATCCACTTCCAGCTTCTACTGCTGGTAAGGCACCCGATCCATTTTACGTCAGCGAGCAAGACGAGTCTCACACAATTAAGTGCCGTAGTTTTACATCTTCGGATGAGGAGATTTTGAGGGTTTTCAGTCAACACACCCACAAAGTTGCCTGTTCCTCATGTGCAATGCACATAGACCACGTATCGTCCGACGGACTCCTTCGGCCACAAAATGAGCCACATCCTCACATTTCCCTTAGTCAATCCAGTTTGGGGCCTTACGTTGCTCACAATTCCGTGAGGGTGCGCTCCACCTCCCAACAGCCTTAATCCCCTTCATGAGTTTTAGGAACAGGGAACATCCGTTAGATTCAACAGCGACTTCCAAATCAAGGTTGTCCATCACGGTGCGTTCAACACGAACAGGGTTACGGAGTTCTGCCCGCCTCAGCCCTTGCCTGTTTAAAAGATTCCAGACACCCGTACGATCAAGTGTCAGCCATGTCCGGAACATGTTAGGAAAGAAAGCCCCCGAGAAGTTAATCCAAGTGTAGTTTTAGGTCTTCGGACCACTGGGGATAAATTGGTGGGTTGAAACTGGTGGTGAAAACTTTTTTGTTTTATATTGTATATATATATATATATATATTTTTTTGAAAAAGTTCCAGACTTCAACTCGAGTAATCGAGATTGACACTGGTTTTTATGGAAAGCTTAGAATTTTTTTTTTTAGTATTTTGGAAATGATCCGGGTCATCAGATCCTGGCTCGAATGGCTGGGATCGATGCCGGTTTTTGTTGAAAGCGAGAAAGGTCCCTCGAGAAACTAATCCTAGTGTAGTTTAAGGTCTTCGGACCGCAAATATGTACATGCTGAAAATACATTCTTTTTTGTGATTTTTCGAAAACTGTTCCAGGTCATAAAATTTCAATTTTGAACGGTCACGATAGACACTGGTTTTATTGGAAATCTCTCGGGATTTTGATCCCGACGTAGTTTAAGGTCTTCGGACCAGAAACTGTACAAAAGGGGGGCAAACATTTTTTTTTTTGTTCTTTTTTTGAAAAATATCCGGTATCAGCGGATCTTGATTCGAGCAGTCACGGCCGATCCCGGCTTTTATTGAAAATCCCTCGGGATGTTAATCTCGACGTAGTTTAAGGTCTTCGGACCAGAAACTGTACATGTGATGTATATATTTTTTGATTTTCTGAAAATGTCCGAGATCGTCAGGTCTTGATTCGATCCAAACCGATGTCGGCTTTTATTGAAAATCCCTCGGGATTCTGATCCCGACGTAGTTTAAGGTCTTCGGACCACAAATATGTACATGAGAGCAGCAATCCAGGTTGGAGATTATGGGAATTTTTCTTGGAATGGTTCGGATCATCAGGTCATATCCTTTGGATGGTTGAGATCATTGTTTGACCAAGTCAAATTCTTCTTTCTTTTCTTTGAAAATTTCATGGAACTTTTCCACATCATCAACCCATTTTCTCACCTCATTTCTCATGAGATGAGATTTTGGTGAGATTTCTTTCTTTTTCTCACCATTCTCTTCCATCACTTCATTCTTACATGGAGGTACAAGATTCACTTGCAACCACCCTTCCCAATGAGGAGTTCTTCCCAAGGAGAGGGGGTGAGAGGTCGTTTCACCTAGGTAGGGGCTAGGACGGCCTCCCATGGGCCGCCCGACCGGTCTCTGCCTTCTGGTCTCTTCAGTGGGCTGGGTAAAAGGGTGCCCTCCCTTTTTCTATATAACATGGGGCACCCTTACCCCCTTAAACGTGCAATCTCTCTCTTCTCTCTCTTATACTCTATCTTTTTTCAAGTTTTCTCTCTCTTCTTTGGTGGTCCTTTGCTTCTCTCAAGTGGTGGCCCTTAGAGACATTTTGGGACAGCAAGGTGGTCCCTCTTTGGTGAGTGTTAAAGGTATGAACCACTCCCTTTCTCTTTCTTGTCCTTTTCCTTCTTCATTGTCTCTTCTCATGACTCTTTTCTTTTCTTCATGTAGCTATTCCAAGAGGTGTGAAGGTGGGCCCAAGTATTCTTGACCTTTTTCTAGATCTCAAGTCTCTTTCAAAGGTGGTGTATGGAGAAGGACATTGCAAGCTCTCTACTTCATCATTTTTTTTCCTTCTTCTTTTCACACTCCCCTCATGTATATGTAAAGGGTGATTTTGCCATGTCACCAAGTGTTCATGGCAAAATACTCTATCTTTTCCATGGGAGTTGGGCCTCTTTTCATATGTATCAAATGGGCTCAAAGTGAAGTCATGGCCCTTGGTGTATTTGATGGGCCCAATGCTTCATTTTGGGCTCCCTCATGCTTTCTTGCCCTTGTCATTTTTCCTTAATGCTCTTCCTTTCTTTTCCCTCTTCCTTTCAAGGTTTGGGCCCATGGGCATGGTAGGGCCCATCTCAAGTTTTGGGCTCATGGGGCCCACTTTAGGTGACCCCATCTTTCTTCACATGTATGGATCAAGATGACTAGCCCATTCTTCATTTGGATCTCAAGTGGGCTAGATTTCCTAGTTGGGCCTATATGGACAAGTAGCCCAACTCTTCCATCATTTCTTGATTATGATGTACATCCTTGTACAAGGTGTAGTGGGCTCCTTGGAGTCTCTATATGTGGATGGGCTTTTGGGTCTTCATTGAAACTTGGGCACTTCTTTGAACCATGTGTGCCCCACTACACTTTGTTCATGTAGGATTTTTCTTTTCATGCTTTTTCTTTGATGGATGGAGGACTTGAGCTACTTGACCATCTACAAGTCCCATGAGTGAGTTGTTACCACAATCTCACTAAGTTCAAATGGTTTTCTTTGTGGTAGGAATATGGTTCTCAAGAGTTTCCCTCTAATGTTATCAATCTCGAATGGATGATCCTCAAGTGAGCTATCCATACAACCATAGCTCCTTGATCCTTTCTTTGGGGCTTGGTGGGTCATTCCACCATCATTTTAAATATGAGTGGTTTTTCTTTGAATTTGTGGGAAAGAATGATACCCATAAGTTGCCCATTTTTGTCCCATCTCTTGGGACATTTCGGATTTTGATCTTCAAGTGGGCTATGTATATCATTCTTAGCCATTTTTATGATGGTTGGGTGACTCATCAAGCCATGCTCTTTTGTGCTCAAATGGTCTTCCTTTTTGGTGAAGAAGTTGGTGCACATAAGTTGCCCAAACTTGCCTTTACATGGGCATTTCCAACTTTGATTCCTCATGTGAGCTATGTGCACCAACTTTCTACCATTAGCTTCTTTGATTCATATATTTGTGGGTAGACCGCCATGTTGATGGTCAAAATTTTCATCAAGATGAGGCACATAAAGTTGCCCATGGTTAACCCATGAATGGGTCCTCATATTCTTCAAAGTGGGCTATGTGCTTTCTCCAATCCATTGAGATGAGGCATTTGGGTTGCTCTTGGGGGCCCGTTTCCTTTCTACCCCCCACTTGTCCATGCATGTGTGTAAAAAGATGGGAATATCTTAAGTGAGGAACATGGCCTTGGCATAAAAATGGATCAATCCTTGGCCACATATGGACTTTGAAGAGGGGCTTCATGTGAATTAAAATCTTCTTTGATGATCTCATGGCACTTGAGTGCATGTGTTGTCCAAAATGTGTCCTTGGATGATAGACCTTTCTTGCCTAAGGCATGCCATGCCACCTTCTTTAAGGTGGGCCTTACTTTTTCCAATGGGCCCAACACATATCCTAAGTGACACATGGAGTTGGACTTTAGATTTTGCATTTGAATGTGAGTCCAATCCCATGGGTTTCTTGGATGAGAATTTGGATTTTAATGGGTAAAGGGATAAGGACTTACCTTGTCAAGCTTGTAGGATTCAATGGCGGATGGTACCAGAGGTCACCGAGTAGTTGACGAAGATGATCCCGCCTTCATCGTCCGCCGAGGGGACCACATGTGTTCCTTAGCTATGGAGCATCAACCTCTTCCCGCTATCAAGGGTCGAGGTACCAGGGATCGCTGGGACGACTGGATGAAGGATCCACAGCCCTTGCTTGAATGAGTGCTAGATGGTACTCCTTTTGCTGGCCTCCTCACCCTACGTTTCCACAATAACGATGCTAACCGCATGATGCTCGCGGCCCTTTGCGAGAGGTGGCGGGATGAGACCCACACCTTTCAGCTCCCTTGTGGAGAATGGGGGATAACCCCCTTGGACATTTACATGCAGATAGGCTTCCCGTTTCATGGGACAATTGTTCCTCAAGTCAGCTCTCTAGCTCCTCTCACTTCCACCGACTGGCTACTGCTTGTTGGTGACGTCCCACCCGAGGGCGAATTCCAAGGTCATCAAGTGAAGATGCGATGGTTCTACAACAGTTTTGCCTCCGTCATCCCCACCACTGAGCGAGAGGCCCTCCACAAAGCGCGGGCCATGATCACCTATGCTTTCGGATCCTTTCTTTTCTGCCATGCGAATGAGAGAGTTGATCCTAAATTTCTTCGTTTAGTCGAGGATCTTTATTACCCCTATAACTGGAATGGGGCTATCTTGACCCGTATTTTTCAAGGTCTGGACAAGACCTGTCGGCATAGCCGGTCCTTCACAGGTTTCTGGCCTGTTGTTGAGGTATTTCTTCTTTCCCCTTCCTTGAAGGGCTTTCGCCTTCTTTCCCTCTCTGATCATTAGATGTGCTTTTGTCCAGACTTACTTTTATGACCATTTTCCCCATCTTGCGCCGAGGATGAGGGCTGATGTTGAGCCCTCTCAGTATCGCCACATGTACTGGCACCAACAAAACCGTCAGCGGAACTCCCGAGTTCCTGGGGACAATTGGCGTGCTGACATAGACGGGCTGACTGTCGAGGACGTAAGTATCTTGCTTTCCCTACCCCTCGTGCTGTATTGTAACTGATCGTGGTAACCTCATCTGCTGCAGCTCGCTCGGATGCCATATGCCAGTTTCCCTCTCTATTACACCCCCCAGCGTGTGGAGGCATACGATGCTTCATGTCTTCGTATCATGCTTTCCGACGCTGAATCTTTTCAGTGGTATTTGGGGGAGAGATTGCTTCGGCAAGTTACTGGGGTGGCTCGGGTCCCTTGTTCTGCACCTCCTCCAGCTGCTCGGATGCCGGTTGATGAAAGAGTTGAGGCTCTCGTGGGCCAGCCCGGATTTCGCTTCACGATCCCGGATCGTGATTATGATGAGTGGTATCTGCTGTTCGGCCAGGGGCCTCTGCTTCCTTCGCTTTATGTTCCAGGTGGCCGTCGCAGGTATGCTGGAGGTTCGGTGACTGCTCCTTTGATGGATCTTTATCATCGGGAGCGAGACACGAGGAGGGACGATGACGATTATGTTGGCGACTTGTAGCCTGCTCGGGTGCTCCGCTTTGTATGGCCTTGTATTTTTGCTTTTATCTTCTTTTGTATCAAGCTCTTTTGAATGAATATATAATCTTTGATTTGTCTCAAGATTCTTTGATGATGTCTGGAAGCTTTGACCTTTGACTTGTTCCTTAATGATTTGTGGAAGATGAGGCTTCTTAACTGCATGGATGATGGCTTGAACGGTTCAGATTACTTGATTTGGCTTTGTGGGCCCACTTGATGATTAGATCTTGGATTCTGGCCCTTCTTTTGATGATCAAACCTTTAATCTTGCTGCTCCATGACTTGTACGGGTTTTCCAATAGTTTGGATCCTGGTGATCTAGCCCTTGCATGGTTCAGATTGATGGATTCGACCCTGTGGGCCCACTTGAGACCTTAGCTTTACTTTGGGGCACCTCTTTTGATGATTTGTGAGACTAAGAAGGCTTCTCATGGTGTGGATGATGGCTTGAACGCTTCAGATCGCTTGATTTGGCTTTGTGGGCCCACTTGATGGTTAGATCTTGGATTCTGGCCCTTCTTTTGATGATCAGCCCTTTGATCTTGCTGTTTGGTGGCTCATGTAGGTCCTTCAATGGTTTAGATTATGATGATCTGGTCTTTGAACGGCTTGGATTGCTTGTGGCCCCCACTTGTCACCTTTCCTTCTCTTTGGCTTGATCAGCCCTGTTCTGGTAGCATTGCTTCATGATTGGATCGGTGGGGCACCTTTTGTATGATCTTGATCAACTTCAGTTGAAATCTGGAGTGGACCGGAGCTTTGGGCGGCCCATGGAGCGCCATCTGCTGACGTGGACTGTCAGCCTCACCTACCAAGAATCCTGGAGCCAATCCCGCGGAGAGAGGGGAACCGCGTCCGTACGGGCGGCCCAGGGCAGGCCGCCCAGAGCTCGTCTCTTGAGCGGCCTGGGCTGGCTCGTGCTCGGACATTCCCTGGTCCCTGTTGCTGCTGTCCCTACCTGCTGTGTACGTTCAGGTTCGATTCCAACAATGAATCTTCTCTTTGTCTCCTCTTTCATCATCATCTTGTCCTCATCTTGCTTTGTCCTTTCTTGGGCCATGGATGGTGGTGATTTAGGGGCTGTGGGGGCTGTCCAAGGTGGGTCCCACGCTTCAGATTGTCAATTGAGCTTTGATAATGGGGAGATGCCTTTAATGGGTGGTGGAGGTGGGGCATTGAATGGAAGCGTTGATGAGGGGTTAGAGATGGTGGTTGGTGGAGCCTTGAATGGCTCCATTAATGGTGGGATGGCTGGATTTTCAGATTTGAATGGGCCCCTCATTATGGGAGGAATGGATGGTATAGATAGGATGATGGGATGGGACATAGGTGAGGCTATACATCCCTTGGATGTGGGCCCCATGGATGATATGATGGATGGTGGTGATGGGACCATGATGGACATAAATGGGTTGATCTCATGCTTGGATGGGATGGATGGTTCAGATGGTACCTTTGACGGTTTGGATGATGATTGGATTCATGATTTCCTGTTGGAGGGGGCCGCAGGTCCAGATCTGACCGTTGATTCTTCGATCGGGGCTGCCCGGACCCTTTTTGATGGTTCAGATGTATTCTTTGACGGTCAGATTAGCCAGGATGTCACGATGTGCGGTGTGATCTTCACTGATAGTCCTTTTGATGGAGAGCATTGTCCTTCCCCTGGTCATCGGTCCTTTGCGCACTCTGTTCATGAGGTGGGCGAGTCTTCTCATGCAGCTGAGATTATGACAGTTTCAGACAGCGATGCGGCTATATCCGGCATAGCCATCACTGAGGGTAGGTCAGGGGCTGTCGAGTCTGCAGGGGTTCCAGCTTTTCCTTCTCCTTCGCCCGTTGACCTTCCGATCCTTGATGAGCTGTCTTCGATTTCTGGGCCTTTTGTGCTAGAGGGGGTACCAGTGAGGACTTGTTAGCTGCTTCCTCGTTCTTCCTGCTAGCCACGACTGCTTGCTTGGCTTGACAGCTTGTCAGTTTATGAGATTCGAGATTTGGAGTCTTATGGCTACGGTGGTCTGATCCATATGGCCAGAATTGATATTGATTGGAGGATGCTCGGAGCTGCCTTGATTGACTGGGTCCCTTCGTTGAACTTGTTCGCGTTCAACGATATGGAGATGGGACCTTCTTTGGAGGAGCTTGCTCGCTTGACAGGCCTACCCTGGGATTATGCTCAATATTTTTCGCCGAAGACGTCGCTGAAGACTGCTACACCGCAGAACTGGTTCGGGATCCCTTATCTTGTTCGGCCTGCAGCTGGTGGCCAGGATGCTGTAGTGTTCTCTTTGGACCTGCTGTATGATCTTTTTTCGGGTCCTCAGAGTACGGCCGGTTCTACCTTTGCTCGGAACGCACTGATGTTTTGCTTGATTGCTGAGGTGCTGTTCTCGGGATGGCGCAGGTCCCAGACTCCTCTGCTTTTTGAGGTGATGAGCCGAGCTATCCGACGGTAGGGGATCATTTCTCTTATCTTGGCCGAGCTGTTTAATGGGCTGACCGACTGCGCCCTGGGCCGCACTCGTGTCCTTCGCGGCTGTTGTGCCTTTCTGCAGGTATCCTTTCTACACCTTTTTTCCTTCTTGCTTTGTTGGGGATTGCTTTGCTTTAGCTGAACTTCTTTTCCTTTTTGTGATCAGGTCTGGCTATGGGAGCGTCTTTCTTTGACTGTTCCTGTACCTCTTCCTGACACTCGTTGCCCAGACCTTATGCGACACATCATGGAGTTTCTTCCTCATACAGCTAGGATGAGCGAGCCCTTGTATCGCAGGATGTTCGCTGAACTTCGTGACTGGAACGTTCGCTGGGAGTCATCTTGGCTTTCACTTCCTCCAGTGCTTTGTGATGCACACCGCCTTCCTCTGATGTTGGTAGGCTTTCGATCTTACTTCTCTTATCACCCTATCCGGTTTCTGCGGCAGTTTGGATACGAGCAGGATGTTCCTCTTTTTGCTTTCACGGGTATCGGGCGTCGAGTGCTTCCATCTAGGTCCTCTGACTTCAGGACCCGGATTGATTGTTCCTGGGCGAGTTATTTGACAGCTGATTTGTTGGGATTTGAGCTGCGAACTTTTCCGATGGCGATCGCTCCGTATCAGTACTGGGTTGCTGAGCAGTCTTTGTATCGACGTATCCCTTGCTGGCACCAGACTGCTGATGAGGATGAGCAGGATATCCTTGGAGATGCTGGCTCTTCATCTGGTTCATATGAACCTTTTGAGGAGCGCCCATTCATTGATCCTTGCTTCCTTTTGGCCACTCATGGCCATCTGCTGTCTGAGATCTCTGCACTTCGGTATCATTGTGAGATGATGTCGAGGAGATTGGCTGCCGATCAGAGGTTGACTGATGAGGAGACAGCGATCCGTACCCTTGAGCGCGATGAGGCGCATTACCTGCGTATAGAGGTGAGCAGGTTGAGAGCGAGACTATTTTTTTATGAGTCAGAGGACTCACCTGATGTGGCCGAGGAGGAGGGTAGAGATTGATTGTGTTGGCCACCTGCACATTCTTTTTTGCATATATGATTGATGATGATGAAAGATTTTTTGTATTTTTTGAAAAAGATGGTATGATATGTGTAAAAGAAATATGATGCATCTAATTAAAAAAGAGAAAACTGTTTGAAAATCTACTGTGCCATGAGTTGTCTTGTGAGTGTTTCTGGACTTTGTATCGGGATATAGGAATCAGAACTGGGGCTCGGTCAATGATTTGACCGATGTCTCGAGATTTGACTTGCTTGATCCTTTGGTTCCCTAGAGATGTAGGCAATGGAAACTCTTGCTTCCTGAGATTGTCAGAGTTTGTAGAGTTCTGCACTCCTGACTGTACTTCCTCTTGTTCTTGCACTTTCACTGCTTGAACCGATCTGGATTGTCTGATTTCTTGGTACCTGCACTTTTATTTTTTCTTTTTTTCATTTGAGCCATTTTTACCTGCAGTGCTCTTTCGAGTTTTCACCACAGCCGGCTTTTTCCCGTCATTTTTGCCCGTGGCGCCCTTTCGGGTTTTCACCACGTCCCGGGTATTTGGTCTTGCCTGCCCCTTGGCAGCTATGCTGTTTTTACCCTTGGCGCCCTTTCAGGTTTTCACCAAGTCCGCTGTATGCCCACTGTTTTTACTCGGAGCGCCCTTTCGGGTTTTCACTCCGCCCTCTTTGTTTAGGCACACATTTTCTTTTTCTCTTTTTTTTCTTTTTCTTTTTCTGCATCCTTGGATAACTGTGGCGGCTAGAGGTCGAGAATCCGTCGTTGCCGGCCGATGGCAGTCTTTCAGCCCTTATCCTGAGTTACAATAATAGAGCTGTCGGTCTTTGCTAAAGACCCCTCTGAGATGAATGGATGGATGACTGTGTTTCTTGGATTGATTTTTTTTTTCTTGAGTGCCTTTCTTTGGCTTCCCTTTTTCTTTTTTTTTCTCTTTTTTTTTATATTCTTTTTCTCTCCCCTTTTTTTTTTCTTTTCCTTTTGAATCCCCCCCTTTTTTTTGTATGTTTCTCTTTTTGAATCCCCTTGTTTGAAACACTTGTTGGTGGACGAAAATGATTTCTCAGAGGTCTTAGCTTCAACCTCTCGACTTCAGCTTTATTAAAGTAACTTTTGATAAGGTCAGAATGGCTTACCCGTGAAAGATTTTCACGTTGTCGGCGTTGGTTGGCTCAGGAAGATCCACCCCTCTCATGCTGGTGAGTAGGAGGGCGCCTCCGGGAAGTACTTCTCTGACGATCAGTGGCCCGTCCCACGAGGGTTTGAACTTTCCTCTGGGGTCCGGAAGGTGCGACGGTAGAATCTTCTTCATAACCATGTCGCCTACCTTGAAACTTCTTTTTCGGACTCTCTTGTTGTAAGCCCGAGCGATCCTTTTCTGATAACACTGTGAATGACTTAGTGCACGCATGTGCTTTTCATCTGCTAGCTGCAACTGATCGAATCTGGCCCGTTGCCATTCTCCTTCTTCAATTCCGCTTTCTAATAACACCCGTAGTGATGGTATTTCCACTTCGACTGGTAGACCTGCCTCCATTCCATAGGTAAGCTCGAAAGGAGTAACGCCCGTAGCAGACCGTACAGACGTTCGATAGGCCCAAAGTGCATATGGGAGCATATCTGACCAATCTCGATAGGTCACGACCATCTTCTCGAGTATCCTGACGATTGTCTTGTTTGCGGCTTCTACCCCACCATTCATCTGGGGACGGTAGGGGCTTGATCGATAACGTTGGATCTTGAACTTGCGGAGGAAGTCATCCATCTTCTTGTTGACGAACGGGGTCCCATTATCTGTGATGATAGCATTAGGGATTCCATACCGGCATATGATGTTGTTCTTCATGAATTTGATCACTTGAGATGCTGCAATCATGGTGTAGGAGGCTGCCTCTACCCACTTGGTGAAGTAGTCGACTGCCACAAGTATGTACTCGTGACCATTTGATGCTTTGGGACTGATCTTGCCGATGATGTCGAGTCCCCACATGGAGAAGGGCCAGGGGGTGGTCAGGTTGTATAACTCTGATGATGGGGCATGGATTTGATTTGCATGCTCCTGACACTTGAAGCATTTTCTGACGTGCTGGCAACAGTCTGTCTCCATGGTGAGCCAATAGTAGCCGAGTCGTAGAACCTTCTTTGCCATCATGTGCCCATTCATGTGAGGGCCACAGATTCCTTCGTGTATTTCTTTCATGATCTTTGCAGCTTCTGTTTCATCGACGCATCGGAGGAGGATGTGATTATAGGACCGCTTGTAGAGAACTTCACCACTGATAGTGAATTGGCCGGCCAAACGCTGGATGGTTCGGCGATCTGTTGCTGTTGCTGACTCTGGATACTCCTGGATTTCGAGATATTGCTTGATGTCGGCATACCAGGGTTTGTCAGGGACAGCTTCGGCTTCTTCTATTTGTAGGCAAAAAGCAGGTTCTTCTTGAATTTCGACTGTGAGCTCCCATTCTGAAGCTCCTTTTGGGATCTCGAGCATTGATGCTAGCGTGGCGAGAGCATCTGCGAACTGGTTCTTGGTTCTGGGCATGTATGAGAAGCTGATTTCCTTGAATTCTTCGATCAGATTGTCAAGATACACATGATATGGTATCAACTTCTCGTCTTTGGTCTTCCATTTGCCATTGGTCTGATTGATGATAAGCTGTGAGTCTCCAAACACTCGTAGCTTCTTGACGCCCAAGATTATGGCTTCCCTTAAGCCAGCGATGCATGCTTCGTACTCTGCCATGTTGTTGGTGCACTCGAATGCGATGCACCTCAAGATAGGAATAGGGACATCGTCTGGAGAGTAGAGGATTGCTCCAATACCACTCCCTTTAGAGTTTGCTGCGTCGTCGAAGAATAATGTCCATTCATCTTTCTTCTTCTTTTCATCCTCTTCAATGAGCAAGAGATCTTCATCAGGAAAGAACGTCTTGAGCGGCTGATAGTCCAGGAGAGAGTGAGCCGCAAGATGATCGGCGAGGGCCTGCCCCTTGATTGCCTTTTGAGTGACATAGGTGATGTCAAACTCAGACAAGAGTAGCTGCCATTTAGCTATCCTTCCAGTGAGTGCCGGCTTCTCGAACAGGTACTTGAGCGGATCCATGTGAGCGAGGAGGAGAATAGGGAATGCAATCATGTATTGACGGAGTCGCTGAGTTGCCCAGACTAGGGCGAGGCAAGTCTTCTCGATCGGGGAATACCTGGTCTCATAGTCGGTGAACTTTCGACTCAAATAGTATATTGCTTGTTCCTTCTTCCCGGTCTCGTCGTGCTGACCGAGGACACAGCCTATGGCTTCTGCTGCTACCGAGATGTATAACAATAGTGGTCGTCCAGGAGTGGGCGGCACTAGGACTGGAGGATTCATGAGATACTTCTTGATGCGGTCGAAGGCGACTTGGCAATCATCATTCCATTCTTTTGGGACGTTCTTCCGAAGGAGCTTGAATATGGGCTCACAGATAGGTGTGAGCTGTGCGATGAAGCGACTGATGTATTGAATTCTGCCGAGGAAGCCACGAATTTCTTTCTCTGTTCTAGGAGGGGGCATCTCGATGATTGCTCTGGTTTTGGTCTCGTCGACCCTGATGCCGTCCTCGCTCACCATAAAGCCGAGGAGTTTGCCTCCCATTGCACCGAAGACACATTTCTGTGGGTTGAGGTGGAGCTTGTACTTTTCTAATCTGTTGAATAATTTCTTCAGATCTTCAAAGTGTCCTTCAATTGTGCGAGATTTGACGATCATGTCGTCCACATATACTTCGAGCTCTTTGTTCATCATGTCGTGGAATAGTGCTGTCATTGCTCACTGATATGTTGCTCCTGCGTTCTTCAGACCGAACGGCATCACCCTGTAACAGAAGGTTCCCCAGGGAGTGATAAATGCTGTCTTCTCACGATCTTCGACGGCCATCTTAATCTGATTGTAACCTGAGAACCCGTCCATGAATGAGAAGATCTTGTATCCAACAGTGTTGTCGACCAGAGTGTCGATATGTGGCAAAGGGAAGTCATCTTTTGGACTGGCTTTGTTGAGATCTCGGAAGTCGATGCACATTCGAACCTTGCCATCCTTCTTCGGTACTGGTACGATGTTGGCGAGCCATTCAGGGTAATTGGAGACTACCAAGAATCCCGCGTTGTATTGTTTGATGACTTCATCTCGGACATTCAGGGCCCACTCTGGCTTCATTCTTCAAAGTTTCTACTTCACTGGCTTTATATCTGCCTTGCTTGGCAGATGGTGTACAACGAGCTCTTCATCGAGCCCCGGCATGTCTTCATATGAGAACGCGAAGTTGGACAATCTTGGAGCTAGGAACTCTATCATTTTCTATTTCATCTCAGGTGGCAACGATTTTCCAATGCGTACTTCCCTAGGGATCTCAGGCGTCCCCAAGTTTACTATCTCGAAATCATCAGCTACAACATTGGCTTTAGATTCGAACTTTTTGAGGAGATCCTCTAGTTCGGGAGCTGGATCATCATCTTCCTCGTCCCGAGATTCATCTAGACCCATGAGTTCGAAGTCTAATTCGATGTCGAAATCATATGATTCGACTTCAAACTCATGCGACTCTTTAGACGAACTTGGCACACTATCGAATGTAGGAAAAGAAATGTTTTTTGGTTTTTGAGATTTTTCTGAAATGGAAATGCTAGATGTTTTTGGCTTTTTTTATTTTTTTATTTTTTTGGTTTTTTTAAATTCACGGGACTTTGAACAAGCGGGCATTGTAGACCATGATTGAGCCCAACTCGTTCTAAAGTTCTGATCGTTGCCTAGGCAGGCGTTTTTTTTTTGGAAGCCAGAGCCCTCAGATGGTTCTTTGGCTGATTCAAAAGTTAGGGGAACAGATGACCATTCAGGACCCCACACTTCCTCCCCTGAAGAGGTGGGGGTTGATGATTTGGGCAAAGAATCACGGTCTGGACCAATGACCATGATTTCTTGCTGGTCGGGTTCGAGATCTGAGCCGTACTCAGTCCCTCCCGGATCACTTACTTCGCATTGCAGTTCGTCTGGTTCCACATCTAGACACAAGTTTGGAATCTGGACATCAGACCAATCTAGGGCTGGCCACTTCCCTTTCTTGGTCCAATGGATGGGTTGCTTCTGCCCCTGGCTGATGATTGATGATGTTGATTCTGCAGGGATGGGCAAGTCGTGCCCCTTACTAATTGGTGTTGAGATGGGCAAGTTGTGCCCCTTGCTGATTGAAGTGGGCAGGTTGTGCCCCTGGTTGAGAGAAGTGGGCAGGTTGTGCCCCTGGTTGATTGATGCTGACGTGGGCAGGTTGTGCCCCTGGTTGGGAGCAGGTGTCAGGGTAACCTGGTCCTGAAGCTGCTGTATTTGACTTCCTTCTTCGTCTTCATCCTTTTCTTCTTCTTCTGGAGGCTTAGATGGTTCGAGAATCTGATCCCATCGAATGGGGGGCCACGTGGCCCAAACTAGGCTCATCGGGAGGCCTTTGTGTAGTGCAGTCGGTTGATTCCCTCCTGGATCTTTGCAAGGTTCTCCTGGTTTGACGAATTGGATGGGTGAGCACCGAAATTTCTTCCTCCTTTTGTCCATGAATGTTGACCTGTATCCGAGTCCCCATTTGCGTTGGTTATATATCAGCGGTACCTTTCTGGACTTGAAGCGATTCTTCATTCGGTATTTGAGGCTCAGACACTCTGCCGGTGAAAAGACACGGTCCACCCTTATTGGTTCTGGATTAGCGATAGAGTTCACAGTCTCGAATTCGAAACTGTGAAACGGGATGTCTTCTTCAGAGTGCTGGATATCGATGACCGGGATGTCTGGTTCAGTGGTAGCAGCATTGGAGGGAATGATGAGCTCCTTCTCTGCGTGGATAGAGATCACTTGATTTTCACAGATGTACTTCACTCGTTGATGCAGGGTTGATGGCACAGCTCCAACCTTGTGCAGCCACGGTCATCCGAGCAACATGTTGAAAGAGGCTGATATATCCAAGATTTGGAATGTGATGGTGGAGACTTCCGGACCTATCTGTACCTCTATGTCGACCTCCCCTTCCACTGATCGGCGGGTGTTGTCGAATGCTCTGACGCATATGGTGCTGGGTCGGAATGAAGAAGGACTGATTCCCAAACGTTCTGCAGTCTTGAGTGGGCAGACATTTAAGCTTGAGCCATTATCGATAAGGACCAGCGGAACACAGAGGTCTTTGTATCGTAAGGCTATGTTGAGGGATCGCCCATGATCGCGCCCTTCTGGTGGCAACTCATTATCTGTGAAGGTGATGGCGCGCGGAGCCAAGAGTTGTCCAATCATCAAAGCTATCATTTCTGGTGCCGTATCGGAGGAGACATAAGCATCGTTCAAGGTTTTGGCAAACATTTCTCGGTGTATGCGAGATGTGCAGAGTAGCTCCCATACTGAGATTTGTGCAGGGATTGACTTGAGCTGAGTCGCCACATCGTATGCGGCTTCATTTTTGTTGCCGAGGCCTGAGAGAGCGCCTTTGGTATCTCCTCTGTTCTGATTATCTCTTCGGATGCAACGCCCATTGGGATTCATGTTCCCCACTTCCGCACATTCTGGATAGTGCCATGGAACCTCTTTGTAGTTTTCCTCCCTTTTGCCTTCTAGGACCACCGGTTCTTGCAACGGTGCTGTTGCGGGTACCAGATCTTCCTCGTATGGAGCTTTTGCCTTGAGGACTACATTGTTGCCTGTGCTGAAGGGGTATTATCGAGGCTTGTCTTCATAGACCACATAAGGTCGTGGTCCTGGCTTGACTGTTCCTGGGGTGGGAGGCTCCCATGGAATGAATACTGGTCCTCTTGATATGGCAGGAGCTTTCTCTGTTCGTCCGAGCTGCCGTAGCGTGATTGATACGCCTCCAGGACTTGCCCCTTGCAATATGACAGGCTTGACTGGAAGGGCTCCTTCCAAGACAACGGGCTCTTGCTGCTGATGAGTGTAATCCTTCCATTGCGGATTGGATTGTTCTGGAGTTGCCCCTTGCAAGATGACAGGTTCGTATGTGGGCTCAATGTATGATTGTGCTCCTTCCAGGACGACTGGTTCCCAGCTTGAATGGTTGTAAGGTGCCCCTTGAACAACTGGTATATCATATGGAGGTGCTCCTTCGAGCGCTACTGGCTCGGAGATTGAAGGAAGGGACTTGCCCCTTGCAAGACTGGAGGAGGATTTGTTGGCTCATAAGTGTAGGCGTGAATGGATTGGATGGGGGAGAAGAAGCGATCGAGATGATCCCCTTCTTCTATACTATTGACTACAGGGCCACGAGACGAACTGGGGTCCGTCGGATGTTGAGGCAGAGGATTCTGAAGGATGTTGGTGGAAGCTGCTGGAGAAGTTCCAGGGACCGAGATGACGATCTTGCGGTCATCAATTAGGTCTTGTATAGCATTTTTCAAAGTATAGCATCGATCAGTGGCGTGGCCACGTCCTTGATGGTAGGCACAGTACTCATTTTCTCGGTAGTTTGGATGCAGAGGATGAGGCGGAGGCCTAGGTGTCATCAGAGTGAGTAACTGCTTTTGTACCAGCGTAGTCATGATTTGACTAAGTGGTTGACTGAGTGGAGTAAACTTCCTGAACTCCCTGTAATTCTGCCTGTTCTGGTATGAGTATTGGCCATTTCCACTGAACTGCTGCTGTTGTCGAGGTGGTTGTGGCTGAGGATTCGGTTGTGGCTGATACCGCTGAGGCTGATGCTGAACTTGATTCTGCTGATACTGTTGACGTCCCCGTGGGGGAGCATGTTGATTTCCTTGAGCAGTGGTCTTGATGTTGTTTACCTCTGTTGGGCGGGGAGGAGAACCACTGCGGTTTCCATTCCCATGCCCGATAGGTCTTCCTTCCACTCTGTTCCTCTTGACTGGAGTGGCCTGATGAGGCCATGGGGAGATTGTCCCGGCCCGGATTCCTGCTTCGACTTGCTCTCCAGCACGGATTAGCTGCGAGAAGTTCGCATATGGATGCGAGATGAGATACCCGGATATGCCTGGATATGTTGAATGAACAATCATGGAGATTTGTTCTTCATCGTCGATAGGCGTTCGCATTCGAGTTGCCATAGCTCGCCAACGTCCCACATAAGCTGATAGTGTTTCATCACTCCTTTGCCTGAGAGCTGCGAGGTCGGCTCTTCTGGGTGCCATGTTGAGATTGTATGCGAATCTGTCGACGAAAGCCTGGGAAAGCTGTTCCCATGTTCTGATGCGGTGGCAGTCCAATGAAGTGTACCAATCTAGGGCATCGCCCTTCAGAGATTTTTGAAACAAACGAATAAGGGCCCCTTCATTTCCTGCGATTGCACTCAGCTCTCCGCAGAAAGCCTTGAGATGTGCTGTGGGACAACCGCTGCCATCGTATCTCTTGAATTTTGGTACCTCAAAGTTTTGAGGTACTTGAGCATCTAGGAAAGGACACAAGTCTCTGAATTTAGTCGAAGGTAAGTCGATTCCTTGCTGTCGCTGAAGCTGATTTTGCAAGATCTGGAACTGCTCCCGCAACTCGTCCAGTCCTGAGTGATCTGTTCGAGCGACTGGTGCCTCCTGGAGTAAGGCACGTTCTTCTTCGGCATAGTGGTCGATGTCTTCGACCCTATGGACTTGCTGAAAAGCAACCGCGGGTTGCTGAAATTGATTTGATGACTGAACTGGATTCTGATGAACTTGTGCTTGAAAGGATTGTAACTGAACTGGAGATTGTACTGAAGGTTGAACTGGAACTTGCTGGAAATTGACTGGATTTTGCTGAATTGAAGATTGCTGAAAATTAACTGGATTTTGCTGAATTGAAGATTGCTGGAAATTAACTGGAATCCCATCGGCGGGGATGTGCTGGAATTGAAAAGTGCTCCTGTTTGCAGGAGGCTGAGATGCTGGGAAGTGACCCCCTTGTTGGGTATTCGCCACTGTCCGCTGATTGATGTGGGCTTGACACTGACCCCCGTTGTGGGCATTCGCCAGTGCTGTCCCTGTTGCTGGAAATTAAATTGAAATCCCATCGGCGGGGATGTGCTAGAATTGAAAAGGTGTCCCATCGGCGGGGACATGCTGAGATCTACTGAGATTGTTGTTTGCAAGATTGACTGGAAGCTGACTGGATGTTCCTGCAACGGAAGTGCTCTGAGATGGCCTTGTCGTCGCAGGAAGATATTGAGAAGGATGCCCCATAGCGAAGGGCTGAGATGGCTGCTGTCGGTAGTCTTGGGCAGACTCCGATGGTTGTGCTTGATTTGAACTGAAGGCCGGGAGGACCCGGCATGGTTGCTGAGATTGCTGAACTGGGCCAACTTGATTGTTGGCTGCTGCGGTGGCTTGTGCTTGCATGAATTGCAAGAGCATTTCTTGCATTGCTCTCACTCCTTGTGCCAATTCTTGTATGATTGGCGTATTATCAATGGGCTGTTGCGCTGGAGGTTGCGCTTCGGTCATTTCAAGAGCAGGGAAGTGATGAGTTTCTTCTTCGTGGTCAGACATGGCTTGCTGAGCCCGAGTGCGGATTATGCTGCGGAAGGGAAGCTGTCTCCGAACACGTTGAGCCCGAGGTGGCGCAATGGTGAGGACTATACTCTACTCTTTTTGGGTTTTGGGATTTTCTTTTTTTTTTTTTTTGGAATTTTCTATTTTTTTTTGTTTGGGTTTGGGTAGAAAGCTATGCAGATGAGATTGTATGAGGATTAATGACTTTCAAGTACGGGAAGGATTCTGTTTTCAAGTCGGATCACGACTAGTGGGACTAGCTAATCCCCAGCGGAGTCGCCATTCTGTGGACCCTCGCCGATTTTCCCGCGCTCCCACACGACGTCGTTCTCCCTTCCCCTTTCCTTTCGGAACAGAAGGAGATGAGGATGCGTGAGTGCGAAATCGCCGTTTGTGCCACTGGCTTGCCTCGTTCTCGAGGGCTTCGTTTGGTTATCGTGTTAAGTTGGATGAGTTTATATAAGACCAGAGTCGCCACTAGCCAGTTACTTCGAATCTACAGTCGGCTAGACCCCGTAGAAACGTTAGAGAAGGGAATCCGAAGATTCCTTCCTCTAAAATGACTCCTGTTGATCTGCGGCCAGAGATTCAAGGTAAGGGATCACGGTTACAGGGTGGGAAGAGGTTAAGCACCCCACACACTGCCCGTACCGAAGTACGGTCTCTACTTCACAGAATCGATCGGATACTTGAAAGTCTAGTTTAATCCTCGTATATTCTCATGGATGACATGATGCATGAATGCGGGTCTGAACAGTAAGAGTTTCTGATGGGCAGGTTCCAACAACAGGCAAGCCCAGAGCGTACGCTCGAACTGACAGGTGCTTTATGCCAGATGATGCATGCTGTGTGCTTGAATATTCAAAGTGCTTATAGTGATATGTACGTAAATGCAGGTCTGAACAGTAAGAGTTTCTGATGGGCAGGTTCCAACAACGGGCAAGCCCAGAGCATACGCTCGAACTGACAGGTGCTTTATGCGAGATGCATGCGGTGTGTTTGAATAATCAAAGTGTTTGCAGTGAAGCAGGGGGGTTGGAAGAAAAGTAAATGTTGCACTTATGCTAGATGCAAATGAGATGATGCTAGAAAAGAGTAGCTGAGTGGACGGAGGTGTCGCAAGGGTTGGCTTCGAGTGGCTGGATCAAGACTTGGATGGCTTGGGAGGCTTGGACCAGTGGTCAGGCTAGGCTGGACCAGGGCTAGACTCTCCTCACTCGGGCTCTCCTTGGTGGAAAAATGGGCTAAGGGGTGGAGAAGGACTCAGACCGCACTCGGACTGGCTGGACTTGAAGGGATGTTGAAATGAGAAGGGGAGGGGGGTATTTATAGCAGCGAGGAGTGGCAGTTTGCGTAATTTTGTCCGGGCGGCCTGTCATGGGCCGCCCGTACGGCCGCTCTTCGGTTTCCAGCGAGTACGATCGCTCCCTCGGGGCTGCTGTTTGACTCGCTGGTCGACTCAGTGAGTTGACTCAGCGGGTCGACTCGGTGGTTTGACTCGAC
Organism: Liriodendron chinense; assembly: GCA_003013855.2. Classification (NCBI taxonomy): domain Eukaryota; kingdom Viridiplantae; phylum Streptophyta; class Magnoliopsida; order Magnoliales; family Magnoliaceae; genus Liriodendron; species Liriodendron chinense. Next base: position 3,340,730 of record ML058459.1, read on the forward strand.
GGGTTGACTCGACGGGTTGACTCGGTGTTTTGAGTCGACGGGTTGACTCGACGGGTTGACTCGGCGGGTTAACTCAGCGGGTTAACTCAACGGGTTGACTCAGTGAGTTTGACTTTTTTAGGATTTTTTTGACTAGCCTTTTTTATGGGGGGTTTTTCAGGGTGGTGTTTAGGACTGGGTTGACTGGGTTCAGGCTTGAACTGGGCTATGGAATGGGGCTTACAAGGGTGAGTTTGGCTGAGTTTGGACTTGGGATTTGGGGGTATGGTCCTCCATTCATCCAGCTATCTCTACCAACAGTGTAGCCGAAGGTGGGGTGTCTACAGGCACCCGATCCATTTTACGTCAGTGAGCAAGACGAGTCTCACACAGTTAAGTGCCGTAGTTTTACATCTTCGGATGAGGGAATTTTGAGGGTTTTCAGTCAACACACCCACAAAGTTGTCTGTTCCTCATGTGCAATGCACATAGACCACGTATCGTCCGACGGACTCCTTCGGCCACAAGATGAGTCACATCCTCACATTTCCTTTAGTCAATCCAGTTTGGGGTCTTACGTTGCTCACAATTCTGTGAGGGTGCGCTCCACCTCCCAACAGCCTTAATCCCCTTCATGAGTTTTAGGAACAGGGAACATCCGTCAGATTCAACAGCGACTTCCAAATCAAGGTTGTCTATCACGGTGCGTTCAACACGAACAGGATTGCGGAGTTCCGCCCGCCTCAGCCCTTACCTGTTTAAAAGATTCCAGGCACCCGTACGATCAAGTGTCAGCCATGCCTGGAACAGGTTAGGAAAGAAAGCCCCCGAGAAGTTAATCCCAGTGTAGTTTTAGGTCTTCGGACCACTGGAGATGAATTTGTGCAGTTTTTGGTGAATCATTTTTCTTTTCTTTTTTTAGAAAAAGTTCCAGATTTCAGCTCGAATGATCGAGATTGATGCTGGTTTTTGTGGAAAGCTTTAAAATATTTTTGGTATTTTTGGAAATGATCCGGGTTATCAAACCTTGATCCCAACGGTCGAGGATGATGCCGGTTTTTAGTTGAAAGCGAGAAAAGGTCCCCCGAGAAATTAATCCCAGTGTAGTTTAAGGTCTTCGGACCCAAACCTGTACATGCTGAAAATACATTCTTTTTTTTTGTGATTTTTTGAAAACTGTTCCAGGTCATAAAATCTCAATTTTGAACGGTCAAGATTGACACTGGTTTTTATTGAAAATCTCTCGGGATTTTGTTCCCGACGTAGTTTAAGGTCTTCGGACCAGAAACTGTACAAAAGGGGGCCAACATTTTATTTTTTTTTCTGGAAAATGTCCGGTGTCAGCGGATCTTGATCAAGACCGATACCGGCTTTTATTGAAAATCCCTCGGGATATTGATCCCGACGTAGTTTAAGGTCTTCGGACCCAAAAACTTTAAAAGAGGGGCTGGTGATATATTTTTTTATTTTTCGAAATGATCCAGATCATCCGATGTTGGTCTTAAAGACTGGGATCGATGCTGGTTTTTATTAAAATCCCTCGGGATGTTGATCCCGACGTAGTTTAAGGTCTTTGGACCAGTACTGCACAAAACAGGAAAGACATTTTTTTTGTTTTTTTGTTTTTTTTTTTTTAAAGTACTCGGTGTCGTAGAATCTTAATTCCAGCAATCGAGACCGATACCGGTTTTTATTGAAAATCTCTCGGGATGTCGATCCCGACGTAGTTTAAGGTCTTCAAACCAAAATCTGTACATGCTGAAAATACGTTCCTTTTTTGTGATTTTTTTGAAATGATCTAGGTCATCAGATTTTGGCCTGAACGGCTGGGATCGATGCTGGTTTTTATTAAAAATCTCTCGGGATGTCAATCCCGATGTAGTTTAAGGTCTTCGGACCATAAATATGTACAAGAGAGCAGCAATCCAGGTTGGAGACTACGGGAATTCTTCTTGGAATGGTTCGGATCATCAGGTCATATCCTTGGATGGTTGAGATCATTGTTTGACCAAGTCAAATTTTTCTTTCTTTTTCTTAAAAATTCCATGGAACTTTTCCACATCATCAAGCCAATTTCCCATTAATTTCTCTCATGGTGAGATTTTGGTGAGATCTCTTCCTTTTTCTCACCATTCTCTTCCATCACTTCATTCTTACATGGAGGTACAAGATTCACTTGCAACCACCCTTCCCAAGGAGGAGTTCTTCCTAAGGAGAGGGGGAGAGAGGTCGTTTCATGTAGGTAGGGGCTAGGACGGCCTCCCATGGGCCGCCCGGACGGTCTCTGCCTTCTGGTCTCTTCAGTGGGCTGGGTAAAAGGGTGCCCTCCCCTTTCCTATATAACATGGGGCACCATTGCCCCCTCAAACGTGCAATCTCTCTCTTCTCTCTCTCATATTCTCTCTTTTTCAAGTTTTCTCTCTTCTCCTTTGGCGGTCCTTTGCTTCTCTCAAGTGGTGGCCCTTAGAGACATTTTGGGACAGCAAGGTGGTCCCTCTTTGGTGAGTGGTAAAGGTATGAACCACTCCCTTTCTCTTTCTTGTCCTTTTCCCTCTTCATTGTCTCTTCTCATAACTCTTTTCTTTTTCCATGTAGTTATTCCAAGAGGTGTGAAGGTGGGCCCAAGCATTCTTGACCTTTCTCTAGATCTCAAGTCTTTTTCAAAGGTGGTGTATGGAGAAGGACATTGCAAGCTCTCCACTTCATTTTTCTTTCTTCTTTTCACACTCCCTTCATGTGTATGTAAAGGGTGATTTTGCCATGTCACCAAGTGTTCATGGCAAAATACTCTATCTTTTTCATGGGAGTTGGGCCTCTTTTCATATGTATCAAATGGGCTCAAAGTGAAGTCATGGCCCTTGGTGTATTTGGTGGGCCCAATGCTTCATTTTGGGCTCCTTCTTACTTTCTTTCTCTTGTCATTTCCCTTGGAATTCTCTTTTCTTTTCATCTTTTTTCCAAGACTTGGGCCCATGGTCATGGTAGGGCCCATCTCAAGTTTTGAGCTCATGGGGCTCACTTTGGGTGACCCCATCTTTCTTCACATATGTATGGACCAAGATGACTAGCCCATTCTTCATTTGGATCTCAAGTGGGCTAGATTTTCTAATTGGGCCTTTATGGACAAGTGGCTCAAGTCTTCCACTATCTCTTGATTATGATGTACATCCTTGTACAAGGTGTAGTGGGCTCCTTGGAGTTTTTCATGTGGATGGGCTTTTGGGCCTTCATTGAAACTTGGGCACTTCTTTGAACCATGTGTGCCCCACTACACTTTGTTCATGTAGGATTTTTCTTTTCATGCTCTTTTCTTTTGATGGATGGAGAACTTGAGTTACTTGATCATCTACAAGTCCCATGAGTGAGTTGTTCCAACAATCTCACTAGGTTCAAATGGTTTTTCCTTAAGGTAGGAATGTGGTTCTCAAGAGTTTCCCTCTAATGCTATCAATCTCGAATGGATGATCCTCAAGTGAGCTATCCATGCAACCATAGCTCCTTGATCCTTTCTTTGGGGCTTGGTGGGTCATTCCACCATCATTTTAAATATGAGTGGTTTTTCTTTGAATTTGTGGGAAGGAATGATACCCATAAGTTGCCCATTTTTGTCCCATGCCTTGGGACATTTCGGATTTTGATCTTCAAGTGGGCTATGTGTACCATTCTTATCCATTTTCATGATGGTTGGGTGACTTATCAAGCCATGCCTTCTTGTGCTCAAATGGTCTCTCTTTTTGGTAAAAAAATTGGTGCACATAAGTTGCCCAAACTTGCCCTTACATGGGCATTTCCAACTTTGATTCTTCATGTGGGCTATGTGCATCAAAATTTTTACCATTGGCCTCTTTGATTCATATGTTTGTGGGTAGACCGTCATGTTGTATTCTTATGTTCAACACTTTCATTAAGATAGTGCACATAGAGTTGCCCATGGTTAACCCATGAATGGGTCCTCATGCTTTTCAAGTGGGCTATGTGCTCCCTTCCATCCATTGAGATGAGGCATTTGGGTTGCTCTTGGGAGCCCATTCCCCTCCTATTCTCCACTTGTCCATGTACATGTGTAAAAAGGTGGAAACACCTTAAATGAGGATCATGGCCTTGGCATAAAAGTGGACCAATCTTTGGCCACATATGGACTTTGAAAAGGGATTTCATGTGGATTAAGATCCTTTGTTGATCTCATGGCACTTGAGTGCATTTGTTGTCCAAAATGTGTCCTTGGATGATAGACTTTTCTTGCCTAAGGCATGCCATGCCACCTTCTTTAAGGTGGCCTTACTTTTCCCAATGGGCCCAACACATGTCCTAAGTGACACATGGAGTTGGACTTTAGATTTTGTATTTGAATGTGAGTTCAATCCCATGGGTTTCTTGGATGATAATTTGGATTTTAACGGGTAAGGGATAGGGACTTACCTTGCCAAGCTTGTAGGATTCAATGGCGGATGGTACCAGGGGTCACCGAGTGATTGATGAAGATGATCCTGCCTTCATTGTCCGCCGAGGGGATCACATGTGTTCCTTAGCTATGGAGCATCAACCTCTTCCCGCTATCAAAGGTCGAGGTACCAGGGATCGCTGGGACGACTGGGTGAAGGATCCACAGCCCTTGCTTGAACAAGTACTGGATGATACTCCTTTTGCTGGCCTCCTCACCTTACGTTTCCATAATAACGATGCTAACCGCATGATGCTCGCGGCCCTTTGCGAGAGGTGGCGGGATGAGACCCACACCTTCCAGCTCCCTTGTGGGGAATGGGGAATAACCCCCTTGGACATTTACATGCAAATAGGTTTCCCGTTTCATGGAACAATTGTTCCTCAAGTCAGCTCTCTGGCTCCTCTCACTTCCACCGACTGGCTACGGCTTGTCGGTGACGTCCCACCCGAGGGTGAATTCCAAGGCCATCAAGTGAAGATGCAATGGTTCTATAACAATTTTGCCTCTGTCATCCCCACCACCGAGCGAGAGGCCTTCCACAAAGCTCTAGCCATGATCACTTATGCCTTCGGGTCCTTCCTCTTCTGCCATGCGAATGAGAGGGTTGATCCTAAATTTCTTCGTTTAGTCGAGGATCTTCATCATCCCTATAACTGGAATGGGGCTATCTTGACCCATATCTTTCAAGGTTTGGACAAGACCTGTCGGCATAGCCGGTCCTTCACAGGCTTCTGGCCTGTCATTGAGGTATCTCTTTTTTCACCTTTCTTGAAGGGCTTTCGCCTTCTTTCTTTCTCTGATCATTAGACGTGCTTTTGTCCAGACCTGCTTTTATGACCATTTTCCCCATCTCGCGCCGAGGATGCGGGATGATATTGAGCCCTCTCAGTATCGCCACATGTACTGGCGCCAGCAAAACCGTCAGCGGAACTCCCGAGTTCCCGAGGACAATTGGCGTGCTGACATAGACGGGCTGACCGTTGAGGACGTAAGTATCTTGCTTTCCCTACCCCTCGTGCCGTACCGTAACTGATCGTGGTGACCTCATTTGCTGCAGCTCGCTCGGATGCCGTATGCCAGTTTCCCTCTCTATTATACCCCTCAGCGTGTGGAGGCATACGATGCTTCATGTCTCCGTATCATGCTTTCCGACGCTGAATCTTTTCAGTGGTATTTGGGGGAGAGATTGCTTCGGCAAGTCACTGGGGTGGCTCGGGTCCCTTGTTCTGCACCTCCTCCAGCTGCTCGGATGCCAATTGATGAGAGAGTTGAGGCTCTCGCGGGCCAGCCCGGATTTCGTTTCACGATCCCGGATCGTGATTATCATGAGTGGTATTTGCTGTTCGGCCAGGGGCCTCTGCTTCCTTCGCTTTATGTTCCCGGTGGCCGTCGCAGGTATGCTGGAGGTTCGGTGACTGCTCCTTTGATGGATCTTTATCGTCGGGAGCGGGACGCGAGGAGGGACGATGATGACTATGTTGGCGACTTGTAGTCTGCTTGGGTGCCCTACTTTGTATGGCCTTGTATCTTTGCTTTTATCTTCTTTTGTATCAAGCTCTTTTGAATGAATATATAATCTTTGATTTGTCTCAAAATTCTTTGATGATGTCTGGACGCTTTGACCTTTGACTTGTTCCTTAGTGATTTGTGGAAGATGAGGCTTCTTAACTGCATAGATGATGACTTGAACGGTTCAGATTGCTTGATTAGGCCTTGTGAGCCCACTTGATGATTAGACCTTGGATTCTGGCCCTTCTTTTGATGATCGAACCTTTGATCTTGCTGCTCTATGACTTGTGTAAGCTTTCCAATGGTTTGGATCCTGATGATTTAGCCCTTGAATGGTTCAGATTGATAGATTCGGCCCTGTGGTCCCACTTGAGACCTTAGCTTTACTTTGGGGCACCTCTTTTGATGATTTGTGAGACTAAGAAGGCTTCTCATGGTGTGGATGATGGCTTGAACGTCTCAGATCGCTTGATTTGGCTTTGTGGGCCCACTTGATGATTAGATCTTGGATTCTGGCCCTTCTTTTGATGATCAGCCCTTTGATCTTGTTGTTTGGTTGCTCATGTAGGTCCCTCAATGGTTTAGATCATGATGATCTGATCTTTGAATGGCTTGGATTGCTTGTGGCCCCCACTTGATCACCTTTTCTTCTCTTTGGCCTGATCAGCCATGTTTTGGCCGCATTGCTCCGTGATTGGATCAGTGGGGCACCTTTTATATGATCTTGATCAGCCTCAGTCGAAATCTGGAGTGGACCGGGGCCTTGGGCGGCCCATGGAGCGCCATCTGCTGACGTGGACTGTCAACCTCACCTACCAAGAACCCTGGAACCAATCCCGCGGAGAGAGGAAATTTGCGTCCGTACGGGCGGCCCAGGGCAGGCCGCCCAAGGCTCGCCTCTTGAGCGGCCTGGGCTGGCTCTAGTTCGGACATCCTCTGCTGTCCCCTTCTCCTGTCCCCCACATTCTCTGTTCTGGGTATTCGATTCAGCCATGAATCTTCTTTTCCCCTTGTCTTTTCTCTTCATTTTGTCCTCTTCCCGTTTTGTCCTTTCTTGGGCAGCTTTAGATGATGATTTATGGGCCATAGTGGGAGAGGTTGGTGGGTCCCACACTCCAGCATTTGGTGAGGGCTTTAATGGTGGAGGGATTCCTTTAATGGAGGGTGTAGATGGTGCATTGAATGGAGGCATTGATGAGGGGTTAGGGATGGTGGTTGATGGTGTTTTGAATGGCCCCATTAATGGCAGCCATGCTGAAATTCCAGATTTGAATGGGACCTTCATTATGGGAGGAATGAATGGTATGGATAGGATGATGGGGTGGGGCATAGGTGAGGCCATGCTTCCCTTGAATGTAGGCCACATGGATGATGTGATGGATGGTGGTGATGGGACCATGAAGGACATAGATGGGCTGATCTCATGCTTGGATGGGATGGATGGTTCAAATGATACCTTTGACGGTTTGGATGCTCTGGATGAGGGCCGAGATGTGCGGTATACTTGCTTGGGTGGACTTGATGTGATCATTGACGATGTCCCCCTGATGATGGACGGTGTGGATGCCTCGATGATCCCTTTGATCGGCCCGGATGATGATTGGATTCATGATTTCCTGTTGGAGAGGGCCGTAGGTCCAGATTTGATCGTTGATTCTTCGATCGGGGTTGCCGGGACCCTTCTGGATGGTTCAGATGCCTTTTTTTACGGTCAGATTGGTCAGGATGCCACGATGTGCGGTGTGATCTTCACTGATAGTCCTTTTGATGGAGAGCATTGTCCTTCCCCTGATCGTCGGTCTTTTGCGCACTCTGTTCATGAGGTGGGCGAGTCTTCTCATGCGGCTGAGATTATGACAGTTTCAGACAGCGATGCGACTATATCAGACATAGCCATTACTGAGGGCAGGTCAGGGGCTGTCGAGTCTGCAGAGGTTCCAGCTTTTCCTTCTCCTTCGCCCGTTGACCTTCCGATCCTTGATGAGTCATTATTGATTTCTGGGCCTTTTGTACTGGAGGGGGTACCAGTGAGGACTTGTCAGCTGCTTCCTCGTTCTTCCTGCTCGCCACAACTGCTTGCTTGGCTTGACAGCTTGTCATTTTATGAGATTCGAGATTTGGAGTCTTATGGCTTCGGCAATCTGATCCATATGGCCAGAGTTGATATTGATTGGAGGATGCTTGGAGCTGCCTTGATTGACTGGGTCCCTTCGTTGAACTTGTTCGCGTTCAACGATATGGAGATGGGACCTTCTTTGGAGGAGCTTGCTCGCTTGACAGGCCTACCCTGGGATTATGCTCAGTATTTCTCGCCGAAGACATCGCCGAAGACTGCTACACCGCAGAACTGGTTCGGGATTTCTTATCTTGTTCATCCTGCAGCTGCCGACCAGGATGCTGTAGTGTTCTCCTTGGACTTATTGTATGATCTTTTTTCGGGTCCTTGGGGTGTGGCCGGTTCTACCTTTGCTCGGAACGCACTGATGTTCTGCTTGATAGCTGAGGTGCTGTTCTCAGGATGGCGCAGATCCCAGACTCCTTTGCTTTTTGAGGTGATGAGTCGAGCTATCCGACGGCAGGGGATCATTTCTCTTATCTTGGCCGAGCTGTTCAATGAGCTGACTGACTGCGCCCTGGGCCGCACTCGTGTTCTTCGCGGCTGTTGTTCCTTTCTTCAGGTATCTTTTCTGCACCCTTTTTCTTCTTGCTTTGTTAGGGATTGCTTTGCTTTAGCTGAACTTCTTTTCCTTTTTTGTGATCAGGTCTAGCTATGGGAGCGTCTTTCGCTGACTGTTCCTGTACCTTTTCCTGACACTCGTCGCCCAGACCTTATGCGACACATTATGGAGTTTCTTCCTCATATAGCTAGGATGAGCGAGCCCTTGTATCGCAGGATGTTCACTGAACTTCGTGACTGGAACGTTCGTTGGGAGTCATCTTGGCTTTCACTTTCTCCAGTGCTTTGCAATGCACACCGCCTTCCTTTGATGTTGGTAGACTTTCGATCCTACTTTCCTCATCATCCCATTCGGTTCCTGCGGCAGTTTGGTTATGAGCAGGATGTTCCTCTTTTCGCTTTCACGGGTATCGGGCGTCGAGCACTTCCCTCTAGATCTTCTGACTTCAGGACCCGGATTGATTGTTCTTGGGCGAGTTACCTGACTGCTGATTTGCTGGGTTTTGAGCTGCGGACTTTCCCGATGGCGACCGCCCCATATCAGTACTGGGTTGCTGAGAAGTCTTTGTACCGACGTATCCCTTGCTGGCACCAGACTGCTGATGAGGATGAGCAGGATATCCTTGGAGATGCAGGCTCTTCATCTGGTTCATATGAACCCTTTGAGGAGCGCCCGTTTATCGATCCTGGCTTCCTTTTGGCCACTCATGGCCATCTGCTGTCTGAGATCTCTGCACTTCGGTATCATTGTGAGATGATATCGAGGAGATTGGCTGCCGATCAGAGGTTGTCTGACGAGGAGACAGCGATCCGTACCCTTGAGCGCGATGAGGCGCATTACCTGCGTATGGAGGTGAGCAGGTTGAGAGAGAGGCTATCTTTTTATGAGTCTGAGGACTCACCTGATGTGGCCGAGGAGGAGGGTAGAGATTGATTGTGTTGGCCACCTGCACATTCCTTTTTTGCATATATGATTGATGATGATGCATTTTTTTTTTTTTTGAAAAAGATGATATGATATGTGTAAAAGAAATATGATGCATTTAATTGAAAAGAGAAAACTGTTTGAAAATCTATTGTGCCATGAGTTGTCTTGTGAGTGTGTCTGGATTTTGTGTCGAGATATAGGAATCAGAACTAGGGCTCGGCCAATGCCTTGACCGATGTCTCGAGATTTGACTTGTGTGCTCCTTTGGTTCCCTAGAGGTGTAGGCAACGGAAACTATTGCCTCTTGAGATTGTCAGAGTTTGTGGAGCTCTTTGTTCCTGACTGTACTTCTTCTTGTTCTTGAACTTTCGCTGCTCGAACCGATCTGATTTCTTGGTATCTGCACTTTTAATTTTTTATTTTTTTTTTCTTTTTCTTTTTGAGCCATTTTTGCCTGCAGCGCTCTTTCGAGTTTTCACTACAGCCGGCCTTTTCCCGTCATTTTTGCCCGTGACGCCCTTTCGGGTTTTCACCACGTCCCGGGTGTTTGATCTTGCCTGCCCCTTGGCAGCTATGCTGTTTTTACCCTTGGTGCCCTTTCAGGTTTTCACCAAGTCCGCTGTGTGCCCATTGTTTTTACTCGGAGCGCCCTTTCGGGTTTTCACTCCGCCCTCTTTGTTTAAGCACACATTTTCTTTTTCTCTTTTTTTGTTGTTTTTTTTTCTTTCTGGATCTCTGGATAACTGCAGCGGCTAGAGGTCGGGAATCCGTCGTTGCCTGCCGATGGCAGTCTTTCAGCCCTTATCCTGAGTTACGATAATAGAGCTGTCGGTCTTTGCTAAAGACCCTTCTGAGGTGGATGGATGGATGGATGTGTTTCTTCTTGGACTGATTTTTTTTCTCTTGGGTGCCTTGCTTTGGCTTACCTTTTTCTTTCTCTTTTCTTCTCTTTTTTTTTTCTTTTATATTCTTTTTCTCTCCTTTTTTTTTGTCTTTTCCTTTTGAATTCCCCCCCTTTTTTTGTATTTTCCTCTTTTTGAATCCCCTTATTTGAAACACTTGTTGGTGGACGGAAATGATTTCTCAGAGATCTTAGCTTTGACCTCTTGACTTCAGCTCTATTAAAGTAACCTTTGATAAGGTCAGAATAACTTACCCGTGAAAGATCTTCACGTTGTCGGCGTTGGTTGGCTCAGGAAGATCCACCCCTCTCATGCTGGTGAGTCTGAGGGCGCCTCCGGGAAGTACTTCTCTGACGATCAGTGGCCCGTCCCACGAGGGTTTGAACTTTCCTCTGGGGTCCGGAAGGTGCGACGGTAGAATCTTCTTCATAACCATGTCGCCTACCTTGAAACTTCTTTTTTGGACTCTCCTGTTGTAAGCCCGAGCGATCCTTTTTTGATAGCACTGTGAATGACTTAGTGCACGCATGCGTTTTTCATCTGCTAGTTGCAACTGATCGAATCTGGCCCGTTGCCATTCTCCTTCTTCAATTCCGCTTTCTAATAACACCCACAGTGATGGTATTTCCACTTCGACTGGTAGAACTGCTTCCATTCCATAAGTAAGCTCGAAAGGAGTAACGCCCGTAGCAGACCGTACAGACGTTCGATAGGCCCAAAGTGCATATGGGAGCATATCTGACCAATCTCGATATGTCACGACCATCTTCTCGAGTATCCTGACGATTGTCTTGTTTGCGGCTTCTACCCCACCATTCATCTGGGGACGGTAGGGGCTTGATCGATGACGTTGGATCTTGAACTTGCTGAGGAAGTCATCCATCTTCTTGTTGACGAACGGGGTTCCATTATCTGTGATGATGGCATTGGGGATTCCATACCATCATATGATGTTGTTCTTCATGAATTTGATCACCTGAGATGCTGCAATTGTGGTGTAGGAGGCTGCCTCAACCCTGCTGCTACCGAGATGTATAACAATAGTGGTCGTCCGGGAGCGGGCGGCACTAGAACTGGAGGATTCATGAGATATTTCTTGATGCGGTCGAAAGTGACTTGGCAATCATCATTCCATTCTTTTGGAACGTTCTTCCGAAGGAGCTTGAATATGGGCTCACAGATAGGTGTGAGCTGTGCGATGAAGCGGCTGATGTATTGAATTCTGCCGAGGAAGCCACGAACTTCCTTCTCTGTTCTAGGAGGGGGCATCTTAATGATTGCTCTGGTTTTGGTCTCGTCGACCCTGATGTCATCCTCGCTCACCATAAAGCCGAGGAGCTTTCCTCCCATTGCACCGAAGACGCATTTCTGAGGGTTGAGGCGGAGCTTGTACTTTTCTAATCTGTTGAATAACTTCTTTAGATCTTCAAAGTGTCCTTCAATTGTGCGAGATTTGATGATCATGTCATCTACATATACTTCAAGGTCTTTGTTCATCATATCATGGAATAATGCTGTCATTGCTCGCTGATATGTTGCTCCTACGTTCTTCAGACCGAACGGCATCACCCTGTAATAGAAGGTTCCCCAGGGAGTGATGAACGATTTCTTCTCACGATCTTCGACAGCCATTTTGATCTGATTGTAACCCGAGAACCCGTCCATGAATGAGAAGATCTTGTATCCAGCAGTGTTGTCGACCAGAGTGTCGATGTGTGGCAAAGGGAAGTCGTCTTTAGGACTGGCTTTGTTGAGATCTCGGAAGTCGATGCACATTCGAACCTTGCCGTCCTTCTTTGGTACTGGTACGATGTTGGCGAGCCATTCAGGGTAGTTAGAGACTACTAAGAATCCTGCTTTGTATTGCTTGATGACTTCATCTCGGACTTTCAGAGCCCATTCTGGCTTCATTCTTCGAAGTTTCTGCTTCACTGGCTTCATATCTGCCTTGGTTGGCAGATGGTGTACAACGAGCTCTTCATCGAGCCCCGGCATGTCTTCATATGAGAACGCGAAGTTGGACAATCTTGGAGCTAGGAACTCTATCATTTTCTGTTTCATCTCAGGTGGCAACGATTTTCCAATGCGTACTTCCCTAGGGATCTCAGGTGTCCCCAAGTTTACTATCTCGAAATCATTGGCTACAACATTAGCTTTAGATTCAAACTTTTTGAGGAGATCCTCAAGTTCAGGAGCCGGATCATCATCTTCCTCGTCCCGAGCTTCGTCCAGACCCATGAGCTCGAAGTCTAATTCGATGTCGAAATCATATGATTCGACTTCAAACTCATGCGACTCTTTAGACGAACTTGGCACACTATTGAATGCAGGAAAAGAAATGTTTTTTGGTTTTTGAGATTTTTCTGAAATGAAAATGCTAGATGTTTTTGGCTTTTGAAAGTTTTTTATTTTTTTGGTTTTTTAAAATTCACGGGACTTTGAACAAGCGGGCATTGCAGACCATGATTGAGCCCAACTTGTTCCAAAGTTCCGGTCGCTGCTTAGGCAGGCGTTTTTTTTTTTGGAAGCCAGAGCCCTCAGATGGCTCTTTGGCTGATTCAAAAGTTAGGGGAACAGATGACCATTCAGGACCCCACACTTCCTCCCCTAATGAGGTGGGGGTTGATGATTTGGGCAAAGAATCACGGTCTGGACCAATGACCATGATTTCTTGCTGGTCGGGTTCGAGATCTGAGCCGTACTCAGTCCCTCCCGGATCACTTACTTCGCACTGCAATTCATTTGGTTCCGCAGCGAGACACATGTTTGGGATCTGGACATCAGACCAATCTAGGGCCGGCCACTTCCCTTTCTTGGTCCAATGGATGGGCTGCTTCTGCCCCTGGCTGGTGATTGTTGATGTTAATTCTGCAGAGATGGGCAAGTCGTGCCCCTTGCTGATTGATGTTGAGATGGGCAAGTTGTGCCCCCGGCTGGCTGAAATTGAGGTGGGCAGGTTGTGCCCCTGGTTGATTGATGCTGAAGTGGGCAGGTTGTGCCCCTGGTTGGGAGCAGGTGTCAGAGTAACCTGATCCTGAAGATGCTGTATTTGACTTCCTTCTTCATCTCCTTCTTCTTCTGGAGGCTTAGATGGTTCAAGAATTTGATTCCATCGAATGGGGGGCCATGTGGCCCAAACTAGGCTCATCGGGAGGCCTTTGTGTAGTGCAGTCGGTTGATTTCCTCCTGGATCTTTGCAAGGTTCTCCTGGCTTGACGAATTGGATGGGTGAGCACCGAAATTTCTTCCTCTTTTTGTCCATGAAGGTCGTCCTGTATCCGAGTCCCCATTTGTGTTGGTTATATACCAGCGGTACCTTTCTGGACTTGAAGTGATTCTTCATTCGGTATTTGAGGCTCAGACGCTCTGCCGGTGAAAAGACACGGTCCACCTTTATCGGTTCTGGATTGGCGATAGAGTTCACAGTCTCGAATTCGAAACTGTGAAACGGGATGTCTTCTTCAGAGTGCTGGATATCAATAACCGGGATGTCTGGTTCAGTAGCAGCAGCATTGGAAGGAATGATGAGCTCCTTCTCTGCATGGATAGAGATCACTTGATTTCCACAGATGTATTTCACCTGTTGATGCAGGGTTGACGGCACAGCTCCAACCTTGTGCAGCCAAGGCCGTCCGAGCAGCATGTTGAAAGAGGCTGATATATCCAGGATTTGGAATGTGATGGTGGAGACTTTCGGACCTATCTGTACCTCTATGTCGACCTCCCCTTCCACTGATCTGCGGGTGTTGTCGAATGCTCTGACGCATATGGTGCTGGGTCGGAATGAAGAAGGACTGATTCCCAGACGTTCTGCAGTCTTGAGTGGGCAGACATTTAAGCTTGAGCCATTATCGATAAGGACCAGCGGAACACAGAGGTCTTTGTATCGTAAGGCTATGTTGAGGGATCGCCCGTGATCACGTCCTTCTGGTGGCAACTCATTATCTGTGAAGGTGATGGCGCGCGGAGCCAGGAGCTGTCCAATCATCAATGCTATCATCTCTGGTGCCGTATCGGAGGAGACGTGAGCATCGTTCAAGGTTTTGGCAAACATTTCTCAGTGTATGCGAGATGTGCAGAGTAGCTCCCATACTGAGATTTGAGCAGGGATTGACTTGAGCTGAGTTGCCACATCGTATGCGGCTTCATTTTTGTTGCCGAGGCCTGAGAGAGCGCCTTTGGGATCTCCTCTGTTCTGATTATCTCTTCGGATGCAATGCCCATTGGGATTCATGTTCCCCACTTCCGCACATTCTGGATAGTGCCATGGAACTTCTTTGTAGTTTTCCTCCCTTTTGCCTTCTAGGACCACCGGTTCTTGCAACGGTGCTGGTGTGGGTACCAGATCTTCCTCGTATGGAGCTTTTGCCTTAAGAACTACATTGTTGCCTGTGCTGAAGGGGTAGTATCGAGGCTTGTCTTCGTAGACCACATAAGGTCGTGGTCTTGTCTTGACTGTTCCTGGGGCAGGAGGCTCCCATGGAATGAATACTGGTCCTCTTGATATGGCAGGAGGTTTCTCTGTTCGTCCCAGCTGCCGTAGTGTGATTGACACGCCTCCGGGATTTGCCCCTTGCAATATGACTGGCTCAATTGGAGGAGCTCCTTCCAAGACAACGGGCTCTTGCTGTTGATGAGTATAATCTTTCCCTCGTGGATTGGATTGTTCTTGAATTGGGGTTGCCCCTTGCAAGATGACAGGTTCGTATGTGGGCTCGATGTATGATTGTGCTCCTTCCAGGACGACTGGTTCCCAGCATGAATGGTTGTAAGGTGCCCCTTGCACAACTGGTACATCATATGGAAGTGCTCCTTTGAGTACTACTGGCTCAGAGACTGAAGGAGGGAAGGGACTTACCCCTTGCATGATCGGAGGAGGATTTGTTGGCCCATAAGTGTAGGCATGAATGGATTGGATGGGAGAGAAGAAGCGATCGAGATGGTCCCCTTCTTCTATACTATTGACTGCAAGGCCACGAGACGAACTGGGGTTCGTTGGGTGCTGAGGCAGAGGATTCTGAAGGATGTTGGTGGAAGCTGGTGGAGAAGTTCCAGGGACCGAGATGACGATCTTGCGGTCATTAATTAGGTCTTATATGGCATTCTTCAAGGTATAGCATCGATCAGTGGTGTGGCCACGCCCTTGATGATAGGCACAATACTCATTTTCTCGGTAGTTTGGTGGCAGAGGATGAGGCGGAGGCCGAGGTGTCATTAGAGTAAGTAACTGCTTCTGCACCAGAGTAGCCATGACTTGACTGAGTGGTTGAGAGAGGGGAGTAAATTTCCTGGACTCCCTGTAGTTTTGCCTATTTTGATATGAGTATTGACCGTTTCCTCTGAACTGCTGTTGTTGTCGAGGTGGTTGTGGCTGAGGATTCGGTTGTGGCTGATACCGCTGAGGCTGATGCTGAACTTGATTCTGCTGATACTGTTGACGTCCCTGTGGGAGAGCATGTTGATTTCCTTGAGCAGTGGTGTTGATGTTGTTTACCTCTGTTGGGCGGGGAGGAGAACCACTACGGTTTCCATTCCCGTGCCCGATAGGTCTTCCTTCCACTCTGTTCCTTTTGATTGGAGTGGCTTGATGAGGCCATGGGGAGATTGTCCCGGTACGGATTCCTGCTTCGACTTGCTCTCCAGCTCTGATCAATTGTGAGAAATTCACATATGGATGCGAGATGAGATATCCGGATATGCCTGGATATGTTGAATGAACAATCATGGAGATTTGTTCTTCGTCGTCGATGGGTGTCCGCATTCTGGCTGCCATAGCTCGCCAACGTCCCACATAAGCTGATAGCGTTTCATCATTCCTTTGCCTGAGAGCTGCGAGGTCGGCTCTTCTGGGTGCCATGTTGAGATTGTACGCGAATCTGTCGACGAAAGCCTGGGAAAGCTGTTCCCATGTCCTGATGCGGTGGCAGTCCAATGAAGTGTACCAATCTAGGGCATCGCCCTTCAGAGATTTTTGGAACAAGCGAATAAGGGCCCCTTCATTTCCTGAGATTGCACTCAGTTCTCCACAGAAGGCCTTGAGATGTGCTGTGGGACAACCGCTGCCGTCGTATCTTTTGAATTTTGGAACCTCAAAGTTTTGAGGTACTTGAGCATCTGGGAAAGGACACAAGTCTCTGAACTTGGTCGAAGGTAGATCGATTCCTTGCTGTCGCTGAAGCTGATTTTGCAAGATCTGGAACTGTTCCCGCAACTCGTCCAGTCCTGAATGATCTGTCCGAGCGACTGGTGCCTCTTGGAGTAAGGCACGTTCTTCTTCGGCATAGTGGTCGATGTCTTCGACCCTATGGGTTTGCTGAAAAGCAACCGCGGGTTTCTGAAATTGGTTTGATGATTGAACTGGATTCTGATGAACTTGTGCTTGAAATGATGGTAACTGAACTGGAGACTGTACTGAAGGTTGAACTGGAACTTGCTGGAAATTGACTGAATTTTGCTTAATTGAAGATTGCTGAAAATTAACTGGATTTTGCTTAATTGAAGATTGTTGGAAATTAACTGGAATCCCATCGGCGGGGATGTGCTGGAATTGAAAAGTGCTCCTGTTTGCAGGAGGCTGAGATGCTGGGAAGTGACCCCCTTGTTGGGTATTCACCACTGTCCGCTGATTGATGTGGGCTTGACACTGACCCCCATTGTGGGCATTCGCCAGTGCTGTCCCTGCTGCTGGAAATTGAATTGAAATCCCTTCGGTGGGGATGTGCTGAAATTGAAAAGGTGTCCCATCGGCGGGGACATGCTGAGATCTACTGAGATTGTTGTTTGCAAGATTGACTGGAAGCTGACTGGATGTTCCTGCAATGGAAGTGCTCTGAGATGGCCTTGTCGTCGCAGGAAGATATTGAGAAGGATGCCCCATAGCGAAGGGCTGAGATGGCTGTTGTCGGTAGTCTTGGGCAGACTCCGATGGTTGAGCTTGATTTGAACTGGAGGCCGGAAGGACCCGGCATGGTTGCTGAGACTGCTGAACTGGGCCAACTTGATTGTTGGCTGCTGCGGTGGCTTGTGCTTGCATGAATTGCAAGAGCATTTCTTGCATTGCTCTCATTCCTTGTACCAATTCTTGTATGATTGGCGTATTGTCAACGGGCTGTTGCGCTGGAGGTTGCGCTTCGGTCATTTCAAGAGCAGGGAAGTGATGAGTTTCTTCTTCGTGGTCGGACATGGCTTGCTGAGCCCGAGTGCGGATTATGCTGCGGAAGGGAAGCTGTCTCGGCGTACGTTGAGCCCGAGGAGGCGCAATGGTGAGGACTATACTCTACTCTTTTTGGGTTTTGGGATTTTCTTTTTGTTTTTTGTTTTGGGTAGAATGCTATGCAAATGAGATTGTATGAGGACTAATGACTTTCAAGTATATGAAGGATTCTGTTTTTCAAGTCGGATCACGACTAGTGGGACTAGCTTGTCCCCAGTGGAGTCGTCATTCTGTGGACCCTCGCCGATTCTCCGCACTCCCACATGACGACGTTCTCGCCCCTTCCCCTTTTGGGAAAAGAAGGAGAGGATGATGCGTGAGTGCGAAATCGCCGTTTGTGCCACTGGCTTGCCTCGTTCTCGAGGGCTTCGTTTGGTTGTCGTGTTAAGCTGGATATGTTTAAATGAGTTTATATAAGACCAGAGTCGCCACTAGCCAGTTACTTCGAATCTACAGTCGGCTAGACCCCGTAGAAACGTTAGAGAAGGGAATCCGAAGATTCTTTCCTCTAAAATGACTCCTGTTGATCTGCGGCCAGAGATTCAAGGTAAGGGATCACGGTTACAGGGTGGGAAGAGGTTAAGCACCCCACACACTGCCCGTACCGAAGTACGGTCTCTACTTCACAGAATCGATCGGATACTTGAAAGTCTAGTTTAATCCTCGTATATTCTCATGGATGACATGATGCATGAATGCGGGTCTGAACAGTAAGAGTTTCTGATGGGCAGGTTCCAACAACAGGCAAGCCCAGAGCGTACGCTCGAACTGACAGGTGCTTTATGCCAGATGATGCATGCTGTGTGCTTGAATATTCAAAGTGCTTATAGTGATATGTACGTAAATGCAGGTCTGAACAGTAAGAGTTTCTGATGGGCAGGTTCCAACAACGGGCAAGCCCAGAGCATACGCTCGAACTGACAGGTGCTTTATGCGAGATGCATGCGGTGTGTTTGAATAATCAAAGTGTTTGCAGTGAAGCAGGGGGGTTGGAAGAAAAGTAAATGTTGCACTTATGCTAGATGCAAATGAGATGATGCTAGAAAAGAGTAGCTGAGTGGACGGAGGTGTCGCAAGGGTTGGCTTCGAGTGGCTGGATCAAGACTTGGATGGCTTGGGAGGCTTGGACCAGTGGTCAGGCTAGGCTGGACCAGGGCTAGACTCTCCTCACTCGGGCTCTCCTTGGTGGAAAAATGGGCTAAGGGGTGGAGAAGGACTCAGACCGCACTCGGACTGGCTGGACTTGAAGGGATGTTGAAATGAGAAGGGGAGGGGGGTATTTATAGCAGCAGAGAGTGGCAGTTTGCGTAATTTTTTCCGGGCGGCCTGCTATGGGCCGCCCGTACGGCCGCTCCTCGGTTTCCAGCGAGTACGGCCGCTCTCTCGGGGCTGCTGTTGGACTCGCTGGTCGACTCAGTGATTTGACCCAGCGGGTCGACTCGGTGGTTTGACTCGACGGGTTGACTCGGTGTTTTGACTCGACGGGTTGACTCAGCGGGTTGACTCAGCGGGTTAACTCAGCGGGTTGACTCAGTGAGTTTGACTTTTTTGGAATTTTTTGACTGGCTTTTTTTCTGGTGGGTTTTTCAGGCTGATGTTTAAGACTAGGTTGACTGGGTTCAGGCTTGATCTGGGCTATGGAATGGGGCTTACAAGGGTGAGTTTGGCTGAGTTTGGACTTGGGATTTAGGGGTATGGTCCTCCATTCAACCAGCTATCTCTACCAACAGTGTAGCCGAAGGTGGGGTGTCTACACTAACCCTTGTCAATTACTGACAAAAAGAGGGAGAATCATCCCACTTAGAAAGTCCGATTATATCTTTTCACAAGACTTTGTAGGTGCAAGCATTGAAGTGGAGATTTTGAAGAAAATCGAGTTTGTACATGTCCTTTTGTAAAGATCATTTTGTATATCTGTATAGACATGTTATTGGGTGTACTTTTCTTTCTGTTTAAGGGTCTATCATGATTTGGAAGTCATGATGAGTCTAGGATAGATGTTTTATCACGCAATTGACAAAGGGAAAGATTGTTAGTACACTTGATTTTGTCAATTGTAGTGCCATCTGGTCGCGTCCTATCTTGTGAGCCACGTTCGAAGAATTGAAGCTCAAGACTTGAAGTTTATGCTACTTCCCTTGCTCAAGCTCAAGCAAAAACAAGATCTCAGGTAAGTTGCATATAGATTGACTTTAGGAATCCCAAAACATCAATGAATGGCGTAATTATCAACCTAACTCAACCCATTCATTCTCGACCCTATAACTCAAGTTGATCAGACTTGATTTTCCATGGCAAGGTGCTAATATCATGATTGAAAACATTGTCCAATCATTGGACTCCGAGCACCATCACTTCATGCTGAATATTCAACTGAGATGCCAAGGTTATAAGGTTGCCAACCAGTCTGGACTAGTCAGACAGACCCTTGAAGTGTATTACTACTGACTTGAATAACTTCCAAGGTAGCTGACCGGTCGGACTGACCCTTCCTCTATGTCCAGCAGCCTCTTCTTAGAAATCCAGCCTTGCTGAACAGGCAGTCGACCGGTCTTGACTGGTCAGTCTAGCACAGCAAAAATTTCTAGCAGTTGTGCTGCATTGGCCTGGCAAGACAGTCGATCTGTCTTGATCGGTCGGACAGGCACAACACATATGTCCAGCAGTTGTGTTGCATTGGCATGGCAAGATAGCCGACCGGTCTTGACCAGTCAGACAGGCACAACACATATGTCCAGCAGCTGTGTTGCATTGGCCTGGTAAGACAGCCGACCAGTCTTGACCGGTCAGACAGGCACAGTAAAAGTGTCCAGCAAGGTATTCTCTTCAGCTGGCCAGCCATCCAACCGGTCTTGACCGATCGGTCAACTCCAAAGCAAGTTCCAGCAGTTGGCTTCTGGCTGACCTATTCGACCGGTTGGGTTTCTCTCTGACTGGTTGGATATGGCCGTTTTAGATCCGTTGGGGCCATCATTTAGGGCTCTATAAAGCCATATCTCAAGGTCTTTCAACATATGTATTCAACACCATCAAGAGCCAAGTGAGAGAGCTTTTACTCACTGCTTCCTACCCTCCTTACTCTTAACTCCCTTGAGTTCATCATTCAAACCTAGCCATTAATGTCTTATCATTGAGTATTCAAAGCTCGGTTTGAAGTATGAACTCAAGATTTGAATTCATGGCTGACCTACCTTCGAATTATCATCATGAGGTCTTTTATAGCCATTGAATGCTGAAGTTTGGTAGTTCCTTCATAACCATTGCATTGAATAGGCAAGAGGAACTTGACCATCTCTCTCCCAACTACCTGGCATAATCTTACACATATCATTTGCATCGGTAGCTGATATTGGGAGCACAAAGAGAAGCTGAAGCTACTCATCAAAGGCATCGGATCGGGGCTCAATCTCTAGGTATGTCTAGTATTTGAGAGTCCATTTATTGAGTTATTATTCCCTGGATTGGAAAACTCCGGCAGGAGTGTACGTTGGCCATCCTTGGATTAGGATTTGTGAGAGTTTGATATCCAAACTCGTCAAGTCCCTGATTTGGGCCATCAGCGGATGATAAATGCAATCCTAGAACATAGGATGTTAAGGTTGATGGTTAACCTGATTTAAAACCACGACTATAGTGAAATCCGGTGTTCTCATAAGTTGAGATAGTGAACCGGGAGTGGGGTAGGGAAACCGAACCACTATATATCGTTGTGCATTGTGAGATTGAATGATTGCTATATGTTGAACTTGTGAAATAGTTTAGTCAATCATGAATGCTAACTGTTTGATGAAATGCCAATAATAGTCTTTCTTGCAAATTGAACATGTATTTGCCTTGAATGTTATTGTAATAATCATGGTTGGTGTAATCGATTTGATCTATCTTTAAATTGTAATTGAAAATTCAAAAAGTCCTATTCACCCCCCTCTAGGACATTAGACATATCTCCAAGTATCTCTACAAGCGGTAAAACTGCAATTTCACTAAGATCTGTCTTCCTTAAGCTTTGTGTGAGAAGGTGCTAGGAGTAAGGGCTTTAATCGCATCGTAATCATTCTCGAGTTATCTTTTCTAATCAATGAGTAGTACTGTTCTTTCTTTCCCTCTCACATCTTTGATCAAGACCCATTGTCATGTGACCCAATATTTTGTAAAATTGAGTCGGACATCTAAGAGCCTCAACCATTTTCTCCCTCGAAGGACACAATTTTTCCCTCCCCACTTACATCTCTAAGTTCTCGGTTAATCTGAGTACCTCATCCACCGTCTTCATTTATAATATTTTTCTTAGGACCTATTTGGTTTTCCAATCACAACGGTAAATGGATATAAATGGGTAATGATTATTTATTCTTTGCACGTGTATGGTGACGTTACGTACATTTGACTGCAATGATGATTTTGCTACATTGTTTATTTCACCCAGAAATCACTGTAAAAATGATAGTTTTATAATATGACAATATAATGATTACAATTTACTTTACCTACTTCTTTTACAAACATATTTAACTCTATATTTATAAGTTGTAATTCGTGTTTAAATAAGCACTTGAAATTGATAATAATGGCTTTACATTGCATTTCATGGAAAATTGAAAATTGAAAAACCAAACAAGCCCTTATTGTGTTGTTACATTTTTCTTCTCATATATCTCCTGTTGTATATTTATTTTATTTCTTACTTTATTCATTTACCTTTTTCAAGCAATAGTTTGGAGTTAAAATTCCAAGTAATCCCAATTACCTTAAAGTAGAGACCATAAATTTTTACGGGAGGGGAAGGGTGCTTTATACTTCCCTTCCTCATAACTGAGCCCCTTAGTCAAAATTTGTGGACGTAAACTAAGTGGAATTATTCAAATCCAAACCACACATCTTGACCCTAAGATCATTGTGGTTTATAAGGTCTCTAACCTGTTATAGATTTTAAGATATTGGCCAGTAACAACTCTAATAAATCTTTCTCATTTCTCCTACTTCATCCATTTTCAGTGTGTTTCATGGGTTTACTCCACACCTAGTGTTAGTGGACATGCTCTATGTCGATTTGGGTTGAGCATTGTGTTGAATAGTTTGTGCCGAGCAAAAAAAATTGAAACTCATGGTGCTTATAGGATCCTAGGTCAAGCAAAATAAAGTTGAGATGAATAGAACTTATAGGATTCTAGGTTGATTATGTTGAATAGTTTGTGTGTCGAGCAAAATAAAGTTGAAACTCATGGCACTTATAGGATCCTAGGTTGGAGATACGTTAGTAATCCTTCTATTTGATTGCATGAGCCAATAATGCTAGAGAACCATAGTAGGATCTATTGCCATGATTACATTTCCATCATAATAAATTTCAATTATTATTGTAAGTCGAGAGACTAAAAGTAATTATGCACACAGAAAGCACTACTACCATTGGAAGTGTCGACCCAACCCTTCTGTAGCTAGAAAATGGGTGAGTATGCTACCATAACAAAAGCTTGATTGCTTTGAAAATGGTGGAGTAGCCATTTCTCATGTTCAATTAGGCGTGAAACAAGACATGCATGATTTATGGGAGTTATAAGCTCAAACAACCAACGTTAGAAGAATATGCTAAGTAGACATAACCAAAGGGATCTAACCAGCTTTGATACAATCTTAGATAAAACTTAAAAGAAGGATAAACACAATATTTATATTAAAATAATAGTGTTCTCTTACTAAAATATAGGCATGTGAACACTCTCCCACAATCAGGATCACCCCTACTTTTAGGTGATGCTTTCCTTCGTGTGGATGTTTCGTCGAAGGTGTAACATTGACTTAAGATAATGGTATGTTTTGACTTGAAGTCGCCACTAACCGATGAAACGTCGAAATATACAGTCAACTAGACACCGTCGAATTACTTTTAGTTCCCCAACTAGAATAACTCATGCAGTTGGTCTGCATCCAAAGATTTCAGGTAAAGACCCTAGTCACGAAGAAAGAAGGGGTTAAACACCATTCTCCTCTCACACTCAAGTGCAATCTCTACTTTGTGAGATTTTGAAATTTATAGAGATTTTTTTAGGTTCCAAATAGCCTTATAGTCTAATCTATCTTGAATAAAATCCAAAGCCAATTAGAAAACCCACTGCTTAATTCTAATCCCCACTTAGGAGGTCAAAATTACTCAACTCCAATAATGATTTGAGGAGACAGATATTGTTAACCAAAATAAAAGAAAAGTACAAGAAACACTAATAGAGTTTAACCACGACTACGATTGTGGATACAACTTCTTGCATCAACCACAATCGAAGATATTACTTAAGTAAAGACAAAGATTAGACTACCCTAAGTTTCTAATGTGCCAGAATCCAAAGAACTTTGCAAAAGACATAAAGTACACACTTAAAAGTCACCCAAAAAGGAGAGCAAAGGGATGTATGAGAAATGAGATTTGCAATATGTAAAGAAAAGTGAAGTAAATGACTAGTGAAATGCCTCTCAAGCATGTGGGGGATTTGAGAGGAGACATGAGAGCTATGACGCTCCTCCTAAGAGAAGATGATCGCGGATATCAAATTCTGACCCTACTCCAATCTACTTGAACTATTTCAATGGCTTGGAGGGATGTATAGGTTAGGCTTAATGGAGGGCTTGGATGGAGTAGATGCTCGCTTCTCTCTCTCTCTCTCTCTCTCTCTCTCTCTCTCTCTCTCTCTCTTCCGTTTTTTTTTAAATGAGAGGGGGTAATGTTGGAAGAGCCTTCAAACTGTGCTCCTTCGACTATGAACGACCGGTCATGACCGGTCGGCCCGGTCGGCCAGTGTTGAGGCAGACATGAATTGTAGTGATTTTTCTCCTTGGACTGTTTTTGGGCCGGTCGGTCGTGTTACACGGTGTCTTACACAACACGCGTTTTCTTACACTATTACATGGTAGTGCGTAAGATATTTCTAATTCCGAGTTAATTGTTATATATATGACATGAATCCGGGATTATGTGTAATTATAAGGTTTCCAAAGTTTCCAAAGTGTGTTTGGAAGAGGGGAGAGTGTTTTGTGAGAGAGAGCTTGGATTTTCTCTGTTTTTCCTTGCTTGTGGGTTGTCAATATCTGTAATCTTCTGGAATCATAATGGATTGCTTTGTGCCATGGTTTTTTACCCGTTGAGTGGTTTTTCCACATAAAATCGAATTGTCTCTTGTGGTTGAATGCTTGTGTAATTGATTGCATTGTGTTTCTCACTATTGTGTCACACCTAAAAGGTTAACCTATTAGATAGAGGAACCCCAGCATATATAAACACATATCCAGCCCCCCCTCCCAAACCAATGTGGGACAAACCAACAAGTAAGGGTCGGGTATTTATAGATAGGCAGATGTCACTTTGTTAAAAAAATAAGAAATGATGATAAGTGACAAGTGGCATGTTCTAATTGGTTGTTAGACACATGGCACCTATTGATAGGCGAGGGCATGGTAAAACTTGTAATTTCACTGAGACTCAGGGGTTAATACCATTCTAGGCATCCAATGAAAATCAAATTCCCCATGGAGTCCAAATCTCGATGCAACTAACTTAGGGCCTGTTTGGATTCAGTGAAATGGTGGGAAAGGAAACAAGGTTTCTCAAGAAATTATGTTTCCCTTGTTTGTAAAGGCCAAAATCATGAGAAGGGAAGGGAAATTGAATTTCCCACATAGCCAATTTTCCATCAAAATCGTCCTTTCATTTTATCACCTGGGACTATGAGAAATGACATTTCCTTTCCTACGTTTTCTCTATAGCTAATTGGTTGCTTCCCCACCTCACCCAAGATGGTGCAACCCTTGCCATGGGCCCACCTTGATGTACGCATCCTATATCCATGACATCCATTTATTTTTCTAAATCATTTTAGTGCAATGACTAAAAAATAAGGCAAATCCAAATCTAAGGCAAACCATATTATAAGAAATAGTCATGATTGAATGCCCCCATTGAAAACTTCTTATGGCCTACCGTAGTGTTTTCTTAATGTTTATTTTCCTTCTAAACTGTTGATAAGGTCACACAATTGTTGATGAAGATGAAGATAGATATATATATATATATCAATGATCTGAAATGTTAATGGCCCACAAGAAGTTTTTAATGATCAGTCACTAATATTTTCAATGGTATAGTCCACTTGAGATTTGGATCTGTTTCATGCTTGGGATAATGCATTAAAATGATCTGGAAAAAAAAATGGATGGATGGAATGGATATAGAATAACATTAAGGTGGGCCCCATGATAAAGGACGTCTTGGGTGGGGTTGATGCTGCAGCTGAGCGCTACCTTTTTTCTCGGAATTGGATTGGTAGTGACCACTCTGCAGGCATGTCTTGCAGGTTGGTGCTGGAAAAGCTTGATGGCCCATTATGACATATGCATTGTATCCACGTCGTTCATCGATTTTCCAGCTCATTTTAAGGCATGAGTCTAAAACTAAGGCAGATCTAAATCTCAGGTGTACCACAACATAGGAAACGGTGTTGATTGAATGCCCACTATTAAAAACTTTTTTGGGGCCATGAAGGTTTGGATCAAGCTGATATTTGTGTTTTCCCTCCCTACCAGTCTGTGTGACCCAATCAACAAGTTGGATGGCAACTAAACATTACAGTGGGACCTATAAAGTTTTTAACGTTGGTTATTCAACCACCATTGTTTGCCATAGTTTTTTTTTTTTTTTCCTAGTGTCTTAAAATGAACTGGGAAATTGGATTGAACAAATACATCATGGTTGGGCTCACAAATCTTTTCCCCACAGCTAATAGGGTCAGTGAGTTGCATGATTAACAAAAAAAAAGAAAGAAAGGGTTTGTTCGTATCCTATTGAAATAGTGATTAATTGCTGCTCTGACCTCATCAAGACGCTGCAGCACTGTGGGGGCCACCTTACTGTATGTATTCTACATCCACGCCATCAATCCGTCTTCATAAATCATTTTTGGGTATGAGCACAAAAATGAAGCATATTCAAATACAAAAGTTTAGTTTGTATTCCCAACAACATTGTCTAGTAACATATAAGAAACTTGAGCCCTTTTATATAGGGGAGAGTTGCAACTCAGATTCCTACAACTACTTAATAGGGGTGGAAGAATAAAGAATTAAAATATTATACAAACACAATACAATAAAAGTTTTTAATTTGTATTCTCAATAACATTGCCTACAAGGAATCTCATTTAGATGCCACCATATGTGCTAGTGTGACACTCGGACTACTTAGTTCACTAGGGGCGTGTTTGATTTCCATTTAAATGGTGTAAATACAAGCAAATGGGAAATTATTACTCACCATGTAATTCTTGTACTTGTTGACAATGACTGTTTTGTTTTTTGTGCACTAATATTGAGGGAGGTATAGTTTTTTTTAGGGCCCACTGTGATACATGTGACTTATCCACACCGTCCATCCATTTTGCAAGGTGATTTTAGGGCATGGACCCAAAATCAAGTCAAATCAAGAGCTTAAGTGGACCATGCTACATGAAATAGTGGTTTGAATATATACCATAAAAAGTCGTTTATGACCACAATTTCCTATGGTGCGGACCACTTGAACTTCAGATATACCTCATTTTTGGGCTCATCCTCTAAAATATTCTGTTAAACTAGATGGACGGCATGGATATGTAACAGAGATCACAATGGGCCCCACGAATGTATGGTCATCCTTTTTTTGCACATATTTACAAGAAGTAAATACTCTATGTATCAAACAGAGGAAAATTGCAAAAATTATCTAATTGCACCCATTTGCTTGCATTCACACCATATAAATGAAAATCAAACACTCCCTAGGTGAGCCATAATTTGTAAAAGAAATGTACAGATGAAAAAAACTTTTTAAACATTTTGGACACCTGACTAGCCAAAGCCCAATAAAATGGATCTTGCCAACGAGAGATGTTTCATGCCCATGTATTGATTAGGAGGTTTGGTGGTGTCATGCCGAAATTCGAGTACTTGAGTAGGGTTACTTTAGACCTGAATCGCAAGATCATTAGAAATATTTATTTAAATTCAATACAACTTACATAATTTCAACCATTCTAATAGTCATTCAGAGCCAACTAAAGAAAAATACAAATTATTCTTGTTAATGTATTATCCACTATTTAATCATCAAACCTTTAATGATTCTCTATAACATTTATATTCTAATTCAAACTAACCTAATGAACAAAATAAAATTTGAAATTCAACCTAAACTTAATCAATAGAATTAGAAACTAGTAATAGTGTCCAAATTATTCTAAATACTCTAATTTTGCACCTAAATATTATTAAAAGGTGAGCATAACAGCTCAATGGAATCATTTCCAACTAATTTCTAAAGACTTCTGACCTTATACAGGTAACGAAATAAAGTTGAGATGAAACAAAAAGAGGTAAAAACCAAGAATCATAATGTAAGAGATGTAATGTATGCAATGCTTTCAACGTATCATGATATCAACCATTACCGTCATCGCTTTCCATAATCACTTGTCCATACATACTATCAGGGAAACGTCTAACACAGTGCATCGACCAAGACAATTTTAAGACTATCCTAAGGCATTCAAGGCAGTACATCGACCAAGACAGGTCTAGGAGCTTGTATCATAATCATATTTACATTCATGAGATCCCAAAGTAGTACACCGACCACGATAGTTTCAGAGAATCCATACAATTTACAATTAGAGAACCCATAGCAGTGCACTGACCATGACAGTTTTAAGGCCCCTGAGCAATGCACCTTTTAAGGAATCCATAGAAATGCACTGACCAAGACAGTTTTAGGAAACCTAAGCTCGCTCACCCATTCTTACAATCTTCTATTCAAATTCAATGCTTGTATGCACATGTAATGAATCCATTTTTTGAAATATAACCATATACACCATGCAAGATCAAATCTTAATAAAGCCACGATGTAAACATGTAAATCAAAGTACAATGTTTAAATTCAAACTAAAACAAATCTAAGTTTAATAAAGATGGTTGAAACTATATTAAAAAAAATCAGAAAATCAAAATGTTTAAGAGGCAGGAGGATCACCCACCTGATAAGGTGCGTTAGGGTTTGAGATGACGGTTGGATATAACAGGCACTCAGCATGGTTCAGATCTACTTCGACTCAGTGGTATGCAATTATATGAGAGACGACCCGATGTGACTCAGTAAGTGTTTTGGCATAAATTGATGAAATTTCTGCGTGAAAACATACACGTTGGTTCATCATATTCTATTCTAGGGTTCTCGAGTTTTCTGAAATAAAATCTAACGTATCAACACATCGACTTAGTGAATCAACTTGGCGAGACGACTCAATGAGTCGCTAGCTCATGATCTCTTTTTTAATCAAAATGGCTAAAAGCGGTTCCAGAATCAACTTAATCTCAATGCATCATTAGGTCAACTAGATGAGTCGACTCGGTTATTTCTTCTATTGTTCTCTTCTTTTCTTTCCTTTATTCTTTCTTTTCTTCTCTTCTCTCTCTTTCTCCTCTTATATCTTTTGTTTTCTTCCGGTTTCTTGTTAAGGGAATGTCCAACGGCTAAGTTAGATTTATCGAGTTCAGGGCTTGACTTGAATAGTCAATTTCTCAAGACAAATTTGCTGCCCTTTTTCTGGTAACTCCAGCAAGTGCAAACGAAGGAAATCCACAAATTGTCTTCAGGATACAATGAACTCTCAATTCGAATTTTAACACAAAAATTTGCACATTTAAGTGTTAAAAAGATCTCCAATTATAACACCAATATGCCTTCAAAATGTCTAGAATAAAAACACCGCAAGAGGTCAGATCTGAAAATACTGAATAGAAGATGGCTTGATCAGGGAAATGGATAGAATCATTGATTCTTCCGGATTATGATATCCAGGATATATAACAATTGAAGGGTCGTGGTGTCTTTCCTGGAGAGACTCATGTGCCTCTTCAAGACATCTACACTCCTTCATATGCAAGAGAAATTCTGCCATGAAAGGACATGACCATTTCTCTTGTGGCAGTTATTTCTGTATCCTTTTAGACCAAAACGGTTATGCAACAGCCCAAAACTGTTGTCATGTGGGATCCAGATCATAGTCAGCATAACTGCCGCCACATGTATGACACGTGGCACAAATGCCACATGTACATAATGTCTTAGTCACTCTCTTAATCAGTATTCTGGTTAAATATTAAGTGTCAGTGGACGAGACCTCTGACCTAATCCAGTTTCACAATTTATTGCACCTAGTGCCAAAAAGGTTAGCTCCTTGTGACGATGTGTACGTGCAAAGTGCACCTAATCAAGCACAAAAAAGCGCCCAAGCAGCCCTACAGCCCACGCCACACACGCGTGAGCGTACGATGCTTCGCACCATCCTTGTGGAGATTCGAACATTGGTTCCAGTAGCAAAACCCCGTCCTCTTACCAACTGGCTATATAAACTTTTATGAAAAGTTTTAATAATATGTATACTTATTTACTTGTTAAAAATAAACTTTTATTTTTTAAATTAATTTTTTTTATTACTATTATTATAAAAAACACAACAATCCCCCACAATTTCAAAAATAAATTAAAAGCTAGGACGTATGGCATATCAGTATAAACAGAAGCGTAAGTAATGGTATCTTGTGGATTTGAACCATCACTTTAGTGCATATGTATCAAAGTTTTGTTAGGTACTTAGTGACCCATTAGTCTTGAACTAAAGACATTATATGACTCAGCGGACACATAGCACACATCTATTTATATTTAACTGAATATCTAAAAGTTTGCACTTTTTTTTTATAATCAATCCATGATGAGGGTAATTTTACAATTACTACACCAACCAGGAATTCTTCAGAAAGATCTATACCACCAATCTTCAATTCAACAACCAAGTTTTGTAGTTCAATTACTTGGGAAAGAATTAGCTGATCATTTTTAAACTTGAGATGGATATAATTATCGATCAGAAATTTCTGTGTACTGACTTCTTCAGTTTTATATTTTTATTTAACTTTGTCCACAGTTCTTTGGCAGAGGATCTTTTACGGTACGAGTTATATATGGAATTAGAGAAGGTGTTTAGGATATGACCTTTGCACAGAAAATTGTCATCTTTCATTTTCTTTCGTTCGGCCTTTACTTGTTCTGAGTCGTCGTCTTTTGGCTCAGGCAGAGAATGTAGATCATCATCCAATATGTATGACAACTTAAGAGTTGTCAGAAAGAAAAACATCTTCTGCTGCCATCTGGAGAATAATTGACCGTCGAAACGATCCAGTTGAACAAAGTCTTGGTTCATAACTTGAATGGAATGAATTGCTTCTATTGTGACTAAATAAAAGAAGAAAATCTGTCTTGAATGTTGAAAAATTCTTCTGTATATTTAGTACATGGCTAAGTCAGATCTATTGGGTTCAAGGCTTAACTTGAATAATCAATTGCTCAAGACAGATTTGCTGCCATTTTTCTGGTAACTCTAGCAAGTGCAAGCGAAGGAAATCCGCAAATTGTCTTCAGGATACAATGAACTCTCAATCCGAATTTTAATACAAAAATTTACACATTTAAGTGTTAAACAGATCTCTAGTTATAACACCAATATGCCTTCAAAACGTCCAGAATAAAAACACGACAAGAGGTCAGATATGAAAATACCGAACAGAGGATGGCTTGATTAGAGAAATGGATAGAATCATTGATTCTTCTGAATTATGATATCTAAGATATATAGCAATTGAAGGGTCATGGGGTCTTTCCTAGAGAGACTCATGTGCCTCTTCAAGACATCCACACCCCTTCATATGCAAGAGACATTCTGCTATGAAAGGACATGACCATTTCTCTTGTGGCGGTTATTTATGTATCCTTTCAGACAAAAACGGTTATGCAACAGCCCAAAACTGTTGTCATGTGGGATCCAGATTATAGTCAGCATAACTGCCGCTACATGTATGACACGTGGCACAAATGCCACATGTACAGAATGTTTTAGTCACTCTCTTAATCAGTGTTCTCGTTAAATATTAAGTGTCAGTGATGAGACCTCTAACCTAACCCAGGTTCACTCCTTATTGCACCTAGTGCCAAAAAGGTTAGCTCTTTGCGACGATGCGTACGTGCAATGTGCCCCAAATAAAACGTCAAAAAGTGCCCAAGCAGCCCTACAGCCCACACCGCGCGCAGACGGTGCTACGCACCATCCTTGCGGAGATTCGAACCTTGGTTCCAGTAGCAAAACCCCCTCATCTTACCAACTGGCTATATAAACTTTTATGGAAAGTTTTAATAATATGTATATTTATTTACTTATTAAAAATAAACTTTTAATTTGGAATTAAATTTTTTTATTACTATTATTATAAAAAACACAACAATTCCCCACAATTTCAAAAATAAATTAAAGGATTGAACGTATGGCATATCAGTATAAACAGAAGCATAAGTAATGGTATCTTGTGGATTTGAACCATCACTTTAGTATATATGTATCAAAGTTTTGTTAGGCACTTAGTGACCCATTAGTCTTGAACTAAAGATCTTACATGACTCACCGGATACATAGCACACATCTATTTATATGTAACTAAAGATCTAAAAGTTCGCACATTTTTTTATAATCAAACCATTGATGAGGGTAATTTTATAATTACTACACCGACTAGGAATTCTTCAAGAAGATTTATACCACCAATCTTCAATTCATCAACCAAATTTTGTAGTTCAGTTACTTGGCAGAGAATTGGCTTATCATTTTTAAACTTGAAATGGATATAGTTATCGATCAGAAATTTCTGTGTACTGACTTCTTCAGTTTTATATTTTTTACCTAACTTTGTCTACAGTTCTTTGGTAGAGGATATTTTACGGTACAAGTTATATATGGAATTAGAGAAGGCGTTTAGGATATGACCTTTGCACAGAAAATCGTCCTCTTTCAATTTCTTCTGTTCCGCCTTTACTTGTTCTGAGTCGTCGTCTTTTGGCTCGGGCAGAGAATGTAGATCATCATTTAAGATGTAAGACAACTTAAGAGTTGTCAGAAAGAAAAGCATCTTCTGCTGCCATCTGGAGTAGAAATGACTGTCGAAACGATCAAGTCGAACAAAGTCTTGGTTCATAACTTGAATTGAATGAATTGCTTCCATTGTGACTAAATAAAAGAAGAAAATCTGTCTTGAATGTTGAAAAATTCTTCTGTATATTTAGTACACGGCTAAGTCAGATCTATCGGGTTCAAGGCTTGGCTTGACTTGAATAATCAATTTCTCTAGACAGATTTGCTGTCATTTTTCTGGTAACTCCAGCAAGTGCAAACGAAGGAAATCTGCAAATTGTCTTCAGGATACAATGAACTCTCAATCCGAATTTTAACACAAAATTTGCACATTTAAGTGTTAAATAGATCTCTAGTTATAACACCAATATGCCTTCAAAACATCTAGAATAAAAACACCGCAAGAGGTCAGATATGAAAATACTGAACAGATGATGACTTGATCAGGGAAATGGATAGAATCATTGATTCTTCTGGATTATAATATTCAGGATATATAGCAATTGAAGGGTCATGATCTCTTTCCTAGAGAGACTCATGTGCCTCTTTAAGACATCCACACCCATTCATATGCAAGAGACATTCTGCTATGAAAGGACATGATCATTTCTCTTTTGGCAGTTATTTATGTATCCTTTCAGACAAAAACGGTTATGCAACAGCCCAAAACTGTTGTCATGTGGGATCCAGATCATAGTCAGCATAATTGCCGCCACATGTATAACACGTGGCACAAATGCCATATGTACATAATGTCTTAGTCACTCTCTTGATCAGTATTCTGGTTAAATATTAAGTGTCAGTGGATGAGACCTCTGACCTAACCCAGTTTCACAACTTATTACACCTAGTGCCAAAAAGGTTAGCTCCTTGTGAGGATGTATACGTGCAAAGTGCGCCTAATAAAGTGCCAAAAAGCACCCAAGCAGCTTACGCCGCGCGCGCATGCGCGGACAGTACGAAGCACCGTCCTTGTGGAAATTCAAACCTTGGTTCAAGTAGCAAAACCCTCTCCTGTTACCAACTGGCTATATAAACTTTTATAAAAAGTTTTAATAATATGTATATTTATTTATTTATTAAAAATAAACTTTTATTTTTGAAATTAATTTTTTTTTATTGTTATTATAAGAAAACACAACAGCGAGGACACTGGACTTCACTGAACAACGTGACTCAGCGAGTCGCCACTCGCCTGAATATAACAAACTCTCTTCATCACTTCTTGAAATCTTTTCTATTTCAATTCTAATCTCTCTCTTCTTTCGATTCCCTTCTGCTCCAAAACGATGTCCAGCATGACCTAGACTTGAACTATCCGAACTCAACTTAGCAACGGGCCTAGCTCCTCTCAAAGTTCTCTCTTCCTACGTTCATTTTCTAATCTCTAAAAATAACCTTACAATTTCATGTTGGGAGTATCCAAACGGGCCAAAATTTCTCCCTTTACTCTTTTCAATTTCCTTTCTAAAACTAGACAAATTCAATTTCCTCGCGCTCGAGAAAAATCCATGGCCATTCTCATCAATCAAACCTAACCATTTGTGTTTTCATGTGGAGCTATCATTAGATGATCTTACGACAATATTAAAAATCTTACGATAATACTCATCCAGTGCATTTTTCAACATATTATCACGAGATTTTGAAAATACCGTCGATATTTGTCACATTGATTTTGACTAGATGCTGATTACCGATCGTTTATGACTTGTCTTATCAACGTCAAGGAGTAGAGATTGACCAGGAAAAGTCTTCGTTTTTTTCGCTGAATACGAGCCGCCTACCAGACTCTTATGAAGAGTAGCATGAGAAATTCGCTAGCTTGCACACGTGTCCAGATCTAGCACGTGCGAGTCATTTGAGCCATTTACACATACGCCAATTTCCTGTGGCCCACTACACGGAGCCCATTAGCTTAATAAGCTCTATGGAGCCATTGCAATCGGGAGTGGATTCGGTCAGTTGGGGTGATACTAGTTCGGTCAGGCCATGATGTGGGGGCCACATTGATGTATTTCTTCTGTATCCACGCCGTCCATCTGTTTTGCCAAATCACTTTAAGGCATGATACCAAAAATAAAGTATATACAAATCTCAGATGGACCACACAACAGGAAAGAGTGGTGATTAAACGCCTACCATTACAAACTTTCCAGGACCCACTGTTATGTTTATTTTCAATCCAACCTGTTGATCATGTCACATGGACCTAGATGAATGTAAAAAAAAAATATCAGCCTGATCAAAAACTTTTGTGGCCCACAAGAAGTTTTTAATGGTCAATCACCATTGTTTCCTGTCGTGTGGTCCACTTTAGATTCAGATCTGATTCATTTTTGGGTCCATGCCCTATAGTGATCTGAAAAAACGTATGGACAGTGTGGATACACAACACATACATCAATGTGGGCCCCACTTTAGATTCGGATCTGCTTCAATTTTTTTTTTTTTTATTGTGGTGGGGGCATTGCAATGTACGCATGAAGTCAAGTCCATCCATCCGCATCAAAAAGCTGTAGGGATTAAATGCCAACCATTAAAACCTTATCGGGGGCAACTGGATGAGGATGATGTGTATGTGTGTGTTTTTTTTTTCGATCTAAGTGCGTTGGATGGAGTATAAACATCGCAATGAGTGTTTCTATGGTGTGGCCCACTTGAATTTTGGTTTGGCTCATTTTTGGGGTGAGTAGACCTCGCAGGGATATTGTGGTGGGCCTCACAGAAAGCTTACGCTTGAAGGACCACCGTGTAGTCGGGGTGACAAAAATTTTTTGCATTCCATGAGTGGGCCACCCTTGAATGAAAGTAATGAACGTTTGAAACAAATTTGCAAAAGTTCCACACCTCGATGTATGGATGTAGCCTGCCTAATGAATGGACTAGTATGATTTTTCCACCAACATTTTATATCGACTTGGGTGAAGGAAATGGGAAATTAGAAAGGCTACAGATCTACCCTACAGATGATAAAATGTTAAGTGGGGCACCATTAGATCAGGCCCACTTCTCATAACCATTCATCTCGACAGCAGGACACTGACAGTCAGTCGTAGCATGCTGAATTCTAGGCTTCATTTGGCGTGGGAAACCCGGTTTCTTGAAATCCACTTCTAAGTTGCACTACATTGATGGTTCAATCCTAGATGCCCAATTGATGGCCATAAAAATGGATGGCTAATCTGAAGATGATCAATGGTCTGGATTCAACAAACAAATGCCTTTTTTTTTTTTTTTTTTTTAAACTTTGGTGAAGCTAGTTTTGGGGTCGTGTCTAATTTGCCCTTGGTTTTAGATTTTGGTTGGTTTGGATTGAGGCACTATTTACATCTAGTCTAACTGCGTCCAATCTAACTATTCATATGATGTTACGTAGTGATAACATTCCAACAAGAGAAGTAACGATAATATTTCAACAAGAGAAATGGATGATTATTTCTGCCATCTTGATTGTTGAATATAATTAGAATCTAAAATGTCATAAATAATTCAAAAGGGATAAGTTAAGCGGACTATTGTAAAACACATGTAGCATATATCACGTATGTGGAAGAGTCAATCACTTACTACAGTGGCCTCATGATAAAAAATGGGTATCGATCTAAATACAGTCGGAACAAGTGACAAATTCAGCCGATGTACCTTAACATCTCATAGAAAAAGTCATTAACGGTCGAAACCACTTAAGGAACGGAATAGTCATAACGCTAATGTAGTAGAGTTTCACAGTGCACTATATACGTTCATGCGAAGAAAGAGATATCGACCACCAATATGTGGCGTTATAAGAAGAGCTCTCATTCACATAACAGGAGCAAGACATGTGCGTAACCAATGTCTAGCCCACAACAAGTGACTAGCACACACAACGTTGCTTGATAAGCTAAGATTGTCTTCAGACCTAAATAATTATTTCCACGTCAACGGACGTGAGGAGTGGTTACAGATATCTCTCTAGTTATTGGCTCAAAATTCTATAAATGAAAGAAAGATCAAAGAGCTCCAAGCCCTGGCCAACCCAACACAAATCAACTCTATAATACAACTTTGCTTATTTTATCATTTTATTATAAATTAGGAAAAATGTAATCCAACCCGTTTACAATGCTACACTGGAACAGTTTTAGCATGGGAGTAGTATAATCCCACCTACCTACAATGATACATTAATTAGACCAACCTAGCTTAGGAGTAATGTAATTCTCTTCCATATATGCCGAGCATTGGATTGCATGGATGATATTTTCTTTTTCTTTTAGTAGTGTAATTCCCTTATTTACGCCGAAGTCACTAGATCAAGGAAAACTTAATTCTAAAACCTCACCATCCACGCCACAAATGTGAAATATTGAGGAATATGTTTGTAAGTTTTATTTATTTTATTTTATTTTATGTAATTGAGTTCCTTCTACACTCACATTAGGCGAATCGAATTATCTATACTATCACATTGAGAAAAAAATCATTTCAACTAAAAAAAATGACAAAAAGAACACATTATAAGCATAATTCCCTTTTTGTAACTTACCTAGTTTCATTTACAAGTGTTGAATAGAAAATCGAACTCCTTTAGTTCTCAGGGAGTTTGGTTTGAGAAATTTGATTGGCCAGCTCGTGTGACATCAACAAAGTATATGTTGGACCAAGTCAC
This sequence comes from Liriodendron chinense, assembly GCA_003013855.2. Lineage (NCBI taxonomy): Eukaryota > Viridiplantae > Streptophyta > Magnoliopsida > Magnoliales > Magnoliaceae > Liriodendron > Liriodendron chinense. The sequence continues at coordinate 3,378,074 of ML058459.1, forward strand.
TTTCTAACCTTTTTTTTTTTTTTTTTTGAAGTTAATCATGCAATGCACCCACCCTGTTAGCTGGGCAATGCACCCACCCACCAATAGGGTTAGTGTGTCTCCTTAGCACTCAAACCTGAGACCTGCTATTGAAATGCCTAGGCATCTTCTAGCTAGGCTAATAGGCGAGACACACTTAGGGTTATAAATAGTTGGGTTTGGGGCGAGTTTAGTCAAAACCAGACCAGCCCATTTACTAAATGGGTCTGGGTCCAAATTTTAGACCCAGACCCTTTTACTAAATGGGTAGGTCTAGGCCAGGTCTGAGTCAGCCCATAAGACCCATTTATAAATGGATTTGGGTCTAATAGAGGGAGATCTACCCAGACCCATTTATAAATGGATAGGATTTAATGGGTTTGGGTCTAGATCTAGCATACAAGCATTTTTACAAGACTTAAAATTGAGTGTGGATGAATCTAAGCCAGATGGGTCCCTTGAAATATAGACTAAACCCGCCCACTTACTAAATAGGCTTGGGTCGAGTCTAATATGAAGGAGACCAGACCCAAACTAGTTTAGTAACTAGGTTCCTAGACCCATACCATTTAACGAATGCGTCAAGTCTGGGTACCCCATCGGTTCCACTGACCCATTTACAGGCCTATACACTCTCTACTGATATATTTGATATGAAGGTAGAGTATGATATCCACGTGGCATCCTTTCCCTGTATTTGTATACGTGGTATTAATGTAATTTACATTTATTAACCGTCCAAATCGTGGAATCCATGGTTGATAGGTCATGCTCGCAAAATGAGATGGGCATGTTTGTTGAATTCGGATCTTCTTTTTCTTTTTCATTCTTGACCGTCGAATAGATATCCACAATGCAGCCAGCCAACTTAGGGCATCAATTCATTATTGCATTCGTT